>CAKAOJ020000285.1:600000-1267116 GCA_916701645.2 Sebastolobus alascanus
AAAAACCAGGTGTCTCCAGATGTGTTGATGTTGAATGTTTGTGATAAACTGAAGGATGAAGTGTTCCTTTATGGGTTGAGAAAAGTATCCTACTTCTTAAGCTGAGCTATTTCTCTTACACTGTGTATTGTGTTTTTAGATTTGCACATCTTATTTATATATGATTTTTAAGCACTTTGTGACTTATGTCTGTGAAAAGCACTATATAAATACATTTTACTTACTTACTAAATAAACTCCTTAAAAAGCCTCTTGGATCAGCTGGAAAATGCATCGTCACAAAGCTTAAAACAGGCTGTTTTTCTGACTTTTTATAGATTTGTGGTTCTCACAGGACAGCGACGCTACAAACATATGATGATCTTATAGACCATGATGCATTGCTGTAGATTAAACTAGCCAAGTTTTGAATGCAGGACTTTAACTTGTAGTTGAGTATATTCATAGTGTGGAGTATTAGTACTTTTACTTATCCTTTGTGCCTCACATTTAAAAAGTTGCTCTGGTGTCCGTAGAGGACAAACATGTCCCCCGTGAGGCACAAGGGTTAAATAAATGCTGTGAATACTTCATCCACTACTGTTTGTCACTAAGCCAATAATGTTTGCAGCTGCTTTACGTGGAAATTCATCTATAAAACACAAGCAAAACAACAGGGTCAAACAGGCAGCTGGGTTAGCAGCTAATAGATTCCGCTGGTAAAAAATGTCTTTTTCAACATTTACTAAACAAGGAATGGAAACAACAAACGATAGGACTTTGAACAAACCTTTTTATGTTACTCGAGTCATTCATATGTATTCCCATGCTGTACAAGATCTTTTTTGTTTAATATTTTGGTCTACACTGTCTCCGTGCAGTATGTGTATTAAATAGTGTGCTGACTTCAGTATGAGTCTGTAAACATGTATCCACACCCATCGCCCTCTACCAGCTCTGTTGAGACAGGTGGTGTCTTCTGAAAACTGAGTGGATCCAGGAATCAGCACCATGCAGAGATGAAAGACTAAGCTTCATCTTCATAGCTGTGCTTCACACAGCACTTTTAAGACTTTTTCAGGACAGCCAGGTAGACGGTCTGTTAGGTGGGCGAGCCTGGAACAATACAGGGTTAGTAAACAGTGAACAGTGAATATGTTACGGTGGTTGCTTCTTTTTTATACAGTATCTGTACTTATTCAGTCTCTCTTTCAAACTCTCAAACCAGAGTTGGTGGTTGTTGGTGTTTTATTTTGTTTCTGTTGAGTTTGAATGAAGTGTGTTTTACAACGATCAGCGAGGTAAAATAACCGTTTCTGTCAATGGAGTCTGGTGGCTTTGAGGAGCGCTTATAACATCTGCATCTTTTCACATCTAACTCTGTGAATTAAGGGTTGATTTCAACCAAACCATAGTTGGTGATTCTTGGAACAGTGGAAAGACTAACAAAGGCGGTTTTCGTTTTGAGGAGAGCATATTAATTGTATGTTTTGTACGTTAATATTTGTCCAACTCACTGTTGATATTATTTATATAATCACTTCAATGTGCGTCACACTGCAGAGTACATAAAGTCACGTGACATAACGTTGTCAGTCGTCGTTTCACACGGGACACAAATGCCGGTCCCCTGAGTAAAAGTCCTGTGTTTGTTTGACCCATCCACCACCGCTCCTACCTGTGGACTTCTCACTCTTAATATTACGTCAGTTGCTCTGAGCGTCTAATAATGATGATGGAGTTATGTTCAATTTAGTAGAAAGCCTGGTGCGTCTCATTCAGACTCTACTGCCCAGGCGTCGGTATTTAACGCCCTGGGAGTGAGACCAGGCTGAATGCAGATTGTAACCTTTACTAAAGACAAAAACAAGATGTTAGTGGGTGATAGTGGGTTTTTGCCTAGTGTAAATGGGGCTTAACACTAGCAGGTATTCATGTAATTTATGAACCTATTTTATATGTACAGTATGCACCGTACAGTCACCACTTTGGTCCAGACTGAAATATCTCAACAACTATTGGAGGGATTGCTATGACATTTGGTTCAGACATTCATGGTCCCCAGAGGACGGATCCTAATGACGTTGTCCCTGCCTTTTCACTACTGTATCTAAGTACCTACGTCTTGTTTAAATCAGTGCGACAGCCGTAAGTGTAGCTCTCTGTGACACTATGTGAAGCTGTGTTGGTGCAAACAGTTTACGGGAGAAGTTTACTTTGTTGATTTTTTGCGTTTAGTTTGTTGAGGTTCACACTGCTCAAGTTCAAGGAGGTCTGATCTCCTGGAAGTCATTAGAGACAAACCGCTGTCTTCACTAACATAATTACATCATGTTGAACAACATGTGTTCTGCAGCTGAAGTCCTTTGAATAATTTAAGGCACCTGTGCTTTTAATTTTTGTCTTTCACATGTGAAATGGGAAAGTTCAGAACTTTTTTTCTGGGTGTTTTGGGAGCGATTCTTGTCGACAATTCTTAAGAACATAATATAGATTCGATGCCCTATGTGTAAATATTGCAAATGTGTCTGCACCTGCATCTATTTATACAGCTGTGCAGATGCTTACAGAGCAGTTACACTGCTGTTACTCTGATGTGCTTTCATAAGAGCAGCCAATGGAAACCTGCTGTACATAAAACTGATTCTCATGCAGGGTTTTTTTTTCCGCTCTGCAGGACAACCAGCAGACAAACCGCTGTTATTCAGTAACGCCCCATACATCAACACGTTGCTCAACAGGCCGTCGGCAGCAGCTCAGACACCCTGGTGGTTCAGAGAATAGACTGTTAGACACAATCTGCATTCTTGACCTTCTCCCTGAGCTCCTCCTCTCCTACTCTCCCTCTCTGGCTTTTTCTATCTGTTTTCTTTATGTGCTCTCTTTCTCAGCCCTTTTCACACAGGCCAACCTGTTCACACTATTACATACATCTGTATGCAGTCACACACAACATGAACATCTGGTTCATGAGCTGAGGCTGGATGTTGCTTCTTTCAAATAATGCTGTGTGAAATTAACACTTTCTCATGCCTGGTTTGTGAACACTAACACTTCTACACTACAACTTATCCTCCAAATGTTACCATGTGTTACAACCCAGAGGTGGTCTTGGTGTGAGGGAAGCAACATAACAGCCGGTGTTCTCAGGCTATCACTTGTTTTATTGCCGTGGTTGAAAATAGAGGAAATCAACAGTTACAAATTGTACTTAGAGCACGCAAAGAACAAAACGTGAGGGCTTCGGGTGGTAAAGATAAACTAAACTCACCAGATTCCCACATAAACACAAACTTATAGGTTTTGTAACACACAATACAGAATTGGCTACACTCCTTTGAAGCTTATATTTTAAACTGTACACAAAAAAAACAATATACCAAAAGATCCACACTGGGATGAGACATACAACCTCTCTGTTGCCAAATCTGCTTCTTCATCACTGAGCTATCACAGCTTTTCAGGTGTCTCATCTCTCAAGTCAAAATAACGAAAAGTGCCATGAGATTCTACAGGGAAGATTGTGTATTTTCTGCAGTTCTTATCTTATTTCACATGATGTAATTAGATGTTGGCACAAAATCAACTTGGTGATGTTCAGGTAAACATTGTGGTTCAGGTGAAAATTACTACTTTGTTACGGTTAAGGGGACCTTTATTGTCACGGTCACAATAATAACCACTTGGATGAGGTCAACCAGTGTTGACAGTCGGTAGGGAACAGAAACAAACAGCAGTCTCCTGTGTTAGTCTGATGTTTTGTTGACCCATCCATCCACCTTGACCTCCTGTCTGCCTGTGGACTTTGTCACATGAACATAAACATACATATGTTGTTTTGGGGCACTTGCTGAAACAACTGATTCTGTCATTATTCTTGAGAGGACAGTCACCATGAAATATACGATATACACTGTATAAAGTATATTTGAAATTATGTGTATTTTGTTGTGTGTTTTCCATTTAATACAACTTTAAGGAAACTCACGACTCTTTGGTGTATTACAGTATGCTTTTTTAAAACTCAAGTTTTCATTTAGTCATTCTTCTACTCTCTCTCTCTCTCTCTCTCTCTCTCTCTCTCTCTCTCTCTCTCTCTCTCTCTCTCTCTCTCTCTCTCTCTCTCTCTCTCTCTCCTGATATTGTTATGAAACTGTGTCTGGAATATTAATTGTTGTTTGCATTATTCCAAACACAACATTTTGGCAGACGCTGTGGTGTATTAACTAAACTGCAACACATGCACAGATGATAAACTGTTGTGTGATGCTGCTAATAAACCTCCCACAAAGCAGGATATGACATTTAGTACTTGCAATTCCTTGAGAAATATTCTTTTACAAGAGCTAAATTAATAGGAAAGTCAGGTATTTCCATAGACGTTTTCTTGATTCCCTGCATTGTATATTAAACACAAATTTATGTTGTTAACCAAAAACATGAATGGAATGCCTGTGCCATTTATCTACATGAAATCACAATCAACCATCTTCATCATTCGTCATCATTGTCAGTCTCATGAGCCCAATCCTCCCCAAAAGAGGCAATATTTTTCAGAGTTGGTCTTCTGAAATAACAACAAACCAAGTATTGTTAGTACAAAAGGGAACTGTATATCAGAAGCATTAAATGGTATCACAGTTGTTGATAGAAAATCTCATTCCTCATTATGACCTTTGAAGGAATACACCCCTTTTTTGGAGAGATCAGCTTGTTGGTCAACTAAACACTCATCAGGCAGCTCGTGTTATCTCAACAGGGATAAAATTAGAACACGTCGAAGCTTTAAATGTACAAAATCTACATGTCACAGAGTTTATCTGCAGTGCTGCGGAGGAGGCTGTGATATCTTCACAGGAAGTGGACATGGTGGGCAGTAGAAGGCTGTGTACCGAAAGAAAAACAGCAATATGTGCAAACATTTATTTATCGGAAATCATGTCTCATGTGAGTATCCACGAAAAAATGACTTTGGAGGCCGTTTTTCTTTTTTCCAGAGTCATAACGGGAAGAAAGCTTCCACACGCTCACAAATTTGTGTTTACTGAGAAAATTGCTCAGATTTTGGACAAAAATCTTTGTCACAAAACAGGCTCGTCTTAGTTGGTGGTTACTTGGAGCAGTTAACGTTTTTCACGACAATAGAAGAAATATGCAGCTGTTCTTTCTGTAAGTTGACCAACAACCTATAAAACTATGTCAATCTCATCCACGCTGATGCCATTTCCTCTGTAATTTCTCTGTTGCTTTTTTTCTGTGCTTTGTGGCTCTGTCATTCCTCTGCTCGAGGCGTCTCCTGAACATGTTGGTAGAAATCATGCAAACAGTATTGGGATCCATCAAAACAGTGCCACTAGTTTCCAAGCGTCTTTGAGCTCCGGAAAAGCGCTATATAAATCGAATTTATTATTATTATTATTACTAGTGGTTGAAACACTCCACCTTTAATGTTGGTGTTATGGTGGTGTTCTCATAAACATTGTGAGCATTTTTCGAGTTTCCTCCACCATTTTTGTTCATGGCTGAGTTCTCTCAACAGAAACATACCAATTAAATGTGTTAAAGCGTTACCAACATGCTTAACAATTTGTTGCGTGTAGTTGTAGAGTGCATAGTAGAAAGATTAGTCTTCTTAAAGTAAAACATGTCAGGCTAGTCTCAAACAGCGTTTGTAGTTATACCGACGATGCATTTCTATGCCTAATGCATTGTAAGTCATATATATCCCACAAAATAAATTTGTTTGTAATTCACGTAATCGTGAAACCATGAAATACAAAGAGTGGGAGGAAGTCGGGGTGGATGGTGGGTCAAAAAACACTGGACTTTTGCCCAGGAGACCGGTGATTATGTCCTGTGTGAAACCAAAAGTCAACATTGATTTATTTGTCACGTAACTTACATACTTAAGTAACGCCACTTCCAGAGTTATTTTAACCCAAACCACGATCTTTTCCAAAACCTAACTAAGTAGTTTTCTTGCCTATACTTAAGGAAGTTGTTTCCTGTGAAGATGGAAGTTTATTTTGAAAAGACTGTATGCATTTAACGAGTGGAAACTGACACGTGTTGCTGGACACAAACGAACGGAAATGGAGGAATAACTATTTCGTAAGATATCATACGAACCGTTGTATGAGAATATGTTGAACATGTAGTGGGAAACATTTTCACAGCATGGGTCCTTTCATTGTTTCGGTCCCAGAATAATAATGTGTGTGTGTGTGTGTGTGTAGCAGCCTCAGGGTTGTATATTTTGTGGTTGAGATCCCGCCTGTCAGAATATTCCATCCTGTATTATTTGATTAAATGTCTCTGAGGACAACTCAGACTGTTTTCTGTTCTCACGACTCGTCTCCCATCAGAAAAAAAAACACAATCCGCAGCACTTTCGTCTGTTTTACGTGTTTTATGTCAACCCCGAAAGCTTCACCACGCAATATAAATTACAAAAAGCCCTTTTGTAATGACGATAGATCCTTTTAAAGTGGCAAGACTGACATTTATTCATCTCACATTTGTTTGGATCAATACTTTCGAAAGGGATCTTCGGTTTCTGTCCGCTCCCCTCCACTGAGCTGATTTATGCCACATATATTGTTTCACTGTTGATCCCAGCAGAATGAAACTTACAGTATGACTGCATGCATTAATCTCCTCTAATATATGTCCTACTCCATCTCCCTGTTGTCTCAGTGAGGAAAATGGCAACCAGAGCAGACTGCTCTCTTTCATTGTAAATCAATCAGCCCACGTCTTGACTGATTTTCATTAAATATACTTCACTGCTTCTGTTTGGCACAAAATACAGATTGTTCATTCATTTACTGCTAAATTGCAACCACAACACAACATTATCACCATCTACAGTACGGTACTGTCAAAATGGAAAGTAGCCATCACATGGCTCCAGTCTGAAGCCCCCAATGGTTGCTGAGGGAAAACCAGCCCAGTCGCCAGGAAGAAATGTTGGCTTTGTACGTTTCTGCAAACCAGAGCAAGTGACGCAGTATATCGAGCAACCTTTATTGAAAGTTATGTGGTATAATAACGAGTATAGCAAGCGAGAAAGTGGATGGGGCAAACACAGGATTTGTCCCAGGAGACCCTGTTGGTGCCCCGTGTGAAACCAAAAGTAAACATTGACTTTACGCTAGTTACGCTACGTAAGAAAGTCCACTAAGGGCGGTTGTTTTTTATTTACGGTAGTTGCATTGTTACCTTATTTTTACACAAACCATGATGTTTTTTCTAACCTTAACCAAGTAGTTTTGTTGCCTAAACCTAACCAATCGTTTCAAAACGTTAACCACGTGTCACTGTTGGTTTCTGCAGGCGTGATATAAGGCTGATATGAAACTCAGTTTAACTTTTTTTGGTTCAGAAACGACGACATTCAACATATCCAGCGGTTTGCAGAAACCTACAATGCCAATATTTTTTCTTGCGACTGGGTTGAGGAAAATGCTGGAACAATTTCCCAATTAATTCATGGAGTTATGACAGAAAATCAATCCACTATTTTGAAAATCATTGAATCATTTAAGGCATTTATCAAGCAAAGATGTTAAACATTCACTCTCTCATCTAGAAAGAGTTTTTTTGTTTTCCATTCAGATGTATTGAAAGTCTTGCCGGTGAAATGTGATCTGGCATACCTTATGCTCAAAACCTTAATTTTATGGTATTACTTATTACTTGGTGATGGACAAACAGAGCCCACAGTCTTTGGTTTCAAACTGTCAGCAGAGGCCAATAATTCAGTTTTTTCTGAGTCGTCTTCTGGGAAAAAGAAATTGTCCAGACCATGAATTCTGACTAAGCTCTTGTCTGTATATTTTCTGAAGGAAAACTACCCTCAAACAATATATACTCTGAGAGAGCATCATCATCTCAATGGTGTGTTTGTGTCCTCTAGTGTAGCTGTTTGGTATCTGAAGGGAATGTGGATAAACATTTGTTTGCAATAAATCTCCCAGTTGATCATTTGTATGAAAGCGGAGGAGACTGTGGAATGTGCTGCTGGTGCTGAGTTAACTGGATGTGCTCTGAAAAAACAAAGGTTGTTGTCGAGATGAGGTGGAACTAAACCCCTATTGGGACACAAACCAAACCAAAGTGACCTTAAGCAATACATGGAAGCTCAGTCTGCTTCTTCACTGATAACCTAACCCTGCCCTGAGGGAATGCATGTTAATTTCATTGAAGCACAGAAGGACCTGGAGTCAGCAGTTGATTCAGAAACGGTGCCGTTCTGGTTCCATTCTAACTGACTACAGCTACTAGCTGTTGGTGGATGGGTCTATGCTTTGATAGTTTGTTGTCTCTGGTTTCGCTAATTTTTTCAAAGGGAAACACTAAAGTTTCAGCCCTCACGTGCAGACTTTCTTGTGACCCCATTTGTGTTAAGATCTGCATGTCTACCTGTGTGAGTCACGGAGTAAAGCCACCGACAGACATCCTTACTCAACCTCCTTTTTTTCTCTGAAGCTGGCCTCTTTCTATTTATCTGAGTCTTTCTTTGTTAAGAATATTCATGAAAATTATTGCAAAAATGCAAAAAATTCACATTCGGCAGTCCTCACTCACATGTACCTCCTTCTTCGTTGGTCTGTGGAACCGCCAGTTCGCTGTCACTAAAGCTGACTTCATCTCTGCTTTACTAGCCAGTCATATGCTAACATACTACCTGAAACTTGGACATGTCCAGAAAACGCTGTTACCCCGGCCGAGCTTTCTGCCTTTAGGAGTGATATAAGAACAAAAATACAATGACCTTCTCAATGCAGTCAGTAATGCAATCAGTAAAATAGTTATCTTACATCTTTGAAAAGGGTTAGTGTCCTCCTAGGAAGCCCTAGCGTCGCCTCCTTTTCCTTCTTGTCCTCTGTGTCACCCTCTTCCTAAAGGTCGATGTTTATTGTGGTAAAGTTTAGGTTATCGCATGTCTCATGCTCTTCCTTTGCACTATGGGAAGTCCTTTTGGCCATAATGCTCATGTTGTCAGTACGTCCTGTAAAGCTCACGAAATCTACCGAGACAAATTATTGTTTATTTCTAGCTAAACAGTAGCAAGACAAGTTATTCTGGCTGAAAATACGGAAGGAAATGAGAAATCTGCACCCATGTGAGTCTTTAATGGACAATATCAAGTAGATAGGATGACATGAAATAAATAATCATATATAAAATTACACAAAACATACAACTGAACCAGTAATTAAAAAAATAAATTAAATCATTTGCTTGTATGAAATGTTTATTGAAGGTTTTATTACAATAACTTTTACTTCTAAATGTTTTTCCCTTCATATTGGCCTTTTATCTAGTGACACTTTCATTTCACTATTTCACTTTTCAAGACTCTGCACATTTTTTTCTGCTCAAGTTGAAACATTTCATCAACTCAGACTGCCAAGAGGAAAGTCTGTTCATCTGTTTGTAACCACCTGTGTCTGTACACACCAATATGGATCTTACAGTAGCCTTAATGGGTTCTTTTTGTTTAATTCATATGTAGCCTATAACTGGTGGAGCGTAAGCACTGTGAAGTTAGGTTCCAGTAGAGTGATAACACTCAAAATGTGACACAAAAACTGTCTGCTTAACTTACAGTCTTCCTACAAACTTTCGGACCACCTTAGATTTTCATGTTTTGGTTTATTGTGAGGAGCTCCAGGATCTCCGGCCCCTCATCCTGTCCAACGAGGTGTTGACAGACAACAGGCCATCGTCACAACAGCACCAACTTGACCTAACCTTGCTCACTGCCCCGGGTTCATAGCATGAACAGGAATTTTCCTTCTTGACCTTTGACCTCAGTCTCCTCACTCATCACTCTTTGGCCCAAATCCGAACCACCTCCTAGACCCTCTCCCTACCCACTTCCACTCCGTTCGCGTGGAGGGTTCGCCATATTAAGTGCCATCCCAAACCAATCAGCAGGGAGTGGAAGTGGTTCATAAAACCCTCCAACAGCGAGTCTGCATCGATGCCGTTTTGTGTTCGTCATGGAACACGATTCACTATAAGTTCCGTGCGACTTTCACGGAAAGTTGGTTGTAAACTATTCAAACTGAGACAGACATTTAATTTATTCTACTTTATTGACATAAAGACGTAAGCAACCTAAAGTAAAGAAAACGATGACATGTTTATTTGATTGTAAAGTGTTGTATATTTCTACATATATAAATATTTACACAACATATAATTATTATTTTTTACCCCTATCAGCAGCTATAACCCCATAATTTATTATATCTTCAACTGTGCAATACTGACCTAACAGTACAATAATTTACTGTTCATCTATACAGTGGCTACATTTAAACAAATATTCATATTTATTTATACTATTCTTATATATATTCATTCTAGATTGGGAGCAAAATTTAACTACATTTTCCCCAGGGATTCATTCAGCTGTGGGTGTGACTACAAACGGAGTTCAGTCCACCACGGAGTGGGAGGGTGTAGAGACCGGATTGGAATTGGGCCTTTGTTTATGATGAGGGGTTGTAACTGACCCTTTCACACCTTCCATAACCTCACCTACCTACTTCAGGCAGTGATAACTACGTTTCCCACAATGCCTTTCAACCATGCCTGAACCTGCTGAACTCAACTACAGTTCTATGCACGGTTGCAGAGAGCGATAAAGAGAGAGTAGTTTGCGTTGCAGCTCTAAATGCAACATGTTGCAATGCATTCTGGTCAATAGGCTGCTGTGAGAGAAGACATGATTTGTCTGTAGTCACATTACAGAATAATTATTTGCAGTGTGTCAAAGATCACACAGATAAACTGTGGGGAAACAAATAGCAAAAAAATAATAAAGTTATTTAAAAATAGTGATTTATTGAAGGAACTAGTGTGCACAAATTACCAAAAGTGCAGGAGCCCTGAGCTCTAGACACAGCCTGTTTACATGACATAATAAAGCCACTTTCTCACTGCTGTCAGGTCACTGAGTGAACAGAAAGTTCTTGTTTATTAAGCACCCATCCACATTACCCTGAGTGACCATCACACACATGTTGACTGTCAATAGATCGTAGTACCGTCACCACAACATCCTCCTCAGTTCATTATAAACTGTCCCTTTTTACTTTCAATTTACCACTAAAATAATTATATTAATAATAATTCATTCCGCTGTTTTTGAGCACAAGATGATTTATTGTATACAATAAGACATAAAGAATAAATCAGGGTTATATCTCTTTCCCCTTTTTCCTGCTAACTTAAAGGAAGACAACGAGCCTCCACTCTGTGGTACTCGGGTAAAAACTTTATTACCAAAACAGAAGAAGGCAAAGCACAGCTCAAGCTCACTTCCACAGCAAAGCAGCCTACAGTACCCCTCTGTCAATCGCTACAAGTGCCACAAGAATAATAATAACATCCATCATTAGTTACAGTTAAATATTAAAATAACACAGCCACTCGGATATACTGCATAATATATAAATTTACTCTATAGACCTTTAAGACATTAACAGCATCTACAGGAGGAGGACAGCCTCAGTCATGCTCATTCTCTTGCATTGTAGCGCCATCTAGTGACAGTTACAGTAGTAGTACAAACAGAAACACAGCAGCCCCCGGGGTGGTGGTTGGGGGGGGGGCGAAATGAAATGCTCGAGACAAAAAACAGCCACTTTGTATCTTTTACAATCTCCAACAGCAATCTGTATTACTTACAAACAATCTGCACCTTAAGAGTTTGGAAATCAGGCTGAAGGATGGGAAAAGTGTTATAGATAGATAACAAGGCAATGGGGTTATAGCATTTTAAAGGGGAATACCACCCATTTTATGAATCCTAATACAATCTTCCTTTGCCCCAGGAGAGGTCAGTTAGTTCTTCTAAACATGCTTCACTCTTTCTCAAAGTTAGAAGTAAATTGACAGTAGCACTGACGTCAGAATATCACAGTCTGTTTTACGAAATCCCTGCACAAGCTCGTTACAGATTTCAAAGTTTATCTCTGTGATTTTTGGCTTCAGGAAACAGCGGTGCATGTTCATAGGAATCTATTGCGCTCACCTGGGGTGCAGAAATTACATGAATCCTTAAAGGTCAATATGATTTCACATGTTTTAACTGTTATTTCAAATCACGTACACTTTACATCACAGCTCACCATTTTGCAAACCAAGCTGCTATTTTAGATATTTAAGTGCATTTCTTTTTTTCTTAATTCTTCCTAATCCATTGGTTTCCATGCAGAAACTATTTTAACCGAGTAATCAATTAAAGTGAACACAGATTCTGCATTATTTTCTGTCAATCTTACATTCTCGTTGGGTGGTGATGCTGATCTAGTGCAGACTGACTGACCGACTTACTGTCAAGCAAACAAGTTTCTAGAGTCTGCTAACTGATTTTCATACTTTATGGAAACCAATAGCTGCTTGAAAGAGTAGGAAAAATACCCTAATATTAAACCCCTAAAATATTAATATAACCCTAACTGTGTAGCATGCATTCAAACTGTTCAGCAAAACTGTAAAGTGTACATGAGTTGTAATTAAGGCGCTAAAACTTGCAAATACTCTTGTCCTTTAGTAGGTGGATTTCCCATTAAAGGGGGTTAAGATAAATACAGTTCAGGCACAGTTAGTACTAATGTTAAATCACAGGATCACTGTGTGGTCACCACCACCAGCAGCTTCCAGCTGGGTCGGTGTTGCAGTAGTAGATTTTTTGGGAACAGTTAGGATTCACTTCCTGCATGGTAACAAATCTCTACATTCTATAACAAACAGCAGGACACTAAATAATATTCCATTTATTACATTGATACCCATCATCTCATCCGGTGTGACATCTGTGGGTCAAGTTGTGTGTGTGTGTGTTTTTTTTTTTTTTATTATTTCCAGTAGGCACAGTGGAGATACTGCCCCCTGGTGGCAGGAGGATAGAACAGTGACGAGGTGGCGGGGGTCAGAGAGGATGCTGGGCCCCGCCTGAGGGGGATTAGAGATGTGGGTGGATAGCATCGACTAGACCACCCACTGCAGGATGCTGGTGTCCTTCCCACCGGTGGAGATCAGGTGACTGTTGTCGTGCAGGAAGGCAACGTTGGTCACGTGACTGCTGTGGCCACCGTACTCGTGGCCTGGAGCCTGTAAATGTGAGCGGGGCAAAGGGAGGAAACACAGTAAAGTAAGGAATTAAGTCAGATGCTACATGGTGAAGTCGCTGTTAAGCTGCTGTACTCAGTGTATGGGGTCTCATTTAGGAAAACTCTTAATAGAGCAGCGTAGTCTGGCGGTATCTAGCGGTGAGGTTGAGATTGTAACCAACTGAAGCCTCTCCCATGTGCCAAGCGTGTTGGAGAGCTACAGTGGCCGACACAAAAGCGTGAATGGCCCTCTCTAGAGCCAGTTGTTGTAAGAGAAGCATATGTCATTTGGAAGCAAGAGAGAGAGTGGCGGCGACGGGAGCGAGTAACGTTATCGACTCTGACCCAAGCAGGAAAAGTTAACAGTGTTTGGTTTGTCTGTTCTGGGCTACTGTAGAAACATGGCGGTGCAACATGGTGGACTCCGTGGAGAGGACCCGCTCCTTATGTAGATGTAAATGGCTCATTCTAAGGTAATGAAAACACAAAGATTCTTATTTTCAGGTGATTATACACTAAAGAAAACATACTTATTAATATTATATTACATTTCTGCCAGTACATTTCTCAAATTCATTTGAATATGCTTGGCTCTGGAATATAAATATCTATTTCTATCTTTCCTATCCCATGAAAGATGGCGATGCCATAACCCTTCAGATTTATCTCATGAGAGAGACCTTGGGTGGTCCGGACCGAAGGCAGTGCAACACCGACAGTGATAATAAAAGATTTGACAGCGACAGAGTTTTAAGAAAACCTACGTCAATTTCTGCACCAGCATCAATTTTTCATGGAGCTCAGCTGTAACTGGCTTTAGTTTTAGTCACAAAATGTGTGTAAAACGACTTTCATTCCAAGGGAGTTTTAAACAATACCAACTTGTAGTGTCGTAACTATTTACAGCGTCTGGGTTTCTGTTCTAATGGCAGCCAGCTTGTCTGAAACGGACAATTAAGTTTACAGCTCCAGTTTAAATGGCTTTGGCTGAAACCTTCAACTTGTAAAAAAAAAAAAAAAAGCACAAAATAAACACTTGGTAGAAATTGTGCACATTACAGGTCTGGTGGTGATCCCACACCGAAAGCCTTGTGGCTCAGTATTTTGTCGTTTCTGCTGAGCTTTCATTGTGTTTCACAGTGTTCATTAACACTTAACGTAGGCGGAGAAGAACAGTGTGCAAATCTGAGCGAAAACAGTCGAGGGATGAACTGTTGGACAGCTTCAGGTCATAAATACATCAATGAAAAAGCAATGTGAGCATTCAAACACATAGACTCTGATGTGCTAACAGTGGAACTGTGAGTGAACATGACTGACCCTTGGTTGAGAGCAGGGGAAGGTGAACAAGTGCACTTTGCCAAAGTCATCGGCAGAGGCCAGCAGGGATCCGTCATGTGACCTGCACACGGCGTTGATGTCTGTGCCGTCTGCTCCATCTGGCCAAACTCCTGAGAGAGAGACAAAGAGAGAGAGAGAGTTAGTGAAAGGGTGAGAACAGACAAACAGTCAAACATTAAGATTCACTTCATGTTCTGTTTCACGCTGCAGGAAAATGCTGCACAGTAGTTTGATCAAAGGTCAATCTGGACATTTCTCCACCAACAGAACTGGCAAGTCAAAATTTAAGAGAAGACAAACAGCTGTGGGTGGATGCTCCATGCAGAGAAAGCTGGAATATACAAAGTTTAACCTTTTTTTTAACATTATATTTATTGGTTTTCAATTTGCAAATTGCATCAAATTGTGCAGTGAATAACAGTTATGTGAAAAACTGCAAACATTTTCCACCCTGTTCTTCCTCCCATCACCCCGTCCCTATCAACACAGTACAGACATGAAAAGAATAAATAATAATACAAGATCATAATGCTGCCAGTGTGCACGTTAGCATCTTTCTGCTTTTAGCTGCCAATTGCTCTGAGCATCAGCCAACTAACCTTAAAATGCACAGTATATTAAACTGAAAAGTGAATTTGATAATTCCCCTGTTGACACTACAGGTCGTTGAACTCAGATGGGCTCACCGGCTTTAGACGATCAAATCGCTCACAGACGGATAAACAAACACATCAGGTGAGTTTTATCAACTTACCAAAGGTGTTGAAGCTCAGAGTGCAGGTGGAGGTTGCCCACTCCAGGTTGCGCACTGTGTCCATGCTGGTCACATGTTTACCACTGGATGGCTCCCCTGAAAAAAATTAAAAACTCGTCATGCTCTGCATCAAAATGTCACTTTAACATTTTGTCTATCTTTAGAGATGACACGACGACTTTATTTTATCAGAAATTCTTATATTGTCAATAAAATGTGTGAGCTCCAGGTGTATGTGAACAGAGACTAGAGGGAGGACCTACAGAAGAGGATCTCGTAGTCTCCTGAGTTGGTGACGAGGTACTGGCTGCTTGCCGACCAGTCCAGATGGGTGACGAAGCTGGAGTGGCCCTGGGGAGAAGTTTAGAGATCATACAGAGCGTGAGGGTTTCATTCCAAACACTGATATGTCTCAGTCAGTGTGTTTTAGTTTGGTTAAAACTGTGAATGGAAGAAAAGCTTCTATTGTCTTTGCTATTCATCCAATTCTGGAGTACTTCTGCAGTACTTCAAGTAAAGTTGAACAAAAATAAAAATACATTTATTCATCTTTCAGTACTGAGTTGTACATAAACACTGCTGATACTGCTTTAAATACATATATTTTCTTTCATTTTAACTATTTTTTTTAAAGCTTTCAGACGACTGAGATATGAACTGTAAGGGTGGTTATTTTAGGGATGTATACTTACAGTGCATTTCCCGCAACGGCTGTACTTTCGGCCGTTCTCCGTCACAGCGTAGAGGTAAACAAAGTTGTCGTGGGAAGCAACAGCCAGGAAGTTACCGTCTGGAGGCACAAGGAGCCCAGAGTTAACAGTGCTATTAGCAGAGTTTTGAGCCATGTTATACCAGCTGCTGCGTCACTGTGTCTATTGTCTAATTGTCTTTTATGGATCTGGGTCGGTGATGTTTTACCTGGAGAGTACTTGATGTTGGAAATTATCTCATTGCCGTCTGTGTGCATAGAAACAAGATCCCGGGTGTCGGTGTCCAGCACCAACCACCTGCAACACAACACACACACTCAAGATGATGTCCTATAGTTGCTTGTTTTGTCCAACCAACAAAGACATTTACACTGTATAAAACAGATAGATAAGCAGAAAATCTTCACATTTGAGAATGGGATGTTCTCTATCATTATATGTATTTTTTATATATTTATATATTTATATATTTATATATATATATATATATATATATATATATATTTGATATTTGATATTAAACGCAGATAAATCTAAATAAATCCAAATAAATCTAAACTTGAAATTCAGTAATCCCTCTTATAGCAGCAACCATGTAAAGCCTGTAAGAAATAGATTAATTGTTGTCTTGTATAATAGTTGTCGTCGCCTGCAGTGAATGTTGTGTTAGTGTTTAGTTTCTGAGTTGTAGCGGTGAGGCTGACCTTCCAGTCATCGTCCCCACAGCCAGAACAGCCCCGCTGGGATGGAAACCAACACACCTCCCTGGATCCTGGAGCAGAGAGGAGGAGGAGTTAGTTTATTTAATTTATGGCTCTACTAAATCTACTAAATCTCCATCCTACTCCCAGTCACCTCGATGGTCTTGCTCCAGAGGGGCTGATGGGAGTTGGTGTCCCAGAGGTGAACCTGTCTGTCCTGGGAGCAGGTGGCGAACTGCTCCATGGAAGGATGGACGTCCAGACCCCACAGCTCATCTGTGTGACCCTGTGACACAATACAGGACTTATTTAATACACTGCAGACCGCCGCCGGAAACATGCACATTGTGTGTGTGTGTGTGTTTTTGTGTACCTGTACAATAGGAGTTAATGTATCAGGGAAGGCGGCTCTGATGATGGCATTCTTGGTGGTTCCTACGAAGAGCTCTCCAGGTTTACCTTCAGCCAGAGCCCGTATAGGACCGAGCGACTCGTCCACCTGGACACACACACACACACACACACACACAGCACAGACTGAAAGGAAGCGTCTCACACACTGTATAGATCGAGATAGAGCTCAGAGAACATAGGACCAGGCCCACAAAGTAATTTAGACTAAACTCAATGATAATATCAAGAAAGAAGATGACAATGTGCCACAATGCCTCCCTTTAAAGGCCCAAAAAATGTCACGTCGGCTCTCTCACCTCCATCTCGGCCTGTTTTTTGTAGTCGTGGTCCCACAGCACCACCTTGCGGTCCTTCCCTCCTCCGGACACCATGGTGCCGTCCTTCAGGACACAAAGAGAGAAAACCCCGCCCTCGTGGGCCCCCGACACCACCTGGCTGATGCGGCTGCCACCTGCCAATCGGAACAAACAGGAAATCAAAACACAAACAGAGGACACGGATCCTTTTATATTTTCAGGCTTTTGAATAACATAATGAAAACTGCACATTAACATCGCTTGACGATGAGACCAGAGAACATTTTTCTACCTGAGTTTCAAAGTTGTGACGGAATGAAAGACCTCTAAAATAAAACTCTTAAGGTAGGTAGCATAACTTTTTATGGCTACATTTTAACAGTGATCCATAACTGGCGAGTTGGTTTTATTTTGCTGTATCTTTACAGATTGCTTTTCAGCCATCCGATCATGTTCTGACATGAGCAGCACTGCTGCATTATCATGTTCATACTTCAGTGAGCAGCCAGCCTTTCACTGTTTGGAGACTTGATCTCTAAATATCTTGAACAAAAGGTTGGGATCACTGTGATCCTTTTAGATTCTACCTTTGGCCCAGACGTAGATGTTTCCACTGGAGTCTCCTGTGATGGCGTCTCCATTCTCAGCAAACGCCACACACAACACGTACTTTGGCTTCTCATGTTTCTAGAGAGAGAGAGAGAAAGTAGGATTCATTGATAATACTGCTACATTTGTTTAGCTAGCTGTACATAATGAAATAACACCTGAGTGTATTTTGGTGGTTAATGAGGTTAACGTGGAGCAGTTGTTATCATGGCCGTACCTCGAACAGGCCCTGTCTCTTTGTGAGAGTGTTGCCCTCCATGGTCCAGATGTTGATGTGAGATTTTCCACAGGTGACAATCAGGTTGGCATCCATGGGATGAAACACAGCGCCCAGTACCGAGTCATTGGAGCACTGCAGAGACAGACAGGAGGCATGAAGATGCAAACATGTTTCTCTACCAGTCGGATTTGTTTAGTGTTCTGAGAAGAATTTGTAATATTACAACCCTTATGTCTTTTTCTGGTAATCTATACTGTTAGAACCAGGAGATCAGTAATCAATAGTCAAAGGTCAAGGGTCAGGGTACCTTGACGTCAGCCAGTTGCTTCTCCTTCTGCCAGTTCCAGACCGACAGGATGTGATCGTTGGCATCGTCCACAGCGCAGAGGAAGGTGCCGCCGTTCTGAGAGAAAAACAGAGAGAGTTAGATCTTCATAAAGCAGAACGTTACAGTTATTTATTAAAATACTTATTAAAAATGTACTCTTTTGTAAATCACCACTCAGTACATGATTGTATCAAAGCCTCAGTAAACTCTACAGGAGGTGGAGCTGCTTACCGACTTGGAGAAAGTCACGCAGGTGACCGCTCTGTCGAACACTCCCATCCCGATCACATGGAGCGTGTTGAGGCTCACAGAGTCCCAAACACGAACATGAGGAGCCAGCAGCTGAAATCAGACAGAGAAAGTGTCTCAGACAAACTTATCTGATGCGTAGAAACAAAAACGTGGGATTAGATAAAAAAGATATAAGAAATAAGTTAACATTTTGGTATGATGTTTTTTTTTTCGAGTTTTATTCCCAGTCGTAGTCCTTGTATGTTAAATAGGTTGGTAGGACGAGAGTTAAAGTCAACGGTGTCCAAATTTAGCAGTGATTAACACGGTTGAAACTCTGTAGGAGGATGTAAGTGATGGTTTTCACACTACCTTTCCATCTTTAGAGTTTCCAGCCACTTGCCCCGTTGCTATGGTAACCATGTCAGGATGCACACTCAGGCTAAGAAGAGAAAACATAAATTATTACTTCATTTTAATTTTTTAACACTGCTTCTGGCTTTTATGGAGGAAAAAAAAAAAGAAAGTAAAATCCCAGCGGAGTGTTCCACTGTAGATTCAAACAGCTGATTCAGGTTCAAACACAATGAATTGAAAATGTAAACACTAAATGAGACGTTTTTCAGGATTTACTCTGACTTGCTATTGTTTTCATGACAGACACCATTTTCTTTTTAGCCTCTGACTTCTATAACTAAGGAAATATTTATTGCAATACAACAATTTTGTGTTTTTAAAATAGGAGGACATCAAAGCTGCAGTAGTTAACACAGGATCCTGTTCAAAGCAGGAAAAAGAGAAAAACTCAAGATGATGCCGTGAGAGAGGAGAACATGATTGCTTCCCTGTAGAGATGAGGGTAGCTTTCCCAGCATGCCCCAGAGGGTGGTTCAGTTTATTTACATCCCAGTGGCTCCAGTCACAGAGCTCATTCAGGATGAGCTCTAGCGCTCATTAAGTAAAACGAAAATCACATTCATGATAAACACAGTCCGCTGCATGAAGCTGTCAATGAAGTGTTACACAAAAACAAAAGAATGATGAGAGAAACAGAATGTGAGCAGTTTGAAACGTTTCTCTCTTTCGTCCGTGTCTATGTTTTAGTGTTCATGGAGAAGCTTCTGAGGAACCGGCTATGGGGTGAAATATTGGACTTGCAGGTTTGACTGAATAACAGAAGAACTGCATGAAGCATTTACATGTTTCAACAGTGTCACAATGTCTTGTTGAAAAGTTGCTTAACAAGAGATCAAGAGTCACTCCTCCGTTTAAACCATAGACTGTGTGTAAGAAGTGGACGTAGTGACACGAGAGGGTGGAGCTAAGTATATCCGAACGCTGAAAAATACTATTTTAAGCGACCAAAATGTTACAATTAACTTTCATGAACTGAAAACACACTGTGAAAGGGTTAAAGTTGTAAGACGAAAACACGGACAACTCTCAGACCGGACAATGCCGTGGTAGCGACCTGTCAATCACAAGGTAGCCCCGCCCTAAAGCATTCCCTGCTTTATGGTCTATTTGACTCTAAATGGGACCATAATTTACTAAATGAACATCATGCTGTATTGAAGAAGACTTGAAACTAGTGATTGAGACCATAAACTCATGTTTACAATGTTTACTGAGGTAATAAATCAAGTGAGATGTAGTCTCATTTTCTCATAGACTTCTATACAATCAGACTTCTTTTAGCACCCAGAGGAGTCGCCCCCTGCTGGCTGTTAGAAAGAATGAAAGTTTAAGGCACTTCAGCTTTGGCTTCACTTCTCAGACCCGGAGGTAGCCCACTGGTTTAAGCAAATGTTCCAATGTCCTGTTGTCCACTCTACTCTGGCTGCTTTCTGTGCGTGTGTGTTATTCTACATGTATAGTACACACAGTACTTGAGTAGTTCATCTCTCAGCACAGCCTCTGATCAAAGGGGATATGTTTACATGCACACAAGATCCAGGGTAGATCGGAAAATCCAGTTTACTCAGGAAATCGGAGAGCACGTCACTCTACACTGACCTTGAGTTAAATATCAAACACTTGGTAGTCAGCTCTCATCAGTCTGCTGTTTTTCTCACCATTTGACATCGTCGTTGTGGCCCAGGTAGTGTCTCTGCTGCTGCTCCACGGTGTTGTACAGCACCACCACAGAGGCGTTGAAGTAGACGATCTCTCCCGTGGGCAGCAGGTAGAGGTTGGAGCGGCAGTCACGTCCACGGTAGCCATACCTGGTCCACGCTTAAGTTAGGGAACAAGATGGGTGAAGCTGGACGGGAGAACATTTCTGATTTTAGACATTTAGTTGATGCTCTTTAAGCTGACTCACAGGGACTGAAGCTTATGCAGCTTTTACAATTTCTACAATAAGAAACAAAAAATACCCTCTTACTCACTTCAGATGATCATACATGTACGATGTATGATGGAGAAAGTAAAGCTTGTATGACCCAAAGTTTATATTTTACATTTACTGGCAAATCCTTCCTATCCATCTGTCCAGTCTAAACTGTGACACAAACACAGAACTCACAGTTTGACAGTCGCTGATCGAGACATATAATAATTAATTAACTTCAATTCATTCATCCATCTCACTCCTGATCCATCTAAGAAAGTGTGTCTCTGTCTATTTCTCAGTTTCCCTCTCCCCGTCTGAAGGATACACCCACTGCAGTTTGAGCTTGCGGTCAGGTAGCGCCACCTTGTGGTCGAGGCTGTAGCTCTCCCTCTGCTCATCAGGGAGGTGCATGGTGACAGGACGACCTCGGAGGAACATCCGCACATATCCGTCCTCTGGAGGGAAGAAAAGGAGCGGTGGAAGGTTAAAGAGAGAAAGCAACGGAGAAACAAAAGTCAAGCTGCAGAGACAAGTAGAAGAGACAGAACGAGGAGGTGACGGTACATGTGTCTGTTTTCACTTTTTGGTCGCAGTAAAGACACGCTTAATGTTGTGAATTAAACAAAAACACTTACTTAGGGTTAGACGACAAAACCACTATAGTTAGGTTTTGGAAAAAAAAACATGGTTGGGCTTGTACAGTGAAAATATGACTTAATGTTGTGAATACGGGACATGAACAAACAGATGATTGTAACGTGAAAGTGAATCTTAACAAATGTGTCACAACATCGGTCTCCTGGATGAAATCCTTGTGTTTGTTGAACCCATCCACCTTCCCTCCCGCCCACCCGGTGTGTCTTTTCGCTCTTCAAACTACATCTCCACAGCACTTTCCCTGTTCCTTTACTGTTGAGGCCGATGGGTTTACATAGTAGTTAATGGAAAGCCCGTTGCTTCTCATACCAACACTAAAAGGTGCCTTGTGCGGCGGTATCTAACGCCGCTGGTCGAGACAGTATTTGACGCCCTGGGAATGAGAACGGGCCGGGTCTATAGTCAAAGGGACTCTGTGTCATCGTGATGTCATTGGTTTTCTTTCATTTCTGACATTTGGTCTCGTTTTCTGGAAAATTGCTTGTTAGCATTACCCAGTGAAACCAAGCAGAAGAGAGAACGCTGCAGAGGAATGTAACAGTCAGACAACCTATACACAGACAGAATATGGGTCTGCATAGCCAACCCGTCAGTAACCTTTAATCAATGTGGATGCTTTAGAAAATACAAACAGAGTCCTTCAGTTCCTCTTTCTGCACACTGCTTTTACTAGCAGCTTCAGAAGTCAGTACTTCTCGGGCTCTTTAGTAATTCTAATGGATGTTCAATATTTCTAATGAGAAACATTAAATTCTTCAAGAGCACTTCAAGGACTCCTGAAGGCCAGTTGAGTTTCACACATCAGAGGCTGCTCATCCTCTTTATAGCTAATTAAAGTGTGACAGTAATGGGAGGGTAAGACATAATAACTAATGCAGTCAGACACTCTGAGAATAAGCATCAATGGGGTAAAAAAAGAAACTCCTCTTACCTGCGTTGAGCGCGCATTCTTTGGATTTGCTGAAACAGGAAAAAAAGAAAAATGAATGAAATGTTTCCTGTAAAGTTCAGGGTCTGGCTGTCTTCCATAATGGAAATATAATGGAAGTACCATCAAACCAGTACATTAAACAATATACACAGAATATATGATAAGTATTTTCCAAAGCTTTGAGACTTTGTTCCATAACATCAGGCGCTCCTAAGATTCTGAATTATTTATCTCTTTGCTCGACTGGCTGCAGCCCTCACCGCTCAGTTTCACATTAACTGGACAATAGGGAGGTCTGTAGAAGAGCTGCAGAGCACCGAGTCAGCAAAAACACACAGGCCATGATCATATAATCGAGACTAGGAAGACAGCTCTCATCCTCCTGCAATTCTTGTCTGAGATGATGGAGGAAGGATTCTGGAGGCAGGATTAAGGTCCCTGCTGCTTAGAAATATTGTTTTCATGTACATATTACCTAGACTAGTCAGCATGCATCAGACTTGTGGAACTGAACAGTAATAGTCAGTTCATTTTTCAACTAAAGCAAAGTGCTGTGTGAAACATTTTACTGTGAAAAGTCTGTGTTTTGTGCAGTGCATTTGTACGGTATAAGTCTGTTTTTTACTAATTTACTGACATTATACCCCGGATATGATGTCAAGGCTCTGCGTATCATCCGCTTATATTAAAAATATGTAAATATATAATAATATTATATATGCATATTTATGTTTATATAATATTCACAAAGAAAAAAATAAATAATAATAATAATAAAAGATACAACCCCAAATCACGAAATGAGGATTCGCATGGGACTAATATTATCACATGACCTCTGTTATATGGTAGGTCATTTGCGGTGGAATTTTTACTTGCCAAATAACGGACATGGCAGATTTCCACAAGATTAAGATCACAGACTACCTCCACAAGTATTACAAATTACTAGAGGTAATACTAGTCCATGTGAATAAGGCTTTACAATGCTGTGAAAATTATTTTCTTCCCGATGGCAACAACAATTATAAGAGGTCATTTGTTCAGGCAGCAGAAAAATTAAGATCTGATTTGTAGAGCATAATTGATGCACATCAATGTCTCTAAAAGGTCTGTGTGGAGTCATTTTGTTTAGTTTTTTTCAAAAGGGGCCCACTAGTCATTTTTGCCCAGGGCTCCTATAGAACGTTAATGCTGCACTGCGTACGTCTTTGTTATTGGACACAAAGCTAAAGACACGGCTCTGTTTTTCTTTGATGCTAGAGGAAATGTACCAACTCTTTAATGTGACTGTGCACACAGGCTGATAAAGATCGTCTGATCGAGTCAGCAGACACAAAGTAAACAGACAAGTCCTGTTAGTTGTGTAACCACACATGGATGGTGACACTGAGCATCAGTTCAACACACAGTGAATGTGGTGCTCAGCCTAACATTGTGACATCAGAGAGGATCAGAGAAAAGCTGAATATGAAAACGTTGGATAACTACTTAAAAATGTAAAATGATAACCAGTGAGTCAGCCACTTTGTCAAAATCCATAATTAGACCTGTCAATCAAAACCTGTAGCTGCATCATCATCAGTCTGCAGCAGCTGAGACAGCCGCAGCTGTTCCTGAATCAGCTGTCTGTCAACCAATCGGAACTGCCCGCTGAGCATTTCAGTGCACGCTGACCACTTAGCCTAACCTGTCAGGATGCTGTCAACCAATCAGATTATCAGGATGTTGAAGCGCTGCCTCAGATGACAGGTGGATATCACCATGGCAACAGCAGTAAAAGTAAGGCTTGATAAGATAAGGGGAAGCGAGGGCTGCTCGGCAACAGGAGAGTCTGGAACGATGTGTTTGACTTCCCCGAGTGTCGGTGGAAGCACAGAGGCGGTTGGTGGCGGTAACACGCACAGAAATGAAGAAAGATGACGATTTAAAATATTCAAATAAATCAGCTTTGCAAAGGATTTATGACGAGGAAGGAAATGCATTCATCATGTAATTTTGACGAGTAATACTGAATGTTAACATAACTTTAACTGCTTGTTAACAAGAAAACTCAACAGGACACCTTAAAGCAGGATGAACCACGAGTGTTCCTGACATTTGTTTAACAGGGAGTTACCTGGGAAAAGCCTGACAGCACTGAGACGTCTTAGTCTCTCTGAGCTTGTCAGGTCACGTTAAGTGAAAGGTTTTTTTTTTGTTCATGAAGTAAAAGTTTTCCACAATGTGTCAATATGGGACACAGGTAGAGAGAATAATTATGAATCCTAAAAGATCAGAGCTTGTTTGTGTGTGTTTGAACATAACACAAAGCGTCTGAAGAACAAAATGAAAAGCCAGACTGCAGAGTGAACAGGCGGCTCATCTGAGGACCTGACTGGTGTCTGTTGTGTCTCTGGGCAGCTGGAGGCGACCAGCCAGGGTGTCGGCTCTTTAAAGTTACCACATAAAGGCCCGTTTGTCTCTTCTCTCTGTGTGTGTCTGTGTCTGTCTGTGTGTGTGTGTGTGTGTGTGTGTGTGTGTGTGTGGGGTCTGCCAGGAAGATGAGGCGTGGCCAAGTTCTAGCCAATGAGATTGATTCAGAGCCAGTAATTAGTGCAGGGCATGCTGGGTAACTGGCAGCCAGACAGGGCAAATAACTGTGGATGTGAAACCCATGCGGCTGCAGTCCCAGTGAACAAGATGTCCAGGGAGACGGGAATGCACAAACAGACCACTCATTAACATGCAGCACTGAGTGTATTGTTGGCTTTTTCTGCCTGCCTGCACTCTGAAAACCTCAATTGGTTTGTGTAAGAACCAGAGTGGACTAATGAGCAGCGAAGACCCTTCAGGGTTCCCCTGAGAAATCCTTCAAACAAAAGACAGAAACAGTCATTAATGTGCTCGGCTTCTCTGAACACAAGAACCCTTCCTGCAGCTCAGCTGTGCTTAGGGTTGGCTTCAGGTATATAGAAATAGGCCAGAAAATTACTAAATGTTGATTAATTTATGTTAACATGTTCCCAATTTGAGGTGCTGAATAGCGCTAAATTTAAAATGAAAATCCAGCGCTGCTCGCTGTCCGAAACCACTCACTGACCGGTACGGCTTCCAGCTGCTTGGCTGGAAGCGGCCAAACTGTTTTACTGAAAACTAAGATGGCAAAATTTGATGGCCTCTGGAGAGATAAAAAGTTTCTCAAAGACCGTTTTCAAGATATGACTTTTTGACTGTCAGTGCAGAAGGATTAACTTTAAAAAGTTATGAAGATTTTATGTAATCTTGTGTGTTAGCTTGTTTGTTTATCATACTTTGAATGTATTTAACTTTATGAATCATTTCAGTGCCTCAAGTTTGTTCTTGCGTCATATTTTGCCAACTGAAAACATACTTTTTTTTTTATTAATTCTAGCTGGTTTGCAATGTTTTACCTGTTAAATATGAATTTTCCAAAAAACAATGTATAGACTGATATAAAAATAATCCCTCTAAATCATCACTTATGACCCATAGAAATGTGTGGTGGTGTCTGTATCTGCAGAGACCCACTCTTTTCTTCTTATTTTACTGTGTTCAGGACTTTTCTGAGCTCCAGCGATAACGTTTTATTTGTTCTCACTAACGCCGCTCCCTCTCTTCATTCACTCACTCAACCATCGCTGCTCTCTCTCTTCCTCACTCGCTCGTTGTGTCGTGGAGGAAATGTGTTAACAAACAGCAACCGACAACTGTTACATATTGTACCTTTAAATACAATCAGTGAGATATTGTTTAAGTCTAGTGTGCGTAATTTTATTTATTAAGCCTTCAGCTAGCAATTTTGTCCAAAACTTCCACTATAGGTGCAATAATACATTTGTCTTAAATTACATGATATGGTTACAAGAGATTCCTCATCATTTTATCTTATAAGTATAAGTGCTTCATCAGGCTGGGAGATACTGCAGTGATGGATGTCGTAGTTAATCAGTTTCAGAGGTCTGACTGATTTCCTGGTCCATTATGACTGAGGTACTGCAGTGGTGGTTTAGTTAATGGACACAAACATATCTCATCATAGTCACTTATGAAAAAAAAAACCACTAACAGACTGAACTTTGTTCCATTTTACATTAGACCCATCCACTCTGAAGTTATTGTGTTATCAGTACCAAAGAGAGAGAAAGAGAGTGATTGAGGGGGAGAAAGGTTTGATTTGACAAAAGGAAAAGATCTCAATCTTTTCAACATGATGCAGATCTTTTCATCTTTTCCTTCATCAGAATTTGCATGGTTTCATTCAGACAGAGGGCACCTTATTTATTCTAGTTATTAAACCTAGTTTACTTTGCAAAGGTTATGTTGGGGCCACAATGATATACACCTATGTATTCATTTAAATGGAAAATTTAAAGATTTCCTTCTGGATCAAAGCTTCCTGAATGAAACAGAGACCAAAGGAAATAGACATCCAGGGTGAACATGATCTTTTCCTTACTCCTTGTATTTGCATATATCCAGACCTGTATGGCAAAACTCTATAATGCCCTTAGATTTAAAGGGTTATTACCCTTAACTTCACTTTAAATCTAAACTCAAAGGCAGTCATAGTGATGTTAAATTGGTTTATTGTGGCAAAGCCTGGTTTTAGTGGTGCAAAATGCTTCTCTGCAGAGGTGTGGTCAATATGTTTGTCGCATGTTAAACAGGAGGTCCAATCAATGTTATCAGCGTTTTTGCAAGCGGAGCAGAATCGGAAATCGTAACATCAGTCCAACAGCTGCATCAGCTTCCTGTCTGTTGTCACAATGCTGCAGGGTGTTATATAAAAAACTGTCTTTGCAGTGTTTTTTTTTCTCAGTTATAAGCTGCTCTACAGGTTTAAGAAATGTATGAATTTGGAAAACCTTAAAGGTTAATCAAGGTACAACTGTGCACCACCCGAGGCAGCACATGCAAATAGAACTACAGTAGGTATATGATCGGTTTGTTCCACATGAACGTATGTAATATCCTCCTTTTCTTTTCAACTTCAATCTGTAATACAAAAGCAGGAGTTCTGTCCTGTCGGCTGCCAGAATCGATCAGATTTAACAGAACAATCACTGAACTGACAGAACTGCTGAGCACAGTGTGACCAGTCTTCTGTCACTTCACATTTACTCATCCCATATGTGTGTGTGTGTGTGTGTGTGTGTGTGTGTGTGTGTGTGTGTGCGTGCGTGCATGCGTGCGTGCGTTTCATAACCAGACAGAAATGTGACATGTTTGTTTGTTTCCACCATCATTAGAAACCTGAAGACAAAAGAGCCACTGATCTATCTATGACATAATGAGGAACCTATTAGGTAAGAGATCCACTTCAGAAAAACACACATTTAAACGGCAAATTACTTTTCTATAAAAGTCAAGTTTCAGTTTTTCTGAGCAGATGAAGAATGTGAATGTAAGAATACACGAATGTAATTCATCGTCTGAGAGCTTTCTTAATGAAAAGCAAGTTTCACGTAACAAAGTACAACTCACATAATCCTTCCTTGTTGAGCTACACAACTGAACTATAACCAATTCTTCTCAAAATGACATAATTTAGTATTTTCTTGTGTTTCATTGTGTTGCCGTTTGATCCATGATCCACCAACACAGCTGGCTCTCGTCTCTGCTCTGTTGTATGCATGTTACTATGCTGCAGCCCCTCCCAACAGCCCTGCAGACGGGGAAACCTACCGCATCAAACGGCTCTCGTGACAACAGAGTTTCATAAAACAACACAACTTCCTCAGGCTGTCGTGAAGCCAGAGCGACTGACTACAGAGACTTTTTTTCAGACTGAAAATAACCAAAACCTTACGATGATGAAGCCTGAAAGCATTTTACAAACCACACCAGTCTGTTGTTCATTGTGCAATCTGTAATCTATTAAATACTAGTCAAAGAACAGATGAGGAATGAGCTGGAAGTCACACACAAAAACGTACTTTTCTAGTTTTTACTGAAATTCATCCAGTTGACTTTAAAAGCAGCATTTTCCCAAAAAACTAAAGCCCAAACACACATTTACTGACTGTTTGTGCTATGAATCAGTAAGAACATAAGACTTTCTCCTATTCAAAAAGCTTTATCAGTGACTCCTCTCTGCTCACAGCCTCCTGCCGTCTCTGTCAATCATTGATTATCCATTGTAAAGCAGCTATTTACCTGGAGGATCTCTTCATGGCTGCAAGGTTTCCGTTAGAGTAACAGTCAACAGTGGCGAGCAGTGTCCTGTACAACAGCTACAGTAGAACACAGACTTCCTCCTTCACTGAGCAAACTTTTAGCTCAGCTCTGAGGCACCATCATCCAATCAGAACACATTTCCTGACTGAGCAGACCCACCTCCTCTGACCGGTAACCACACCCCCCCTTTTACCAACAACTGCTTGAAATCTGATCCATCAGCAGAAAGACAGTAGGGGGAGAGAGAGTAGAGTAGAGTAGAGTAGAGTAGAGTAGAGTAGAGTAGAGTAGAGTAGAGTAGAGTAGAGTAGAGTAGAGGAGAGGAAAAGGGAGTGTGGATAGAACTGCAATGATTAGTCGACTAAAATAATAAACTATTTTGATAATCGATTAATCGTAAAAGAAATTTTTCATTCAAAAATGGCAGAAAATGCTGTTTTCAGCCTCTGAAATATGGAGATTTCCTGCTTTTCTCTGATTTCTATCATAATTAACTGAATATCTTTGGATTTTGGACAAAAAACAAGACATTTAAAGACCTCACCTTGGCCCTTGAGAAAATGGAACGGACATTTTTCACTATTTTCTGACATTTCATAGACCAAACGATTAATCGATTAATATAGAAAATAATCGTCAGTTGGAGCCCTAATGTTGATGAGAGAAAGAACAGCAGATATAAGAAAAGTAGAGAAAAGAAGAAAGGAGGAGATGAAGGAGTTTGACTGTTCGTGATTGATGCTAAGTCAACGTTGTTTTTTGGAAACTTTCATGCCAATAAAGCCACTGACAATGAATTGAATTGAATAGAACAGAAGATGAAAAATGAAGAAAAGACACAATGATAGATGAAAAGAAAAAACAAGAACGATGGAAAAAGTGTGTGAGACTCTGTATAACCAAAGATAAACTTCCTCCGGGTTTGTTTATCGATGACAGGTGATCCAAGTGGATACTTCACTGTCCATCAGACTCACAGCTGTGGCATCACAAAGACTAACAGCCAGTTGTCTGTACAACATAATTCATGGCGACATGCGAGATTATACTGCAGGCGAACAGGAAGAGCTGACTGTGGGAATGTAACAGACAGATGATGATGAGACACATCAACTAATGATGATGATGCTGTGCAGAATCCATCTCTCTCTCTTCTCAGTCTGAATAAGTGAAGCCTGAGTGTGCTTTAAACTTCAGAAACTCTAAAGCAGCAGTTCTCAGAGCCTTTGGTCTAGTTTACAGATAACATTTAGATGAACAGACTTTATGGGCTGGTTCCACATCAAATAGTCTGACCACAGAGAGAATTTCCATTGTAAATGCTTTGTCCTATTACCATTATCTTTAATAATTCATCCATCCGTTTTCTATACCTGCTTATCAGGGTCATGGGGGATGGAGCATATAGACAAATTCACAGTTAAATTAATTAATAATATAAACGTAAACATTCCAATGTCCCAGTTTATTTCCTGTTGCATCCGAAATTCCATACTGACATGCTATTTAATACTCTAAAACAGTATGTGTATGTATAACAGCGTATATAATTTATATAAGAAACACCGTCACGCCGGACGAGGCCGTTACCTTTTGCCTCCGGAGGAGCTGCTGGAGGAGGTGGTTCGACTCCGACTCTCCGCTCCCATCTCTCTCCTCACCAGGGTGAGACGCTCTGTGGACATACTCTTCCTGACAGAGAGGAGAGGAGACAAAAGAGAGAACTCAGTATGTTCTGACATTTGAAACTTATCTAACTTACACTTCTTCACCTCTACTCCCTGAGGCCACTGCTAAAACACTCCTAGTTAATTTCCCTGGTTAGACGGGGGTCTTATACATGAAACTAGGGGTGACAGATAAGACATAAAGTGTGAAGGAATATGGAAGGTTGAATAATCTTGGAATATTTGTGGCAATGTTTCTTTTTCTTTAGTGCTTGTGTATACCTCTTAATGGACTGTAGCACCTCCTTCTTAGGGGAGGAAGGGGAGGAGAGGAGGCGTTTCTGCTGAACATAGCCGTTACTCAGAGGTCTGGAGGGAAGAGCCTGCAGGAGCTGACGCACTGAAAGGTAACAAACGACTATTAGCTTCAGCAAAAGAGGAACTGACAACAATTTCTGAATCTGAGACTGTCACTTTGTACTGTATGTGAGTGAATGTTGTCCCTTCTGTGACAGTAAATCAATTTGTATGTAATCCACGTAATCGTGAACAAGGAAGTATAAAGAGTGACAAGTGAAGTCAACGTTGATTTGTCACTTAATTTCCAAACTTAAATTTCGTCACTTATTGCCGTTATTTTAACCCAAACCAAGATCTTTTCCTAAACCTAACCGAGTTTTTCCTGAGTAGACAGAGGTTTATTCTGAAAAGACTGCATGCGTGTAACAAGCAGAAATTGACGCATGCGTCACGTGTTGCTGGACATATGTAGGAAAACACACAGAAAATGAGGAATAACTTTTCGTAATATATCATACGAACCAATATGGTTTCTAGATCCATGTCAATGAGGACCATTCCTTAAGATCTTGTGTATTTGACATTAAAGGTGTCTCAGTCTGACACTGGCCTCAGGTGAACATTTTGCCACATGCAGTACATTGAAAGGCCACCTACAACTTCCATTGTGTTCATTTAGTTTATTGTTTTTTCAGGAGTGGTGGGCCATTTCCACTGGTGTCAGTTGGGAATAAAGTGACCTATGGTGTAGTGTTGACAGGGCAGCAGCAGCAGCAGTACATTGATTTATTCCCCCTTTTCATGAAGATAAGACTCATGGGACAAGTTATTGAATGGATGCTCCAATTTTACAGGCATTTATCTTCGAAGATAAACATAAAAACAGCAGGGAAATGTTTACAGAAACACTGATGATACACGATGACTGATGAGAATACTAGCTACTGTAGGAAAGGCTGCAGGACGATGGCTCTCTCTTTGCCAGTTACCTTTCTTACCCTTGGTAGGTGGTGCTGAACCTGTGGTGGCCAGAGGTCTCCTCCCAGCAGCATGGACGCCTCCAGGTTGCGTCCCCAGGCTCTGCTCCTCACAGTAGCCCAGTCGGCGCAGGGCGTCAGCCAGAGCCGACTTCAACAGCTGGATCTCGTCCTCCTGCAGCTGCAGCTTCTGCTCCAGGTGGGAAACCCGGTCCTCCATGTCCATGTTACTGCCGGCCGACATCGTGTCATCTGGACAGGAGGACAGAGGGTTTTAGATTAGATTCAAGTTACTGAGACTTAAAGCTCACAATGCAGTTCAAAGGAGTCATGACGAGTGGGGATAACAACATATTACGGGTCTTAGGTTAAACTGAATTACCTCCTGTAGGAGTAAAGTACAACACTGATAACAGTAACTGTTAGAAAGCTGCAACTAACGATTATTTTCACTGTCGATTAGATGTTTGGTCTATAAAATGTGGTGTAAAGTGGTGAAAAATGTCGAGCAGTGTTTCCCAAAGCCCAAAAGGACGTCCTCAAATGTCTTGTTTTGTCCAGAACTCAAAGATATTCAGTTTACTGTCATAGAGGAGTAAAGAAACCAGTAAAATATTACACAAACCAATCGATTATCAAAGGAGTTGGCAATTACTACAATAGTTGACTAATCAATTAATCCTTGCAGCTCTAAAAGTAAGTAAGCTAGTACATACTGTAGTATATGTGAGAGAGAAGAGAGAATTTAAGTATAAGAATTATGAGTAACTGCTGTCTGGATATTTGAACATTTGAGCTCATTTATTTGGATATAAACACAAGCAGCAGCTGTAGGTGAGTGTTATGGATATCTGCTACTGCTTTGTGAATCAAAGGTTTAGAGTTTCTCTGGGGCATAAGAGCATAAAGGAAACTTGACTGGTTTTAATAATTTAGACTCCGTGTGTGAGTCGGAGAGTAAGAGAAGGAAAACAACACCAGTGGCTGTTTTGTACAGACAGCATGTGAGAGAAGAAAAGAAAGAAAGAGGGACGGTGACAGAGAAACAAAGCTTTGTCCTCTCCATTACATCCTCATGCATTAAGATTTAAAAGGTGCCCTGTGGAGTTTTCAACCACCTGCTATAGAGGAATGTTTTGATTGGCAGGTTCCCATTTTTTTTTGCCAGGTTATCATTTGGTTTGCATCACCATTCCAGCCAACTGCAGGGGACAGTGATGTAAATGTGACTGCTAGCTGATGGAAACATGGATGTAAATAATGCAGGTTTCAAAATATTCAAAAATATTTGTTTTTACAAATGTTTTATGAGGAAGGGAATACATTAAAATGTGTATTTGGCCTCCAGGATACATAAAGTTTGTTTTGGTAAGAACCACTGATTGTAAACATTAACTATTTACAAGAAAACTCCACAGGGTACCTGTAAACGTAAAAAAAAATGCTAGAATTGTTTTCTTTTTTACCACAGCAATGACATGGCTTTACAGATGGCAATGCTGGTCGGTCAGCACACATTAGTCAAACGTTTGTGCAGACATTCGTAGTGCCCATCAAGCAGGCGTCAATCTCCGGGTCCGAGTAGTGAAGCCAATGCTGAAGTGTTTCTAACAGCCAGCAGGGGGCGACTCCTCTGGTTGTAAAAAGAAGTCTGATTGTATAGAAGTCTATGAGAAAATGAGCCTACTTCTCACTTGATTTATTACATCAGTAAACATTGTAAACATGAGTTTATGGTCTCAATCACTAGTTTCAAGTCTTCTTCAATACAGCATGATGTTCATTTAGTAAATTATGGTCCCATTTAGACTCAAATAGACCATAAAGCAGGGGATGCTTTAGGGCGGGGCTACCTTGTGATTGACAGGTCCCTACCACGGCGTTGTCCGGTCTGGGAGTTGTCCGTGTTCTCGTCTTAGAACTTTGACCTGTTCAACAACGATTCTTATTTTCAGGTGATTATAGACTAATGAAAAGATGCTTATTAATATTAAATTCCATTTCTGCCAATAGATCCCCCTAAATGTTACACACTGGTCCTTTAAGTAAGAGATTGAACATGGTAAATGCTAAACCGGCTAAACATCAGCATGTCCTCACACCCTCCCACCCACCATGATGACATCACCAACTAGATTATCGAAGGCAAACTGCCCAGTGCAGATTATTAATCTGTGGCCCACATTAACAGATTACATCCTTATAAAAACAAGTTTCTGTTTGGATTGAACGTCTCGACCTTTCATGCAACCTAAATTCTAAACCCTGTCCCCTCTCCGTCATGAAGTCAGCTCTGCTGCCACAGCCATGTCCTCATGATCACAAATGCCGATATTCACTCAAAAAAGAGACACACCTTTTGAATATTACACCAACTGAGAAACCTTGAACCTTGCAAATCAATACTGACAGTGTTCAATTATCTGTTTAAACATTGAGGCTTGAATATTGTATTTCTTTGCTAATTAATTCTTTATTCAAAAGCCTGATGTGTCTCAGAGGTATCCGTTGCAAAGATGACGTGGGACATAAAAATCTCTGATAAAAATCAGTTGTTTCAGAGGATTTTCTCTCTACATAAGAAGTGCACACTGAATACTCGCTATTATTTATGAAAAAAGTACTGAATCTTGTCATAAAACAGCTACAGCACCAGTAAGTACTGAACATGTCAGTATCAGCCTTCAAACACCTGTTTAAGTTAAGACTTTAGTGTCCTATTAGCTATATACAGAAAATCAAAGCCAAAATAGCTAAAAATTAATCAAATATCACTATGATATAACATCTAAAGTAGACAGAGCTTATGTCTCTAGCTGACTGAAAGATAAAACATATAAATTATATCATTGAAAGACACAAAAGGCTAAAACAAACCTACCTAACACACTAAAATATAACTCAGCAGACTCTTCATTACTCCTCATTATTATTAATGCGAAGGTCACACTCATCACGTGTACACCAGTAGTTTAAAGTAATAACTTGCAATAAAAGAGCCCTGCACTTCAAAAAAGGGAGTGTACCAGTCACACTGCTCCAGCACGGGCCAATACAACGTTCCCAGCATGCATCAGTTCAGCGCTGTAAGCTGAGCCGACACAGAGAGTACTGTTACTGTTACTGTATCACATCTTGCAGTCAAATGCGATCACAGGGAAATCAAGCTTCAGGTTTACATACAGACATCAAGCTAAGGGGAGATTTGCATGGCAGAAGTGCCGATAGATCAGCAGCATAATGTCAGATTATATCAAGCCTTCGTCATCTTTTCTCTTCTTAAATTTCTCCATGTAAAACAATCTTATTCAAGGAGAAGAGATGCACTGTACCAGATTTAGCTACTAGCTAATGTCCGTCTGCAGTCCCTGGGCAGGTAGACACAAACACTAGTACAACTAATCAACACACTCTCACTCCCAACTCGTCAAGTACCGTCGCTTGGTCAGTCAGTCAGAGACCGACGCACGGGTTACCCCTCTTGGGTTACTTTTGGACGGACCAGGGACGGCGTGTCAATATACGCTCGTTACATGCATAGTTTCCTTTCAAAATAAACTTCAGTTTTCACAGGAAGTTAGGTTTAGGCAACACAACCACTTAGGCTACGTTCCAAATCGCATACTTTTTCTTTTTACTTTTAGTACGTACTGCAGCTGCCCTTAAGAAGTACATACTGTTGCATGCAGTATGCATACAATTGGGACATACTACTTTGTCACCTCTTGCCCATATATCCACTGTGCAGAGGATTGTGGGACAGAATAGCCAGAAAAGCATGCTGGCCTGCATACTGCAAAATGCATTCAGATGTAGTGTAGGACATCCTGGTATTTTTGGCATACTGCATTTGACGTACTATTGGGACATACTAAATCTTTTTTCTGGCATACCAAATAGTATGGTAGTATGGGTATTAGAACGCACTGTTAGTTAGGGTAAGGAAACGGTCATGGTTGGCGTTAACGTCACTGACTAACGACTCACATGACTCACAGGACTGATGATAACGACTGACGTGACAGAATAAGTTGTTGCTTTTAGTTTCACACAGGACACGAACAGCGGTCTCCTGGTTGAAAGTCTTGATGTTGTTTGAGCAAACCAATTAGCAGACTCTCACGCTATTAATACTACGTCACTGTAAATACAAGTTCAAACTACAGTAAATACTCAATTCAATCATAGATCCAAAAACATTTCAATCATTAGACCCAACACTATGCTATACATATAAATAATAATTCCCACTTATATATTAATAATTCATTAAATCCTGGTATTGTATCCCAGAGTTTCCATTACAATTGAGACTGATGGGTTTGGTCTCCCTTTTTTTAAATAGCTGCCAGCTTCTAAAAGCCTTTCATTAGTCTTCATCATGGTCCAACTGCTGTTTCAGAGCCAGTGACCCATTTGAAAATTAAAGCTCAGGCATTGTGGATGAATTATGGAAAGCTAATTCCCATGAAAGTATTACTCCTATGGATGTTTCGTATGGTGAAACAATGCAAATAAAGTGATGTCTCACCTCCTGAAGGGTGATATTACACAAATAAAAACAATTACCGTCCCGCTTAGCTACTCTATCATTACTCCATCTACTGATCACACAGATGATGCAGAGTCATAGCAATTCAAGAGCGATCCAACACCCACCTGTAGGAGAAGTGAAGCACTTGTTGTTTTTTACATGACTTATTGTAGAAAGAAAAAAGTCTCTTTCTTATGATAGAATGCAGGTGAGGTGAAAACACAGGCAGTGAGTACAAATAATTAAAACACAAACTGAGTGAGTGAGCAAAAGAGAGAGAAACAGGAAGTAGGAGAAGTAGGAGAGGACAGATTGTTGGTGGGAGGAGATCGCGGGTGAAAGGAACAGAAAGGACTCATACGGAGAGAAAGAGCAATGAATGATTAATATTTAACTAAATGTGGCAATAATCTTGTTTATCTAAACTGCCACGCTGGATTGAACAGAGAAACAGAATGAGGAGGACACAGAGATAGCTTCAGAGATCAAATGAAAGAACCCGGAAGAGACAGTTTTACCATCCAAGACAGCGTCTAAAATAATTCACTATTCTACTGCACACTGAAGCATGTTTATACACTTATTAAAGAGTGTCCATACTGTATATAGTGAGGCACACACTACTACACTTTTTAAGTTACATTGTGAGATAATTTGAGTGCATATAAAGCTTCCCAGATATTCAGAAGCTAGCTGAGTTAAATCTTAATCTTATTCTAATGTGCTAATCTCTAAACGATATATTTAAAATATTTTCCGACAGGGACCAGAACAGAAAGTGAAACTTATCTATACTGTTTTTGTCAACGGAGTCTGGCTGCTATGAAGAGAGTATGGATACGTTTCACTTTCAGTTCAGTTCTCTGTCAGAAAGAGCTGTCTGACTGAAAATATTCTAAATATAGCGTACACTTAAACTGATATTGATTTTCTAAGATACATTTTGCTGCCCCCGTCTACAGCAGTACATTGCTTTGTTACGTGCTGGTACTCCTGTCTGTTTCTCCAAACTGGGGGCGTGCCGACCGTCATCTACTGTAGGTAAAACACTGACTATGGATCAGTAGCTCATACAAACCCACTTCAAAACACTCAAACTATCCCTTTAACAACTCTTGGATCTTGACATGTTGAATTTTAACATGTTCGCATGCAAATGCATTTAGCGTGAAATGTTTAACATACACTCGGTTGTATGTTTAATATGTCTGATATGTTATATGAGGGGAAATTGTCTTTGAGCCAGGTGAAACATAAGATATATAAAACATAATACAAATACATAAAACATATCCGAACCTGTAAAATATGTTATTGATTTAGCACGTTTAACTGAGTTGTAACACTGCTGATATGTTAGAGTATCCTTCTTCACATTTAACTAAACATGTTAAATGTTTTATTATACTGAAGAGAAAGAGTGAAGAGAGATCAGCAGGGTTCACCTTCATCTCCTCTCCTGTCAGGACACCTGTTTAAAAACGCTGCAGAGCCGGCTACTTTTCAATTCGCCCTTGAATTATCACACACACACTCACATACATACATACACACACACACACACACACACAAACCATAACAACGGTTACACCTCAGCGGTATTTCATTACTCTCCTTATAAACCAGAGGCCACATCTATTTGATATTCAGCAGGCGACACACATACACACTTTATATTCCACGCTAACTTCCCTCTCTATCCCAGCACAGACACACATTACTGTAAAGCGTAACTTAAAACCCAGCTGACATGAGGCTGATACAGACACATGGCTGCTATCAGGAAACAGAGAAATGACCACAGAGAGGAAGAAGAGGGAAGGATGGAGAGGAGGAAGAAGCAAATCAGGAGTTGGAGGGAAGGGAGTAAAAGGAAAGACTGATGGAAAGATATGGATGATGAAATGCAGAGGGGGTGGGCTCTGTGTGTGTGTGTGTGTGTGTGTGTGTGTGTGTGTGTGTGTGTGTGTCAGTGAGATGGACAATGGGAGGTCGGTGCAGGGCAATAAGAAGAGAACTGAAGGCTGCTGAAATATTCATGGTGCAGTGAAGTAGTGAAGTGATGATGAAGGTGGAGCTCGTCTCCCCTACCTGTCATTGTGCCACGCTAAGTGTCTGGTCACTCCTCCTGTCAATCAAACAGTGTGTCGATCCACAGCAAACACTCAGACAGCCAGTCGGGTTTTCCACTTGCTTCCACTCTTCTTCCCCTAGAGGCTTTCTGGACTTGGACACCCTCCCCTCCCCGTCTGTGATCAGTGCTCGGTCACTCACTCTCTCTCTCTCTCTCTCTCTCCCTCTCTCTCTCTCTTTCACACACATTCACAAACTCTCATCTCCCATCCTCTCCTGCTGAACCACTCCCTCCTCCGCCTCCACTTCCTCCCCTCTCCCTTGATTCCTGGACCACTCCCTCTTCCTTCTATCATCCGCCTCCCCCCTTATTTTCCCTCCTCCTCCTTCCACTTCTTCTTCTCCTTCAATTCAATTCCATTCCTCCTCCTCCTCCTCCTCCTCCTCCTCCTCCTATATCTCATTGGCTATAGGCAGAGAGGACCCAGGCATAAGGGGCGGAGCCTGGCTCAGGGCCACAGACACACACGCTGCACCATCAGCATCTGTACAGCCAGGCACCGCCAGGAAGAGATGCTGCAGAGTCAGACTCCAGGATCAATAACACACTCACACACGCACGCTCGCACACACACATAAAGGTGACGCAGCACATGTGACCCACATGACCTTACTTTACATTTACATGCAAGTCAAATTCAAATGACCCGACAGTCATGGCACAAACTATACTTGTACAGTCTCATACAGGCTCTCATGTGAAAATGTGAAAACCTGGTTACACCATTAATGGAGATCTTTGTGTTTTAAACATAGACTGTATATAAGAAGTGGACGTAGTCGCCGTGACGTCATCCATTGGTTTGTGGCTGCGGGTTGAAGCCTCAAGTTCTCGAGTCCTCGAGTTTTGGCCGTCGCCATCTTGTTTTTTCGCAACCAGAAGTGACACGAGAGGGTGGAGCTAAGTACAACCAAACGCTGAATAAGATATTTAAGGCGACCAGAAATGTTATAATTAACTTTCATAAACTAAAAACACAATGTGAAAGGGTTAAAGTTCTAAGACGAAAACACGGACAACTCCCAGACCGGACAACGCCGTGGTAGACCTGTCAATCACAAGGTCTAAATCATCCCCTGCTTTATGGTCTATTTGACTCTAAATGGGACCATAATTTACTAAATGAACATCATGCTGTATTGAAGAAGACTTGAAACTAGCGATTGAGACCATAAACTCATGTTTACAATGTTTGCTGAGGTAATAAATCAATTGAGAAGTAGGCTTATTTTCTCATAGACTTCTATACAATCAGACTTCTTTTAGCAACCAGAGGAGTCGCCCCCTGCTGGCTGTTAGAAAGAATGCAAGTTTAAGGCACTTCAGCATTGGCTTCACTTTTAAGACCTGGAGTTACCGACTGGTTTTAAAGGGTAAGTCTGGTGATATTCTATTTATTTTTTTTTTTTTGTCAACTAATCCCATGAAAAGACCAAAACTAATAAGTATTGCCTGATGTCTCTTCTTCCTCTGTGCCATAGAGCTCCATTGTTGTCCAAAAACTATTAAAAACACATCACAATGAGCCACACTGTTGCACTGGGTGTCATGTTTCTTCATTACCATGAAAACACACTGTAGTTTATTGTGACTCAATCCCACATATGGCGTACAGCTGCCCAGAATTCTCACTAGAGGACCAAATGTGTATTAATCCACAACTGAAAATAGTCCCCAAACAAATGCACTATTTACTTGGATTTGAGTAATGGTTGCTAAAAACTACAGCTTTTTTAAGGAATTACTGAACTTTTTTTCAATAATGAAACTAATTTTTGAAGAATTGCATCTTCTGTAGGACACAATCGATTCAGGGCTGAGGTCCACAGACGGGGCACTGAGAGACTGACACACTTTGGCTTTGGTTGACAATAAGAAAAAAATATAAATTAACACCAGCCTTATATTAAATTGAACCGAAGGAGCAAAAGGAATACTCTATTAAACCAAAGGGGAAATACATGTTTTTAAATAGATGGAGTACTCTAAAGCTCTACAAATGATATAATTCTACGCTCCATCATCCTTCAGCATCCTCTTTTAAAAAAAACCTGTTGGATAAACTGGAAACACTTTGTTCCTCTTCTGCTTCTGACAGTTTTCCATATTGGAGATTTTCACCAAACAAAGGCAAAACACTGCAGCACCATCAGCTAAGTGATGTTTATTTGGCAAATCAGCAGGTCTGTGCAGCCGTGCGACGTGCTGTGATTGACAGCTCTTGTTGGTGTTACACTGCTTCAGTCGTTTCATCTCAATCTACAGCTGGAAGAACATAGTGTTCTCTGCACTGCACCAGAATGCACCTATGGTACCCTTTATACTGTGAATGTGGTCCTGATGTCACTGTGCACTGTGTTAATGTGTGTATGTTTAGAGTACACAGAGATTACAGCAGCACCATGTTTAAATACACCACTCCTACCAAGCTGAATTATAACATAAGGTTTTAAAAGAAAAGATTCCCTCTTTGCCTAAATCCAATACTGGATGTGAGCACTATAGTGAGAAGTATTCTCTTCCACGCCGTGAATATGAGAGTGAAACATAAAACTGCGCAGAGACAACAACTCAAACGTCCTGCAGACAGTGAAGACAACAGTGGTTTAATGATGTGTGGGCGCTGACAGTTACCACTTACTGCCACGTGGGGCTGCTGGTGGGTAACTCCGCATAGTGCAGATTTAAGTGAAGGTGAAAGTATTATGTTAGTGTTTAGTTTCATACTGTAGACAGTCTCTGTTTAATTGTTTCACATCTGGTCTCTGTGTTGATGTTGGGACAGTATAAACATGAAATGGGCAATGGTACACAATGGTGATGCAGTCTACTTGTGGAGGAAGGAGCAAAAAAAAAATATAAATAAAATCAAAAGTGTGTTGAACAAATCCTTAAGGTTTGTTTTACGCTGCTAGTGGAGGTTACTGCAGCAGGATCATTTAGATAAAGCCATGAGCACTAGAGAAGCTAAACAGACTTGTTATATTGCCCTATGAGATAGATCATCTACCTGCACCTGAGTACAATAAAACTATAAAAACTATGAAGGGTGAAAATGTATTTGCTCAAGATGTGACCAGGTGGCCGAGGAGAGCAGATCTGATGAGGATCTCTGGTTACAGTGAGAGGACAGATGGCAGGGGAGGAAAGAAAGAAAAGGACAGAATACAATAAAAGAAAGAGGTGGGTTGATTGACGCTCACTTGGCAGATGCTGCACTGCTGAGATCAACAGCACCTCCAGACGATACCTTCCGATCACAAACACGTTCCTCTCTGTTATTATTACTCTCCAGTCTGTCTACCTGCTTCTCACCTGCTGCAGCACAGCAGAGAGAAACACCTCATCCCCTCATCACTTCATCACCTCATCACCTCCTCACCTCATCACCTCATCACCTCATCACCTCATCACCTCATCTCCTCATCCCCTCATCACCTCATCACCTCATCACCTCATCACCTCCTCACCTCCTCACCTCATCACCTCATCACCTCCTCACTTCATGGTGTTCTCAGGTTTGGTTCACACCTCACCGAGGCCTATTTTCAGCAGCAATTTCAGCTCCTATCATGGTGAACGTGTTTTACATCATAATTCAGTATTTAATACTGTACTTTAGTCGTGTTTATTAACTGCTTTAAGGCCGTCATCTTCGTGGATTAATAATTCCCATTGTCTTCCAGATCTTTAAGCACTAGGAGCCACTTGTCAGGATTGTTTTTCCTATAAGCTACGGCCCAAAATTGCTAAAAATACCTTGATTGTGTCTCTCTGCTAAAAAACAGTTGCAGCCTGCTGTAATACGGTGGTTCACGAGAGTGGTCTTTATTTCATCTATGTATCATAACAACGGCTTGTATATCCGCCGTCCTCGGTCTTCCGGTTTCCCTTTTTGAATAACGAATACAGGCTACCATGACCTGCTGGTAGGGAGAGTTATTTCATCTCATGCAGGTGCAGAACGTACGTGGTAGTTGGCCGTCGGCTGTAGTCTTTGGGGTGTGTTCGAGTGCAACTTTTTGCCGCTAGTTCTTTGATGTGGGTTCGGTGTGTCTGGGCCTTTACATGGCATGAAATCGAGCCTCAAAACACTGGTTGGGTTAGAGATCTGCAGATTCTTGAGCCTTGACAGCACATAGTAACAGGACGGTAGGGTGCTGAGTCTCTCCCAGCTCCAGAGAGATTGACCTCTGACCTCTGACCTCTGAGTGGAGGAACGCAAGCAACAAGACATTTTGTTTCCTTTCCTTTTGGGCTTCAAAACAATATCTGCAATTGTCAGCAAACACATACAGGCCTCTTTTCCTACACTTGTGAGGACCTTCCCTGAGACATTTACTCTCTGACCACTTACCTTAAATTAATCTTAGTCCTACATTAACTCTAAACCAAAACTTTAAACATAAACTCAACCCTTACAGAAGTAAGGGTAGATAAATGATTTCCCTCATCTTTCTGTCTCTATCAGAACATGTAATGCTCAGAAATACAGCTACACACGTCTCATTAATCTACCTGTGTGTCCCACCTGTACAGGAATCAGTCTCTCTCTGCTGGTCCTGTAGTTTAACAGCATTTAATTTAGATTTAACGCAAAAATGTCCTTAAAATAAATCATCTGAAAAAAAGAACTTCTACCAGGTATAAATAAATAAATAAAATATATGAATAAAATAAATAAATAAAAAAAATATTTTTCTGATTGCTTGGAGTACCACAGACTTTAATATTGTTATTTAGAATTGAATAAATTGCCACATTGATTGATTTAGAAATACTGGAGCAGATCAGCCCAAACGGCATCCTACGCAGACTGGGTTGGACCCACCCGGGTTAAGCAGCTGATCCCTCACTGCAGGACCAGCTGTCACTCGACAAGCTCTCCTGGTAACCTCCAGCTGACATTATTAACTTTATATTTTCATTTTGCCTCATGCTTTCCCCTGCACTAAGCTCCTGTGAAGCTCAGTGCACAGGACTTGTGCGTTTGTCTGATACAGTTTAAGTTAAATCTTGACTCGGGGAGCTGCACCGCAACACTCACCAAATGGTTTGAATGGCACATGTTACATCTTGGATAACAAACACCTCCAGAGCGCTGCTCAGACTCCCGTGACCCCTCGCTGTCGCTGCACCTGTCGCTCAATATGGCCGTCTGTGAAGTCGAGCAGACTGCAGAGACGGTGTGTCGAACCACAGATCACAGCGTCACTTTACATGCCTTTAGCTGCCCTCATGGGGATATTTACATCTCTGAGAAGTGATAACACTAACAAGTAAAGTGGCCTCTACTTTGTTTAAAACAGGTGGACCATCACTACCTTGTTCATAATAATCAGCCATTGTCACCACAGATATGATCCGTCCTGGCAGCAGTATTTGCATGATATTTGTAAAGCAGGATGTGACAGATCGAGAGACTGCAGCGGGGCGGAGAGCGACACATGAAGCTGACAAATAACCATCAGAGATCATATTCAAATCCACAAAATGGTTCAAAAGTTCCCATTCATGATGACAAACACCATCCTTCCTGCTTGTTAGTGTTACAGGCGACGAGTCAACTGTGTTTTCAAGACAGTGTTTAGTAGCTGAGGAGTGAGAAGTACTTCAGTCATATCAGAGGCAAATGACACCTGATAGATTCATTAAAAAGGCCAAGTTTAAAAAGGTGAGCATGCATAAGCTTCAGGTTGCCTACAATGACTGTATGCGGATATTACTTAAAAAAAACACAGGTGGTGTAGTGTGAGCCAGTCGTTCTGTAATGCAACAGAGTCAACACTTTCCAGGCTCTATTAAGAAATCTGATGTATGAATTTATAGTTCGGCTAAACGATCCTCAAAATGCCATTTATCATGCTACTGTCAAACCCTTGTTTTAGTGTTATACGATACCAGTCACCCCTGTGGAAACAATGGTCTTTTATTTAAAAAAAAGAGGCAATTTCTATTTTAATGCATGTATAGTTGTTTGTGTTGTATATTTTTCTAATGGACCTCAAGTCTGCCAATAAAGATTAACTAACAAACTATATCAGCCTGATATATTTCACTCTCTAACCCTCAACTATAACCAAAAACACTACTGACAGAGAGAAAAAATATCTATAAAAAGGTACAAAAATAATAAATAAAACAAGTTAGCATTGCAAGAATATTTTAAATGATAAATGAAAATGTTGATTTAATGACATCCATATATAATGCATCTAATTAGGCTAATTTGCGCAGTCACTGACAAATATTGCTGCTACACCGAATGAATGTCAATCCATTTCTGAGTAGATTTGTGCACATTAATTAACACATTTCATGGTGTCTAACAGAGTAATTTCATCATCTCTATATTAATGTGCTGTGTGTGATGAGGTGAAATGAGCAGCTCACCGTTGTTGCAGTACTGTAGCAGCAGGTTGGTGCTGTCATACAGACTCCCACACGAAGCGATCCTCTCCGACATTCCCTCTTCTCTGTTTCCTTCTTTCTTCCCGGCTCTTCCTCCTCTCAGTCGGCTCCTTTGTCCTCCTTTCACCCCTCTCCGTCTCTTCTTCACGCCGTCACCCCTTCCTGTCTCCCCCACATTCATGAACAGACTAAACGCATCCACCTTTACCTGCTCCAGCTCCCCCTCTCTCCCGCTCCTGCCTCTCTGCCTGCGTCAAGCTGCACACTACACATACTACACTTCCGCTATCACTTTCACAATAAGAGTCACAGCACCTGCCTGACTAGAGAGATTATATTGTAGGGTGAATTAGCCTAATGTGAGACATTTTTTGCATTTCAGATTTCTAGAATATATTGTGATATGAAGCCAATAGATTAAACCCAAACACAGTATCACTCAGAAATCCCCATGATGTGTCCTAATCAAACCAAAAAAAGAAAATTCAGATATCACACTCTGGTAGACATATCAGTATACCTAATGCCAAGTTTTCTCAGACAAACCTCGATTTTCTAATGTGAGACAGTCATGTCTGAAATGTGAGACACTGAAAAGTCTGTTAAAAGGCCTAAAAATCACCTTAATTAATGTAGGAAACACTCAATGCTAAATGTGCAATCAGTCAGTTCAGTAATTTTACCACTTACAACGTTATTGCTGTTAGAAACCTAGGCCTATGTGTGGATGTTACATGGAGAGTCGAACAACATCAAACATACAACAGCACTATAAATAATAAAGAATAATGAATAAAGACTATACTAGTTTTGAAGCATTTAGGCATATTAGAAAGACATTAAATATCAATAGTTTTATTGACTTTTATTTGTTTGAGGAAGACCTACAGCCACCGGAGCTTATTAGGCAGTGTCCCACTTTACGGCAACTCACCCTATTTGAGGAGGAATATTAGTGTGTGTGCTCAAATATGATTTCAACAACATTTAAATGACAAATGTCATATCCATAGAGTACCACATTCATGTAAATATCTGTATAACACATTATAATTTTCATTTCGCCTCCCTTTCCTCTGTTGGCCTATAACTTCACATAACATAAACATAAACAATAGCTTTTGGTTTTTATTTTTAGCTACAGATAGAGCTATACTATTTCCCGTAACAACTGTGCTAATAATTTTAGTAAAATATAATTAATTAATTCATTAATTCATTAATTCATTCATGTAGGATCTATGTAAGTTATTTATAACTGACAATCATGTGCTTTTATTCTGAAGAGAAAACTATCACTTTTCCGGTAATGATCTATTTGACTCGCGCTGACTTGACGAAACATCCTCGCCTGTATCTTCCCTGCGTACCGCTGTTACTATAGCAACAGCCTCTCCAGCAGCTCCGGTTGCTGATCATTGGAGGCGGGAGAGAGACAGATGAACAACTGTAGGCTACAAACTGCAGCTTTTATGTGAATAAAAACCGGATCTGCTGGACGCGTCTTACGTCCGACTGAAGCTCAAGTTTCTGAAAAAGAGAAAAGTGATCCCCGGTGTCGGACTTCTTGAATAATTCATTGATTGGGAAACTGTGTGCAACACACGTGTTGGTAATTGATGCCAAAGACTATTTAGGCAGAGTGGGAGGATTATCCTCCTCTGCAGCAAACAGGCCATCGCTTCTTTTATTTACATGAATAACTGCTGATTTTATTGTCAGACAAATTAATACAGTGTTTATTTGATTACATTTGTGATAAAAGTACAAATTCTATTATAAATTATTTCTTGACTCTGTTTCAGTTGAATGAGTGTCAATTTATTTTATTTATTTTATTGGTTTAAAAGGACTGTGTGCACAGACATTAATTGTTTACATAGAAACAAAAAGATGGGTGCACCAGATTTAGCAGGGAAGCTAATTTCCATCTGTAGTCCTAAACACAGACACAATAGGCACAATAGACACACTACATAACATCACAACAGGATCACAATTTAACATCACAGTTTCAAGTACAATCCAAAATACAATAAATACATATAACATAATAATAAATATGACAGACTTCAGTCAAGCAGCATTATCACAAATAAATACAGTAAAAATATCTCTAAATCTCTAAATACTTAAAAAAAAAAAAAAAAAAGTTGAGGGCTCACATTCCGGCTCCTCTATAAATACTACCAAATGTGTATAATCCAAGTATTATAATCCTGTTCTCATTCTGTGATCCTTTCTTTTTAATGTATTGCTGACTGCTACTGTCACTTAGATTTATTTTGAAAGTATTGATAGGAAGTGTCTACTATGTTGTCATTGTCTAACTTGACGTTTTGCCTTAATGTAGTTCTTCACTGTGGCCACTGGGGGGCAGTAAATACACACGATTCAAAGCAGAAACTGTAGAATATGTGCTTGTTAAAGGTCACCTATTATGCAAAATGCACTTTTCCATGTCTTTTAAACATCAATATCTGTCCCCAGTGTGTCTAACCCACAACTAAAGATGCAGGTTTCCCTGAAAAAATAATAATTTCCTGACAAGCTTTACAAAGTAATATTTAGATATGGTTAAGGTCACTGGTTCCCAACCTGGGGGTCCCGAACCCCACTAATAGTCGTCAGAGCTTCACGGGGGGTCGTGAGGCCTTCCTGATTTTCCTTGAAAAATAGTCCCAGGAATAAAATTACCATAAACTTTTTGGTAGAAACTCGGCTTAAGACAACTTTTTTTTAAAATATGGCCCATATTTCAGCATTTCTTTCATTTCTGTGAGGAAAACTAAATGAAATTGTTATTTTTAAAGCTTCGATTAATATATAAACGTACACAGTTAAAGAGCTAATAGAACAAAGGCCAAGCGTCAGGGAGAAGAAAACACTGAATTTGTCAAAAAAGAAACCTATTAATTATGTATGATTATTTACAAATATTAAAATAAAAAACAATTCATAATACAGAGAGAGTATTGTATTAAAAGTTCCTAAAAATAACAGGAAAACTTATCTGTGGTACAATATTCACAGGAAATAATCTGCACAAAATTAATCCAAATCACTTAATTGCAGGAAATGTATAGCAGAGAGCCCGAGAGAGACATGACAATGATGGGAGAAGCGCAGATATTAGAGAAAACAGGAGCAGGAATAAAAAAAAGAAAACACATATTGGTGAATGTGGTGGAAGCTGGGTGGAAGATGATTGGTTGGCGGGAGAACAGGACAGGTGGGGCAAATCAGACAGAGGAAGATCCTTACTGCGCATGCGCATGATACGCAGCTCTGTTATTGTCACGTGATTAGCTGACTACACGCCACAAACTTTTTGCAGAGCAGTTAACGTGATGAAACACTGAGAAACTCTCTCTGCTGACGTGTAACTAACATGTCTGTAAGTAAACTGAAACCCGGCTGTGAGCGGTACATCATTTGAAGCAGAGTCGGTGAACTAACGGAGTTAAAACACACATTTAGTGGTAACTTTAGCATTAGCATTAGCATTAGCGTTAGCAGTAGCATTAGCATCCCAGAAGGAGGAAGAGGTGTGTGTGCATCCAGACAACCAGCTGAACTCAGAGTAAGTTTATTTTAGGTCACCAATGATGCGCATAAATGTGTCTGTGGGGGGATATTATCTGTATTATCAAATGTTGATGTTTTGCAATAAACATTAAACTTTTTGGTCAGGCTGTTAACTGTCGTTAACCTAATTAAGCATGTTGCTCAGAAGCTAGTTAGCAATGACAAAGATGATTTATATCTTCCTTTCTGAACCGTCTCTGGTTAGAACTTATTGAAAATCTACAACTCTTCGTCTAGAATTAGTAGACAGTCCTTTCTAAAGTTTATGTCTTCCTTCCTGTGACCCAAAGATGGAAAAAAGCCTCCACGAAGTTTGGGACACATAATATCTGAGTGTAGTCAGTCTTTGTAAAGTCCCTGTTAAACTGCAGTGCCTGCATGTGTCTGCAGCTCTTGCCTGGGTCCAAATATTTGCATCCTCCCACTGATACCAGGCAAGTACAGCTCCATGTTAGTGAAAAATCCTGGAGCTGTGAATACAACAGCTAGGTGATTTTACTGTCATTAATCTGCACTTTAAGGACTGAGCACTACTCTGACCAAAAGCAAGAGTCCATTGAATTCACAGGACGAGCACAATCACATTTCCTCTTACATTTTCCTTTATGTTAAACCTTTAGGCAGATCCCCAAATGTCTGCATGTGTCAGGGGGACTGTTGCTAATTGATTTAATGGATATTTATGGGAACAACACGCTTTTAGATAAAACTGGTTTATTATCTCAAACACAAATTCTCTGAGCACACAGAGTCACTTATTCTTTGTAAATGGATCAACTCTAAAAAGTGTCACCTGATGACATAAATGTATAGATTTAAAGCTGCAGTGGGTAGAAAGGGAGCAAAAAAAAAGTTATTTTTATAAAACAGTCACTATATCCTGACAGTAGTGGATGAGACAGGTAATCTGAAAAAAAAAAAATCATGTTCCTCTGTGTCCTCCGGTGCTCCTAATGGCATCTGCAAGATTTCACAGACCGGAGGAAAACGACCAATCAGAGCTGAGCTGGAGCTTTGCCGTCTCTGAGCAGCTGTCAATCACTCGTAAACTCCGATCAAACAAACAAACTTGCCCTGATTTGTCTTCTCTGAGATATTGTGAGTGGTGGTTCCAGAGTTGAGCAGTAAAAACAGGAAAAGCGCAATCCCCTTTAGTTTTCAGCCTAGACCTTGGAACATCCAGAAATCTGTGTACAACAACACCGTCTCTTGTTTCCCCATGTCCCCAGGCTCCTTCCACTGTCATATTTTCTAGTAAAGCAGAAATGACTGAATAATAATCTCACAGTTGTCTCCTCTCAGGCTGTTTTCAGTATGCGGAACCGACAGAGGGGATCCCACCTGGGCTTGATGCTCCTGGCCTCCCAGCTGTTTCAGGTGGGTCTGGACAACATCCCCCCCGTCACCCTGGCGGTCCTGGGACTCAACGTGTACCTTTACCTGTTCCCTGCAGCTCCACTGATGAAGGTAATGCACTAATAGTAGAGACAGAGGTTATTATTCACACAATTTGCTGCTTCCAACATATTAATGTGACAATTTTCAGCTTTTTATTGGGGGGGTTATATCATAGTAAATAGTATCTGATTATAGCAGGATGGATGATGGGACGTCCGTGAGCTTGAGCCCTGCCTTGTACTGTATTAAGTTGATATTTTTAGTACTAATATGAATACTATCTATCCGATCCTTAGGCCTGTGTGAGTGTCCAGCAGGCGTACTGGTTTAAAGACTGGCGCCGCCTTCTGCTGTCCCCGCTGCACCATGCGGACGATTGGCATCTCTACTTCAACATGGCGTCCTTCCTCTGGAAAGGTACCAAGCTGGAGCGACGGCTGGGCGGCCCCTGGTTCGTCTACCTGCTGTCAGTCTTCTCTCTGCTCACCGGAGTGGTCTATCTGCTGTTGGAGGCGGTGTTAACAGAGCTGACCCAGGACCAGTCCTACAGCATGGCCTGTGCTGTCGGCTTCTCAGGTACAGGCTCGTCTACAAAACGCCCAAAAGATGTACCGGAGAATTGGTCTAATTTTATGTAGCTCTACTGGTTCAACCCATATATCGTATCTCCTCGCCCCACATGGCCGACTGCTGTAGTCCTACACTGGTTTGATGGTTTGGTTGATTAGTCTGTGTTAATATGTGAGATGTCTCCAGGTGTCCTGTTCGCTCTGAAGGTGCTCAATAACCATTACTACCCTGGAGGTGTGACCTATGTGATGGGTGTCGCTGTGTCTAATCGCTATGCTAGCTGGGTGGAGCTAGTGCTGATCCACATAACATCACCTGGGTGAGTTACCAATCTGACATCTGTATAACAAATTCAACAGGATTCACTAGCCGAGCTGGATAGACTGTAGAGATACTGTAGATACCAATGTGAACACTCTTGATGTACTGCCAGGGTTCTGTTTTCAATGGGATAGCCCATCGTTAAAGGGCCAGTTCACAAATGTTTAAGTTGATCTCTATATTTGCTATAGTATGAAGAGGCTGTTGTTTACATCACTACAGGTGTCAGTACTCTCCACAACTTGTAGAAAAACTGTGCATGTCCCCAAACACTTCATCAGAGGATTCAGGCTTAGGCCAAGGAAGCTGATTACAGCTTCAAATATCTGTCAGGAGTAAAAAAATAAAGTAGAAAATCTGTCCAGAGTAAAAAAAAATAATAAATCTATCATGAGCTAAAAAAGACGTAAAAAAAAAAAAATCTGTCAGGAGTAAAAAAAAAAAAATCTATCAGGAGTTAAAAAAAAAAATCTATCAGGAGTAAAAAAAAAAAAAAAAAAAATCTCTCAGGAGTTAAAAAAAAAAATAAAAGTAAAAAATAATGTCTATTCAAAATGTTATCACTTCATCATTTTATCCTGTTAGACATTTGTATGAAATGGTCATAATTAGCGTATGAATTATTGAGTTATGGTCAGAAACGTGTTTTGTGAGGTCACAGTGACCTTTGACCAACAAAATCGAATCAGCTCATCCGTGAGTCCAAGTGGAAGTTTGTGCCAAATTTGAAGGAAATCCCTCCAGGCGTTCCTGAGATATCACGTTTACGAGAATGGACAGATGGAAAAAACAACCTGAAAACAACAAGCGTTTAGTCAAAGTATTTCAGGAGTAAAAATAGTCTAAAATATTTCGGGAGTGAAAAAAAATCAATTATGTAGCCACGGTGAGACAAAGTTGACAATTAGTGAAGTTGTCCTGTTACTACATGCTGACTGATGCTATGAATCAAAGTGTCCACCAGGTGGCAGTGTTTCATTAGTTAGAAGTTAATCTGTGCTCTCCCTCTTCAGGACCTCTTTGATTGGTCACCTAGCAGGGATCCTGGTGGGTCTGCTCTACACTGCTGGACCACTGAAGGCCGTCATGAAGAAATGTGCAGGTCTGAATTTAAGTGCTTATGTGTGTGTGTGGGTGGTTTTTATGATGAGTTGTTATGCTTGTGTATGTGCTGACTGTGTTTCTGTAACATGATAAAAACCCACTATATGATTTAAAAAGACTAAAGATGCAGGTTTCCCTGAAAAAATAATAATTTCCCTACAAGCTTTACAAAGTAATATTTAGATGTGGTTAAGGTCACTGGTTCCCAACCTGGGGGTCCCGACCACCACTAATAGTCGTCAAAGCTTCACGGGGGGTCGTGAGGCCTCCCTGATTTTCCGAGAAAAATAGTCCTGGGACTAAAATTACCAGAAACTTCTTGGTGGAAACTTGGCTTAAGACAACTTTTTAAAAAAAGTTTGTACTGAAATTGTGTTTCTTTCTGTATTCTCACCAGGGTTTGTGACATCGAACGGATACAACTCCCGGCCCAGTGCGTACTACAGCAATTCAGGCTCCACAGGTACCAAATCATCCAAGGAAAATTATTGTGTATATATATGCATCGGCTTTTCCAGAATTTGAAGTTGTTAAATTGCAGTACAGAACTTTGATTGTATCGTACCTGTTTGTCTGATCACTCGGCTAATAAAATGATGAGGGCAGAGTAAGGTATTGTCTGTGAAAAAACTTCAGACTTTGGGAATTTATTCAATTTTGTTTAATTTCGGGACCTCCTCAACACTGCCTGGCTGTTTTAGGAAATTAATGAACCTTTTATTTATTTATTTTTTTATGAAACAATATATTAGTGACCCGCTTTTAAAGATTGACATCATCTGTAGGAACCAACGCTGATTAACATGTTTTTTCTTAAATTTGAATACTTATACCGTGTGTGTGTGTCTGCAGGCTACAGTAGCACTGGTGGAGGATACTCAGGATACCAACAGAATCCACCAGATTACCCAACAAATCGTACAGCATCTTATTCAGGTGGACTGACGGAGGAAGAGCAGTTAGAGGCGGCCATCAGAAACAGTATGAATGACAGAGGTAAGGGAGGAGAGTATTAATGACCAATTAGCAATTAAAAGCCCCTCTAGTTAGCTAATATCTAAAGTGTATAAATCTAATAATATTTTGTTTTTGTAGGACAAAGCAGCCAGAGAGGAGCTCCTCCTCCTTACGGTTTCCACACCTCTGAGGAGGCCACAGCTGAGGATATCCGGTTGAGGAGACTGAGGAGGTTTGACAGCTGAGCTGCCAGGTAGCGAAGGGGAAGAAGAAGAGCAGTTCCCTCCTGAGGCCCGGTCCAAACTCTGCTGAATGAGAAGGTCCAACCACACAGATTGACACTTTAAACAGCTCTTTTACCGTGTGGTCCTTTGGGCCTCTTTACCACCAAAGCGTTAGCTAATGTTAGCTGTGGAAAGCTACTTTAATGTGAAAAACATTGCTTATGAGCGGGTTAAAGTGGGTGTGTCTGACAACGCAGCGTCCGATTGGGGAATTAAGAGGAAAGTTAAGGGGTATTTGTAATTGATTTTCTGTTGTCACACCACTTACAGTTGTGAAACTGATACTGGACATCATATCAAATGCCTTGAAGTTGTTTAAATCCCAATTTTAAATATGAGAAACCTTCATCCTATTTGTGAAAACCGATAAAAAACAGGTCAATTTCATTTATTTTTCTCCATCCAAACTGTTGTGGAATTTCTGAATACTCAGGTTAACTCAGCCAATAGGAAGGAAGAGGCCCCGAAGCTGCTGATGTCTTACACAGAAGGTTTATTGAAGCTTGATCAAGGAGCAATTGTCAGGTCTCCACCATTGATGTGCTCTCTGCGTGAAGCCCTCACAACTCTGCCCTTTCCCCCTGATGCTCAGTGTTTTACCCCTTATCATGTTTTGACTTACTTGGCTCCTCTGGCATCTCTGACCCTGGTTGCCACAAAGACTGGCTCCATGGTCCCTACTACAGACACAGCTGTACAGATAACGGTGGAGCTCCTAGACAGGACTCCAACCCAATAATGTCAACAGAGGGACACTCTGACCTCTCGACCAAGGAGAGAGAGGAATAGTAGAAAATTCCATCACACAAACCACATTAGACCAGGTCTAGATCTAAATACTATATGTGGACTTTTCAAACCTGGACTATGTTAACTAGTAGACTTCAGAGATGTTAAATTCAGTTACAGATTTGCAAAACCTTTATTCTATTTTTGAAATAAGAAAAAATGGTAATACCACCACTTTTTCTCCATCTAGACCACACATGACCAAGTCTAGCTCAAAAATCCCTTGGGAAGTGAGTGGTGAAGCAAGAGAGAGGGCAGCGGCGACGGGAGCGAGTAACGTTATCGACTGCTCTGGGCTACTGTAGAAACATGGCGGACTCCGTGAAGAGGACCCGTTCCCTATGTAGCTCATTCTAAGCTAACGAGAACCCAACGACTCTTATTTTCAGGTGATTATACATTAAAGAAAACATACTTATTCATATTATATTCTATTTCTGCCAATAGATCCCCCTATTTGTAACACACTGGTCCTTTAAGACTCTTCAAACCTGTACCAGCTCATGTCAGTCTAGTCTAATCGAGTATACGTACAGTGGTTTTCTTATGTGGTCTTGATGGAGAAAAAAAACCTGCAAAATCAGCCTTTCTTTCTGTTCTCACAAATAGAATAAGAAACTAGAAGGGCCCTCAGAGAGCGCAGACCTCCGCCAAGGCTTCCACCATGTTTCATAAAAATTGGTCCACCTGCTGACAGACAGACAAACAAACTCTATACATTATTTTTAGGAAAACGCGCAATCTCCTTTTTTAATAACCTTCCCACCACCATACTACTCTAAACTTTCTAGAAAGTCACAACGCGAGAGTGACACTTGCTGTAAGCGAAGTTACAAAAGCAACGTCGAAGAAGTACATTGCTGGCTCTGATTCCCCTAAAGCCCTGAGGCATGATGGGAAGTAGGACAGCTTAAATTAGAGCCAAGAAACCCAACGAGCCATCAACCCCCCTGGGTCTGAAACCATGCTGCAGTAGATCCGATCAAACTGTACGTCCCAGTCCCCCGACGCGTCATCTCAAGCAGGAAGAAGCGGTGAAAAGGTTGTGTGTTAAATATCCAGACTCAAAGTCAGTTTTATGTATACAGCCCAATATCACATGTAGAAGTGTTTTGACATCAGACAGATTTGACAGTTTGCATAGTTTGCTTCAGCATACTGCCTTTGGGAGCGTGGGAGTGAGAGGAGCACCGGGCTCTGGCACAACATGAATGTGCTGAGAGGCTGAGGAGTGACGGAGGGGATGACAGGATGGGGACGGGGATGACATGCACCCCACAGCCGGTGCTGCCGTCGTGTCTGTGCGTGCCCGTAGCACGGGTGCACATTAAAGGCCTTTCTTGGCATGTTGGTGGTTTTATGTCTTCTGCGTCTGTACATGTCAGGGAAGTTGTGTCTCAGTTCGTCATCTTGCATCAGACTCGACTGATTGGTTCTGTGAAGTGCTCCGCCTGCTGTGACAGCGTCGCTGAGAAATGGAGATGAAACTGTGAGAAACGCTCCTCTCCTGGTTCACGTGTGGAGGTTGAGTTCACTTGACCATTTAGGGTGGCGAGGAGGCTCAGCGATAGTTCCCGATCACTCAGAAGGTTCTGGTTCAAGCCCTTTTGATAGGCATCAGGTATATTTGTGAGTCCTTGAGCAAGTCTTGAGCTGTTGTCTACTTTAATCAGTTCACTGATGGAAGTCGATTGGATGGAGTCAGTTCTGTTCCAGGTGACGTGGTTGCAAAAACTAAGCAAGAGTATGACATGAGGAAACCTACTGTTTTGGGTTTTCCTCTTTAGCGTTGGCTAGTAACCAACATTTAGTGAAATCAATCGCATTGGTGACAAACTCTGTGAAGCTGTATTGTTCATTCATCTCTAAGATATATATTTTTTTATCTTTACATGGCAACAAAACAACTTATTTTATAACACAAGTGCTTTTTATATCTATCTATCTGTCTATCTATCTCTCTCTATCTCATCTATATCTATATATATCAATCTATATCTCTATCTCCATCTATCTCTATATATCTATCTATATCTATATACAGTATATCAATCTTTATCTATCTCTATCTCTCTCTCTATCTCTATTATATCTATATCTCTAATTTCACCATTGTTCAATAAAGATTTATCTTCACCTATAATAATACATACATATATTATTTGTTGATTAAATTTTGTTGTATTAATCTGAATCTTCAAAGTAACTAAAGCTGTCAGATAAACATGGACTAAAAATACAATATTTGCCTCTGAATTGTATAATTATAGTTATAAGCACTCATAAATATTCTTGATGCTTTGTAACAATTCAATGTATGTTTATATAGCATCATAAATCATAACAGAAGTTATCTCTTTTCATATAGAGCAGGTCTAGACCGTACTATATCGTTTAGAGAGCTAACAAGAGATCCCCCAACAACAATAATCACAACACATTAGAAAGCATTTATAATGACTTATAAGGTCAAGTGTCGTACTACATAACGCACTATAAGTATAATGCATTATAGACATGGGTGTCATAGAAAGTCTAAATCGTTTTCCCCTGTTAAAGAGCGTAAAAGGTCATTTTATAGAGACTTGTACCATTAAAGTTACGATGTTTGATTAGAGTGTCGTCCTCCCAGCGTGGTGACCTTGAATCCACTGTTAACAAACACACCATGACGGGGATCTATTTCAGACTGGGACATGTAGGTGGGCTGAAAACTTGCTAGTGACCTAAAATACCCCTCGGCTCTCTGACTGAGCTTAGCGACGTGCCACCCTACTGCCATGTGCTGCATACCCACTCTGATCCCTTGGAGAGGAAAAAGACCCACCCTCCACTCTATCCAACGTGAAGGTCAATTTGTCGTTGCATCTGCCAAAGCCAGCTGAGATCACAATAGACTCCCAGAGGACCGATAAATGCACCATTACATAAATGAAACAAGCTTTTGGTAAAAGACAGAGCCAGAGTTTTTGATCACATTTTTTCTCCCCACAGTGCAGTGATTAACTTCATCATACTCCAATCCTACTCGGCGACTCATAAAGTCTCGTGGAGAATGGTATTAACTTGTGCAGAGGTATAAGCCCAGGGCAAATTTTTAGAACGGTTTTATCGCTCGTGTGCCAGAGTAACACGTTGGCGTTGATGACTAAAGAAACTTGCCACACTATTTATAGGATAATCTCATGAAATCCCCCATCATTCCCAACCCACCCTCAGCCTCCCACTTATAATTATCCTGCTGACTTTGTTCTCCACACTCCCAGTCCTTCCCTGCCCCGCACCGGAACTTAATGGAACTTCCTGTTTCCTATCAAAAGCCCTGCACACCCACGCAAGTGTCTTCAGTCATTCTCGTTGATTAGAGCGCTGTTCAACAGGACGGTGAGGGGGTCAAACACACACACACACACACACACACACACACACACACACACACACACACACACACACACACACACACACACACACACACACACACACACACACACACACACACACACACGTTTTAGAGACAAGGTCTAATCAGGCGAAATAAGTGTAAAGAATTGTGGAAGGGTTTGCACTCTTGAGTCCAGGCTTTGTTTCAGGGGCATGCAGCCAAAATCAACAGTCTCATTACATACAAAAAATATCTGCACACTGACAAAGTGTAAGAAGTAAGGCTGCCAAAGTTATCGCAAATGTGTTTTAACGCCACTAATTTCTTTAACACATTAACGCAGCTTGAGATTTTTAGGTTGTAGCGTGCTCAGTTTTAAAGCTAGAGTGAAGATACTTATATCTTATGAAACTAAAAAAACGAATGAATCTATCGGTACCAACCATGTTATACTAGCTTTTCGTGAAGGAGGTTTAATAACGCTCCAAACTTGCGCTAAATTTTGTCAAGAAAAACTGCCGTGGCCATTTTCAAAGGGGTCCCTTGACCTCAGACCTCAAGATATGTGAATGAAAATGTGTTCTATGGGTACCCAAGAGGCTCCCCTTTACAGACATGCTCACTTTATGATAATCACGGCTGTGTAGTGCGTCGTTTTTATTTCTTGGGTGTCTTTGATTATAAAATCCTCCTGTTTTCACGTAGAGGGAACTATTCTTTAGTCTACTGTGAGGCCTACGTGTGCATTTTATGTCCTTGAAGAAGGTCCAGAGCTAAAATGCTGACCAAGTAAAATATTAATTGAATATTTTATTACAAGTTGTCCTGAATATCTAGGTGGCTCAAGGTTATAATTATGAACCATATTTTGAATTACAGACTGTAGGAATAAACAGCCGATCATTCACCTTGTTGCGTTAAGATGTCAACACAACAAATATGCAATTATTTACAGCTATTTATAAAATAAATTTAGTTTTTGCAGCAATACGCTGCTATATTTCTTGTTACTTATCAGCCAAGTTATACATTGATACAGATATATAGTATCTGCAATAAGCTAATATGTGCAGATATATCGATCTGGACGATTTATTGGTCTAGCTCTAATGACTGCATTGCTTTTGAAACTTTTCTATATATTGAACTAAACTTTGCAGAGACTCTGCACTGTAAGTGACTATGGATGTGCATGCGTTGATGGGCAAATGCAGTGCAAACTCTAAAGATGAGTAGACTGATAAAGCAAACGTAAACACTGACAGACACACAAAAACATTCATTTGATTGTCTCCCCCGAGCACAACCAGCCTCAGAGTTTTTACATTTTTTCCAGAGGTTGAATTTAGTTCAACTTGCCGACTTCAAGCATGAACTGTCCGCCACTTGACTAGTTCCTCTACAGCGAGTTGAGGGGTTGACAAGTGTACTTGAGACTATATCACGTTCACCCCGTCAACAAAAATCAAGTCAAATCTACTCTTACACTTCTTTTTTACCCGGTTGTCTTCTGTGCTGCTGTCACACAGCTCTTACATTTCTCTCTTTTGTTCTCCTGCATCTCGGCGTGTCTCTCTCTACTGCTTTAGGAATTTTTCTCCCTTTGAATTTTGATTCCTCCCCAGTGTCTGCGCTCTCCTCCCGCCTTTTCTAAAACTCTCTTTTCCCCTTTTCTCTCTGTATCTCTGCCTCCTGGTGTGCGTCTCTCTCTTCTTCTCCCTTGATGTTTCTTTCTGTTTGTCTCTTGATTCGTCTCACACAATCTAGCACTGGTTTTGATCTCACTATACCTCTCTTTCCCTCAGTCTTTCTCTCTCTCTCTCTCTCGCACACACACACCCTCAGACTGTCTCTTTCCTCCTGGGTTGCCTGCATATCAGAGTTGGCATGTCTCTCAGTAAGCTACAGAGTTACCGAGCTCCTTGATTCATCGCAGCTATCTGGGTGACCCATTTCTGCCCAAACTCGCACATTTTAATGCTGTGAAATTAAGTACTGTAAAGTGTTTTGCCACATCAGTTAAGCAATATACCTATACCACTAACATGTGATTCTTTCTCCACTATAGATCTATATGTCTAGCCTTTGTGATTTCAGAAATGCAGCAGCGGAAACGCCAAAGCTCATCAAGTACAAAAGTCAAATTTTAGAAGTGCTCTATACGATATCCAGAGCATTAATATAGCAGCCAACAGCCATTAGCTGTGTAAAGATATAGAAGAGTAATGTCTACCTGAGCAGAGAATGAAGTCACTCTCCCTCTGCGCGTTATAATCAAGCCTCTCTGTGCTTTGTTTACGTAGCCGGGCCGGCCAGCACATGTCCCTTTTAGTGAATGTACGTGCATGTGAGCGTGCCCCACTGGCTACCTCACGGCCGCCGCTCTGCACTGTTCTCATACGACGGTTACAGCTGATAACGCCATCCCGATCGACGGCGTCGTTGCGGAAATGTAGAACCCGCCCTCCGGTTCCCTGTCAGCACTTTTGCCATTGTTTTTACTGTTAGCGCTGTTAGCTGCGAGCCGCCGGCTCAGCCATCTCCCATTTAGCCTCTTTTAAGGCATATTGACCATCTTTTGCAACTTCGGAGGGAATTTATAAAGCTATTATTCACCTGACATCTTAGTTCCTTTGCAGATAAACATACCAGTATATTTCTGATTGTATAACATAAGAGCTCATAAAATATTATATATTGCTATAGCTGATATACCCTAAAGTATGGTATATTGGTTGAGCACCACCAGTTACGTTCAAATGCTGCTTACATCTTAATGCATCAATGATTTAACACTTGACTTGTTTACAATATCTGATACTTCAGTACATTTTAATACTTGCATGTTATGCTTAAATAAAATGAAGAATAAGGAACTTTTACTTATAATAGATTATTTCTACATTGTGGTGTGCCACTTTTATAAAAAGTAGGAATATTTTTCCACCACTGAGTCATTTCACCAGATAAATTCCCTCTGGGGACAAAGAGAAACTACGGGGTGTTGTATCATATGTTCTCAAACTTATCCCTGCAGGCGCTTTAATCTGATAAAATGTCTCCATCTGAGGAGGAACACAGTCTGAGATGATTTTATATACTGCAGAATTGAGTTACCGTCTATAACAGCTTTGTGAGCGTGATGACATTTCTGAACAGATTAGTCTATGTTAAAGGTCCCATATTGTAAAAAGTGAGATTTGCATGTCTTTTATATTATTTTAAAGCAGGTTTAAGTGATTTATAAATACTGTTAAACTATCAAAACGCTCAATATACGGAGAAATACACACAGCCCGTATTCAGAAACTGTGCGTTTGAAACAAGCCGTTAGGATTTCTGTCCATTTGTGACGTCACAAATCTACAATATTTAGACCATTTCACAGTTTTAAACATAAACATACTAAACGTGTCCCAGTTTATTTCCTGTTTCAGTGTATGTGAATGACATCAGCTGACAGGATGTAAACATGGACCCAAGCTGTTTCCTAGCAACGCAGTTGCCATTCCGTCGGAATGCGCTAAAATGGAGTGTTTCAGACAGAGCATGAATACAGGTATATTATTCAGACAGACAGTATGAGAAAAATGTGTTTTTTGAACTTTAAAGCAGGTAAACATGTTCTAGTAGAAACCCAAAATACAAACATGAACCTGAAAATGAGCATGATATGTCCCCTTTAAACATTACCCCACTGTGTGTGTGAGTGAAATAAAAAAAATGTTTTAGTCTATAAGGTACAAAAAGAACCCCCTAAAGACTACTCGTAGACCCAAGAAACCCCACTGTGGGAACAAGGGTGAAATATTTGTATGTTTTGTAAATAATTGGCTGGCAGGGAAAATACACCCCCCCCCACCCCCCCCCCCCCCCCTGACCTGCTGAGAAGTAAAACGTCACCGGATCCACTCCACGTTTTTCCCTGCGCCCTTATTAAGCGCTGTGTGGGAGAATTAGAGGAAATAACAAGGCACAACAAACAAGAGGGGCGTGCAGAATAACAGGAAAACGTAGGTATTTGTTGCCTGAATCAGGAGGAAATGTGATGTTAAACGAGAAAGCAGGAGGTATTTCTCTGCTGCTGCAGAGAAGCATCATCTGCAGCTCCACCGGAGGATGCTGCATCTCTCTCTCCGCTGCTCTCCGCTCATAATCTGTGCAGTCTCCTCAGCTGCATCCCGCTGTGAAGCTCACAACCAGTGTCGGGTGGAAGAAGATGTGCGAGCAGGCTTTCGGGGAGCAGAAAAAGGTTGACTGAACGTTGAGAAGGTTTTTCCCCTGAGCATCTTGCAAGGATTTTTTTTTTTTTTTTTTTTTGCGCTCCGTCCTCTTCAGTCGCATCACTGCCGACTTGTGTTAGACGCAAAGGAGGAAAAAAGAGACGGACTTGATCATCTCCTCGCTGTTAAATCATTTAACAGGATCTGTTCCTCATCATCAACATATGCTGTTGTCTTTGTGATCTTAATCCCCGGTTTGAGGTGGCGTTAACACGGATGAAAGCCGATGGCCAGGCGCCCCAAATTCCCTCAGAAGGAGGATGCAACCTAGAATAACCCCGGTGCCAAATGGTAAGAGAGCAGATTTCTGACCAGCATTCAGTGTAATGGCTCAAATACGTTGTAGTGGTCCTTGCTGTTTATCTAGGTGTGCGGATTTAATTGGCTTTCTTAATGATCCCTGCAGCTCTGCGCGCACCGCACACAGAGCGAAACCTGAATCTGTGACACGCACGACTCTCCTGCCCGAGCCCGGACACCGGAGACTTCTTAATGGCTTTTGTCTTCAGGAGATGGAGGGTTTTACTGGTGCTGAACGTGCTCGCGGTTGCTGGGTTCATGACTTTCTGGGCCAAGTGCAACACACGCAGTGGCCAAGCCGTCGGTCCGGAGGCTCCGGTGGACGGGAGGAGGCCCCGGGGCAACGGGACGCTGCCGGGGCCCAGCATCAGCCATGAGGGGCTGCTGAAGAGGCTCCGCTCGCTGGAGGATGTGGTGTACAGGCAGCTAAACGGTAAAGAGCTGTGATACATTTCAACTGAGATAACATGTCAACCTGATGTTCCTCAAGGAATCTGCAAAAAACAAGGGAATAGTCAATGCTATCTGACTTTATCTTGAGTTTCTCATGTGATAAATTATAAGGAGTGAGGCTCTGAGGAAGGTCAGCTGATATCCTCTCACACCTGTCAAATTATTTTAGGGCTGCAACAATTATTAGCTGTCAACTATTAAATTAATCCAACTATTTTTGATAATCAGTTTAGGTCATTTTTTTAAGAAAAAAAAGTCTAAATTCTCTGATTCCAGCTTCTTAACTGTGAATATTTTCTGGTTTCTTTACTCCTCTATGACAGTAAACTAAATATCTTTGAGTTGTGGACAAAACAAGACATTTGAGGACGTCATCTTGGGCTTTGGGAAACACTGATTGACATTTTTCACAATTTTCTGACATTTTATAGACCAAACAACTAATCGATTAATCGAGAAAATAATCAGTGAAAATCTAAATCCACTTCACTGACCTGTGAAGAAAATGTCAACATAGTTGACATCTGTAGCTATGATTAGCAAAGATCAACAATGACATGTTAATTTGCAATAAAACACCTAATTGTAAATGTCAAATTTGGTTTTAAATGCATGAATTAAATGGTTAAAGCTCCAAAAAATGCTAAGTTATCCTAAATTTATAAAAAAAAAAATAATATTTTGGCTTTTTTTGTAATGTTTTTTCCCCCCCAAGAAACAAAACAAACAGCAGAATATTTCCTTTTTAATTTTTTTCAATTGACTGAAGTTAAGTTTAAAATTCTTATTGCAGATGACCATCTTCAAAATATTTTTGTATCTAGTCATTAAGTATTGCATCCTGCCTTGAGCCTTGGTGTTTGCCAACACAGAGGCTTTAAATTAGTAAATTACTCTGCCACCCACAAATACACCCAGTCACTAAGAAGAATCTTATGTCATCCCTAATTTGAAACCGTGAAAACCGTGAACCTTCATTAGCAGCTTGCAGACTATAAATGTAAATATATTTCACTTAAAAGTTTCATGTAGTATATTTTTCATCACTGAGTTTACTGACCTCAGTAAGAAGCTCTGGAATAGGCCTATTTTACACATCCCTATTGTGGTAAAATGTGTCCCTACCTTTATTATGTGAATCTGTGCCACCACTTGTCACAGTGTGAATTCAGCTCAGATGTTCACCTGTTGTGACAGCAGCTGACTACATACTGTATGCTCATGTGAGGTTGGAGCTGTGATGAGGAGGCAGGCTATCAGCTGTAAGCTACAGAGAGGAGAGTGACTCAGCCAGACTAAAGGATCCTGACATGTAATCTTCTCTTGTTTGCCTCGCCCAGGTCTGTCCAAATCTCTGGGCCTGATTGAGGGCTTCGGGGGTCGGGGTAAAGGCGGCCTCCCTGCCACGTTGTTGCCAGCTGAGGAGAGCGATGCTAAATACATGAGGGAGAAGTACGGCTACAACGCATACCTCAGTGACAGAATCTCTCTGGATCGGACCCTACCGGACCACCGGCCCAGCAAGTGAGTACATGTCAAGTGGATAAACCTTTAAATTCACTTTCAAGGTTGGTTCACAACATCTGTCTTTTTTGTTTGTGGTGCTAACAGTGTTGTAAAATTACATTTAAATAATTGATCAGCAACATGTTTTCATTGGAAAACTGCTCACTGTGTGTTCTGTGTGTGTTAACCAGACAATCCCTGATACTGTTTATTTAAAGACATGTTGCTGATGAATTATTAAATGAAGCACAGCGATAGTTCAGGCAGAGCAGCACTGAAGTCCCACTTGCATTAGCTGACTGGCATCAGCTGTTTCATTCATGCTTCACAATAACTGGATCATTCATCAGCGGACTAGTCTCATCCAATCATATTCATGCAAGTGTACACCACGGCCATTATAACCTGACACTTCTCACTATTACTCTGCTGGTATGCTAATGCCGGCTCCCTCCACCACCCCAACCTCCTCCTCATGTGCTGTATTTAGGTATTGCTCAACTAAGATTTGATATTCATGCATGTGTTTATTAAATAAAATAAATTTAGAGTTTCACTTTTGCTGTCAACCATTTGGATGAAAGTTGAGCATGCACCATCTATATCAGTGGTTCCCAACATGGGGTCTCAGATAAAAGGGGGTGCGTCAGCATTTGTCTCTCTCTGAGGTTGTCAAAATTAGATTTGCACATATAGAACTAAAATCATAATAACACTCTTACTGGATGATTTAGACAAAAATGTATATGTAAAACTATTTAAAAAGCTATATATTTTTGCTATTTAGTAGCAAAATCGAACTAAATATTCTGTTTCAATCCGTATTTGTTGGCGTTTAGCCTTTCAAAAACCACTTTTTCGCTGCACTAAAAAACCTGTTTTCTCCCGCTTGATGCACACAAAGGGAGGCCCACACCTGTATTAACAGGGTGGTATAGCAGCAATCTAACAACACCATAAATAACACAAGTTAACACTAGTAAATTAGTTCAGTTGTTACAAAAAAAATCCCCATCATGTTATGTATCTACCTTCGCTTTGGCGAATCCATCAAGACGTCATCACTTTATTTATGTTGACGAAACTGACGAGTTAAATTCATTAAAGAAAGTCGATTTAGTAAAAACAGACTAACTCTTTTAATACACTGAATCACTTTATTTAAATTGAGGATTTGTCATTTTTTTAGTGTGAATACTTAAATAGAAGTGGGGGGGACTTTCACTTTTTGCAGTGCACATGTAGTGTTTGTTTGTTGGGCACTTCACCTGTCCCTTTAATCTCTCTCTCTCTCTCTCTCTCTCTCTGCTTCACTGCCTCTTACTCTCGTATTTGTTGATGTTGCACTATCAGACTGGCTATCGATCTCCAGGCGTACATGCGTGGGCACACAGGTCTAGCTACACACACACACACACAGAGGCAGTCTTTGGATTAGCAGGTGTAAAAGGTACATTTCAATTTGTGCTTTTATGTCATTGATGAATGTGCACATCCTTGAGTATGTCCATGAGAGTGAGTGTCTGCATCAGCTCGTGCTTATACAGATAGCTTTGTGCAGTATATTGTATCTGCATGCATGGTGCAGGTGTCTTCTCCATAAATGCTCCTTTAAAGAGTCTGTCGCTGGCCCACATTGCCGGTTAAGCGAGTAACAGCCCTTATATTTGAATGTCAGTGATGATGAGAAAGCCCTCGGCCCACTGCTGCCTCCAGCTGTGTGTGTGTGTGTGTGTGTGTCTTGGGGGTGGCGGAGTGGAGGGATCTGAATCCAGCGCTCTCATTTGTCACTCGGGGGGTCTTTAATGTTGCCGGGATCAAAGTGGTGTGTGAAGCGTGTTGGGGTGTGATATCTTCAGGCTTAGCAACAGCATGTAAGCTGGAGTCTGAGGAGTCTGCTGTGTTTGGCTGAAGGTCCCTTTACACCGCAGAGCCGGAGGTGGTGGTGAAACAAGAGAGAGACGGAGAGACTAATGGAAAGAAACAAAGATCAAATGTCAAACTACGAGTAGTCTAAAGAAGAAAGTTTTTGGTAGTACATGAAAGCTAAAAGAAGAGCCATCAGCTGATGAACGGTCTCTTAGTTAGAGCTCTGAGTCTAAAACGTGTCCTTCACCGGGACAGAAGGACTGTCGGTCTCCTAACACCCTGTCCAATTCGTCGTAAAAAGGGCAGCTTACCCTGTCCCTACCGGACTTACTGTTAAAGTCCTTTGCTTTCCTGAAAGCATTCTTCATGTGTTTTATTTTTCGACCTCGACTATAACCATCCCCCTCCATCTTCATGGAAATCTCTTCATAAATCACCCGGTTGCAATAAGAATCGAGTTTGCTTTGTACAGACTCTTCGGCCCAAATGGAAATGAGGCAGCGTGTTTCTTCTGTAGTCCAGCAGCGAGAATCCATTTTGCATTCTTTTGTTGTTGTTGTTCTTCACTCTTTTTCTTCATCTTCTCTTCTGTTGTTGTTTGCCTGTTCGCGCGCGAATGAGTAGCCTATGTACTTCTGTTTACGCTGAGGCGGATCTCAGTGTGTCCTGAATGCGTTCACACCTGTACTTAGAGCTGTCCACTTGTGATCCGATCACTGAGGACGCATGTTAATACCGGGTCTGAAAAGGGCCTTACAGTCACATTCAGGTCAGTCAATGAGGCTGTACTTGTAATGTGACACGTTCACACTCTCACACTTGTGATCATTCATGCTGCTACACACTGCTGTTACTGGTTACACTGATTTGCACCATCCCTGCCCCCTCCTGTTCTTACCTCTTCTTACCATAATTGCTGTGGCATCTCTTGCCTTGTACATTATGCACATATATTCCTCATATCAGAGTGATATGTAACTGCTGGGTTGTTCTCTGCAGACTCCTTGGTTGTTGTTTTTGTTGTGCCAAAATGCCTAAAAAAGTGTCATCTGACCTCATGATTTTTCATAAAAACGCTGGATTTATTATAGAATTGCTTGTAATTAAAATTAAATTTTTTAAATACGATTATTGATAAAAGGAATTAAGACGAGTAAAGGAGACAAGTAAAGGAAGGCGTTTTCTATCCCACTCTTAGAGCCAAAGCCTCTCTCTGCCTCTTTCCTCTTCATTAGAGACGTTTAAACAAAACAGAAGTAAAAAAGACAATAGGCCTCCTATCTGCAGCAGACACACAGTGAATAGGCCAATTTGGTTGGCTGAACAAGATGTCAGCAGCTCCATGGAGGCAGTTTGGTCTTTTACAGCGATGATGGGCGGATGAGAGGAGCGTGCAAAGGCCAGAATGCAGGCTTCACAGGCAGTCATGGAAAGGTTTTATCTTACAGATGGTGTGGTGTGTTTGCGTGTCTCTATGCAGATGCAGAAAGGTCAACTACCCGAGAGATCTCCCCCAGATCTCCATCATCTTCATCTTCGTCAACGAGGCTCTGTCGGCGATCCTGCGCTCGGTCCACACAGCTGTCAATCACACGCCGGCTCACTTGCTCAAAGAAATCATCCTGGTGGACGACAACAGCGATGACGGTCAGTAGAAATGGAAGGTTTTTTATTTCCACATGTCCCCATGATAAGTGATTACATTTTGGAGACATGTAGACTGAAGTTACAAGTATATTGAATGATATCGCAGCATTTCAGGCAAAGATTTGTTTTACATTGCCAATGCCAAACCAGAGGTATTACTGTATGTGTTGCACTGAAATGTCTTTACACCACAACTGGTTTAATCACAGCATTTGTTTTGTAAAACATGCTCAAAGATTCAACCAGCAATGTACAGTAATGGTGTGAAGAGGGCTATTGTTAATATGTTGTTGTTGGTTTTTTATACAAATTTAATGCACACATCTATGCACAAATCATTGGCTATTGGCAACTTTAATAACCATCAGTATCAGCCTTCAAATCCCTGTATTGTATGAAGCTTACAGAACACAAACACACACGTATGCCATCTTAAAGCTGCTAGGTTCAGACATTAAAAATGTTTGAATTTGGCCGCTAACCTCCCTAATATGACCCGCGTTCACTGAGATGAGACGAACATAGACTGCACCAAGTTTTACCTTGATTGTGTCATTTTTCTACAAACAAAAATGTTTGCTCTCAGAATAATATGACAGATGCAACAATCACATAAAATAACAACATTGTGGCTTCAAAGCAATGGTTTGACATTTTGGGAAAAACACTTACTCACCGTCTTGCCAAGAGTTAGATGAGAAGGTTGATTCTGCTCTCTTGTCTATCCGGTCAGTATGAAACCTGTGCCGGACTATTTCTTGGCTCTGAGCAGTTGCCAGGCCAGTTGAATATTTGTATAGTTTTCTTAATCTCATCTGTTGTATACAAAGAGTAGGAATAAAAAATGAATTACACTCTCCAAACATAACACAAAGCGTGCGTTCATACTGCATGTATGTTACTCATGAACATGCTGATGCGTTGCTCCCTGATGTGTTGCTGTATAGGAAAAAAGGCATCAAACTTGTGATATGGCTTCATTGGCTTGACAAGGTGATGAGCTTCTCCTTGACAAAAACTGTGGTCATTGCTCTTGAGGAGCAGCGTTTGCTAAGGTGACTGATGGTGTCGGGTTTTTGCAGGGTAGACAGGCAGATGGAGGCGGAGCACCACAATTGGATGTCACGGCAGAGATGTCCCTGTCTTATTTATTGGGCAGGGCTGCCAAGCCCGGCTTTGTTAGATGAGGGGACAGAGAGAGACGACGGGAGGGGAAGGAGATGAAGCCGGGCAGAACGAAAAGGAGAGAGGAAGTACAGGAGCAAAGGGTGTCGGTGTTGGAGAGAAATTAGGGAAGAAGGGATGAAACTAAAAGAAAGAAAAGGTCGAGGACGAGGAGTGAATACGGCTGAAGGGTTTGAAAATAGGAGGGAGAAGGAAGAAGTGAGAAATGGAGATGAAGAGGCATCAAAGAATGAAAGGAGAGGCTGAAAGAGCAAATCAGGCTATTAGAGAGAGTGGCAGAAAGAGAGAGGGAAAGGGTGAGAGACAGAGAGGCTCTAAGATAAATGAGGTCTGACAGGGAGGAGGAGAGAGAGAGTGCAAGGCGATGGATATCCGGAAGAGAGAGAGAGAGAGAGAGAGAGGGAGCAATCCGACAGAACGGAAAGCAAAGACAAATAACGAGGAAACGGGAAGTGAGATGAGATAGTCACGGCTTTAAAGGATAAGGCTGCCGTTATTCTATCTCTCTTATTGTCAACAAATCTCATAAAAAGACCAAAACCAACGACGCCTCAGTCTGTCTCTCAACACTTCCCTACCTCGTCTGTTACACTCAGCCTCACGCACACTGATTCCTACTGAAGACATACATCTTCAAGTGTCACAAATACATGGTTCCATTTTTTATTTACTATTTCCTGCTTGAGTAACATTTCCCAAAGTATTTCCTAAAAAGCCTGCAGTATATCTGCATGTGAATGCAGATTAAGAATAGTGTACAATTCCATCACTTAAATTGAATAAATTCAACCATATAATCATGCAACGGTTTGTTGTTGGATTTCTCATCCAAAGTGTTATTATCACTGTGGGTGCGTGTGTGTGTGTAAATGTCCCAAATTAAACACTTAAATGCTGTTTCAGTCAGGAAATCACCCACTTTAGCAAGTTAGTTATGAGTGATATACAGTACATATGATACAAGTTTAGATTGGCGGAGGGTAAAGGGGAGTCAAAGGGCAGATTTCCAACAATGTAAATACTTTTTTTGTAATTCTGAAATGGCAAAATCGTCCTATAGGTTTTACTGGCTATTCCTAGTCTCTAGTCTGTAAGTGGACATACAATGTGACCCTTTACTGAGAGCTGTCGATAAGTGATGTATTCTTTCACCCCCTTTATTTAAGTAAATGTAGGTGAGCTGCTGTACTGTGCTGCAAAACTGTAACTAGCAGGGCTTCAATATGTTGTATGATTTAAGGACAGTCTCTCTAACCATCGCCTGTTGTGTTGTTTTGTTCCGTGCGTAATCCTGGTTTGACGGACTGCAGAGCAGCTGAAAGGACCGCTGGAGGAGTATGTCAACAAGCGCTACCCCGGCCTGGTGAAGATCGTCAGGAACCAGAAGAGAGAGGGACTGATCCGAGCCAGAATCGAGGGCTGGAAGGTGGCCACCGCCGAAGTGACGGGATTTTTTGACGCCCATGTGGAGTTCACACCATCCTGGTGAGTAGTCTGTCATTTTAGGATTCCCTTCTCTTCTTCTCAGGTAGAATGAACTCCACTTGGCCACATTTATGAATATTTGTACGCAGTATTCCAGACCGAATAGTGTCCAGCCCATTGAATTACAAATCATGATGAAGATAACAGCAACAATTTAACACTTTATGTATCACTTTAAAAAGAAAGTTACAAAGTGTTTTACAGAATCATTGAAGGAGAGAACAAAGGATAGCAGAAGCAGCATAAAACGAACACACAAAAAGCAATTTCACACCTGAGAAGTTTTAAGATAAGGAGGGAAGGAGAAGGGTAGAGCCTGTAGAATCGGGTTTAAAAGACACCGTAGGACATGTAGCTCATCAAATAACAAACAAAACATAAAGCAAGCAATAAAGGTTACATAGGACATTGCTCAAAAGCCTGTTCATAAAAATGCTTTTCAGGGAATCATTTAAAAGATTAAACTGATTTGTCCCAGACGTAAACACCTGACTGCTTACAACATTTTTGCCACATCCCGCTGACACCTTTTTGTAGGTCTCCTACTCGTTTTCCAGCTCCGTATGTACTTAAACTTGTGTACACAACGCAGTTCACTCAGCATAAATAGACACATGCCCTCCAGAGCTGCACTGAGCTGAATCAAATAGAATTAGTAATATAGTTGGTACAACTTGAGGGACCTTATAACTGACTGAAGTGGGTGAGACAGTGGAGATCTGAAGAGAAGCTCTGTGCCGCTGTCTTTTAAAGTGTGTACATGTGCATGTGTTTACACTCTTGTCAGGGCCGAGCCGGTTCTGGCCAGAATAAAAGAGGACCACAGGAGGATTATTCTGCCTTCCATCGACAACATCAAGCACGAAACGTTCGAGTCGGAGCCCTACGGGAACTCAGGCCATGGCTACAACTGGGAGCTGTGGTGCATGTACATCAACCCACCCAAACAGTGGTGGGACGAGGGGGACACATCTGCTCCCATCAGGCAAGCAAGCTTCATTTATATAAACACACACTTAGATGAAGCCATTAAACAACAAGAGAATGCAACAATGGACACAACCTATTTATTTGTTTGCTAAAAAGGACAGATGAGGATTTCACATTTCCAAGGGTGCGGATTTATGTCTGCATTTACACATAAAAACATGCCGGCTTCTCTTTATCAGTTCTTTACGATTTCCATTAAAAAATAAGAATTGGATTGTTTTACACAGTTAGTGTTTCCTCACATTATCAAATGTTCATTCATTTTAAAAGCTTAAAGTGTTTGTGCTGCAAATGAGACTTTTATAATCTGATTTTCACCTGGATATCTGAATTTAAAAACACTGATTAATTTCCAGATTAAGAAAATAGGAAAAAAATGTGATTTATAAATAGAAAATTAAAACACATAGATCACATTTAAACATGCACAAGAATGTCCAGATTCACATACTGGGGCGGCTGTGGCTCAGAGGTAGGGCAGGCTGTCCACCAATCGTATGGCTGAAGTGTCCTTGAGCCAGACACATAACCCCAAATTTCTCCCGGAAGCTGTGCCATCAGTATGTGAATGTGTGTGTGAATGAGTATTTAGATTAGATCCTGATGGGCAGGTTTGCACCTTGCATGGCAGGCTCTGCCATCAGTATTTGAATGTGTCGGTGTGAACGGGTGAATGCTGACATGTGGTGTAAAGCGCTTTGAGTGGTCGGAAGACTTGAAAAGCGTCCATTTACCAAGTCCACATACTGAACATCTGCATGCATATTGTAGGAGCAATTTTAAGTTTATTGTTGGCATTTCATATTATTTTGACTAAATTATTGCAATATTATTTGAGACACCTGGTGGCGGTCGTTAGATGCACAGGGTTGTGTATATATAGGGTCATAGGTGACAGGAAGAGGGGGGGGCACAGGATCAGGGGGAGCACACAGTTCTCACTAGACAGCGAACAGAGAGCCACAGTTCAGCCACAGATCGACACGCTACAGAATTGGAAACCCTGACATTTTAATTCATCATCTTTGTTCAAACCACTTCAAATAAACAACCAACTAAACTGCAAATATCAACTGCTCTGTTGTATTGAGTCTGCGTAAGATCCTTCCCTACCTGTGCATAATGGCAACTAGAGAAAGACTTATGAATGTAGACAGATGTTCTAATTTACACTTACAATGCCACACACACCATAAGTGCAGCCTGCCCTGCAGGTGTAAAGATTCAGTGTCACTTGTTTCAGTATTGTGTTTTCCTCGCCGCAGGACTCCCGCCATGATTGGCTGCTCCTTCGTGGCCAACCGCGTCTACTTCGGTGAGCTCGGCCTGCTCGACTCGGGCATGGACGTCTATGGAGGGGAGAACATCGAACTGGGCATCAGGGTTTGTGTGTCACCCAGTTTCCTCTTGTTCCTGCTCCCTCTTTACCCCTGTAGGTTTAAGTGGAGCAGTGGCCACCGCTGCGTGGCACCGCTGATAAATGAGGCCCCATTAAGAGTCCTGGAGGACCAGTTCTATGTGTGCAGCTCACAGCAGGGCAATAGAGATAAATGGGTCACATAGCGGGAAGGTTAGGGAGTTTGTTGCTGTACATTTTGAGAGATTGTGTGTTGTTGTTCTGCAGGGTTATTTTGTTGCTGCTTTGTTTGCTAAAAGTCAAAGGAAAGAATATCGAACATTTTCCAAATCTCTCTCAGTGTCTATATATGACGAGTAGTGTTTTAATATGTTTTACCTTTGGATTAGTGAAGTGTGAGACTTCAACCTGATTCATCAATTATTTGATATTAATATTAAATGCTCTGTGATATGAAAGGGGTCACTTGTAGTGTCCTAATCATAGAATTAATACCCAACTCTGCACCTCAACAGCACCTATCGCTCTGGTTAGGTTTTATGACACATGTGGTTCTACAATAGGCTTGCTAGCTCTGATAAACCCACTGTATGCTACTTGCCATGCACCAAACGGCACACAGACAGAAGTTAGCACCTAGCTGGAGTTGGTGGAGACCCAACTGGAGTTAAAAGGAGAGTAAATACTGGACTGAAATTAATCAGATGATCAGAAAAATATATCCAAACTACTGTTGCTCCGTGTATGCTGTTATCCGTTATCAACTTAAGGTGGGGGATATTATGGTGGTTGTATCTGTTAGCTTGTTTTGATATTTTCTGCCCTTTTGTGGCACAACAAATATTATTGCTAGCTTTAAGTTAATTTCTCTGTTCTACCTGCAGGTGTGGCTATGTGGAGGCAGTATGGAGGTGCTGCCTTGTTCCAGGGTGGCTCACATCTCACGGACAAAGAAACCCTACCACAATAACATAGCTGTCCACGCACGGCGTAACGCTCTACGCGTGGCTGAGGTCTGGATGGATGAGTACAAGTCCAGCGTCTACATGGCCTGGAACATCCCTATGGAGGTGAGGGAGGGCTGTTGCTGTGGCAACAACGCCTGCAGAGAGGATCTTGATAGTCCTATTTTATGAAGTAAACTTTATTACGGTGGCTGGTCGTGCTTACTACTGTGCTCTTGTTTTGTTTACTGCACATTGGTGCTGTTGATGGAAATATAAAGACCAACCCTTCCTGTGCAGCAGATCATTTTTACATCAGCTCTTTTGAATAACAAATGTACACATTTTTATTAAACTAGTTGAATCATTATTGTGCTAGTAATCAACAGACAATAGCAAAATGGATATTTGTGTTAAAATTATTACTATATAATTTTATTATTATAACTATTTGTGTGGAAAAATATAGTAAAGACTTCCCATTATATCCTTGTGCTTTTGCAGAACCACGGTATTGATTACGGAGACATCTCTCAGAGGATCGCACTGAGGAAGAGTCTGCAGTGTAAGAGCTTTGAGTGGTACCTCGACAATGTTTACCCAGAGATGAGGAGGTACAACAACACGCTGTTCTACGGAGAGGTGAGTCAGCAGACATGAAGGAGAAAGAGACTGGAAAGAGGAGCTTGTACATCTAATATTTGGTGCATTTGCATAAATAGATGAAACCACTGAAAACAAATGAGTGAGAGATAGGTGAGACAAATAAATCCTGAGGGGTCTATGAAAAAATCTCAATCCCAAAACAAAAAGATAGCTAGATGGCACTCAGAAATCATATCCCTAGTCTGGTGTAGGGAGCTGTGTAAAATTGATTATAAAATGTTTAGAATTTTTTAATCTGCATTTGGATCCATATCTTTTTATCTTACACATAGTCATACATACACAGTAATGCTGACAAGCTGATGGCGGCCATGATTTTTTGAGAACACCTAAATACTGTTTGGTTATATTTGGACTTTGTACAAAGAATTGTGCCAAGTGAAATTGAGTGTGATTTTCAAAGATGCTTTCTGATTTCAGATGCGTAACTCTAAAGCCAGCCACCTGTGTATGGATCAGGGTAGGAAGGAAAACCACTCGGCCACCATTTACCCCTGCCATGGATGGGGTCCTCAGGTACAACATGGCGCTCAACAAGTGGCCACAGAGTGCATCGCTCACCACTTTCTTTACCTCTCTCTTGAAAACACACACAACTCATTAGTGTCTTTCACCAGTGACATGATTTACAGCTGTGTTTCTCACACAGGCTCAGCTGAAATCCTCTTAGGAGAGAGTTCTGCTGTCAGGATAAAAATGTTCTTGTGTTGCACTTTTTGTGCTAAAGCACTGAGTCAGTGAGTGTCCGTTCCTCCGCCCATCGGCCTGCGGGGCATTTCTTTTAAGCTCGCAGTGCTCGCTTGGCTCTAGTAGTAAAATGCTAAAAGCTAGCTGAGCAGCACTATGTCACTCTTTCTACAAAAGACGTGCTTATGTTGCATTTCTAAGTTATCCATCGGAATAATAACACAAGTGGTCCCTCGAGTGTACGAGTGATTTGCAGTCTCCAATTTTCTCGTATTTTGAATTTTTTCTTGGGCACAAACACAATTTACGAGTGGTCCAGACCTGTCGTAGGAATCGTGTAGTTAGTCTGCTGTTATCCAAACCTAAGTTTTTCACCAATAGATTGTATATTTCATTACTTTGAAGCAATTTTGAAATTCCTATATAAATTACACTTCATAATTATGTTGACATTATCCTGTTTGACTGTCTTAAATTGGCCATTGGTGCTATTGTATAACACTACAATATCAATATGAACATCTCAAACTGCAAGACGACTTAAATTATGCACTAACTGAAGGTTAATTTGTTCTCTGTATATAATAAGGTTAGCAGGAAGTGTAACCAGGTGCGTCATGGCTGACTTACTTCTTTTGGATGTGCTTCATGCCCTTAAAAGAGAACGTGTCTTTAGACAGCGTGCTGATAGATAGATTGGAGACCGATGAATGGGGCAGGATGCGTAGCCTAATATGGTATCATTGGATGTTAATTATGCTAATTTACAATTCTCACAAACGCGTGCTCATTTACACACAGGTGGCATTCTTCATGTTTACGCAGGTCATTGACACAGTTATCTGAAGTTACTCGTACGAGCACAAGAATACAAAAATGTTCTTGCATGAGGCTCAGTGTGCCATGTTTGTGATGCCCCTCAGACTGTTGTATGAGTGCTATCTCTGTGTTTTCCCTCAGTTAGGACGTTTCACCAAAGAGGGCCAGCTGTTCCTGGGCGCTCTGGGCAGCACCGGGGAGGACACCCGTTGTGTGGTGGACGATCAGATCAGCAGGTTTCCTCAGCTCCTCAACTGTGACAAGGTGACCAACGTGAAGCAGAAGACATGGTATTTCTCTCAGGTGAGTAGAAAGAAAACCATTTTCCTCAGTGAAATAATTTGTTTGTTCAAAAGAAGAGTAGAATTCCTTGTCCTTGTGGTCAAGTTCTTTATTGCCATGACAATGACAGTGAAGCAGTCACTGGCAATTAAATTCTTAGTTCATGTTCCTTCCAACCGTGATCATCAAAATTATATGAAAAAAAGTCGTAGTATAGTATGTCGAAAATGTTATGAAAAAAAATTGTAGTATAGTATGTCGGAAAAATGTTAAAAAAAAGTCGTAGTATAGTATGTCGAAAATTTTGTGGAAAAAAAAGTCATGTATAGTATGTCGAAAAAATTATATGAAAAAAAGTCGTAGTATAGTATGTCGAAAATGTTAAAAAAAAAAAGTCGTAGTATAGTATGTCGAACATTTCGTGAAAAAAAGTCATGGATGTCGAAAAATCTTTTTGAGAAAAAAAGTCATACTATAGTGTTTTGAAAATTTCGTGGAAAAAAGTCATGGATGTCAAAAAATCTTTTTGAGAAAAAAAGTCATACTATAGTGTTTTGAAAATTTCGTGGAAAAAAAGTCATAGTATTGTATGTCGAAAATTTTTGGAAAAAAATTCATAGTATAGTATGTCGAAAAATGTTATGAAAAAAAGTCATGTATAGTATGTCGAAAAAATTATATGAAAAAAAGTCGTAGTATAGTATGTCGAAAAATCTTTTTGAGAAAAAAAGTCATACTATAGTGTTTTGAAAATTTCGTGAAAAGAAAAAGTCGTAGTAGTATGTCGAAAATATTATGAAAAAAAGTCGTAGTATAGTATGTCGGAAACATTTTGAAAAAAAAGTCATAGTATGTCGAAAATGTTATCAAAAAAGTCGTAGTATAGTATGTCGAAAATTTCGTGAAAGAAAAAGTCATAGTAGTGTGTCGAAAATGTTATGGAAAAAAGTCATAGTATAGTATGGCAAAATGTTTTTGAGAAAAAAAGTCATACGATAGTGTTTTGAAAATGTTGTGAAAAAAAAGTCATACTATAGTGTTTTGAACATTTTGTGTGAAAAAAAGTCATAGTATAGTATGGCGAAAATTTTGTGAAAAAAAGTCATATGCTCTGATTAAGGTCTGACAGACCGAAAGCTCAGAATAAATTGAAATACTGCATAGATCTTAGTGTGCGGATATCTTTTCTTACATAGTATAGTATGTCGAAAATGTTATGAAAAAAGTCATTGTATAGTATGTCGAACGTTTTGTGAAAAAAAAGTCATAGTAGTATGTCGAAAGATTTATGAAAAAAAGTAATTGTATAGTATGTCGAAAATTTAGTGAAAAAGTCATGTATAGTATGTCGAAAATTTAGTGAAAAAAAGTCTTGTATAGTATGTCAAAAAATTGTATGAAAAAAAAGTGATAGTACAGAATGTCGAAAAATTTCTCCAAAAAAAGTCATCGTATAGTATGTTGAAATCTTTTTTGAAAAGAAGTCATAGTATGTCAAAAAAATGTTATGAAAAAAAAGTCATAGTGTAGTATTTCTAAATTTTCGACATACTATACTATGACTTTTTTTTCATGAAATTTTCGACACACTATACTAAAATGTCAATAAAATGTAATTAAAAAAAGTCATAGTCTAGTATGTCGAAAAATTTCATGAAAAAAGTCATAGAATAGTATGTCGAAAAATTTTATGAAAAAAAAGTCATAGTATAGTGTGTCGAAAATTTCATGAAAAAGAAATCATAGTATAGTATGTCGAAAATTTAGAAATACTACACTGACTTTTTTTTCATACATATTTTTTGACATACTACACTGACTTTTTTTCATTCAATTTTTCGAAATACTATACTATGACTTCTTTTCAAAAAAATTACGACATACAATACTATGACTTTTTTTTCATAAAATGATCGACATACTATAACTTTTTTTCATACATTTTTCGACATACTGATCTATGACTTTTTTTTCATAAAATTTTCGACATACTATAACTTTTTTTCATAAAAATGTTCGACATACTATACTATGATTTTTTTTCCCACAAAGCTTTCGCCATACTATACTATGACTTTTTTTCATAAAATATTGACATAATATACTATGACTTTTTTTCATAACATTTTTCGACATACTATACTATTACTTTTTTTTCATAAAATTTTCGCCATACTATACAATGACTTTTTTTCATAAAATTTTAGACATACTATACTATGACTTTTTTCATAAAAATGTTCGACATACTATACTATGATTTTTTTTTTCCACAAAGCTTTCGCCATACTATACTATGACTTTTTTTCATAAAATTTTAGACATACTATACTATGACTTTTTTCATAAAATTTTTCGACATACTATACTATGACTTTTTTCCACAAAAGTTTCGACATACTATACTATGACTTTTTTTTCCACAAAATTTTCGCTATACTATACTATGGCTTTTTTTAAAAAAAAATTTCGACATACTATACTATGACTTTTTTTCATAAAATTTTCGACATACTATACTATGAGTTTTTTTCCACAAAATCTTCGACATACTATACTATGACTTTTTTTCATAACATTTTTCGACATACTATACTATGACTCTTCATAAAATTTTTCGACATACTATACTATGACTTTTTTCATAAAAATTTGACATACTATACTATGATTTTTTTTCCACAAAATTTTCGCCATACTATACTTTGACTTTTTTTAAAACAAAATTTCGACATACTATACTATGACTTTTTTTTCATACAATTTTCGACATACTATACTGTGACTTTTTTTCATAAAATTGACATACTATTCTATGATTTTTTTTTTTTTTTTTAATTTTTCGACATACTATACTATGAATTTTTTTCCACAAAATTTTCGCCATACTATACTATGACTTTTTTTCAAAAAAATTTCGACATACTATACTATGTTTTTCTTTCATAAAATTTTCGACATACTATACTGTCACTTTTTTTCATGAAATTTTTCGACATACTATCAATGACTCTTTTCATGAAATTTTCGACATACTATACTATGACTTTTTTTTCATAAAATTTTTCGACATACTATACTATGACTTTTTTCATAACATTTTTCGCCATGCTATACTATGACTTTTTTTTCAAAAAAATTCAACATACTATACTATGACTTTTTTTTCAAAAAAATTCGACATACTATACTGTGACTTTTTTTCATAAAAATTTTCGACATACTATACTGTGACTTTTTTTCATAAAAATTTCACATACTATACTATGACTTTTTTTCATGAAATTTTTCGACATACTATACTATGACTTTTTTTAATAAAAATTTCGACATACTATACTATGACTTTTTTTCCATAACATTTTTCGACATACTATACTATGACTTTTTTTTCAAGACATTTTTCGACATACTATACTATGACTTTTTTTCATACAATTTTTCGACATACTATACTATGACTCTTCATAAAATTTTTCGACATACTATACTATGACTTTTTTTTTCATAACACTTTTCGACATACTATACTATGACTTTTTTTCCACAAAATTTTCGACATACTACACTATTACTTTTTTTCATAACATTTGACATACTATACTATGTTTTTTTTTTTCATAAAAATTTTCGACATACTATACTTTGACTTTTTTTCATGAAATTTTTCGACATACTATACTATGACTCTTTTCATGAAATTTTCCACATACTATACTACGACTTTTTTTTCATAAAATTTTGCGACATGCTATACTATGACTTTTTTCATAAAATTTTTCAAGATACTATACTATGAATTTTTTTTCATAAAATTTTCGATATACTATACTATGACTTTTTTCATAAAAATTTTCGACATACTATACTATGATTTTTTTTCCACAAAATATTTGCCATACTATACTATGACTTTTTTTAAAAAAAAATTTCGACATACTACTATGACTTTTTTTTCACAAAATTTTGCGACATGCTATACTATGACTTTTTTCATAAAGTTTTTCGACATACTATACTATGACTTTTTTTTCATAACACTTTTCGACATACTATACTATGACTTTTTTTCCACAAAATTTTCGCCATACTATACTATGACTTTTTTTTCAAAAAAATTTCGACATACTACACTATTACTTTTTTTCATAACATTTGACATACTATACTATGTTTTTTTTTTTCATGAAAATTTTCGACATACTATACTGTGACTTTTTTTCATAAAATTGACATACTATTCTATGATTTTTTTTCATAAAAATTTTCGACATACTATACTGTGACTTTTTTTCATGAAATTTTTCGACATACTATACTATGACTCTTTTCATGAAATTTTCCACATACTATGCTATGACTTTTTTTTCATAACATTTTTCGACATACTATACTATGACTTTTTTTCATAACATTTTTCGACATGCTATACTATGATTTTTTTTCAAAAAAATTCGACATACTATACTATGACTTTTTTTTCACTCAATTTTCGACATACTATACTATGTTTTTTTTTTCATAAAAATTTTCGACATACTATACTGTGACTTTTTTTCATGAAATTTTTCGAAATACTATACTATGACTTCATAAAATTTTTCGACATACTATACTATGACTCTTTTTATGAAATTTTCCACATACTATAATATGACTTTTTTTTCATAACATTTTTCGATATGCTATACTATGACTTTTTATTCAAAAAAATTCGACATACTATACTATGACTTTTTTTTCATAACATTTTTCGACATACTATACTATGACTTTTTTGATAACTTTTTTCGAAATATTATACTATGACTTTTTTTTCATAAAATTTTTCGACATGCTATACCATGACTTTTTTTTCAAAAAAATTCGACATACTATACTATGTTTTTTTTTTCATAAAAATTTTCGACATACTATACTGTGACTTTTTTCATGAAATTTTCCACATACTATACTATGACTTTTTTTTCATAACATTTTTCGACATTCTATACTATGACTTTTTTTTCAAAAAAATTCAACATACTATACTATGACTTTTTTTTCAAAAAAATTCGACATACTATACTATGACTTTTTTTCATACAATTTTTTGACATACTATACTATGACTCTTTTAATAAAATTTTTCGACATACTATACTATGACTTTTTTTCATAACATTTTTCGACATACTATACTATGACTTTTTTTCATACAATTTTTTGACATACTATACTATGACTCTTTTAATAAAATTTTTCGACATACTATACTATGACTTTTTTTCATAACATTTTTCGACATACTATACTATGACTTTTTTTTCACTCAATTTTCGACATACTATACTATGTTTTTTTTTTTCATAAAAATTTTCGACATACTATACTGTGACTTTTTTTCATGAAATTTTTCGACATACTATACTATGACTTCATAAAATTTTTCGACATACTATACCGTGACTTTTTTTCATAACATTTTTCGACATACTATACTATGACTTTTTTTTCATAACATTTTTCGATATGCTATACTATGACTTTTTTTTCAAAAAAATTCGACATACTATACTATGACTTTTTTTTCATAACATTTTTCGACATACTATACTATGACTCTTCAAAAAAAATTTCGGCACGCTATACTATGACTTTTTTTCATAAAATTGACATGATATAATATGACTTTTTTTCATGAAATTTTTCGACCTACTATACTATGACTTTTTTGCTAACTTTTTTCGACATACTAAACTATGACTTTTTTTTCATAAAATTTTTCAAAAAAGTCATACTATAGCATGACTTTTCATGAAAATTGACGAAAATTTAAACTGAGTTTTTTTTCCACCAAATGAATTGACAGACTATACTATACCTGTTTTCATGAAAATTTTCGACATTCTATACTATGACATTTTTTTACGAATATTTTCGAAAATTTTCATGAAAAAAGGCATGTCGAAAATATTCGTAAAAAAATGTCATAGTATAGAATGTCGAAAATTTTAATGAAAAAAGACATAGTATAGTCTGTCGATTCATTTGGTGGAAAAAAAACTCAGTTTAAAATTTCGAAATTTTCAAAAAAGTCATACTATAGCATGTCGAAAATATTCGTAAAAAAATGTCATAGTATAGAATGTCGAAAATGTTAATGAAAAAAGACATAGTATAGTCTGTCGATTCATTTGGTGGAAAAAAAACTCAGTTTAAAATTTCGTCAATTTTCAAAAAAGTCATACTATAGCATGTCGAAAATATTCGTAAAAAAATGTCATAGTATAGAATGTCGAAAATTTTAATGAAAAAAGGCATAGTATAGTCTGTCGATTCATTTGGTGGAAAAAAAACTCAGTTTAAAATTTCGTCAATTTTCAAAAAGTCATACTATAGCATGACTTTTCATGAAAATTGACGAAAATTTAAACTGAGTTTTTTTTCCACCAAATGAATCGACAGACTATACTATGCCTGTTTTCATGAAAATTTTCGACATTCTATACTACGACTTTTTTTCCACAAAATTTTCGCCATACTATACTATGACTTTTTTTCAAAAAAATTTCGACATACTATACTATGTTTTTCTTTCATAAAATTTTCGACATACTATACTGTCACTTTTTTTCGTGAAATTTTTCGACATACTATCAATGACTCTTTTCATGAAATTTTCGACATACTATACTATGACTTTTTTTTCATAAAATTTTTCGACATACTATACTATGACTTTTTTCATAACATTTTTCGCCATGCTATACTATGACTTTTTTTTCAAAAAAATTCGACATACTATACTATGACTTTTTTTTCAAAAAAATTCGACATGCTATACTATGACTTTTTTCATAAAATTTTTCAAGATACTATACTATGACTTTTTTTTCATAAAATTTTCGACATACTATACTATGACTTTTTTCATAAAAATTTTCGACATACTATACTATGACTTTTTTCATAACATTTTTCGCCATGCTATACTATGACTTTTTTTTCAAAAAAATTCGACATACTATACTGTGACTTTTTTTCATAAAAATTTTCGACATACTATACTGTGACTTTTTTTCATAAAAATTTCACATACTATACTATGACTTTTTTTCATGAAATTTTTCGACATACTATACTATTACTTTTTTTCATAACATTTGACATACTATACTATGTTTTTTTTTTTCATAAAAATTTTCGACATACTATACTTTGACTTTTTTTCATGAAATTTTTCGACATACTATACTATGACTCTTTTCATGAAATTTTCCACATACTATACTACGACTTTTTTTTCATAAAATTTTGCGACATACTATACTATGACTTTTTTCATAAAATTTTTCAAGATACTATACTATGACTTTTTTTTCATAAAATTTTCGACATACTATACTATGACTTTTTTCATAAAAATTTTCGACATACTATACTATGATTTTTTTTCCACAAAATTTTTGCCATACTATACTATGACTTTATTTAAAAAAAAATTTCGACATACTACTATGACTTTTTTCACAAAATTTTGCGACATGCTATACTATGACTTTTTTCATAAAGTTTTTCGACATACTATACTATGACTTTTTTTTCATAACACTTTTCGACATACTATACTATTACTTTTTTTCCACAAAATTTTCGCCATACTATACTATGACTTTTTTTTCAAAAAAATTTCAACATACTACACTATTACTTTTTTTCATAACATTTGACATACTATACTATGTTTTTTTTTTTCATGAAAATTTTCGACATACTATACTCTGACTTTTTTTCATAAAATTGACATACTATTCTATGATTTTTTTTCATAAAAATTTCACATACTATACTATGACTTTTTTTCATGAAATTTTTCGACATACTATACTATTACTTTTTTTCATAACATTTGACATACTATACTATGTTTTTTTTTTTCATAAAAATTTTCGACATACTATACTTTGACTTTTTTTCATGAAATTTTTCGACATACTATACTATGACTCTTTTCATGAAATTTTCCACATACTATACTACGACTTTTTTTTCATAAAATTTTGCGACATGCTATACTATGACTTTTTTCATAAAATTTTTCAAGATACTATACTATGACTTTTTTTTCATAAAATTTTCGACATACTATACTATGACTTTTTTCATAAAAATTTTCGACATACTATACTATGACTTTTTTCATAACATTTTTCGCCATGCTATACTATGACTTTTTTTTCAAAAAAATTCGACATACTATACTGTGACTTTTTTTCATAAAAATTTTCGACATACTATACTGTGACTTTTTTTCATAAAAATTTCACATACTATACTATGACTTTTTTTCATGAAATTTTTCGACATACTATACTATTACTTTTTTTCATAACATTTGACATACTATACTATGTTTTTTTTTTTCATAAAAATTTTCGACATACTATACTTTGACTTTTTTTCATGAAATTTTTCGACATACTATACTATGACTCTTTTCATGAAATTTTCCACATACTATACTACGACTTTTTTTTCATAAAATTTTGCGACATGCTATACTATGACTTTTTTCATAAAATTTTTCAAGATACTATACTATGACTTTTTTTTCATAAAATTTTCGACATACTATACTATGACTTTTTTCATAAAAATTTTCGACATACTATACTATGATTTTTTTTCCACAAAATTTTTGCCATACTATACTATGACTTTATTTAAAAAAAAATTTCGACATACTACTATGACTTTTTTCACAAAATTTTGCGACATGCTATACTATGACTTTTTTCATAAAGTTTTTCGACATACTATACTATGACTTTTTTTTCATAACACTTTTCGACATACTATACTATTACTTTTTTTCCACAAAATTTTCGCCATACTATACTATGACTTTTTTTTCAAAAAAATTTCAACATACTACACTATTACTTTTTTTCATAACATTTGACATACTATACTATGTTTTTTTTTTTCATGAAAATTTTCGACATACTATACTGTGACTTTTTTTCATAAAATTGACATACTATTCTATGATTTTTTTTCATAAAAATTTTCGACATACTATACTGTGACTTTTTTTCATGAAATTTTTCGACATACTATACTATGACTCTTTTCATGAAATTTTCCACATACTATGCTATGACTTTTTTTTCATAACATTTTTCGACATACTATACTATGATTTTTTTCATAACATTTTTCGACATGCTATACTATGACTTTTTTTTCAAAAAAATTCGACATACTATACTATGACTTTTTTTTCAAAAACATTCGACATACTATACTATGACTTTTTTTCATAACATTTTTCGACATACTATACTATGACTTTTTTTTCACTCACTTTTCGACATACTATACTGTTTTTTTTTTCATAAAAATTTTCGACATACTATACTATGACTTCATAAAATTTTTCGACATACTATACTATGACTCTTTTTATGAAATTTTCCACATACTATAATATGACTTTTTTTTCATAACATTTTTCGATATGCTATACTATGACTTTTTTTTCAAAAAAATTCGACATACTATACTATGACTTTTTTTCATAACATTTTTCGACATACTATACTATGACTCTTCATAAAATTTTTCGACATACTATACTATGACTTTTTTGATAACTTTTTTCGACATACTATACTATGACTTTTTTCATAAAATTTTTCGACATGCTATACTATGACTTTTTTTTCAAAAAAATTCGACATACTATACTATGACTTTTTTTTCAAAAAAATTCGACATACTATACTTTTACTTTTTTTCATAACATTTTCGACATACTATTCTATGATTTTTTTTCATAAAAATTTTCGACATACTATACTGTGACTGTTTTCATGAAATTTTCCACATACTATACTATGACTTTTTTTTCATAACATTTTTCGACATTCTATACTATGACTTTTTTTTCAAAAAAATTCGACATACTATACTATGACTTTTTTTTCAAAAAAATTCGACATACTATACTATGACTTTTTTTCATAACATTTTTCGACATACTATACTATGACTTTTTTTTCACTCAATTTTCGACATACTATACTTTTTTTTTTTTTTTCATAAAAATTTTCGACATACTATACTGTGACTTTTTTTCATGAAATTTTTCGACATACTATACTATGACTTCATAAAATTTTTCGACATACTATACCATGACTTTTTTTCATAACATTTTTCGACATACTATACTATGACTTTTTTTTCATAACATTTTTCGATATGCTATACTATGACTTTTTTTTCAAAAAAATTCGACATATTATACTATGACTTTTTTTTCATAACATTTTTCGACATACTATACTATTACTCTTCAAAAAAAATTTCGGCACGCTATACTATGACTTTTTTCCATAAAATTGACATGATATAATATGACTTTTTTTCATGAAATTTTTCGACATACTATACTATGACTTTTTTGCTAACTTTTTTCGACATACTAAACTATGACTTTTTTTTCATAAAATTTTTCGACATACTGTACTATGACTTTTTTTCATAACATTTTTCGACATGCTATACTATGACTTTTTTTTCATAGTATAGTCTGTCGATTCATTTGGTGGAAAAAAAACTCAGTTTAAAATTTCGTCAATTTTCAAAAAAGTCATACTATAGCATGACTTTTCATGAAAATTGACGAAAATTTAAACTGAGTTTTTTTTCCACCAAATGAATCGACAGACTATACTATGCCTGTTTTCATGAAAATTTTCGCCATTCTATACTACGACAATTTTTTTACGAATATTTTCGAAAATTTTCATGAAAAAAGTCATGTCGAAAATATTCGTAAAAAAATGTCATAGTATAGAATGTTGAAAATTTTAATGAAAAAAGGCATAGTATAGTCTGTCGATTCATTTGGTGGAAAAAAAACTCAGTTTAAAATTTCGTCAATTTTAAAAAAAGTCATACTATAGCATGACTTTTCATGAAAATTGACGAAAATTTAAAGAGTTTTTTTTCCACCAAATGAATCGACAGACTATACTATACCTGTTTTCATGAAAATTTTCGACATTCTATACTATGACATTTTTTTACGAATATTTTCGAAAATTTTCATGAAAAAAGGCATGTTGAAAATATTCGTAAAAAAATGTCATAGTATAGAATGTCGAAAATTTTAATGAAAAAAGACAGTATAGTCTGTCGATTCATTTGGTGGAAAAAAAACTCAGTTTAAATTTTCGTCAATTTTCATGAAAAGTCATGCTATAGTATGTCGAAAATATTCGTAAAAAAATGTCATAGTATAGAATGTCGAAAATTTTAATGAAAAAAGGCATAGTATAGTCTGTCGATTCATTTGGTGGAAAAAAAACTCAGTTTAAATTTTCGTCAATTTTCATGAAAAGTCATGCTATAGTATGACTTTTGTGAAAATTGACGAAATTTTAAACTGAGTTTTTTTTCCACCAAATGAATCGACAGACTATACTATACCTGTTTTCATGAAAATTTTTGACATTCTATACTATGACATTTTTTTACGAATATTTTCGAAAATTTTCATGAAAAAAGGCATGTCGAAAATATTCGTAAAAAAACGTCATAGTATAGAATGTCGAAAATTTGAATGAAAAAAGACATAGTATAGTCTGTCGATTCATTTGGTGGAAAAAAAACTCAGTTTAAAATTTCGTCAATTTTCAAAAAAGTCATACTATAGCATGTCGAAAATATTCGTAAAAAAATGTCATAGTATAGAATGTCGAAAATTTTAATGAAAAAAGGCATAGTATAGTCTGTCGAATCATTTGGTGGAAAAAAAACTCAGTTTAAAATTTCGTCAATTTTCAAAAAAGTCATACTATAGCATGACTTTTCATGAAAATTGACGAAAATTTAAACTGAGTTTTTTTTCCACCAAAGGAATCGACAGACTATACTATGCCTGTTTTCATGAAAATTTTCGACATTCTATACTATGACATTTTTTTACGAATATTTTCGAAAATTTTCATGAAAAAAGTCATGTCGAAAATATTCGTAAAAAAATGTCATAGTATAGAATGTCGAAAATTTTAATGAAAAAAGACATAGTATAGTCTGTCGATTCATTTGGTGGAAAAAAAACTCAGTTTAAAATTTCGTCAATTTTCAAAAAAGTCATACTATAGCATGACTTTTCATGAAAATTGACGAAAATTTAAACTGAGTTTTTTTTCCACCAAATGAATCGACAGACTATACTATGCCTGTTTTCATGAAAATTTTCGACATTCTATACTATGACATTTTTTTACGAATATTTTCGAAAATTTTCATGAAAAAAGTCATGTCGAAAATATTCGTAAAAAAATGTCATAGTATAGAATGTCGAAAATTTTAATGAAAAAAGGCATAGTATAGTCTGTCGATTCATTTGGTGGAAAAAAAACTCAGTTTAAATTTTCGTCAATTGTCATGAAAAGTCATGCTATAGTATGACTTTTGTGAAAATTGACGAAATTTTAAACTGAGTTTTTTTCCACCAAATGAATCGACAGACTATACTATGCCTTTTTTCATGAAAATTTTCGACATTCTATACTATGACATTTTTTTACGAATATTTTCGAAAATTTTCATGAAAAAAGTCATGTCGAAAATATTCGTAAAAAATGTCATAGTATAGAATGTCGAAAATTTTAATGAAAAAAGGCATAGTATAGTCTGTCGATTCATTTGGTGGAAAAAAAACTCAGTTTAAATTTTCGTCAATTTTCATGAAAAGTCATGCTATAGTATGACTTTTGTGAAAATTGACGAAATTTTAAACTGAGTTTTTTTTCCACCAAATGAATCGACAGACTATACTATACCTGTTTTCATGAAAATTTTTGACATTCTATACTATGACATTTTTTTACGAATATTTTCGAAAATTTTCATGAAAAAAGGCATGTCGAAAATATTCGTAAAAAAACGTCATAGTATAGAATGTCGAAAATTTGAATGAAAAAAGACATAGTATAGTCTGTCGATTCATTTGGTGGAAAAAAAACTCAGTTTAAAATTTCGTCAATTTTCAAAAAAGTCATACTATAGCATGTCGAAAATATTCGTAAAAAAATGTCATAGTATAGAATGTCGAAAATTTTAATGAAAAAAGGCATAGTATAGTCTGTCAATTCATTTGGTGGAAAAAAAACTCAGTTTAAATTTTCGTCAATTTTCATGAAAAGTCATGCTATAGTATGACTTTTGTGAAAATTGACGAAATTTTAAACTGAGTTTTTTTCCACCAAATGAATTGACAGACTATACTATGCCTGTTTTCATGAAAATTTTCGACATTCTATACTATGACATTTTTTTACGAATATTTTCGAAAATTTTCATGAAAAAAGGCATGTCGAAAATATTCGTAAAAAAATGTTATAGTATAGAATGTCGAAAATTTGAATGAAAAAAGACATAGTATAGTCTGTCGATTCATTTGGTGGAAAAAAAACTCAGTTTAAAATTTCGTCAATTTTCAAAAAAGTCATACTATAGCATGTCGAAAATATTCGTAAAAAAATGTCATAGTATAGAATGTCGAAAATTTTAATGAAAAAAGGCATAGTATAGTCTGTCGATTCATTTGGTGGAAAAAAACTCAGTTTAAAATTTCGTCAATTTTCAAAAAAGTCATACTATAGCATGACTTTTCATGAAAATTGACGAAAATTTAAACTGAGTTTTTTTTCCACCAAAGGAATCGACAGACTATACTATGCCTGTTTTCATGAAAATTTTCGACATTCTATACTACGACATTTTTTTACGAATATTTTCGAAAATTTTCATGTAAAAAGTCATGTCGAAAATATTCGTAAAAAAATGTCATAGTATAGAATGTCGAAAATTTTAATGAAAAAAGGCATAGTATAGTCTGTCGAATCATTTGGTGGAAAAAAAACTCAGTTTAAAATTTCGTCAATTTTCAAAAAAGTCATACTATAGCATGACTTTTCATGAAAATTGACGAAAATTTAAACTGAGTTTTTTTTCCACCAAAGGAATCGACAGACTATACTATGACTTTTTTTTAAAAAAAAAATTCGACATACTATGACTTTTTTTTCATAAAATTTTCGACATACTATACTATGAGTTTTTTTCCACGAAATTTTCGGCATACTATACTATGTTTTTTTTTTTCATAAAAATTTTCGACATACTATACTGTGACTTTTTTTCATAAAAATTTGACATACTATACTATGACTTTTTTTCATAACATTTTTTGACATACTATACTATGACTCTTCATAAAATTTTTCGACATACTATACTATGACTTTTTTTCATAAAATTTTTCGACATACTATACTATGACTTTTTTTTCATAACACTTTTCGACATACTATACTTTGACTTTTTCCACAAAATTTTCGCCATACTATACTATGACTTTTTTTTCATAAAAATTTTCGACATACTATACTATGACTCTTTTCATGAAATTTTCCACATACTATACTGACTTTTTTTTCATAAAATTTTTCGACATGCTATACTATGACTTTTTTCTTAAAGTTTTTCAAGATACTATACTATGACTTTTTTTTCATAAAATTTGACATACTATACTATGACTTTTTCATAAAAATTTGACATACTATACTATGATTTTTTTTCCACAAAATTTTCGCCATACTATACAATGACTTTTTTTAAAACAAAATTTCGACATACTATACTATGACTTTTTTTTCATAAAATTTTCGACATACTATACTGTGACTTTTTTTCATAAAATTGACATACTATTCAATGATTTTTTTTTTTTTTTTTAATTTTTCGACATACTATACTATGAATTTTTTTCATAACACTTTTCGACATACTATACTATGACTTTTTTTCCACAAAATTTTCGCCATACTATACTATGACTTTTTTTCAAAAAAAATTCGACATACTATACTATTACTTTTTTTCATAACATTTTCGACACACTATACTGTGACTTTTTTTCATGAAATATTTCGACATACTATCAATGACTCTTTTCATGAAATTTTCCACATACTATACAATGACTTTTTTTTCATAAAATATTTCGACATACTATACTATGACTTTTTTTCATACAATTTTTCGGCATACTATACTATGACTTTTTTTTCAAAAAAATTCGAATTATTATACTGACTTTTTTTTCATAAAATGATCGACATACTATAACTTTTTTTCATACATTTTTCGACATACTGATCTATGACTTTTTTTTCATAAAATTTTCGACACACTATACTATAACTTTTTTTCATAAAAATGTTCGACATACTATACTATGATTTTTTTCCCACAAAGCTTTCGCCATACTATATGACTTTTTTTCATAAAATATTGACATAATATACTATGACTTTTTTTCATAACATTTTTCGACATACTATACTATGACTTTTTTTTCATAAAATTTTCGCCATACTATACAATGACTTTTTTTCATAAAATATTTCGACATACTATACTATGACTTTTTTTCATACAATTTTTCGGCATACTATACTATGACTTTTTTTTCAAAAAAATGTTGACATGATATACTATGACTTTTTTTCATAACATTTTCGACATACTATACTATGTTTTTTTTTCATAAAAATTTTCGACATACTATACTGTGACTTTTTTTCATGAAATTTTTCGACATACTATCAATGACTCTTTTCATGAAATTTTCCACATCCTATACTATGACTTTTTTTTCATAAAATATTTCGACATACTATACTATGACTTTTTTTCATACAATTTTTCGGCATACTATACTATGACTTTTTTTTCAAAAAAATTCGACATACTATACTATAACTTTTTTTTCAAAAAAATTCGACATACTATACTATGACTTTTTTTCATAAAAATTTTCGACATACTATACTGTGACTTTTTTTCATAAAAATTTCACATACTATACTATGACTTTTTTTCATAAAAATTTCGACATACTATACTATGACTTTTTTTCCATAACATTTTTCGACATACTATATTATGACTTTTTTTTCATAAAATTTGACATACTATACTATGACTTTTTTTCATAAAAATTTTTGACATACTATACTATGATTTTTTTTCCACAAAAGTTTCGCCATAGTATACTATGACTTTTTTTTCAAAAAAATTTCGACATACTATATACTATGACTTTTTTTTCATAAAATTTTCGACATACTATACTATGATTTTGTTTCCACAAAAGTTTCGCCATACTATACTATGACTTTTTTCCACAAAAGTTTCGACATACTATACTATGACTTTTTTTTCCACAAAATTTTCGCCATACTATACTATGACTTTTTTTTAAAAAAAAATTTCGACATACTATACTATTACTTTTTTTTCATAAAATTTTCGACATACTATACTATGACTTTTTTTCCACAAAATCTTCTCCATACTATACTGTTTTTTTTTTTCATAAAAATTTTCGACATGCTATACTATGACTTTTTTTTCAAAAAATTCGACATACTATACTATGACTTTTTTTCATAACATTTTCGACATACTATACTGTGACTTCATAAAATTTTTCGACATACTATACTATGACTTTTTTTCATAAAATTTTTCGACATACTATAATATGACTTTTTTTTCATAACACTTTGACATACTATACTTTGACTCTTTTCATGAAATTTTCCACATACTATACTGACTTTTTTTTCATAAAATTTTTCGACATGCTATACTATGACTTTTTTCATAAAGTTTTTCAAGATACTATACTATGACTTTTTTCATAAAGTTTTTCAAGATACTATACTATGACTTTTTTCATAAAGTTTTTCAAGATACTATACTATGACTTTTTCATAAAAATTTGACATACTATACTATGACTTTTTTTTCATAAAATTTTCGACATACTATACTGTGACTTTTTTTCATAAAATTGACATACTATTCTATGATTTTTTTTTTTTTTTAATTTTTCGACATACTATACTATGACTTTTTTTCATAAAAATTTCGACATACTATACTATGACTCTTTACATAAAATGTTTCGACATGCTATAGTATGACTTTTTTCATAAAATTTTCGACATACTAATGACTTTTTTTTCATAAAATTTGACATACTATACTATGACTTTTTTTCATAAAAATTTTTGACATACTATACTATGATTTTTTTTCCACAAAAGTTTCGCCATAGTATACTATGACTTTTTTTTCAAAAAAAATTTCGACATACTATATACTATGACTTTTTTTTCATAAAATTTTCGACATACTATACTATGATTTTGTTTCCACAAAAGTTTCGCCATACTATACTATGACTTTTTTCCACAAAAGTTTCGACATACTATACTATGACTTTTTTTTCCACAAAATTTTCGCCATACTATACTATGACTTTTTTTTAAAAAAAAATTTCGACATACTATACTATGACTTTTTTTTCATAAAATTTTCGACATGCTATACTATGACTTTTTTTCCACAAAATTTTCGCCATACTATACTGTTTTTTTTTTTCATAAAAATTTTCGACATGCTATACTATGACTTTTTTTTCAAAAAATTTCGACATACTATACTATGACTTTTTTTCATAACATTTTCGACATACTATACTGTTTTTTTTTTTCATAAAAATTTTCGACATACTATACTATGACTTTTTTTCATAACATTATTCGACATGCTATACTATGACTTTTTTTTCAAAAAATTCGACATACTATACTATGACTTTTTTTCATAACATTTTTCGACATACTATACTATGACTTCATAAAATTTTTCGACATACTATACTGATTTTTTTTCATAAAATTTTTCGACATACTATACTATGACTTTTTTTTCATAACACTTTTCGACATGCTATACTATGACTTTTTTCATAAAGTTTTTCAAGAAACTATACTATGACTTTTTTTTCATAAAATTTTCGACATACTATACTATGACTTTTTTCATAAAAATTTTCGACATACTATACTATGATTTTTTTTCCACAAAATTTTCGCCATACTATACTATGACTTTTTTAAAAAAAAAAATTCGACATACTACAATGACTTTTTTTTCATAAAATTTTCGACATACTATACTGTGACTTTTTTTCATAAAAATTTGACATACTATACTATGACTTTTTTTCATGAAATTTTTCGACATACTATACTATGACTCTTTTCATGAAATTTTCCACATACTATGCTATGACTTTTTTTTCATAACATTTTTCGACATACTATACTATGACTTTTTTTCATAACATTTTTCGACATGCTATACTATGACTTTTTTTTCAAAAAAATTCGATATACTATACTATGACTTTTTTTCAAAAAAATTCGACATACTATACTATGACTTTTTTTCATAACATTTTTCGACATACTATACTATGACTTTTTTTTCACTCAATTTTCGACATACTATACTGTTTTTTTTTTCATAAACATTTTCGACATACTATACTGTGACTTTTTTTCATGAAATTTTTCGACATACTATACTATGACTTCATAAAATTTTTCGACATACTATACTATGACTTTTTTTTAAAAAAAATTTTGACATACTACAATGACTTTTTTTTCATAAAATTTTCGACATACTATACTGTGACTTTTTTCATAAAATTGACATACTATTCTATGATTTTTTTTCATAAAAGTTTTCGACATACTATACTGCGACTTTTTTTCATGAAATTTTTCGACATACTATCAATGACTCTTTTCATGAAATTTTCCACATACTATACTATGACTTTTTTTTCATAAAATTTTTCGACACACTATACTATGACTTTTTTCATAACATTTTTCGCCATGCTATACTATGACGTTTTTTTCAAAAAAATTCGACATACTATACTATGATTTTTTTTTCAAAAAAATTCGACATACTATACTATGACTTTTTTTCATAAAAATTTTCGACATACTATACTGTGACTTTTTTTCATAAAAATTTGACATACTATACTATGACTTTTTTTCATGAAATTTTTCGACATACTATACTATGACTCTTTTCATGAAATTTTCCACATACTATGCTATGACTTTTTTTTCATAACATTTTTCGACATACTATACTATGACTTTTTTTCATAACATTTTTCGACATGCTATACTATGACTTTTTTTTCAAAAAAAATTCGACATACTATACTATGACTTTTTTTCATAACATTTTTCGACATACTATACTATGACTTTTTTTTCACTCAATTTTCGACATACTATGCTATGTTTTTTTTTTCATAAACATTTTCGGCATACTATACTGTGACTTTTTTTCATGAAATTTTTCAACATACTATACTATGACTTCATAAAATTTTTCGACATACTATACTATGACTTTTTTTCATAACATTTTTCGACATACTATACTATGACTTTTTTTTCATAACACTTTTCGACATGCTATACTATGACTTTTTTCATAAAGTTTTTCAAGAAACTATACTATGACTTTTTTTTCATAACATTTTTCGACATACTATACTATGACTTTTTTTCATAAAATTTTCGACATACTATACTATGACTCTTTTTATGAAATTTTCCACATACTATACTATGACTTTTTTTTCATAACATTTTTCGATATGCTATACTATGACTTTTTTCAAAAAAATTCGACATACTATACTATGACTTTTTTTTCATAACATTTTTCGACATACTATACTATGACTTTTTTTCATAAAATTGACATACTATACTATGACTTTTTTTCATGAAATTTTTCGACATACTATACTATGACTTTTTTGATAAAATTTTTCGACATACTATACTGTGACTTTTTTTTCATAAAATTGACATACTATACTATGACTTTTTTTTCATAAAATTTTTCGACATACTGTACTATGACTTTTTTTCATAACACTTTTCGACATACTATACTATGACTTTTTCCACAAAATTTTCGCCATACTATACTATGACTTTTTTTTCAAAAAAAATTCTACATACTATACTATTACTTTTTTTCATAACATTGTCGACATACTATACTATGTTTTTTTTTTTCATAAAAATTTTCGACATACTATACTGTGACTCTTTTCATGAAATTTTCCATACTATACTATGACTTTTTTTTCATAACATTTTTCGACATACTATACTATGACTTTTTTTCATAACATTTTTCGACATGCTATACTATGACTTTTTTTCAAAAAAATTCGACATACTATACAATGACTTTTTTTTCAAAAAAATTCGACATACTATACTATGACTCTTCATAAAATTTTTCGACATTCTATACTATGACTTTTTTTCATAACATTTTTCGACATACTATACTATGACTTTTTTTTCACTCAATTTTCGACATACTATACTATGTTTTTTTTTTTCATAAAAATTTTCGACATACTATACTGTGACTTTTTTTCATGAAAGTTTTCGACATACTATACTATGACTTCATAAAATTTTTCGACATACTATACCATGACTTTTTTTCATAACATTTTTCGACATACTATACTATGACTTTTTTTTCATAACATTTTTCGACATACTATACTATGACTTTTTTTCATAAAATTTTCGACATACTATACTATGACTCTTTTTATGAAATATTCCACATACTATACTATTACTTTTTTTTCATAACATTTTTCGATATGCTATACTATGACTTTTTTTTCAAAAAAATTCGACATACTATACTATGACTTTTTTTTCATAACATTTTTCGACATACTATACTATGACTTTTTTTCATAAAATTTTCGACATACTATACTATGACTCTTTTTATGAAATATTCCACATACTATACTATTACTTTTTTTTCATAACATTTTTCGATATGCTATACTATGACTTTTTTTTCAAAAAAATTCGACATACTATACTATGACTTTTTTTTCATAACATTTTCGACATACTATACTATGACTCTTCATAAAATTTTTCGACATACTATACTATGACTTTTTTTCATAACACTTTTCGACATACTATACTATGACTTTTTTTCCACAAAATTTTCGCCATACTATACTATGACTTTTTTTTCAAAAAAAATTCTACATACTATACTATTACTTTTTTTCATAACATTTTCGACATACTATACTGTTTTTTTTTTTCATAAAAATTTTCGACATACTATACTGTGACTTTTTTTCATACAATTTTTCAACATACTATACTATGACTTTTTTCATAAAGTTTTTCGAGATACTATACTATGACTTTTTTTCAAAAAATTTTCGACATACTATACTATGACTTTTTTTTCATAACATTTTCAACATACTATATATGACTTTTTTTCATAAAATGTTTCGACATACTATACTCTGACTTTTTTTTGCGAATATTTTCGACAATTTTCATGAAAAAAGTCATGCTATAGTATGACTTTTTTGAAAATTTTCGAAATTTTAAACTGAGTTTTTTTTCCACCAAATTAATCGACAGACTATACTACGTCTTTTTTCATGAAAATTCTCGACATTCTATACTATGACATTTTTTACGAATATTTTCGACATACTACATATGACTTTTTTTCATAAAATGTTTCGACATACTATACTCTGACTTTTTTTTTACAAAATTTTCGACATACTATACTATGACATTTTTTTAAGAATATTTTCATGAAAAAAGTCATACTATAGCATGTCGAAAATATTCGTAAAAAAATGTCATAGTATAGAATGTCGAAAATGTTAATGAAAAAAGGCAAAGTATAGTCTGTCGATTCATTTGGTGGAAAAAAAACTCAGTTTAAAATTTCGTCAATTTTCAAAAAAGTCATACTATAGCATGACTTTTCATTAAAATTGACGAAAATTTAAACTGTTTTTTTTCCACCAAATGAATCGACAGACTATACTCTGCCTCTTTTCATGAAAATTTTCGACATTCTATACTATGACATTTTTTTACGAATATTTTTGAAAATTTTCATGAAAAAAGTCATGTCGAAAATATTCGTAAAAAAATGTCATAGTATAGAATGTCGAAAATTTTAATGAAAAAAGGCATAGTATAGTCTGTCGATTCATTTGGTGGAAAAAAAACTCAGTTTAAAATTTCGTCAATTTTCAAAAAAGTCATACTATAGCATGACTTTTCATGAAAATTGACGAAAATTTAAACTGAGTTTTTTTTCCACCAAATGAATCGACAGACTATACTATGCCTGTTTTCATGAAAATTTTCGACATTCTATACTATGACATTTTTTTACGAATATTTTCGAAAATTTTCATGAAAAAAGTCATGTTGAAAATATTCGTAAAAAAATGTCATAGTATAGAATGTCGAAAATTTTAATGAAAAAAGGCATAGTATAGTCCGTCGATTCATTTGGTGGAAAAAAAACTCAGTTTAAAATTTCGTGAATTTTCAAAAAAGTCATACTATAGCATGACTTTTCATGAAAATTGACGAAAATTTAAACTGAGTTTTTTTTCCACCAAATGAATCGACAGACTATACTATGCCTGTTTTCATGAACATTTTCGACATTCTATACTACGACATTTCTTTACGAATATTTTCGAAAATTTTCATGAAAAAAGTCATGTCGAAAATATTCGTAAAAAAATGTCATAGTATAGAATGTCGAAAATTTTAATGAAAAAAGGCATAGTATAGTCTGTCGATTCATTTGGTGGAAAAAAAACTCAGTTTAAAATTTCGTCAATTTTCAAAAAAGTCATACTATAGCATGACTTTTCATGAAAATTGACGAAAATTTAAACTGAGTTTTTTTTCCACCAAATTAATCGACAGACTATACTATGCCTGTTTTCATGAAAATTTTCGACATTCTATACTATGACATTTTTTTACGAATATTTTCGAAAATTTTCATGAAAAAAGTCATGTTGAAAATATTCGTAAAAAAATGTCATAGTATAGAATGTCGAAAATTTTAATGAAAAAAGGCATAGTATAGTCCGTCGATTCATTTGGTGGAAAAAAAACTCAGTTTAAAATTTCGTCAATTTTCAAAAAAGTCATACTATAGCATGACTTCATGAAAATTGACGAAAATTTAAACTGAGTTTTTTTTCCACCAAATGAATCGACAGACTATACTATGCCTGTTTTCATGAAAATTTTCGACATTCTATTCTATAACATTTTTTTACGAATATTTTCGAAAATTTTCATGAAAAAAGTCATGTCGAAAATATTCGTAAAAAAATGTCATAGTATAGAATGTCGAAAATTTTAATGAAAAAAGGCATAGTATAGTCTGTCGATTCATTTGGTGGAAAAAAAAATCAGTTTAAAATTTCGTCAATTTTCAAAAAAGTCATACTATAGCATGACTTTTCATGAAAATTGACGAAAATTTAAACTGAGTTTTTTTTCCACCAAATGAATCGACAGACTATACTATGCCTGTTTTCATGAAAATTTTCGACATTCTATACTACGACATTTTTTTACGAATATTTTCGAAAATTTTCATGAAAAAAGTCATGTCGAAAATATTCGTAAAAAAATGTCATAGTATATAATGTCGAAAATTTTAATGAAAAAAGGCATAGTATAGTCTGTCGATTCATTTGGTGGAAAAAAAACTCAGTTTAAAATTTCGTCAATTTTCAAAAAAGTCATACTATAGCATGACTTTTCATGAAAATTGACGAAAATTTAAACTGAGTTTTTTTTCCACCAAATGAATCGACAGACTATATACTCTGCCTGTTTTCATGAAAATTTTCGACATTCTATACTATGACATTTTTTTACGAATATTTTTGAAAATTTTCATGAAAAAAGTCATGTCGAAAATATTCGTAAAAAAATGTCATAGTATAGAATGTCGAAAATTTTAATGAAAAAAGGCATAGTATAGTCTGTCGATTCATTTGGTGGAAAAAAAACTCAGTTTAAAATTTCGTCAATTTTCAAAAAAGTCATACTATAGCATGACTTTTCATGAAAATTGACGAAAATTTAAACTGAGTTTTTTTTCCACCAAATGAATCGACAGACTATACTATGCCTGTTTTCATGAAAATTTTCGACATTTTATACTATGACATTTTTTTACGAATATTTTCGAAAATTTTCATGAAAAAAGTCATGTTGAAAATATTCGTAAAAAAATGTCATAGTATAGAATGTCGAAAATTTTAATGAAAAAAGGCATAGTATAGTATGTCGATTCATTTGGTGGAAAAAAAACTCAGTTTAAAATTTCGTCAATTTTCAAAAAAGTCATACTATAGCATGACTTTTCATGAAAATTGACGAAAATTTAAACTGAGTTTTTTTTCCACCAAATGAATCGACAGACTATACTATGCCTGTTTTCATGAAAATCTTCGACATTCTATTCTATGACATTTTTTTTACGAATATTTTCGAAAATTTTCATGAAAAAAGTCATGTCGAAAATATTCGTAAAAAAATGTCATAGTATAGAATGTCGAAAATTTTAATGAAAAAAGGCATAGTATAGTCTGTCGATTCATTTGGTGGAAAAAAAACTCAGTTTAAAATTTCGTCAATTTTCAAAAAAGTCATACTATAGCATGACTTTTCATGAAAATTGACGAAAATTTAAACTGAGTTTTTTTTCCACCAAATGAATCGACAGACTATACTATGCCTGTTTTCATGAACATTTTCGACATTCTATACTATGACATTTTTTTACAAATATTTTCATGAAAAAAGTCATACTATCGCATGTCGAAAATATTCGTAAAAAAATGTCATAGTATAGAATGTCGAAAATGTTAATGAAAAAAGGCATAGTATAGTCTGTCGATTCATTTGGTGAAAAAAAACTCAGTTTAAATTTTCGTCAATTTTCATGAAAAGTCATGCTATAGTATGACTTTTTTGAAAATTGACGAAATTTTAAACTGAGTTTTTTTTCCACCAAATGAATCGACAGACTATACTATGCCTTTTTTCACTAAAATTTTCGATATTCTATACTATGACATTTTTTTACGAATATTTTCGAAAATTTTCATGAAAAAAGTCATGTCGAAAATATTCGTAAAAAAATGTCATAGTATAGAATGTCGAAAATTTTCATGAAAACAGGCATAGTATAGTCTGTCGATTCATTTGGTGGAAAAAAAACTCAGTTTAAAATTTCAAAATTTTCATGAAAAAAGTCATACTATAGCATGTCGAAAATATTCGTAAAAAAATGTCAGTATAGAATATCGAAAATATTAATGAAAAAAGGCATAGTATAGTCTGTCGATTCATTTGGTGGAAAAAAAACTCAGTTTAAAATTTCGTCAATTTTCAAAAAAGTCATACTATAGCATGACTTTTCATGAAAATTGACGAAAATTTAAACTGAGTTTTTTTTCCACTTAATGAATCGACAGACTATACTATGCCTGTTTTCATGAAAATTTTCGACATTCTATACTATGACATTTTTTTACGAATATTTTCGAAAATTTTCATGAAAAAAGTCATGTCGAAAATATTCGTGAAAAAATGTCATAGTATAGAATGTCGAAAATTTTCATGAAAAAAGGCATAGTATAGTCTGTCGATTCATTTGGTGGAAAAAAAACTCAGTTTAAAATTTCAAAATTTTCATGAAAAAAGTCATACTATAGCATGTCGAAAATATTCGTAAAAAAATGTCATAGTATAGAATATCGAAAATTTTAATGAAAAAAGGCATAGTATAGTCTGTCGATTCATTTGGTGGAAAAAAAACTCAGTTTAAAATTTCGTCAATTTTCAAAAAAGTCATACTATAGCATGACTTTTCATGAAAATTGACGAAAATTTAAACTGAGTTTTTTTTCCACCAAATGAATCGACAGACTATACTATGCCTGTTTTCATGAAAATTTTCGACATTCTATACTATGACATTTTTTTACGAATATTTTTGAAAATTTTCATGAAAAAAGTCATGTCGAAAATATTCGTAAGAAAATGTCATAGTATAGAATGTCGAAAATTTTAATGAAAAACAGGCATAGTATAGTCTGTCGATTCATTTGGTTGAAAAAAAACTCAGTTTAAAAATTTCGTCAATTTTCAAAAAAGTCATACTATAGCATGACTTTTCACAAAAATGTCGAAAATTTAAACTGAGTTTTTTTTCCTCCAAATGAATCGACAGACTATACTCTGCCTCTTTTCATGAAAATTTTCGACATTCTATACTATGACATTTTTTTACGAATATTTTTGAAAATTTTCATGAAAAAAGTCATGTCGAAAATATTCGTAAAAAAATGTCATAGTATAGAATATCGAAAATTTTAATGAAAAAAGGCTTAGTATAGTCTGTCGATTCATTTGGTGGAAAAAAAACTCAGTTTAAAATTTCGTCAATTTTCAAAAAAGTCATACTATAGCATGACTTTTCATGAAAATTGACGAAAATTTAAACTGAGTTTTTTTTCCACCAAATGAATCGACAGACTATACTATGCCTGTTTTCATGAAAATTTTCGACATTCTATACTATGACATTTTTTTACGAATATTTTCGAAAATTTTCATGAAAAAAGTAGTCGAAAATATTCGTAAAAAAATGTCATAGTATAGAATGTCGAAAATTTTAATGAAAAAAGGCATAGTATAGTCTGTCGATTCATTTGGTGGAAAAAAAACTCAGTTTAAAATTTCAAAATTTTCATGAAAAAAGTCATACTATAGCATGTCGAAAATATTCGTAAAAAAATGTCATAGTATAGAATATCGAAAATTTTAATGAAAAAAGGCATAGTATAGTCTGTCGATTCATTTGGTGGAAAAAAAACTCAGTTTAAAATTTCGTCAATTTTCAAAAAAGTCATACTATAGCATGACTTTTCATGAAAATTGACGAAAATTTAAACTGAGTTTTTTTTCCACCAAATGAATCGACAGACTATACTATGCCTGTTTTCATGAAAATTTTCGACATTCTATACTATGACATTTTTTTACGAATATTTTCGAAAATTTTCATGAAAATGTCATGTCGAAAATATTCGTAAAAAAATGTCATAGTATAGAATGTCGAAAATTTTAATGAAAAAAGGCATAGTATAGTCTGTCGATTCATTTGGTGGAAAAAAAACTCAGTTTAAAATTTCGTCAATTTTCAAAAAAGTCATACTATAGCATGACTTTTCATAAAAATTGACGAAAATTTAAACTGAGTTTTTTTTCCACCAAATGAATCGACAGACTATACTATGCCTGTTTTCATGAAAATTTTCGACATTCTATACTATGACATTTTTTTACGAATATTTTCGAAAATTTTCATGAAAAAAGTCATGTCGAAAGTATTCGTAAAAAAATGTCATAGTATAGAATGTCGAAAATTTTAATGAAAAAAGGCATAGTATAGTCTGTCGATTCATTTGGTGGAAAAAAAACTCAGTTTAAAATTTCGTCAATTTTCAAAAAAGTCATACTATAGCATGACTTTTCATGAAAATTTTCGACATTCTATACTATGACATTTTTTTACGAATATTTTCGAAAATTTTCATGAAAAAAGTCATGTCGAAAATATTCGTAAAAAAATGTCATAGTATAGAATGTTGAAAATTTTCATGAAAAAAGGCATAGTATAGTCTGTCGATTCATTTGGTGGAAAAAAAACTCAGTTTAAAATTTCAAAATTTTCATGAAAAAAGTCATACTATAGCATGTCGAAAATATTCGTAAAAAAATGTCATAGTATAGAATATCGAAAATTTTAATGAAAAAAGGCATAGTATAGTCTGTCGATTCATTTGGTGGAAAAAAAACTCAGTTTAAAATTTCGTCAATTTTCAAAAAAGTCATACTATAGCATGACTTTTCATGAAAATTGACGAAAATTTAAACTGAGTTTTTTTTCCACCAAATGAATCGACAGACTATACTATGCCTGTTTTCATGAAAATTTTCGACATTCTATACTATGACATTTTTTTACGAATATTTTCGAAAATTTTCATGAAAAAAGTCATGTCGAAAATATTCGTAAAAAAATGTCATAGTATAGAATGCCGAACATTTTAATGAAAAAAGGCAAAGTATAGTCTGTCGATTCATTTGGTGGAAAAAAAACTCAGTTTAAAATTTCGTCAATTTTCAAAAAAGTCATACTATAGCATGACTTTTCATGAAAATTGACGAAAATTTAAACTGAGTTTTTTTTCCACCAAATGAATCGACAGACTATACTATGCCTGTTTTCATGAAAATTTTCGACATTCTATACTATGACATTTTTTTACGAATATTTTTGAAAATTTTCATGAAAAAAGTCATGTCGAAAATATTCGTAAAAAAATGTCATAGTATAGAATGTCGAAAATTTTAATGAAAAACAGGCATAGTATAGTCTGTCGATTCATTTGGTTGAAAAAAAACTCAGTTTAAAAATTTCGTCAATTTTCAAAAAAGTCATACTATAGCATGACTTTTCACAAAAATGTCGAAAATTTACACTGAGTTTTTTTTCCTCCAAATGAATCGACAGACTATACTCTGCCTCTTTTCATGAAAATTTTCGACATTCTATACTATGACATTTTTTTACGAATATTTTTGAAAATTTTCATGAAAAAAGTCATGTCGAAAATATTCGTAAAAAAATGTCATAGTATAGAATATCGAAAATTTTAATGAAAAAAGGCTTAGTATAGTCTGTCGATTCATTTGGTGGAAAAAAAACTCAGTTTAAAATTTCGTCAATTTTCAAAAAAGTCATACTATAGCATGACTTTTCATGAAAATTGACGAAAATTTAAACTGAGTTTTTTTTCCACCAAATGAATCGACAGACTATACTATGCCTGTTTTCATGAAAATTTTCGACATTCTATAATATGACATTTTTTTACGAATATTTTCGAAAATTTTCATGAAAAAAGTCATGTCGAAAATATTCGTAAAAAAATGTCATAGTATAGAATGTCGAAAATTTTAATGAAAAAAGGCATAGTATAGTCTGTCGATTCATTTGTTGAAAAAAAAACACAGTATAAAATTTCGAAATTTTCATGAAAAAAGTCATACTATAGCATGTCGAAAATATTCGTAAAAAAATGTCATAGTATAGAATGTCGAAAATTTTAATGAAAAAAGGCATAGTATAGTCTGTCGATTCATTTGGTGGAAAAAAAACTCAGTTTGAAATTTCGTCAATTTTCAAAAAAGTCATACTATAGCATGACTTTTCATGAAAATTTACGAAAATTTAAACTGAGTTTTTTTTCCACCAAATGAATCGACAGACTATACTATGCCTGTTTTCATGAAAATTTTCGACATTCTATACTATGACATTTTTTTACGAATATTTTTGAAAATTTTCATGAAAAAAGTCATGTCGAAAATATTCGTAAAAAAATGTCATAGTATAGAATGTCGAAAATTTTAATGAAAAAAGGCATAGTATAGTCTGTCGATTCATTTGGTGGAAAAAAAACTCAGTTTAAAATTTCGTCAATTTTCAAAAAAGTCATACTATAGCATGACTTTTCATGAAAATTGACGAAAATTTAAACTGAGTTTTTTTTCCACCAAATTAATCGACAGACTATACTATGCCTTTTTTCATGAAAATTTTCGACATTCTATAATATGACATTTTTTTACGAATATTTTCGAAAATTTTCATGAAAAAAGTCATGTCGAAAATATTCGTAAAAAAATGTCATAGTATAGAATGTCGAAAATTTTAATGAAAAAAGGCATAGTATAGTCTGTCGATTCATTTGTTGAAAAAAAAACAGTATAAAATTTCGAAATTTTCATGAAAAAAGTCATACTATAGCATGTCGAAAATATTCGTAAAAAAATGTCATAGTATAGAATGTCGAAAATTTTAATGAAAAAAGGCATAGTATAGTCTGTCGATTCATTTGGTGGAAAAAAAACTCAGTTTAAAATTTCGTCAATTTTCAAAAAAGTCATACTATAGCATGACTTTTCATGAAAATTGACGAAAATTTAAACTGAGTTTTTTTTCCACCAAATGAATCGACAGACTATACTATGCCTGTTTTCATGAAAATTTTCGACATTCTATACTATGACATTTTTTTACGAATATTTTTGAAAATTTTCATGAAAAAAGTCATGTCGAAAATATTCGTAAAAAAAAATCATAGTATAGAATGTCGAACATTTTAATGAAAAAAGGCTTAGTATAGTCTGTCGATTAATTTGGTGGTAAAAAAACTCAGTTTAAAATTTCGTCAATTTTCAAAAAAGTCATACTATAGCATGACTTTTCATGAAAATTGACGAAAATTTAAACTGAGTTTTTTTTCCACCAAATGAATCGACAGACTATACTATGCCTGTTTTCATGAAAATTTTCGACATTCTATAATATGACATTTTTTTACGAATATTTTCGAAAATTTTCATGAAAAAAGTCATGTCGAAAATATTCGTAAAAAAATGTCATAGTATAGAATGTCGAAAATTTTAATGAAAAAAGGCATAGTATAGTCTGTCGATTCATTTGTTGAAAAAAAAACAGTATAAAATTTCGAAATTTTCATGAAAAAAGTCATACTATAGCATGTCGAAAATATTCGTAAAAAAATGTCATAGTATAGAATGTCGAAAATTTTAATGAGAAAAGGCATAGTATAGTCTGTCGATTCATTTGGTGGAAAAAAAACTCAGTTTAAAATTTCGTCAATTTTCAAAAAAGTCATACTATAGCATGACTTTTCATGAAAATTGACGAAAATTTAAACTGAGTTTTTTTTCCACCAAATGAATCGACAGACTATACTATGCCTGTTTTCATGAAAATTTTCGACATTCTATACTATGACATTTTTTTACGAATATTTTTGAAAATTTTCATGAAAAAAGTCATGTCGAAAATATTCGTAAAAAAATGTCATAGTATAGAATGTCGAACATTTTAATGAAAAAAGGCATAGTATAGTCTGTCGATTCATTTGGTGGAAAAAAAACTCAGTTTAAAATTTCGTCAATTTTCAAAAAAGTCATACTATAGCATGACTTTTCATGAAAATTGACGAAAATTTAAACTGAGTTTTTTTTCCACCAAATGAATCGACAGACTATACTATGCCTGTTTTCATGAAAATTTTCGACATTCTATACTATGACATTTTTTTACGAATATTTTTGAAAATTTTCATGAAAAAAGTCATGTCGAAAATATTCGTAAAAAAATGTCATAGTATAGAATGTCGAAAATTTTAATGAAAAAAGGCATAGTATAGTCTGTCGATTCAATTGGTGGAAAAAAAACTAAGTTTAAAATTTCGTCAATTTTCAAAAAAGTCATACTATAGCATGACTTTTCATGAAAATTGACGAAAATTTAAACTGAGTTTTTTTTCCACCAAATGAATCGACAGACTATACTATGCCTGTTTTCATGAAAATTTTCGACATTCTATACTATGACATTTTTTTACGAATATTTTTGAAAATTTTCATGAAAAAAGTCATGTCGAAAATATTCGTAAAAAAAAGTCATAGTATAGAATGTCGAACATTTTAATGAAAAAAGGCATAGTATAGTCTGTCGATTCATTTGGTGGAAAAAAAACTCAGTTTAAAATTTCGTCAATTTTCAAAAAAGTCATACTATAGCATGACTTTTCATGAAAATTGACGAAAATTTAAACTGAGTTTTTTTTCCACCAAATGAATCGACAGACTATACTATGCCTTTTTTCATGAAAATTTTCGACATTCTATAATATGACATTTTTTTACGAATATTTTCGAAAATTTTCATGAAAAAAGTCATGTCGAAAATATTCGTAAAAAAATGTCATAGTATAGAATGTCGAAAATTTTAATGAAAAAAGGCATAGTATAGTCTGTCGATTCATTTGGTGGAAAAAAAACTCAGTTTAAAATTTCGACATTTTCATGAAAAAAGTCATACTATAGTATGACTTTTAATGAAAATTTACGAAAATTTAAACAGAGTTTTTTTTACACCAAATTAATCGACAGACTATACTATGCCTGTTTTCATGAAAATTTTCGACATTCTATACTATGACATTTTTTTACGAATATTCTTGAAAATTTTCATGAAAAAAGTCATGTCAAAAATATTCGTAAAAAATGTAATAGTATAGAATGTCGAAAATTTTTATTGAAAAAAGGCATAGTATAGTCTGTCGATTCATTTGGTGGAAAAAAAACTCAGTTTAAAATTTCGAAATTTTCATGAAAAAAGTCATACTATAGCATGTCGAAAATATTCGTAAAAAAATGTCATAGTATAGAATATCGAAAATTTTAGTGAAAAAAGGCATAGTATAGTCTGTCGATTCATTTGGTGGAAAAAAAACTCAGTTTAAATTTTCGTCAATTTTCAAAAAAGTCATACTATAGCATGACTTTTTTGAAAATTGACGAAATTTTAAACTGATTTTTTTTTCCACCAAATGAATCGACAGACTATACTATGCCTGTTTTCATGAACATTTTCGACATTCTATACTATGACATTTTTTTACAAATATTTTCATGAAAAAAGTCATACTATCGCATGTCGAAAATATTCGTAAAAAAATGTCATAGTATAGAATGTCGAAAATGTTAATGAAAAAAGGCATAGTATAGTCTGTCGATTCATTTGGTGAAAAAAATCTCAGTTTAAAATTTCGTCAATTTTCAAAAAAGTCATACTATAGCATGACTTTTCATGAAAATTGACGAAAATTTAAACTGAGTTTTTTTTCCACCAAATGAATCGACAGACTATACTATGCCTGTTTTCATGAAAATTTTCGACATTCTATACTATGACATTTTTTTAAGAATATTTTTGAAAATTTTCATGAAAAAAGTCATGTCGAAAATATTCGTTAAAAAATGTCATAGTATAGAATGTCGAAAATTTTAATGAAAAAAGGCATAGTATAGTCTGTCGATTCATTTGGTGGAAAAAAAACTCAGTTTAAAATTTCGAAATTTTCATGAAAAAAGTCATACTATAGCATGTCGAAAATATTCGTAAAAAAATGTCATAGTATAGAATGTCGAAAATTTTACTGAAAAAAGGCATAGTATAGTCTGTCGATTCATTTGGTGGAAAAAAAACTCAGTTTAAAATTTCGTCAATTTTCAAAAAAGTCATACTATAGCATGACTTTTCATGAAAATTGACGAAAATTTAAACTGAGTTTTTTTTCCACCAAATGAATCGACAGACTATACTATGCCTGTTTTCATGAAAATTTTCGACATTCTATACTATGACATTTTTTTATGAATATTTTTGAAAATTTTCATGAAAAAAGTCATGTCGAAAATATTCGTAAAAAAATGTCATAGTATAGAATGTCGAACATTTTAATGAAAAAAGGCATAGTATAGTCTGTCGATTCATTTGTTGGAAAAAAAACTCAGTATAAAATTTCGAAATTTTCATGAAAAAAGTCATACTATAGCATGTCGAAAATATTCGTAAAAAAATGTCATAGTATAGAATGTCGAAAATTTTAATGAAAAAAGGCATAGTATAGTCTGTCGATTCATTTGGTGGAAAAAAAACTCAGTTTAAAATTTCGTCAATTTTCAAAAAAGTCATACTATAGCATGACTTTTCATGAAAATTGACGAAAATTTAAACTGAGTTTTTTTTCCACCAAATGAATCGACAGACTATACTATGCCTTTTTTCATGAAAATTTTCGACATTCTATACTATGAAATTTTTTTAAGAATATTTTCGAAAATTTTCATGAAAAAATTCATGTCGAAAATATTCTTAAAAAAATGTCATAGTATAGAATGTCGAAAATTTTAATGAAAAAAGGCATAGTATAGTCTGTCGATTCATTTGGTGGAAAAAAAACTCAGTTTAAAATTTCGTCAATTTTCAAAAAAGTCATACTATAGCATGACTTTTCATGAAAATTTACGAAAATTTAAACTGAGTTTTTTTTCCACCAAATGAATCGACAGACTATACTATGCCTGTTTTCATGAAAATTTTCGACATTCTATACTATGACATTTTTTTACGAATATTTTCGAAAATTTTCATGAAAAAAGTCATGTCGAAAATATTCGTAAAAAAATGTCATAGTATAGAATGTCGAAAATTTTAATGAAAAAAGGCATAGTATAGTCTGTCGATTCATTTGGTGGAAAAAAAACTCAGTTTAAAATTTCGTCAATTTTCAAAAAAGTCATACTATAGCATGACTTTTCATGAAAATTGACGAAAATTTAAACTGAGTTTTTTTTCCACCAAATGAATCGACAGACTATACTATGCCTGTTTTCATGAAAATTTTCGACATTCTATAATATGACATTTTTTTACGAATATTTTCGAAAATTTTCATGAAAAAAGTCATGTCGAAAATATTCGTAAAAAAATGTCATAGTATAGAATGTCGAAAATTTTAATGAAAAAAGGCATAGTATAGTCTGTCGATTCATTTGTTGAAAAAAAAACAGTATAAAATTTCGAAATTTTCATGAAAAAAGTCATACTATAGCATGTCGAAAATATTCGTAAAAAAATGTCATAGTATAGAATGTCGAAAATTTTAATGAAAAAAGGCATAGTATAGTCTGTCGATTCATTTGGTGGAAAAAAAACTCAGTTTAAAATTTCGTCAATTTTCAAAAAAGTCATACTATAGCATGACTTTTCATGAAAATTGACGAAAATTTAAACTGAGTTTTTTTTCCACCAAATGAATCGACAGACTATACTATGCCTGTTTTCATGAAAATTTTCGACATTCTATACTATGACATTTTTTTACGAATATTTTTGAAAATTTTCATGAAAAAAGTCATGTCGAAAATATTCGTTAAAAAAAATCATAGTATAGAATGTCGAACATTTTAATGAAAAAAGGCATAGTATAGTCTGTCGATTCATTTGGTGGAAAAAAAACTCAGTTTAAAATTTCGTCAATTTTCAAAAAAGTCATACTATAGCATGACTTTTCATGAAAATTGACGAAAATTTAAACTGAGTTTTTTTTCCACCAAATGAATCGACAGACTATACTATGCCTGTTTTCATGAAAATTTTCGACATTCTATAATATGACATTTTTTTACGAATATTTTCGAAAATTTTCATGAAAAAAGTCATGTCGAAAATATTCGTAAAAAAATGTCATAGTATAGAATGTCGAAAATTTTAATGAAAAAAGGCATAGTATAGTCTGTCGATTCATTTGGTGGAAAAAAAACTCAGTTTAAAATTTCCTCAATTTTCAAAAAAGTCATACTATAGCATGACTTTTCATGAAAATTGACGAAAATTTAAACTGAGTTTTTTTTCCACCAAATGAATCGACAGACTATACTATGCCTGTTTTCATGAAAATTTTCGACATTCTATACTATGACATTTTTTTACGAATATTCTTGAAAATTTTCATGAAAAAAGTCATGTCAAAAATATTCGTAAAAAATGTAATAGTATAGAATGTCGAAAATTTTTATTGAAAAAAGGCATAGTATAGTCTGTCGATTCATTTGGTGGAAAAAAAACTCAGTTTAAAATTTCGAAATTTTCATGAAAAAAGTCATACTATAGCATGTCGAAAATATTCGTAAAAAAATGTCATAGTATAGAATATCGAAAATTTTAGTGAAAAAAGGCATAGTATAGTCTGTCGATTCATTTGGTGGAAAAAAAACTCAGTTTAAAATTTCGTCAATTTTCAAAAAAGTCATACTATAGCATGACTTTTCATGAAAATTGACGAAAATTTAAACTGATTTTTTTTTCCACCAAATGAATCGACAGACTATACTATGCCTGTTTTCATGAACATTTTCGACATTCTATACTATGACATTTTTTTACAAATATTTTCATGAAAAAAGTCATACTATCGCATGTCGAAAATATTCGTAAAAAAATGTCATAGTATAGAATGTCGAAAATGTTAATGAAAAAAGGCATAGTATAGTCTGTCGATTCATTTGGTGAAAAAAAACTCAGTTTAAAATTTCGTCAATTTTCAAAAAAGTCATACTATAGCATGACTTTTCATGAAAATTGACGAAAATTTAAACTGAGTTTTTTTTCCACCAAATGAATCGACAGACTATACTATGCCTGTTTTCATGAAAATTTTCGACATTCTATACTATGACATTTTTTTACGAATATTTTTGAAAATTTTCATGAAAAAAGTCATGTCGAAAATATTCGTAAAAAAAAATCATAGTATAGAATGTCGAACATTTTAATGAAAAAAGGCATAGTATAGTCTGTCGATTCATTTGGTGGAAAAAAAACTCAGTTTAAAATTTCGTCAATTTTCAAAAAAGTCATACTATAGCATGACTTTTCATGAAAATTGACGAAAATTTAAACTGAGTTTTTTTTCCACCAAATGAATCGACAGACTATACTATGCCTGTTTTCATGAAAATTTTCGACATTCTATAATATGACATTTTTTTACGAATATTTTCGAAAATTTTCATGAAAAAAGTCATGTCGAAAATATTCGTAAAAAAATGTCATAGTATAGAATGTCGAAAATTTTAATGAAAAAAGGCATAGTATAGTCTGTCGATTCATTTGGTGGAAAAAAAACTCAGTTTAAAATTTCCTCAATTTTAAAAAAAGTCATACTATAGCATGACTTTTCATGAAAATTTACGAAAATTTAAACAGAGTTTTTTTTCCACCAAATGAATCGACAGACTATACTATGCCTGTTTTCATGAACATTTTCGACATTCTATACTATGACATTTTTTTACGAATATTCTTGAAAATTTTCATGAAAAAAGTCATGTCAAAAATATTCGTAAAAAATGTAATAGTATAGAATGTCGAAAATTTTTATTGAAAAAAGGCATAGTATAGTCTGTCGATTCATTTGGTGGAAAAAAAACTCAGTTTAAAATTTCGAAATTTTCATGAAAAAAGTCATACTATAGCATGTCGAAAATATTCGTAAAAAAATGTCATAGTATAGAATATCGAAAATTTTAGTGAAAAAAGGCATAGTATAGTCTGTCGATTCATTTGGTGGAAAAAAAACTCAGTTTAAAATTTCGTCAATTTTCAAAAAAGTCATACTATAGCATGACTTTTCATGAAAATTGACGAAAATTTAAACTGATTTTTTTTTCCACCAAATTAATCGACAGACTATACTATGCCTGTTTTCATGAACATTTTCGACATTCTATACTATGACATTTTTTTACAAATATTTTCATGAAAAAAGTCATACTATCGCATGTCGAAAATATTCGTAAAAAAATGTCATAGTATAGAATGTCGAAAATTTTAATGAAAAAAGGCATAGTATAGTCTGTCGATTCATTTGGTGAAAAAAATCTCAGTTTAAAATTTCGTCAATTTTCAAAAAAGTCATACTATAGCATGACTTTTCATGAAAATTGACGAAAATTTAAACTGAGTTTTTTTTCCACCAAATGAATCGACAGACTATACTATGCCTGTTTTCATGAAAATTTTCGACATTCTATACTATGACATTTTTTTAAGAATATTTTCGAAAATTTTCATGAAAAAAGTCATGTCGAAAATATTCGTAAAAAAATGTCATAGTATAGAATGTCGAAAATTTTAATGAAAAAAGGCATAGTATAGTCTGTCGATTCATTTGGTGGAAAAAAAACTCAGTTTAAAATTTCGAAATTTTCATGAAAAAAGTCATACTATAGCATGTCGAAAATATTCGTAAAAAAATGTCATAGTATAGAATGTCGAAAATTTTACTGAAAAAAGGCATAGTATAGTCTGTCGATTCATTTGGTGGAAAAAAAACTCAGTTTAAATTTTCGTCAATTTTCAAAAAAGTCATACTATAGCATGACTTTTCATGAAAATTGACGAAAATTTAAACTGAGTTTTTTTTCCACCAAATGAATCGACAGACTATACTATGCCTGTTTTCATGAAAATTTTCGACATTCTATACTATGACATTTTTTTATGAATATTTTTGAAAATTTTCATGAAAAAAGTCATGTCGAAAATATTCGTAAAAAAAAATCATAGTATAGAATGTCGAACATTTTAATGAAAAAAGGCATAGTATAGTCTGTCGATTCATTTGTTGAAAAAAAAACTCAGTATAAAATTTCGAAATTTTCATGAAAAAAGTCATACTATAGCATGTCGAAAATATTCGTAAAAAAATGTCATAGTATAGAATGTCGAAAATTTTAATGAAAAAAGGCATAGTATAGTCTGTCGATTCATTTGGTGGAAAAAAAACTCAGTTTAAAATTTCGTCAATTTTCAAAAAAGTCATACTATAGCATGACTTTTCATGAAAATTGACGAAAATTTAAACTGAGTTTTTTTTCCACCAAATGAATCGACAGACTATACTATGCCTGTTTTCATGAAAATTTTCGACATTCTATACTATGAAATTTTTTTAAGAATATTTTTGAAAATTTTCATGAAAAAAGTCATGTCGAAAATATTCGTAAAAAAATGTCATAGTATAGAATGTCGAAAATTTTAATGAAAAAAGGCATAGTATAGTCTGTCGATTCATTTGGTGGAAAAAAAAATCAGTTTAAAATTTAGAAAATTTTAAAAAAAGTCATACTATAGCATGACTTTTCATGAAAATTTACGAAAATTTAAACTGAGTTTTTTTTACACCAAATGAATCGACAGACTATACTATGCCTGTTTTCATGAAAATTTTCGACATTCTATACTATGACATTTTTTTACGAATATTTTTGAAAATTTTCATGAAAAAAGTCATGTCGAAAATATTCGTAAAAAAATGTCATAGTATAGAATGTCGAAAATTTTCATGAAAAAAGGCATAGTATAGTCTGTCGATTCATTTGGTGGAAAAAAAACTCAGTTTAAAATTTCGTCAATTTTCAAAAAAGTCATACTATAGCATGACTTTTCATGAAAATTGACAAAAATTTAAACTGAGTTTTTTTTCCACCAAATGAATCGTCAGACTATACTATGCCTGTTTTCATGAAAATTTTCGACATTCTATACTATGACATTTTTTTACGAATATTTTCGAAAATTTTCATGAAAAAAGTCATGTCGAAAATATTCGTAAAAAAATGTCATAGTATAGAATGTCGAAAATTTTAATGAAAAAAGGCATAGTATAGTCTGTCGATTCATTTGTTGAAAAAAAAACAGTATAAAATTTCGAAATTTTCATGAAAAAAGTCATACTATAGCATGTCGAAAATATTCGTAAAAAAATGTCATAGTATAGAATGTCGAAAATTTTAATGAAAAAAGGCATAGTATAGTCTGTCGATTCATTTGGTGGAAAAAAAACTCAGTTTAAAATTTCGTCAATTTTCAAAAAAGTCATACTATAGCATGACTTTTCATGAAAATTGACGAAAATTTAAACTGAGTTTTTTTTCCACCAAATGAATCGACAGACTATACTATGCCTGTTTTCATGAAAATTTTCGACATTCTATACTATGACATTTTTTTACGAATATTTTTGAAAATTTTCATGAAAAAAGTCATGTCGAAAATATTCGTAAAAAAAAATCATAGTATAGAATGTCGAAAATTTTAATGAAAAAAGGCATAGTATAGTCTGTCGATTCATTTGGTGGAAAAAAAACTCAGTTTAAAATTTCGTCAATTTTCAAAAAAGTCATACTATAGCATGACTTTTCATGAAAATTGACGAAAATTTAAACTGAGTTTTTTTTCCACCAAATGAATCGACAGACTATACTATGCCTGTTTTCATGAAAATTTTCGACATTCTATAATATGACATTTTTTTACGAATATTTTCGAAAATTTTCATGAAAAAAGTCATGTCGAAAATATTCGTAAAAAAATGTCATAGTATAGAATGTCGAAAATTTTAATGAAAAAAGGCATAGTATAGTCTGTCGATTCATTTGGTGGAAAAAAAACTCAGTTTAAAATTTCCTCAATTTTCAAAAAAGTCATACTATAGCATGACTTTTCATGAAAATTTACGAAAATTTAAACTGAGTTTTTTTTCCACCAAATGAATCGACAGACTATACTATGCCTGTTTTCATGAACATTTTCGACATTCTATACTATGACATTTTTTTACGAATATTCTTGAAAATTTTCATGAAAAAAGTCATGTCAAAAATATTCGTAAAAAATGTAATAGTATAGAATGTCGAAAATTTTTATTGAAAAAAGGCATAGTATAGTCTGTCGATTCATTTGGTGGAAAAAAAACTCAGTTTAAAATTTCGAAATTTTCATGAAAAAAGTCATACTATAGCATGTCGAAAATATTCGTAAAAAAATGTCATAGTATAGAATATCGAAAATTTTAGTGAAAAAAGGCATAGTATAGTCTGTCGATTCATTTGGTGGAAAAAAAACTCAGTTTAAAATTTCGTCAATTTTCAAAAAAGTCATACTATAGCATGACTTTTCATGAAAATTGACGAAAATTTAAACTGAGTTTTTTTTCCACCAAATGAATCGACAGACTATACTATGCCTGTTTTCATGAAAATTTTCGACATTCTATACTATGACATTTTTTTACGAATATTTTCATGAAAAAAGTCATACTATAGCATGTCGAAAATATTCGTAAAAAAATGTCATAGTATAGAATGTCGAAAATGTTAATGAAAAAAGGCATAGTATAGTCTGTCGATTCATTTGGTGAAAAAAATCTCAGTTTAAAATTTCGTCAATTTTCAAAAAAGTCATACTATAGCATGACTTTTCATGAAAATTGACGAAAATTTAAACTGAGTTTTTTTTCCACCAAATGAATCGACAGACTATACTATGCCTGTTTTCATGAAAATTTTCGACATTCTATACTATGACATTTTTTTAAGAATATTTTTGAAAATTTTCATGAAAAAAGTCATGTCGAAAATATTCGTAAAAAAATGTCATAGTATAGAATGTCGAAAATTTTAATGAAAAAAGGCATAGTATAGTCTGTCGATTCATTTGGTGGAAAAAAAACTCAGTTTAAAATTTCGTCAATTTTCAAAAAAGTCATACTATAGCATGACTTTTCATGAAAATTTACGAAAATTTAAACTGAGTTTTTTTTCCACCAAATGAATCGACAGACTATACTATGCCTGTTTTCATGAAAATTTTCGACATTCTATACTATGACATTTTTTTACGAATATTTTTGAAAATTTTCATGAAAAAAGTCATGTCGAAAATATTCGTAAAAAAATGTCATAGTATAGAATGTCGAAAATTTTAATGAAAAAAGGCATAGTATAGTCTGTCGATTCATTTGTTGAAAAAAAAACTCAGTATAAAATTTCGAAATTTTCATGAAAAAAGTCATACTATAGCATGTCGAAAATATTCGTAAAAAAATGTCATAGTATAGAATATCGAAAATTTTAATGAAAAAAGGCATAGTATAGTCTGTCGATTCATTTGGTGGAAAAAAAACTCAGTTTAAAATTTCGTCAATTTTCAAAAAAGTCATACTATAGCATGACTTTTCATGAAAATTGACGAAAATTTAAACTGAGTTTTTTTCCCACCAAATGAATCGACAGACTATACTATGCCTGTTTTCATGAAAATTTTCGACATTCTATAATATGACATTTTTTTACGAATATTTTCGAAAATTTTCATGAAAAAAGTCATGTCGAAAATATTCGTAAAAAAATGTCATAGTATAGAATGTCGAAAATTTTAATGAAAAAAGGCATAGTATAGTCTGTCGATTCATTTGGTGGAAAAAAAACTTAGTTTAAAATTTCCTCAATTTTCAAAAAAGTCATACTATAGCATGACTTTTCATGAAAATTTACGAAAATTTAAACTGAGTTTTTTTTCCACCAAATGAATCGACAGACTATACTATGCCTGTTTTCATGAACATTTTCGACATTCTATACTATGACATTTTTTTACGAATATTCTTGAAAATTTTCATGAAAAAAGTCATGTCAAAAATATTCGTAAAAAATGTAATAGTATAGAATGTCGAAAATTTTTATTGAAAAAAGGCATAGTATAGTCTGTCGATTCATTTGGTGGAAAAAAAACTCAGTTTAAAATTTCGAAATTTTCATGAAAAAAGTCATACTATAGCATGTCGAAAATATTCGTAAAAAAATGTCATAGTATAGAATATCGAAAATTTTAGTGAAAAAAGGCATAGTATAGTCTGTCGATTCATTTGGTGGAAAAAAAACTCAGTTTAAAATTTCGTCAATTTTCAAAAAAGTCATACTATAGCATGACTTTTCATGAAAATTGACGAAAATTTAAACTGATTTTTTTTTCCACCAAATGAATCGACAGACTATACTATGCCTGTTTTCATGAACATTTTCGACATTCTATACTATGACATTTTTTTACAAATATTTTCATGAAAAAAGTCATACTATCGCATGTCGAAAATATTCGTAAAAAAATGTCATAGTATAGAATGTCGAAAATTTTAATGAAAAAAGGCATAGTATAGTCTGTCGATTCATTTGGTGGAAAAAAAACTCAGTTTAAAATTTCCTCAATTTTCAAAAAAGTCATACTATAGCATGACTTTTCATGAAAATTTACGAAAATTTAAACTGAGTTTTTTTTCCACCAAATGAATCGACAGACTATACTATGCCTGTTTTCATGAACATTTTCGACATTCTATACTATGACATTTTTTTACGAATATTTTCGAAAATTTTCATGAAAAAAGTCATGTCGAAAATATTCGTAAAAAATGTCATAGTATAGAATGTCGAAAATTTTATTGAAAAAAGGCATAGTATAGTCTGTCGATTCATTTGGTGGAAAAAAAACTCAGTTTAAAATTTCGTCAATTTTCATGAAAAAAGTCATACTATAGCATGTCGAAAATATTCGTAAAAAAATGTCATAGTATAGAATGTCGAAAATTTTAATGAAAAAAGGCATAGTATAGTCTGTCGATTAATTTGGTGGAAAAAAAACTCAGTTTAAAATTTCGACAATTTTCAAAAAAGTCATACTATAGCATGACTTTTCATGAAAATTGACGAAAATTTAAACTGATTTTTTTTTCCACCAAATGAATCGACAGACTATACTATGCCTTTTTTCATTAAAATTTTCGACATTCTATACTATGACATTTTTTTACAAATATTTTCATGAAAAAAGTCATACTATCGCATGTCGAAAATATTCGTAAAAAAATGTCATAGTATAGAATGTCGAAAATGTTAATGAAAAAAGGCATAGTATAGTCTGTCGATTCATTTGGTGAAAAAAAACTCAGTTTAAAATTTCGTCAATTTTCATGAAAAGTCATGCTATAGTATGACTTTTTTGAAAATTGACGAAATTTTAAACTGAGTTTTTTTTCCACCAAATGAATCGACAGACTATACTATGCCTTTTTTCACTAAAATTTTCGATATTCTATACTATGACATTTTTTTACGAATATTTTCGAAAATTTTCATGAAAAAAGTCATGTCGAAAATATTCGTAAAAAAATGTCATAGTATAGAATGTCGAAAATTTTCATGAAAACAGGCATAGTATAGTCTGTCGATTCATTTGGTGGAAAAAAAACTCAGTTTAAAATTTCGTCAATTTTCAAAAAAGTCATACTATAGCATGACTTTTCATGAAAATTGACGAAAATTTAAACTGATTTTTTTTTCCACCAAATGAATCGACAGACTATACTATGCCTGTTTTCATGAACATTTTCGACATTCTATACTATGAGATTTTTTTACAAATATTTTCATGAAAAAAGTCATACTATCGCATGTCGAAAATATTCGTAAAAAAATGTCATAGTATAGAATGTCGAAAATGTTAATGAAAAAAGGCATAGTATAGTCTGTCGATTCATTTGGTGAAAAAAAACTCAGTTTAAATTTTCGTCAATTTTCATGAAAAGTCATGCTATAGTATGACTTTTTTGAAAATTGACGAAATTTTAAACTGAGTTTTTTTTCCACCAAATTAATCTACAGACTATACTATGCCTTTTTTCACTAAAATTTTCGATATTCTATACTATGACATTTTTTTACGAATATTTTCGAAAATTTTCATGAAAAAAGTCATGTCGAAAATATTCGTAAAAAAATGTCATAGTATAGAATGTCGAAAATTTTAATGAAAAAAGGCATAGTATAGTCTGTCGATTCATTTGGTGGAAAAAAAACTCAGTTTAAAATTTCTACATTTTCATGAAAAAAGTCATACTATAGTATGACTTTTCATGAAAATTGACGAAAATTTAAACTGAGTTTTTTTTCCACCAAATTAATCGACAGACTATACTATGCCTGTTTTCATGAACATTTTCGACAGACTATACTATGACATTTTTTTACGAATATTTTCGAAAATTTTCATTAAAAAAGTCATACTATAACGTCGAAAATATTCGTAAAAAAATGTCATCGTATAGAATGTCGAAAATTGTAATGAAAAAAGGCATAGTATAGTCTGTCGATTCATTTGGTGGAAAAAAAACTCAGTTTAAAATTTCGTCAATTTTCAAAAAAGTCATACTATAGTATGACTTTTCATGAAAATTTACGAAAATTTAAACTGAGTTTTTTTTCCACCAAATTAATCGACAGACTATACTATGCCTGTTTTCATGAAAATTTTCGACATTCTATACTATGACATTTTTTTACGAATATTTTCGAAAATTTTCATGAAAAAAGTCATGTCGAAAATATTCGTAAAAAAATGTCATAGTATAGAATGTCGAAAATTTTAATGAAAAAAGGCATAGTATAGTCTGTCGATTAATTTGGTGGAAAAAAAACTCAGTTTAAAATTTCGAAATTTTCATGAAAAAAGTCATACTATAGCATGTCGAAAATATTCGTAAAAAAATGTCATAGTATAGAATGTCGAAAATTTTAATGAAAAAAGGCATAGTATAGTCTGTCGATTCATTTGGTGGAAAAAAAACTCAGTTTAAAATTTCGACATTTTCATGAAAAAAGACATGCTATAGTATGACTTTTCATGAAAATTGACGAAAATTTAAACTGAGTTTTTTTTCCACCAAATTAATCGACAGACTATACTATGCCTGTTTTCATGAACATTTTCGACAGACTATACTATGACATTTTTTTACGAATATTTTCGAAAATTTTCATTAAAAAAGTCATACTATAACGTCGAAAATATTCGTAAAAAAATGTCATCGTATAGAATGTCGAAAATTGTAATGAAAAAAGGCATAGTATAGTCTGTCGATTCATTTGGTGGAAAAAAAACTCACTTTAAAATTTCGAAATTTTCATGAAAAAAGTCATACTATAGCATGTCGAAAATATTCGTAAAAAAATGTCAGTATAGAATATCGAACATTTTAATGAAAAAAGGCATAGTATAGTCTGTCGATTCATTTGGTGGAAAAAAAACTCAGTTTAAAATTTCGACATTTTCATGAAAAAAAGTCATACTATAGCATGTCTTTTTTCATGAAAATGTCGAAATTTTAAACTGAGTTTTTTTTCCACCAAATGAATCGACAGACTATACTATGCCTTTTTTCATGAAAATTGTCGACATTCTATACTATGACATTTTTTTACGAATATTTTCGACATGTTATAGTATGACTTTTTTTTCATAAAATTTTCGACATACTATACTATGACTTTTTTTTCAAAAAAATTTCGACATACTATACTTTGACTTTTTTTTTTTACAAAATTTTCGACATACTATACTATGACTTTTTTTTCACTAAATTTTCGACATACTATACTATGACTTTTTTTCATAACACTTTTCGACATACTATACTATGACTTTTTTTTCATAAAATTTTCGACATACTATACTATTACTTTTTTTCATAACAATTTTCGACGTACTATACTGTGACTTTTTTTCATAAAATTGACATACTATACTCTGACTTTTTTTTTTTTTTTTAATTTTTCGACATACTATACTATGACTTTTTTTCATGAAATTTTTCGGCATACTATACTATGACTTTTTTTTCATAACATTTCGACATACTATACTTTTACTTTTTTTCATAAAATTTTTCGAAATACTATACTATGACTTTTTTCATAACATTTTTCTTCATGCTATACTATGACTTTTTTTCATGAAATTTTTCGGCATACTATACTATGACTTTTTTTTTTAATAACATTTTTTGACATACTATACTTTGACTTTTTTTCATAAAATTGTTCGACATACTATACTATGACTTTTTTTTCAAAAAAATTCGACATACTATACTATGACTTTTTTTAATAAAGTTTCGAAAAAACATGGCCGGAGGGACAACTGATGAGGCAGAGGCTCCTCATCTTCTGAAGAAAAGAGAGAGATGGTTTAAAACAGATATGAGCTGTGAACATCTCAGTGATACACGGCTTGTTAAAAATGGTTGATTTTTACAAACTGGACATTCAAAATGACGTTTAGCATGAGAACTGTTTCTTTCTCCATCTGAATTTGACAAACTTTCGATGTGACGTTGCCATAATTCCTGTGCCACTTCTCTACAATGTTTTTAGGTTTAAGGATGGAGATTTGATCAGCTGAAACTCTGTTCTGTCTTATGTGGGGTAAAAAAAATAAGGTTTCTATCTTCATCCTCAAAATGTGTCGGCATTATTTTGTTCTGTTTCATGTTATGTCTTTGAAGATGATTAAAAAAATGAAAGACCTGGAATTAAATTTTCAGTTATATGCAATGATCAGAATTCACTGGTAGTTTGTAATAGGCTTCATTAGTGGTTCTCAACTTTTTAGCTTAAAGTTTCCTCAAAATGAAGGAGTGCCTACTTAGGACAGGCATGAATTTGAGTTTAACATTAATGCCCAAAGGTGATTTTTTTTTAATTTTATTGATTTGATTTTATTGCAATAAAAGCCTAGATCCTGTAAATATCTACAATTTGAAGGAAAAGGCATTAACCAGAAAACTTACTGTATCAGAGCCTGTTTGTTTTCAGTTATTGTAAATCATCTCAAAAATCACATTGTTGAGGGCTACTGGTCTAAATCATGGTTTTATATGTTGTGGATGCATTTGTCTTTTTATTGTCATTTTTACTCAAAACATTTGATAGCACCAAATTTCATTACATCTTGTAGCATGATTGTAAGTACTGTATGCACATGGGGACAAAGTTTAGTTGAGCTGAGCCGATTTACTCTGTTAACTGCTGCGTGCCATAACTACTGCAGATGTCCAAAACTAACAGGCTGCGGCCTGAAGCACTTTTTTGGAAAGAACTGCAAATAATGAGAGGAAGATGGAACCAGGAATGGAAAAGTGCACAAGGGTATTGATTGTGGAAATGCTGGTGGCCTTTGAGGCCGGTATTACTATTGTATCAAGATGTATATGATGTCATGAATTCAATTAATTCTATCTTATCAGTTAGATTTTTGCTCTCAAGATTGTCTTCCAATAAACAACTGGTTTCCTGTTTTTTGCATGGTCACTGTTTCTGAAGATAGGATTGCTCTTTTTGAATGTTGATGAATTGAGTACAGTCTTGATTTTGTTAGGTCAAACTGAGTTTTATGTAATTTGTTTTGTAATTTTTTCATTTGTATACATTTAAACTTTTAGTTGCACTCAATCTATATATCAAATTAATCTTGACTATGAACTATTATTGTACAATGACTTGTTATGAGATTTTTATATGTTATGGCATCGTGTACTATGTCACTATGACTATGGAGTATGTCATACAAAAATGTCAAAGAAAAGTGATAGTATAGTATATCATGTAAAAATGTAATTAGACAGTATAGTGTGTCGAAAAAAGTAAAAAAAAAAAATCATAGTATGTCAAAAAAGTCATAGTAGAGTATATAAAAAAAATTCATAGTATAGTATGTCGAAAAAGTTATATTGCAATATGTCCCAAAAAATTCATAGTATAGTATAATGAAAAAAAACATTAAAAAGTCATAGTATAGTATGTTGAAAAAGTCATAGTATATTATGCTGAAAAAAGTAATAAATTCATAGTATAGAATGTCCAAAAAAATCTTAATATAGCATGTCGAAAAAAGCCATAAAAGTCATAGTATAGCATGTCGAAAAAAAGTCATAGTATAGCATGCCGAAAAAAGCCCCAAAAAAGTCATTGTATAGTATGTCGAAAAAAGTCATAGTATAGCATGTTGAAAAAAGTCATAGAATAGCATGTCGAAAAAAGTCATAGTATAGTATATCAAAGAAAAGTCATAGTATAGCATGTCTAAAAAAAAGACAAAAAAAGTCATAGTATCATATGTCGAAAAAAGTCTTAGTATAGTATGTCGAAAAAAAGTCATAAAAAAGTCATAGTATAGTATGTCGGAAAAAGTCATAGTATAGCATGTCGAAAAAAATCATAAAAAGTCATAGTATAGCATGTCCAAAAAAGTCAAAGTATAGTATGTCGAAAAAAAAGTCATAGTATAGTATGTCGAAAAGAGTAAAAAAAAGTCATAGTATTGTATGTCGAAAAAAAGTCATAAAAAAGTCATAGTATAGTATGTGGAAAAAAGTAAAAAAAAAAAAAGAAAGTCATAGTATAGTATGTGGAAAAAAGTAAAAAAAAGTCATAGTATAGTATGTCGAAAATAGTCATAGTATAGTATGTCGAAAAAAAGTCATAAAAAAGGCAAAGTAGAGTATGTCGAAAAAGTTAAAAAAAAATTCATAGTATAGTATGTCCAAAAAAGACATAAAAAAGTCATTGTATAGCATGTCGTAAAAAGTCATAGTATAGTATGTCGAAAAAAGTCATAGTAGAGTATGTCGAAAAAAGTCATAGTATAGCATGTCGAAAAAAGTTATAAAAAGTCATAGTATAGCATGTCGAAAAAAGTCATAAAAAAAGTCATAGTAGAGTATGTCGAAAATAGTCATAATATAGCATGTCAAAAAAAGTCATAGTATAGTATGTCGAAAAAAGTCATAGTATAGCATGTCGTAAAAAGTTATAAAAAGTCATAGTATAGTATATCAAAGAAAAGTCATAGTATAGCATGTCTAAAAAAAAGACAAAAAAAGTCATAGTATCATATGTCGAAAAAAGCCTTAGTATAGTATGTCGAAAAAAAGTCATAAAAAAGTCATAGTATAGTATGTCGGAAAAAGTCATAGTATAGCATGTCGAAAAAAATCATAAAAAGTCATAGTATAGCATGTCCAAAAAAGTCAAAGTATAGTATGTCGAAAAAAAGTCATAGTATAGTGTGTCGAAAAAAGTAAAAAAAAGTCATAGTATTGTATGTCGAAAAAAAGTAAAAAAAAAAAGAAAGTCATTGTATAGTATGTGGAAAAAAGTCAAAAAAAGTCATAGTATAGTATGTCGAAAATAGTCATAGTATAGTATGTCGAAAAAAGTAAAAAAAAGTCATAGTATAGTATGTGGAAAAAAGTAAAAAAAAAAAAAGTCATTGTATAGCATGTCAAAAAAAGTCATAGTATAGTATGTCGAAAAAAGTCACAGTATAGTATGTCGAAAAAAGTCATAGTATAGCATGTCGAAAAAAGTCATAAAAAAAGTCATAGTAGAGTATGTCGAAAATAGTCATAATATAGCATGTCAAAAAAAGTCATAGTATAGTATGTCGAAAAAAGTCATAGTATAGCATGTCGAAAAAAGTTATAAAGTCATAGTATAGCATGTCAAAAAAAGTCATAAAAAAAGTCATAGTAGAGTATGTCGAAAATAGTCATAATATAGCATGTCAAAAAAAGTCATAGTATAGTATGTGGAAAAAAGTAAAAAAAAAGAAAGTCAAAGTATAGCATGTCAAAAAAAAGTCATAAAAAAGTCATAGTATAGTATATCGAAAAAAGTCATAGTATAATATGTCGGAAAACTCAGAGTATATTATATCAAAAACAGTCATAGTATAGCATGTCGAAAAAAAGACAAAAAAAGTCATAGTATAGCAGGTCGAAAAAAGTCATAGTATGTCGAAAAAAGTCATAGTATAGTATGTCAAAAAAAGTCATAGTATAGCACGTCGAAAAAAGTTATAAAAAAAGTCATAGTATAGCATGTCAAAAAAAGTCATAAAAAAGTCATAGTATAGCATGTTGAAAAAAAGTCAAAAAAAGTCATGTATAGTATGTCGAAAAAAGTCATAGTATAATATGTCGGAAAAACTCAGAGTATAGTATATCAAAAAAAGTCATAATATACCATGTCGAAAATAGTTATAGTATAGTATGTCGAAAAAAGTCATAGTATAGTATGTCGAAAAAAGTCATAGTATAGCATGTCAAAAAAAAGTCATAGTATAGTATGTCGAAATAAGTCATAGTATAGCATGCCGAAAAAAGTCATAAAAAAGTCATAGTGTAGTATGTCGAAAAAAGTCATAATATAGAATGTCGAAAAAAGGTGATAGTATAGCATGTCGAAAAAAGTCATAGTATAGTATGTGGGAAAAAGTAATAAAAAAGGTCATAGCATGTCGAAAAAAAGTCATAAAAAAGGCAAAGTATAGTATGTCGAAAAAGACATAAAAAAGTCATAGTATAGTATGTCGAAAAAAGTCATGTATAGTATGTCGAAAAAAGTCATAGTATAATATGTCGGAAAAACTCAGAGTATGGTATATCAAAAACAGTCATAGTATAGCATGTCGAAAAAAAGACAAAAAAAGTCATAGTATAGCAGGTCGAAAAAAGTCATAGTATAGTATGTCGAAAAAAGTCATAGTATAGTATGTCAAAAAAAGTCATAGTATAGCACGTCGAAAAAAGTTATAAAAAAAGTCATAGTATAGCATGTCAAAAAAAGTCATAAAAAAGTCATAGTATATCATGTTGAAAAAAAGTCAAAAAGGTCATGTATAGTATGTCGAAAAAAGTCATAGTATAATATGTCGGAAAAACTCAGAGTATAGTATATCAAAAAGTCATAATATACCATGTCGAAAATAGTTATAGTATAGAAAGTCGAAAAAGTCATAAAATAAAGTCAAAATATAATATGTCGAAAAAAGTCATAAAAAGTAATATAGTATGTTGAAAAAAAGTCATGAAAAAAGTCATAAAAAGTCACAGCAAAGAACGTCGAAAAAAGTTTAAAAAAAGTCATAGTATAATATTTTGAAAAAAGTAAAAAAAGTCATAGTATAGCATGTCGAAAAAAGTCATAGTATAGTATGTGGGAAAAAGTAAAAAAAAAGTCATAGTATAGTAGGTCAAAAAAAGTCATAAAAAAGTCATAGTATAGCATGTCGAAAAAAGTCAAAAAAAGTCATAGTATAGTGTGTCGAAAAAAGGCATAGTATAGTGTGTCGAAAAAAGGCATAATATAGTATGTCGAAAAAAAGTCAGGAAAAAAGTAAAAACATAGTATGTCGAAAAAAAGTCAAAAAAAGTCATAGTATAGCATGTCGAATAAAGTCATAGTATAGTATGTGGAAAAAAGTCATAAAAAAGTCATAGTATAGCATGTCGAAAAAAGTCATAGTATAGTATATCGAAAAAAGTCATAGTATAGTATGTTGAAAAGTCGTGTCGAAAAAAGTCATAGAAGTCAGTATAGAAAGTCGAAAAGTAATACAAAAAAGTCAAAATATACTGTGTCGAAAAAAGTCATAAAAAAAAGTCAAAATATATGTCGAAAAAAGTCATAAAAAGTTATAATATAGTATGGTGAAAAAAAGTCATGAAAAAAGTCATAAAAAGTCACAGCAAAGAACGTCGAAAAAAGTTTTAAAAAAAGTCATAGTATAGCATTTTGAAAAATGTCAAAAAAGTCATAGTATAGTATGTCGAAAAAGGTCATAGTATAGTATGTTGAAAAGTCATGTCGAAAAAAGTTATAAAAGTCGGTATAGAAAGTCGAAAAGTCATAAAAAAAAGTCAAAATATACTGTGTCGAAAAAAGTCATAAAGTCTATAGAAAGTCGAAAAAGTCATAAAATAAAGTCAAAATATAATATGTCGAAAAAAGTCATAAAAAGTAATATAGTATGTTGAAAAAAAGTCATAAAAAGTCATAGCAAAGAACGTCGAAAAAAGTTTAAAAAAAAGTCATAGTATAATATTTTGAAAAAAGTAAAAAAAGTCATAGTGTAGTGTGTCGAAAAAAAGATCATAGATCAAATTGTCCTGGGTTATTGTAGTTTTTATAGATACTAACATATTTCTACCATATGTTATGAACTCCCTATACCAACATTTATATTTTCAAGCTGATAAATTCACAAATGTGAAAGTACTTCATGTCTCTTTTTCTGTACTACAAAGTAAGACATGCTGGGCCACTTTATTTTTTACCTGCTCCATCTATTTGTGTGATTTTTTGTGAGATTAGTCCTTTAAATCATTTCAGAAAATAGACTACTTCAAAAGAGATTTCACCCTCAGCTCCCAGCTGCATGGGATCTGGTGCAACTGTGAACACTAACTTGGCTTATGAATAGTTTAATCACATATCCTTCATAAAAGTAGTTCCAAAATATTACACAACATCATCTGAGGCAGCCAGGTGGACCGACGTTAAAGATGCTGTCCTATAAATGGAAAGTTATGGATTCAATTCTGTAGCAGTCGTGTGTCCTGTGCAAAGTGTCCTTGAACTAGACACTAAACTCCTGCTGCTTACTCTCACTAAGCTGCTCTGGATGAAGCATCAGCTAAAAGCTTAAGATGTAAATGAAACAGGAGGAGCCTGCTGGGAGCACAAGGGCCTGTTTCTAGCAGAGAGCTGTAGAGGGTGGTGTGGCTCTGGAGGACAGAGCCTGCATGCTAACACAACACTGAATGCTGAGCAGACTCTTTAACGACAGGCGTGCTCATCTCCCCCTGGCATGAAATAGGATTACTATATGTTGGTTAAAATCCTGCCAAATATCAGTCTCAACAGTTACTGTAAATCATATCCAGGACAGTCTGATCAAATGAACTTAACAGACTCTGTTATGTTACTCGGGTATAAGGTGGATCCTATAGTAACAGCAAAGTGCTTATGTTTTATATTTTAACATGGGAGAAATGATCATCTTTGATAACTACATAATCCTAATCAATTAAAATGATTGCAATAACCTTATTTTGTAGGTGAAATCTTGGTTTTGTTACATTACTGTGTCATTATTTCTGAGATAAATCATTTTAAATAACCAGTTATAGTTTCTATATTGACAGTACTGTCCTTACCATCTACTGTATCTCCCCGTGAGCAGATAATAGAATCTGGTTTAATCACAGAGAATCAATCTTATCAATGTTATCATTTGTTTTTGGTTACCTGATTGCAGGTCAGTGTCCCTGCAGCAGAACTTTCACCTCTGCATGCTCTCTGCTTGTAAGTGTCTCTGGACGAAGAGTTGCAATTATCTGTGTGGAATAGCAACATAGACATTATTATTACTGGACAAAAACTTAATAGTTACAGCACAAATTAACCTGCAATATAAACGTGACAGTTTTCTATAACTCACTGCAGCTGCAACCAGCTGACTACCAGACATGATATTACGATATGAATGTTGAATTTGGTTTCAAAATGAGATGTCTGCCCTTTGAAAAAGCTGATTGAGTATAGTTATTTTTACAGAAGAAAAATATGTCTTTGGGTTACAAAATGCTAATAATTTTACCTCTGGTAATTGATGAATTAACATGTACGTTACTCTATCAGTGTATTTGCATCAGTTTCACCATCTCAGTGCCTAATGCTACCCTCTTGTGGTTTTAGTGTGATCACAAATGGATTTGTGATCGCGATTTTGTCACCACAATAGCGTCACAACTGTGCAGATGCAGTCACAAAACTTTACAGATTGAGATCAGTATGAAGGCTGAGTTTACACCCCTAGTTGAGATCAAAATGAAGGCCGAGTAGTATTGGATGGCTTCAAAGTTAGAGACTGTCCTGCAACCAAAATGTTTTAAGGTTTGATCCCTGTGACTGAGCGTCCTGATAATGAACTGCTCACTGCATAACTCCAGTGCAAAATAAAACATAAAGCACCACTTAAAAAACACAGTTTTATTGCATCAATCCTTTTACTATTGTACAGAGTTCCGTATTTACAATTTCATAATTATTATGCCTCTAATAAATAGTACAACTAAAAGTCTTTCTTTAGTCTACATGTTTAAATATTGCACATGCAAAGTATGTATAGTGTGTGCTTGTCTAATACATATGCTATATTATTAGCTATGTACAAAGTTAAATAAAAAAAAAAGAACATGTGGGATCCAATCACCATGCTACTGAAGAGACACTGTGCGTTTTCCCCTCCAAAATAAAACTCTATACATGCAACCGTTCTGCAGGGACGGGGACAGATTGATTACAGAAAAACTGTAACCACAGTAACTATAACTCAAATATCCCACCCAAAAACCATACACGAATAAAAATAAAATTTGAAAGACAAAGTTCTTCTTAAAGAACAAATAAAGGAGGAAACACTTATCCAGTTAACCACCACATGCCAGCAGTGACTAGCTGTGAATTTGGAGGAAAATTCCAACCTCTACTGCAAGACTGACTGATAAAAAAAAAAAAAAATAAGAATAATTTTAATCACTGTGACTTTTTCAGATTAAAAAAAAAAATTAAATCAAAACCAGTGTGACCTACAAGGTTTTGTAGACTGTTTTTTTTTGTTCTTTCTTCAGTCTCTGAAATTTAATATTGGTAATTCATCTGTGAATGAAACCTTTTACAGATTGAAAAGAACGTTTTCTGCCATAGGCCAGAAATACACTGTGTTCAAATACAAGTGCTGCTCTACCCGCAGTGCTGGTAGATCAAAGTCAACCTATACATACATACAAAAAAATCATCATATTTCAACATTTAAGATCAACAATTGTCAGACATTGTGAATATAATGCTGTGAGAGTCCCGTCTGACATCACATTCTCATAGCGCGTAGAGACTGAGAAACACACACAAACACTGCAGTGGGACAACCGCATGGACAATGTGATCTAACTTCAACCCCTAGATGGCACTCTTGCACAAACCTACAGCCCTCCTCGTCATTTCACTGGAACGGATGACAGGTACAGTGCAAAAACAATACTAGGAAAAAAATAAAATCCTACATGATAGACATATTTCTGCCAAAAAATGCCAGATTGATCTTGTGTTTCCATGTAGGAACAGGGACAAGTGTCTATATTGTGTTGTCTGGTTCACCTCTGCGGAGTTCTATGGCTTTGGCAAGAGGGTTGAGAGGGAGCAGAAAGGGCCTCCATCGCCTGCGTCTGACGTGTTTGTAATGAAGCAGCCGCCTCTCTATCTGCTGATCTCCCTCCCTGCACCTCTGAACCCGAGTGAGCAGAGAGCACCGACAGTCATGCACATACATGGATACTGTACACCTTCAGCAGATGCTTTGAGACACTTCAGACGTGGGTGACGGTATTTACAAAAGACGAGGACTTGATCGCATGCACTTGATAAAATGGGTGTTTCTGGCCCCTGGCTGGGTTTACATGTCGAGATGAGAGTCAGTGCAGGAGTTCAGAGCCGACCTCCACGGGATTCAACATGTTAAGACGTGTCTAGCAATCATTCAGTGCTGGGAGAAAGTTTGCAACCCCTCCTACGTTTTTACTTAGGAATTAAATTCATTATCTGTGGTCTACTATCACACAACAGGAACAGTTTCAAAATTAAAATAGCAAATATGGTGAGTGCTAAAGTACTGTAAGTACCTATGTGTTTTTTTTTTTGGGGGGGGGGGCAATTTTTGCTTAAAAATATCTCTGCAGAATTTTAGTTGATTTAGTAGATTAAAATTCAGAAAATGTGCTGAACAGTGAGAGTCATACGGATTAGGATTCATTTTTTACGATTAAAAAAAACATAAGAAATGGAATGTTGATAAAATAGAGGATAAATCAAATATTGCCTTAGTTTTTCACACCTTTTTATTTTGATGTTATATTTAAAATGTAAAAGATGATTTGAACTTAATATAAAGGAAACAAAGGATACACAGCTCACAGAAAAAAACTTAAAATTACTTGATTTAAGAGCAACTAGTGCAGGAAACTTAAAGGGATTCAACTTTTAACAGCACTGAATTATAAATCATTAACTTGATTTGTTGAGATTTGAAGGACAAAGAAAAAATCCACCCTAAAACACTTCAACACTGTTAAAAAAAAAAGCTGTGTTGGTGGTGATATACCTTCCATCCCTACGTCAATTTCTCTTATTTTAATGGACAACTGGCCAACCCAGATGATGTGGCATCACATATATTTTCCAACTAATACTATAAATGTTCAAGTATAAATGTATCCCTCAGGATTAAAGAGTAAAAGCTTCATTTAGCAGCGGTACCAACAGGCATGTAGGTAGAAATCTGTCAAAAAGCCACGAAACCATGTGCATCGAGAGTAAGAGGTTCAATTCAGGTTTTGTCGACTGGAAAACTTCTTGCTATTTGGCTCTTACCATTGTCATCGGATGCGATGGTTTCACACTTGTTCTCGGGGGGTTGTCCAAAGTCATTTTGGGAAATGTAGGAACTCACCAACTGAGGCAGAAGTAGACAAGGCAGACTGAGAGTAAGTTGAATTAAATCACCGTGCAAAATAACTCCTGGAGTGCACTGAACACCGCAGAGAGATGATACGTATATCACAGTGTGAAGATTGAAAGGGTGGATTTTTTTCCTTTAATAGGACACCGAAACCTTTTCTTTGCACCCGAACAGTGTTCACCCAACAGTGTTCAAACTTTCAGAACTTCTGTGTTCATTCATGAATATCACAAGCCCAAAACACAAGCCCAGAGTTACCATTTAATACCTTGTTCGCTTGACTGCTTGGTGTGTAGGGCTGATGAACTGATGCCGGCACCTCATACCAGCCCACAGACGCAGTAGTTGAAAATAGAAAGTTGGAGAGCTGAAGTATCGTAGCACCGTGGGAGCTGCAGGAGCTGTGGCCTGACGCGTACAGATCCCTCTGCTTGAGTGGCGGCGAGGCCTGTCATCATGCTTCCAGGAACTATAATAAGAGGGCAATTGTTCCTTTTCTCTCATTCCCTTTCGAGGCCCAGACTGCAGCCCTGGTATCTCATCAGACTCCTGGTGGGTGACAGATCTGCAGTCACATCTCGCCTGCTGGAAAAGCAAGCAGCTCTGAACTCCTGCACTTTTTTTTAAAATTTATTTATAATTTTTTTTTATTGCATCAGGGAAACAGACAGTATTATGTGTAATGTCAGCCCTTGTGTGTCCCTGTCAGAGTAAAGGGGGAGGAGTCCTGCATGACTCCCCATGCTGGCTTCACGGTTTCATTGGACGTCGGGTGGAGAGGCGCCACTCGTTTGAAAAAACTAAGAATAATTTAAAAAAATGGGTTTTGTCGATGAGTGTTATTCCTAGTAGTTCTTTTCCTATCAACAGGGATATGACCTCACCCACTGGCATGCACATGCAGGCTGGCTGGTTCCCCGCTCACAGTGGACGCAGCTACTCCATGCCGTTCCTCAGCATCTGATTGGCTGCGATGAGCATGACGCTGATGATGAATGCCATGGCAAAGGCGCAGATGAGGCTCTTCCTCACGCACGTCTGACGGTTCTTCTTTGAAGGGTGAACTGAAAGAGGAACGAGAAGGAGACAAACAGAAAGTACCAGTTTAAAAGATGATAACACTTGTGTTTCTGTCATGTCTTTGAATCGATCATTTCCTGCACCCAGAAGAAGAATATAATGAAGACGAACAGAGGGTGCACCGACACCAAGCACATTTGGTGTGGTTTATTTATTCTGTGTTTACTCCTTCAGTCCACTGGTCAACTGCTGTCCCCAGGGGAGAATAATGCCAACCAAACTTATATAACACAAAATGCAGGTCTCGCTCCTCTGTCTTCTGCTGTGTGGTTTGTTTGGAAAAGTAATCTGACTTAAACCAAGAGCAGAAAATGACTACAAAAGGCAAGAGTTTGGGTTATTAGAGGATGGATGTTGACATCTAATGCTTGAGCCATGCACTACAAAAATATACTACAAAGTGAAATGTTCCGCTGTGGCCGGGATCAAAGGAAATAAACTTGAGGTGCGATCTCACATGAGTGTTGCCGGGCAGAATTAACAGCTCTGCTCTGGATACCAGCTGAATGAGCGGCGGGTAACTGGGAAGTGATCAGTAGAGAGGGACACGGAGGTGAGCGTCACAATTCACAGGACCAGACTGATTTTATAGCAAAAAAGGAAAAACATCAGACCAGAAAAAACAGCAAGTCTGGAAGCTTTACTGTATTCTGGAGAATGGGAAGTCTGTGTTACAAACTGGAGGTGTGAGGTTTGAAAGAAATGGGCTTTTAGGAGGCAGGTAAGATCTAATGATAGACACTATTTAGTTGCATCATGGGAAATGTAGGATCGAGCACGTTTAGAGCCTGGCCCATATTAGGGACTAAGATATGACAGCCTCTGCTGCTACGATTTTGACCATTTGAAAAGACAAATCTGTCTCTTGTGACACCTGACATTATGGGAGTGCAATACTAAATCGTTGGAGTATCCCTTTAATTCTATGGCCATCAGATGTTGACAAAATCCTGTTTGTAAGGTACATGCAGCTAAAACAAAAGCTGCAGTCTGAAACAACTTCCCCGCAATGAATCATACCTTCATGAAGGTTTTAATGTTCAGTTTTTGTTTAAACTGTTTGTGCTGATTCATTGTTATGGTCATTTTGGAGAGTGTGTTTGTGGTGCTGTAGCATTCTGTTATACTTAGAGGTGCTTTAATGTTTTGTCCAATCCATTTAAATATAGATTAGAGTAAATATTAGTGTCAGTTTGTGAAGAAAGGTGGTGAAGCAGTGAGGAGTATTACCTTCACGCTTGAGCAAAATCCACCTTAAAGACTATCGATTGTTTGGCTCCATAATACCGCCTTTAAAGAGGAAAGATATGGGAGAGCAAGTAAATGACAGCATGTTGAACTTAAGGATATTATAGAGAAATCCAAGCTGACACACACACATTCACACAACAGGCTCTCTATGCGATAATTTTTATGGTTCAATCAACCTCCGGCACCAACCGATAACTCAGCAGCTCTTCCTCCCTGCAGCGGGTCGTCGGACTGAGAGCGGCTGAAATGATTTTACCGGGCGGCGGTAATTAGGGGAGCTGGGCCAATGACCCACAGCTACACGGCTCACACACTCTCACTTGCTCTATTTTTAACTCTCAGTTCAAGAAGCACTGAAGTCATCAAAAATGTTTCTTGACTGCTGTTCCAAAAGAAAATGCAATGTGGAAAGTAGGACAGAAATTTCTACATCTTTCTTGGCTTTCGGCGTTGAGGCGGTGTCAGTAGTTGGCAATATCCAGTTGAAAAAAATACTATCCCAGACTCTCACATCGTATAAAACATGACGTGACGTGATTTTTAGCCAAATGGATTATCTAACAATGAGCTTCCAGCCAATAAGCAAGGTTATGTAACTCAACACTGGATGAAGCTTATATCTTGGTTGGTATTTGTACACAAACCATAGTGCATAATACGTTTTCTTTCAGGCTTTTCAGTTACTCACATTCACACCTTGAAGCAGCCTAGTACGACTACAGTCTCATCTATTGGCACCACAGATTGGTCAGTTTCATCCTGCAGGTTTGGGAATTGAACCAGGGATCTCACAGTCACAAGCTGCTTCACTAATTTTTGAGGCCACCGCCGCTGTGACACAACACAAACATCTACTGAATCTTTTATTGAGTCCTACAATCATTATTTTAAACAAGCCAAACCATCTGGGATGAGATTATGCAACTGATTTATAATTAAAACTAGTTTCAAGAATGTACTAAACTTTTGTGTCATTTCCTTGATACTAGAGCAGCTAGTTTCAATTTCAAGTATACATGTATAGTTGTATAAGTCGGGGTGAGTTGAACAGGGTGTCAATGGAAAGAGCATGTGTTCAGCTGCTAGCTGGACCGTGAAGATGGGAGGAGAGTTGTGGTCTAGACATTAGTTCTCAGTCCAGTCGCCTGAACCTGCTGTCAGCCTCATAAAACACCTCCTCAGCCGCCCAAAGTAACTACACCACTGCCAGATATCCACAAAGGGTTTTCTTCAGTGGACCACTGTGGTCATGAAGGCAATGAGGTGTACGCCGGTCTCCAGGCTGCTGACTTATGGCTGTCTACATTGTGCTTCAAAATCAGCTGACCTATGGGTGGAATAATTCTAGTGTTACTTGATAAGTAAACTGTACAGTCGTAAAGGGGACAGGTCAAAAAAATGTTTAAAGGTAGGGTCGGTAATGTTGAGAAACTAGCAAGAGTGCACTAGATTTAAAAAAATGATCCAACCCCAGTGTTACCAACTCTTTTCCAATGAAAGGAGCTAGCGGCACTAGCTCCAAAAGTTGCTAAATCTAGCAAGAAAGTTGCCATGTTGCGAACACTGAAAGCCACTCCCCCATAATTCTCATAATGAACGGAAACAACAAACATGGTTATTGTTAGTACTTACAGCTGCCAAGCTAGCAGGTTCTGGAAGACTCTGGTGACACGCAATGAAAGCATGGGTAGATCGCGCACAGGCAGATAGGTCGTCCAATCATTTAATTTAGGCAGAATGAAATGATTGGGTTTATTACAGTTCTGCGACAGACACAGTTACCGGATCAAAGACCAACTGTGGTCCGCCGGGAAACGACAGTTGGTGTAGCTCCATCGTCGTCCAGGTGGAAACAGTAGGGATTATACACACTGTTCAGTTCCAGAAAAAGGCTAAGATAACGAGAAGGAAAAAAAGTGTGAAAATTTGCCATAAAATCGGGAGAAATACGGGAGAATTGTGACCCCGGGAGGAAACTGGGAGAGGGTGATGAAAAACAGGAAAATCGGGAGTGTTGGCAAGTATGGTCCAAGTGGATGTCCAGTGATATGCCAGATGTAATACAATCCCCTCCAGGCGTTCCTGAGATGTCACTTTCACGAGAATGGGACGGACGTAAGATCACTGTGACCCTTGACTTCTGACCACCAAATTCGAATCAGTTCATCCTTGGTGAACGTTTGTGCCAAATTTGAGAGGAAACTCCCTCAACATTCCTGAGACATCGTGCTCACAAGAATGGTCCAGACGGACAACCCGAAAACATGAGAGATGAATGACATCATTCTGCATAATAATTAGCCATGTGCTTCCGTTTGTTGCACGCAGAGTGACCTTTTTCAGACTAATGGGCTGTCAGAACAATGGACAGTCCCCAATGTTAAATACATCACCTCTTGTGCGCTAGAAGCTTTGCTCAGGACAGTAATAGCAAATGAAAATACGTGAAAAAGTCAACAATTATTCAAATGCTGCAGGTGAACATCACAAACATGCACAATATGAACATATTGCTAAGACGGGGCCCTTAAATCTAAGCACCCGTATGGCAGCTGTGACATTCACGGATCAAAGCTGATTTCCACACTTGCGTCTGGCTGCAACGGACAGCTGCTACTCCAGCAAGTTTCTCTGCGCTTTACGCTATCGGTTCAATTTGTTCAGCAATGAATCAGCGCCTGGTGAACTTCTATGCATCAGTGGTTAGATTCTGTATTCTGTTGTTTTCCAGCCACACACCATATTGATTCCAGAGTGAGGTGGAGCCAGAGGGAAATCAAGTGGCTCGTACTTTATGCTACCTCATATACCAGTAAGCTGAAACAATAAGCACCACAGTAGCATGATGAATTGTGCTCAGTATGAATCGCACTGTGACACAACGTACTGATTTCTCTATGACTGAGCACATTTTGGTGCCCTGTGTGGCAGGTGGTACTCAAGGACCTTGAGGCTAACATATTATGTGGTTGTTCTGTATGATCATGCAGTGGTCAGTCTTCATCATAAACCCAACAGGAACATTATGTTGTCATCACGCCACACCAGTTTTAAGACCCTGATAAAGTGCTGGTGCAATCTGTGTACATCCTCATTGAAACAGTCTCGGCCAAGTGAATTCCCAGGTCAGATTCAGAGGCAGGTGGTGTTTGGTAGAGACGGACATTAAGGGCTGTGTGGCCGCGGAGCATCATTTTAGCCAACAGAAGAAATAAACACGACCTGGACTAGAAATAAAGATCTCAGTGCAGTGGAATTTCACACATACAATATTATTAATCTGGCAAACACTTCTGATGAGGACAATCTCACTGCATAACAAAGTAGGCTGGGACCCTGCTCAACCATGCTGCCTTCGGGATATGTGGGAGCTGATTATGACTCAGCCTTTCCTACACCCCAAATTCATCTGATTAGTGTCGGGACAAAACAGTGCATTTGTTTAGGCTGCTTTCAGAGCACACATGTCATCTGTCAAGGTACACACACAATCAATAATGTCACATAAGACTGCTCAACATTCACATTTTTTTTCAGAATGTTATCTCTATTTGTCACACAGCATTAGTCAGCTCTGAAAATGAGAGAAAGACTGGCAGACAACAGAAACCTGAGAGTGAACATCGGGACGTGTTGAGAGGGAAGTGAGAGTTAAATATATTAAAGTCACAATGTTTATTTGAACGCATCTCTGTTGCTTAACAGCAACAAGCATCTGCTCATCTACAGCCAAACAGATGCTTGTTAACACAGTGCCTTTCACATACAGTATGTTATTAATACAGGACTGCACACTGAGCACTGTGACACTAGACTAAGTTTCATTTTCTATTCAACTATAAATGTTTTAATGACCACTGAATCTGAATGCAAACCAGGCGTATGAAAACAAAAATACTTGCTCAAAATGTGAGGGAGTGAAAAAAGTCCTAGAATACCTCCTGCTGCTGTGACATCCATAAATCTTGGATGGCTAGTTTTGCAGAGCGAGGTCGTGCATAATTCAACCGCGTCACTTCTGAACTGGTGACCGGCTGACGGCGGTCCCCCACCAACTCCCCAAATCAATAAATCAGCAGATGTGTTGGGACTCTGTTGGCTGTAGATCTTGACGAGAAAGCTCAAATTCTTCCAGACAGCATGGATTACTTTCTCTCCCACTACACACACACACACACACACACACACACACACACACACACACACACCACAGACTGTATGTCTATGTGTGTGAAGTTAGCTCAGGGACTTTGACTCACCTCCCTCAAACTCCGTCTGACAGTTCCCAGCGTTTTCCTTTAGGCTCTCTTCCTCGTTGATGATGATGTTCTCTATGTCCTTCATGGTCAGGTGGTCGCGGAAAGCGTAGAACAGGATGTGTTTCAGCTCCTCCAGGGTGATTCTCTGCATGTCAAACTGCAGGAGGGGAGAGATAAGATGAGAGGAGGAGATTTTGGTAACACTTCATTTTACAGGTACGCAAATTTAAGGTGATAATTAGCAAGTAACCTATTTGAGATTTCATTGGAATTACTGCCAAGTTACCCCAATATTTACCCCAAAAATGTATCGAAAATTACTTTATTATAAACATTATTTAATAATTATACGCTAAAATAGCATATAATGGTTGAAATAGGGCCCTTAGGCTTGAGAAGCAGCTGTGCGCTGCTCTTCATCGGAGGTGGAGAAACAAAACTAATAGAAGACACTTCTGATCAGACACAAATGTAACCTGGTAGCTGATGTAATGATTCAGGGATTTTTTAAAATAAATTTCAAATAAGTTATTTGCTAATTATCATCTATTTATCAGCAGATATGGAAATAAAGCATATCAATTAACTTTGTATTCTTTTCCTGGAAATGTATTAAATAAATTACCCGCTATTGGGAAATAGCAGAATATAATTATTAAATAATGTTTATAATAGATATAAAATAATAATAAAAAAAAGTCCAGAGTCAAGTCCCAAGTCAAGACAGCCAAACAAAGTAATTTTTCATAAAATTTGAGGTAAATATTGAGGTAATTTGGCAGAAATTTCAAAGAAATTTCAAATAGGTTACTTGCTAATTATCACCTAATTACCATGGAATTAGCGGACCTGTAAAATGAAGTGTTAACGAGATTTTCAAAATAAGAGCGACCGTTTTCCTTTCACTTAAATAAACTGTGTGCTCCTGCAGTATGTCTGGCAGGATGGCATATTAACCAAACAAGTACTAACGCATGTGTACTCATGTGACACAACTCTTTTAGGAGTAGTGTGCAAGATTCAATAAAACAAGACACATAAAACCTCAATCACACTTCCACCCTGTGCAGCACAACAATCTCACTGAGTTTTTGCTGCCAACAACTTACAATAAATAATGTGCATTGTAAATACAAGTTCAAATGCATAAATCATCATGCATGTAGTAATTCTTTACCATGCACATCCCAGTACCTCTTACAGACGTCGCTCTAATGCTTTCACTTTAATCGAGTGTCGCACAAAGTTGATGCCTTGATTAAATTGAATGTGCCGAAGTTACAGCCTGAAAGTGATTCATTTATTGTTCAGTTTGAGCATTTTAAAACAGAGGTTTGAAGGTCTTGCTGAGAGTACCCGCAAAGTTTTCAGGAGTTCAGAGAAACTTCTAGCGTCTAACTTTCCACGAGGAAAACCTCTCTGGCCTTTGATGCGTCCCCTGTACGAAAGCAGCACTTCACCAAGTAAAACAAATGATTTAATTTTCTCTGTATAAGCTACTTAAAAGCAGCAATACAGTTAAGCCCAACAGAAATAAAAGGCTTCGGTGGCAGGAAGTGAGTGAATGTGATAGAAACCTGACTGAGAATGAATTAAATATCATCACAAAGTCCAGAAGCAGTTGAAAGGACTGAATTCCTCTGAATCACTCTGAATTGTTGGCATCAACACCCTCTCGTATTTACTGACTCAATAAACACTACTCATTTTATCAGGCTATTGATCAAACGCTCTTTGCTGTAAACACCAGATGACTAGTTGATTATAAACAGTCTCATTATTTGCCTTTCATGATGGTTTATAGTAATACAACAGAGTTAGCAAATGTATCTCTCTCCCTTCTCTAAAGCTGTAGGCGTGACAGAAACCTTTTTGACTGGCATCATCAGAACTGATGTCACACAGTGGAGGACGCGGACGTCTCTGACTCCCGATTGGCCTGATAAGCTTTGGAGAGACATGGAGTCCATCTGTCCCTCAGCTCACTACCCTTAACAAAGCAGAAGATGTGGCTGTGAGGTGGTTTCACTGGCATTCAACCCACCTGGTGGTTCAGTCTTTCTGTGCTTCCACAGTCTTAAAATCCCTGCCTTCTGCCCAGTGCATGCTGGGATGGGCACTACCTCGTGACCCTGAATAAAATAAACTGTACGGACGATGGTGGACATGTGTAAAGCTGTGCCAGGCAGAGGAGTAAGTGGAGTTAAGAACTCTAAACATACTGGACAGTAGGATCACTGGGTCTCATGCAGGAACAGTTTTGTATTTTTGTCTTAACTATCTCTTACTTTTTTTCGTACCTTGTTCTTGTACGAGTGTGCCTCATCAGATTCAGCAAACACTCCTAACTTCAGATAACTGTAAATGACTCGTGTAAACATGATGAATGCCACCTGTGCATAAATGAGCGTGCGTGCGTTCGTGAGAATTGTAAATTAGCATTATTAACACCCCAATGATACAATATTAGGCTACACGTCCTGCCCCATTCATCTGTCTCTGCAAATATATCAGCATGCTGTCTAAAGACACGCTCTCTTCTAAGGGCCTGACACGCTAAGGCATCCAAAGTCAGCCATGACGCGCCTGGTTACACTCCCCGTTGCCTTTATAACATACAGAGACAAATTAACCTTCAATTAGTGCATAATTAAGGTCGTTTTGCAGTTTGAGATGTTCATATTGATACTGTAGTGTTATACAATATCATCAATGGCCAATTAATATTAATGATGGTATCGTCAGGCTATACAGTATGAATACATTTAAAAATATATTATAACTCGAATTGCAGAGTCAAACCGGATAATATAACATATAACAATCATGAAGTGTAATTTCTAAAATATTTTCAAACTCAAAATTGCTACAAAGTTATGAAATATACAATCTATTAGTGAAAAACTTAGGTTTGGATAACAGCAGACTAATTGCTATCGGTATCGCGACTGAAAAAGTCGGATCGGTGCATCCCCTCGTGTAAAAGCAGAAAGACTTCAGATCACACAGCTCCAGAGGGCGTGATCGAGTGAGAGATTGAAATGGATGTTCTGGCTTCGAGAGACACTCTTGTGATTATATTGATGGAATGGCCTTGAGATTTTTACAGGTAGAACAGAAGTCAATGCTATCAATTCCTCGTGATAAAAAATCCACTTTTCAAATCCCACTGTGTGTGTATGTAGCACTCAGCAATATTGTAATGAATGATGCACATCCACGGAGAGAGAAGGATAACATTCAGTGGACGTCCTGGCGAGCCCACCGGGTAGATAATTACATAAATCACTGCATAAATCACACTCGACATAAATCACACTTACCATCAATACCATTTGTTATCTATCGCTCAGAGTAGGCTAATGAACACATACACACCAATCGCGCCTCAAATGTTAATCAGCCGCCATAAAGATTCATTATCAAAGCTAATTAAAAGTTGGGGGTCAATGTTTCATCTTTGGTTTGCTCGATCATTAATCAGAGGAGAAAGTAAATATTGGCAAGATAAAAGGTAAAAGAAAAGGTATATAATAATAGAGTCATAAATCACATGTGCTTTAGTGGAATGTAAATCAAGAGCAGGAGAAAGGATTATTCCACATGTGGCTGGAGAGTAAACTGCATACTGAGTGTTGTAACATGCACTAGATAGGACTGAGTGGTTGGTTACTGTAGCTGGTAGCAGAAAAAGTAGTGAACATTCAACAACATATGATTCATAACTCAAATATTACTGATGATACTGCTATAACTACTACTTCAACCTATTACTGCCACTGGCTGTTACTACATTTAATGTATGAATTACGCTTTTCTATTGGCTCATTTTTCTATTTACATTAAATTCAATTTTATACAGTATTTGAATTTTTTATTTCTCTGTAAAGCCCTTTGTTAAAATGTGTTATTAGATGCTGAAAATCTTCAACTACTAAATATACAACCTGTTCTCATTCCCAGGGCGTCAAATACCGACGCTTTGTCACAGCCATCAGCGTTTGATACCGCCGCAAAAGACACCCTTGAAACCAACAACGTGTAGTTGTCTTTGTAGTTGTCACTTGTTGTGTTTTTCTTGCCTAAACCTAAATAATGTTTTGTTTGTGTTAAAAACGTGAAGTTACTCAGTTTTGCAGGTTAGAACGTGTTGCTTTTGAGTTTAACTTTCACTTTTACAACGTAGTAGGCCCCTAATGACCCACACCTATGGTGCTTATAGCAACCGATAACGGCTATTTAATGGCCTGATAACAGTTGAATCGGGTGGTGACCTTCTAGACACGACAATTACTCGTTCAGTGCTCTTGAGTGTGCGTAGATTCTGTTATTACATAAGAACAAATCCCGAATAAGAAAATGTTAGTGAATGTCAGAATCTTCGTGAATCTGCGAAAGTGGGTTTTAAGAAGAAGTTTCTTCTCAAGAGCGGTGGGTGAATGAAGCTCATTTCATTGTGTCCCTAGAGTTCAATATTCACACCAGAAACATGCACATGATCTATCTTATGTCACCCATCATGTGCAACAGCATAAAACAGATATTTTGTCTTTTGTTTCAGAAACAGATGAGATGTCCTACAGACAACAGAGCTGTTTCTTTCTCCGGTCGTCTCCCTCTGGGCAACAGAGAAACAATGAAACGCTAACCAACCCTAAACAGACAGATCCACCAGGAGCGATCCTGCAGTATCTGCCACTTAAAGTTGCAGCCAGCTCCCGTGTCACTTCTCCCCAAGGGAGACAAGTAGGCAGCCTCATTGTGTTTACTCGACCTTCGCACAACCTTGTCGCTCCTAACGACGCCATCGCTGGTGGACATCAAGAGACTGCCCGAGCTTCATTTGCCAGGGAAAAGAGGGACGAGCCGGAGGTTCATTCACTGAGCACTCCAGTGGCAGACAAGAAAAAGCCATTTTATTTCCTCTTTCCACATCCCACTGACCTGCTCAGACTATATTCACATTCAAGCACTGAGTGACCTTTAGGGGAGAATATGGTGAAAGAAAGGGGAGCAGAAAAGAATGATGCCTGTGGACCTGAAGTGACTCAGACAGAAAGATCTTTAGTTGGACACCCAGTGTTGTATGACCTACAGTGTTATACTGAACCCATGCACAGAGAGGAAACCTTCAGTACTCTTTGTCTGAAGTGTAATCACATGCTTCGGGCACGGGGGCTTTTAATGGAGACTGGAAAAAGTTGGAAATGTCACATACTGTAAGACCTGCTTTGATTAAGGCTCACAAGGAGCCTTGAAATGACACAGAGTCCCAGACAGAGTGATGATGAAGATGCACATGGTTACTAAAATCTCTCTTCTCTGAGCCAACCTAATCATTAATCTGTATTAAAAAAAAGAGTTTCCACAACATCAACATGATGTAGAAGAATCTAATCTATGATATCTGATCTGGTCTGAAAACTGAATGTAATAAGTCATCTTTATTTGTATTTCTTCCAGAGGTGGGACAGAGTCATTGTTTTGTAAGTCACAAGTAAGTCTTAACACTCAAGTCAAGTCCCAAGTCAAGACTGGCAGGTCCCGAGTCCTAAACGTTGAGTTTTGAATCCTAAACAAGTCACAATGCGCTCTTCAACAAATGTGAGGCTATTTTAACAACAGAGTAACTGTTACTAACGTAACGTTAGTTCTTCATGGTTTTCTCCTGCCACTTATTTGGATGCTGTCGGATTGGTTCAAACAAAGTGGTTCTGGGCAATCAAGTGTAAGTACAAGTCCCAATAATATTCACCATAAATAAAAAGTCCAGAGTTCAACAAAAAACACTTTTCGAGGATTCAGCAATAAACAACAAAAGATAGAAATTCAGTTTGATCAGTTCAGTTCATGAATAATGAATAAATCCTCTTCCCAAGCAAATCAATAAAGGATGTCTCAAAATTAAATAAACTCAACATCTCCGACGCTGTCTGAGTTACCTCCGGTACCGGGCAGGTGAACGTCTTCATGCACACACTTTTTAAATAACATAAAACTTTGGGCTTGGGGGGAGGTATCAAGTATTTAAGTCAAAAGTCCAAATGAAGTCATGAGTCACTGGTATTAAAGTCCAAGTCGAGTTGCAAGTCTTTTTTTAATTTTGTCAAGTCGAGTCATAAGTCATCAAATGTGTGACTCGAGTCTACACCTCTGATTTCTTCTGATTAACAGGGAAAATATTTGTCAAAGTGAAAACTGGTCTCTACAAATGGATCCGTGGGACATGACATCTCAAAGGCTGCATTCATATTTTTCAATTCCAAATTCAATAAAACTATAATCACCATAAGAATAATAAAGCTCAATCTAGCGAGATGCATCGAGGTTGATTTTCTCACCCTGGCAGGGAACGCTGTCCTTGGATTAAACCATGCACGTTTTCAATTTTGCTCAATCGATTGCGCGCCTGTTCTTCACCCTGTAAAGTGGATCAGGGGTTGAAGATGAGGAAGAGGAGTCAACGTAAAGAGAAAGCTCTGTACTTCTCCACACTGGTAAATGAGGCATGTTCAGCTCCTCACACATTCAGGCGGTGAGAAGGTGCCAAGAGCCAGCATCCATCCATCTGCTGAGTTCAGCCCTTTACATTACAGCCAAATTACACAGCCACAGATAATGCTCTGCGCACACTGTAGAATCCAATTATATGCATTTGCTAATCTAAATTTCAATGCAATGAGCTGGCAAGTATTTTGTTTTAAAATGGCAGAAATAGTAATGCATTTGAAACATGCTGCAGCTGGGGACAAGCCTGTGCTAGAAGGTCAGTGGATTTGAATGCAGAACAACGTATTTCAGCCACAGACACACGGCTGCAGACATTTCAACAAGTCCCTAATACTCCCTTTGATAAACATGCTGCCTTATTTTATTGTCAGGGTCTTAAGTTGATTTTGGGAACGTGTGAAGTGATGCTTGGCAGGGATCTGACTGCAGTCTCTATCACAGTTCATATTTTTTTCGAGGCACGACAGTAACACAAACTGGTAACATAATCTGTAGATGTTGTCGCTGTGTGTTTGAATGGAAAGACAAGTAGAAGAGAGGATTTCATACAAGCTTGGCAGCCAAGGGAAAAGGAGCTACAAGTGTGTGTCAGACAGAAATATTATATTTTCACGAGGTAAACAAAGGTTTGTAAATTAACAACACCTACCTACAAACTTACAGTGAACAAAGACACCTGGCAAGACCTCTGGAGCTGTTAGAAAAGCATCAAATCCTGTGAGATCAGTTGGTCTTCTACCACAAAGAGATGTGAACAATATATCGTTATGATAGCACTACATTTGCGGAAGATGAAAATAAATGTGTGATAGGAAAAAATGAAGATGAATATAAAAGAAAAAATCTTATCCAAGCAAGTTGATTAGTCATCCAGGAGAGGATGACAGTTCTCTTCCCTCTGAACAAAATTGCATCCTCTTGCACTCTGGGAAGTTGCAGCTGTCAGTTTAACAATTTCAACATTTCCTTTAGAGTTTGTGCAGACCTGCTTACATCAACCATCCAGTCAGGAGCGAGGAGAGAAACCCCAGTTTGAATATTTGTACATGAACTTGAACGGGATGTTCTACCCATCATCACTGACAGTGGAAGTTAACAAGCTGAGGTTTTGACAGCTATAAGCCGGTAAGCACTGACCCCATCAGCTGCTGTATGTGAGAGAAGTTGTAAAGTCATGACTCGTCATTACTTGATTCCATCTAACAATATCTGAGCTATCACTTTTCAGGACATCCCTCTTGCAAACCTTTCTGTTGCTTACGGCTGGTAATATTTATTGCCGGGACATTTATTATTTACAAAGCAGTCTCCTGCATTATTCACAGTATCTGAATCAGCTCCAGAGTTTCCCCATGACAACACTCGGTCTCAAGAATCTACATGTTCTCCAACTCTTACAATCTTGTCTTTTTGCTCTACAGTTCCTACATTTAAAGTCTGTGTAGTCTGTTGTCTACACGGTGTACAAACGTGTTCCTCTTCATCGGTCCTGTTGCTCTACACAATGTTATCACGATAAAGTTCATTACGTTGTTAACATCTATCTGCATCAATCTAACCTAGAAATTAACAAAAACATATTAACAACGGTGAAGCAGCTGACAATTACATGGCTGCACATAGTACACTAACTGTGTACTGTATTTCTACAGGCTTTTTATGGGACATGCTACAGGTCAACGCGATCTCATCACTACTTGTCATATTTTGCCGCTTCAGCAGAAGCCTTTTGCGTAGTATCTTGACGCTGAAGGTTTGCGCGTGGTTGACGTTGTGAAATTGTCGCAGTTAACATTATGAAACGGTGGCGTTAACATCGTAACACGTGGTTAACGTTGTGAAAACATCATGGTTCGGCTTAAAACAAGTACACTTGTAATGTAAACTACAGATGTAACATCATGTGACTAAGTGGCGTAGCGTCACTCGACATAACGTTACGTGACGTAATCTCGTCAGTAAAAGTACCTCAACTTTTGGTTTCACACGGGACATGAAAGCCGGTCCCCTGAGTAAAAGTTCTATGTTTGTTTGACCCATTCACCTCGCGCCCTTTGCTGACTTCTAGCTCTTAATACTAGGTCCGTCGCTCTGAGCGTCTAATAATGAAGTGGATGGGTTTACATTGGAGTCTCATACAGACGATAAAGGGTGCCTTGTGCGTTGGTACCAAGACGCCGAGGTCCACTGCCCGAGCGTCGGTATTTGACGCCCTGGGAGTGAGACCAGACTGCACAGGTAATGAAGCCAGACTAAGCGTAGTATATTCATCACGTCCTCCCCTATCTGTGCTTAATGCCCGGGTCCAATATGCACACCACCTTGTTAAATTGAATGCTCAGCATCCTTATCGATCTCTGCCCATCTGTCCCCCCCCCCCCCCCCTGAAAGGCCCCAAGCCTTCAGGAGAAATTTATGTCTCAATTACCACTGCGTCACCCAGCCGTCAAAGGGCAGGAGATTAATTGAGATAAAAAGAAAACATAACAAGCACCACGAGAGTCGCAACAGGCAGAGAAATGAATTGTGGCTCATATCTGGAACCAGTCACTGGAGTGTTGGAAGTGACAGAAATATTGGCCACATGGGGCATTGATGAAAATTCACTTTTACTTCGATTCTTATGGACAAAACCGTTACTCATCAAGGCCCCGAGGAAAACAGCCAGGCCTCTCTGTTGAGGTCTCCAACTACTTTAATGTGGTTAATGCTCTGAGATCAACAAATAGTAGACACACAAAAAAATCATGCAGTCACACACAAGTTCATCTGAAGTATGTTTGCGGTATTTAACAGTCTGTTAATCCTTGAGCGAGATCGAATCTCAATACAGGTTCAGTAACTTTACATTCACTTTTCATTTGCTGCTAGCACAATGACATAATGCCAGTTCCATCAGCAAATCAAGAGTATGGCAGACTTTAGATGGCTTAATTTAAGGAGGAATGAAGGGGGAACTGCCGAAAGCCACAGAGCAAGCCATCAATTGCCAATTACTGTTAGTATGTTTAATCAAGGAGAAATTACTGGCATTAACGCCTGGAGTGGAGCAGGTTAGAGGAGCTGCCTGAGGTTCACGGCCCTCATTAGCAGGACTCCGCAGATCTATATGCCCTGCCTCATGTAATTCATTGCCTAACTGAAGAAGAACAAACGAGAGAGAAGACGAGAGAGATGGAGAAGAATGAGTTGAGGACAGCAAGAGACACACACTGGGCTGCAGAGGTGGAGGGAAAAGTGGGAGACCAAATTAATTCTAGGCACATTTTTTTTTCTTGGAGGTTTAACATTCAATTGCAGCTCGATACAAACTTGAAAAGTATTTAAGGTTTAATTAAGCCCAAAGGGAAGCAGCAGCTATTGTCAACAGGACCCAGCCTGCACTGATGATAAGCCAGATTTCTCACCTTTAAGTGATCGAAACTATTGTGTTTTCAATTTGACCAAAACCTAATTAAAGCCCGGTCCGACCCAAGAGCACCACATCTGATAGGCTCTCAGAACAGGATCGAGGCATCAAACACCAGCCTCTAAAAGTAAGTTTATTCATCTTTGCACTTCGTTCCTCTTCAGATTTCAAAGACATAACACTGGAGTGAAGGACTTCGCCTGTTTTGCCATTTTTTTTCTTTTCTTTCTAAGCAAAGGCCTAATAGACAACAACATGAGATGCATGGGAAATCAGACAGATACGTCGACCCACCTGCTTACTCACATATCTGAAATTAAAATCATATTCACAGAAATGTCACATTAAGTGCTCTGCTTTAGTATGTCGAGGGCTGCATCACCGAGGACTCAACACCTGCACTTAAAAGCCAGGGGGAAATGTTAATTCATGCAGTATTAGAAAAAAAGAAAAAATTCAAACCATCTCAGGAAACGCTAACAAAGTAAAATGTTAAATGATGAATGACGAGTAAAAGGCTTAAATCTTTTGACACATCCTTATGAACCATCCATCCCTTGGAGAAAAAAGGTTAAACCACATCTCAGGCGATATTAGCACCCCGACCTACACTGTGAAATGATGACAAACGGACCCATGTCTCTTCTATTGCATTTAGCTGACAGTTCATCTAAATAGGATTCTGTGCTGTGATTACTTAAGTAGATAAAAATGAAGAAGCTCTCCTCCAGGAAACGCAGCATGTCAGTATAATGTAGTCAGAGACGTTTATTTTGATTGGCAGATACATCATTAACATTCTGGGCACTCGAGAGCATAAATGATCCTCCAGTGTGTGTGTGTGGGTGTGTGAGTGTGCAAGCATGTGTGTTTTAAGTTAAGCGACTGTGCAGAAAATGCAGTAATGTGTTGCTGACACTTCTCAGAGCTGCGGCCTGCATGACAAAGAGCTGTAATGAAGTGAATCACCGAGGTAGCCGAGCTGACTCACATGTAATTAAAGCTACATGGAACATAAGGAGGAGGGGTCGGGACAAAAATGTACGGGTAAAAAAAGGCTCGTCTAAATCACACAGAGAGGTTTCATAAGATGCAGAGAGCAGGCGAAAGGAAGAGACACAACAGATGAGCTTTCACTTCTCAGGAGGCCTGAGGTATGTGCTGCTGCTGCTGCTGCTGATGCTGCTTCTTCTCCACAAGCAGCAGAACTTCAAACAGCATCGTCCATGTTTTCTCAGCGCTGGGAGAAGGAGAGCCATCAGCCTGACTCAACGCACAAGACTCAGCACTCTCACCACACACTGACTGCATTTCAATTCACACTGCATTCTGGATAATCGCTCAAATGGTTAAGTTTTTAATCTGGATAAGCCTCTTACTGTGCACTGTATATATTCTGCCTCATTTGTGTCTATTTATCCACAAATACAGAGTTCCTCCTGCACCTAAAGGTGACATTCCTCCTGCAGTAACCTGCCAATCAATCCTAACATGAGGTGAACTGTCCTAGGAACAGTATCACTATGTCCAGAAGCTGGGTGATATTATCAACGGCCAGCTCTGTGCGTTGTACACGAACCAACTAGCCGACAGTGTGCAGAGATGCTTGCCCAAAAGAAAAGAAGGAGAAACACACCTACTTTTAAACATTACGAAAGTCTTGGATATCAACAGGTTTTTGGATATGAGCAAATATCGCTGCGACTACCTTTTCAAGAAGGAGGTTAAAGGAATGAAAGAGGGAGGCTGTGTTCACACGGTCGAACAAGTCCACCATCAGTGAAAAAAACATTCTTCACGCAATGAAGCAAAATGGCACAAGCGGCTCCTGCCGTTCCACTTTTCTATATGTTGACATGATAAACGTCATGTTAGGGCATCGACCCCCGTCAAACAAAGCCGAGAATGGCGTCAACGGCCCCCGGATGAGGATGCCCTGAGCTCCTCAAATGGACCAGATGATGACGATGATGGTAAGAAAAGGGAAAAAGTCGAGGTATCAGGCTGACTTGTTTAGCTAAATTAGTTGCTTGTAGGTAAGCATGATGTACGTCATGAGGACATTTTATATAAAAAGTAACTAGTAGCTGAAGTGTCAAATAAATGTAGTGGAGTAAAAAGTACTGATATGTAGTGGAGTATAAGTATAAAGTAGCAGAAAATGGAAATACTCAAGTTAAGTAGAAGTATCTCAAAATTGTACGCAAGTACAGTACTTGGTTACATTCCAACGCTGCCTCTGCACCACACACACACACACACACACACACACACACACACACACAAAAGAAAACACAGGTCTGGAACCTGCTTCCATAATACTTATCATTATGCAAATAAAACTATCTTCCATCCACAACTTAATAAAAATGACAATGAAGACATTTAAACCGCCGTATATAGGCCTTGGTCTAGACCAAAGATAGCACTGTAAAACTCATCTGGAGGTCATCATGAAAACACCGTTTTGTCTCACAGTGAAAGTGAATACCTCAGAGGAGAAAACTCTGGCCACGGATCAAAATTATGCTTTTATTCTGGCGTAATAGCAAAGTAACGATTGGCGCGATCGAGACAAATGGTGTCATTTTCACTTTGATAACTCTCCATAATTCACCACCCAACCTCTGAGCTGGAATCTGAGCACATTAGAGGGATGATACTCAAAGTAGATCAGGCGGTTTGAAGAAGGCTGATTAGGTATATGGAAGGGAAGGGAGGACGAGTGCGTGTGTGGGTGGGTGGGTGTTGATTAACTGTCTGTAATGTCACGTCTCTGTGCCACCTTCATTGCTATTCAAGGCCATGCCTGGCAAAGGGAATATGATTTTTCTCCCTTCTCTGCCTTCCCAGCAGGCATGAGAACGCGCTTACAGTGTGTTTACATCCTGCACGGCGGCCTTGAATCCAGCAGACACCCAGCAGCCTCTAGTCAGAGAGTTACTGGCTCTTCTGATATGGAGCAGTTTCATTTGAGTTACAGACACTGAGCGTTTCAGTTTGGGAAATTTCAGTTCTGCCTACATCGGTGCGACCGATGAGGTTGAAGAAAGATGACAATTGTGGGTATTTAATCATAAAAAGTAGAATAATGAAGTATATAATATATATATAAAGTATCATGTCACTGTTGCGTCTTTACTCGGTCAAAGAAAGAAAGACATTCTTATAAGTCAGTGTGACCTTGCAGTGATACTAAGAAAATTTAAATTATGTCTGAATGGCTGCAGGGACTAATGGATAATGTGAAGGTAAATGATAAAATCACACCAATCATGTGAAAGGAGCAAAAGTGGGCAACACCACAAACTTGTCATCTCAAACAGAAGCACCCAGCTGAGGACAAGAAGAGCCAGAAACCACAGCAACTGATACCAAACCAAACCAAACCAAACCAAAATATACAGACAAATTATACTGGCCTTGCATAGCCGCATCGTTGGCAGTTGTATTAATAATAAAACAAATAAACATACAATAAATAATTAGGTGATTTTTTGGACATTGTCATGAATATTGTTATTGCAAAGATCCTGCAGCATTTTAATATTACTTTAAGCAATTTTGCCCACCACTACATGTTTGAATATATCACAAAAATCCATAATTTATCCACCAAGTATCATTACTTCAACGCTATTTACATCTATACCAGACTTGCTGACTCACTGACACCATTGTCGACTGACACCATTTACCTTGTGACTTTGTCTTTAATTGCTCTTATATAGTTTCTATTTTTAATTCTTATTCCAGTTGTATATAAATATACCTCTGTCCTTATTTCTGTTTTTGTGCTGCTGTAACTCCTGAATTTCCCCCTCTGGGGATCAATAAAGCCTTATCTTATCTTAATAAAGCCTTATCTTATCTTAATTTGAAGAACACATTTTGAGTTTATCTTGTTTAAAAGGTCCCTTTTGTCAAAAACTAGGCTTAATTATTAGTTGTTTCCCTCTTAATCTACAAGGAATATAAAGGAAAAATACATAATGACAATAGAAAATTAATGAAATATAAGAGAAAACAAAAATGATAAAATAATTGACAGCCAAGGTGGAAAATTGTGTTTAACTCCCGAGACATAAAATCATCATATATCCAAAAGTAAATGCAGTATAATAACAGGGTGGAGCCAGACGGTGTGAACATTCAGGTCCAGGGGCATCCAGCTATATGCACTATTTTTCAAGCCATTTGAGAAATGCCTAAAAATCTGTACATCATTTGAGAAAAACATGATAGTTGCCAACGAAAACAAAAAAAAAAATCATCCTGTCGAGCCTACATCCTGTTTTGCATCTAATTGTTCTCCAACTTTCTTCATCATTCTGAAACCCTGGAGGAATTTGGCTGAAACAGCATTACTAATCTTGAAACCTGATCTTGAAGCCATAATAATCTGGTCTGGTCTAATTACAAATCAAGGATCCTCAACAACGCCAAGGAAATGTGCTCTTCAATACCCTGAATCGAATATTAGACAAACAGAAGAACGTTTCTCAATTACATTAGATTTCTTCAGGGAATATCATAGTAGAATAAAAATGGGCATACATTATTATCTCATGGTACTTTATTTGATCTACTCCTTGTCCCTCTGTTCTCCTTTCCTCCTCTTAACTTCCTCCTCCATCTCAGCCACTCATTTACTCCTGGAAAAAAACTCCCTTATGTCCATAGTAATCCATGAGATTCAGGGCTTTTGAGAAAACATTCAAAGCTGGAGCCCCAGAAGCCACCTCCCGCTCTGCATAATAAGAGCTAGACATGCCTTTATAAATGACTTGCCATCTCCTGGACTTAAGTGCTATTGCATATATTTGATCTGTATGCCCTAAAAGCAGCAGTAACACAGGGAAATCTACAGAGCACATGACTTATTCTCTACAGTCTAACCCTGGAGGGGCTAACACAAATGTTAGCCTACTCTCACCTCTCTCTAGAAAAATCACTGTGGCCCATGCATTATTCATCATAGATGAGTTGTTTCAAAGTCATTATGAATCCACAATTGAACCCTGGCACAAAGGAAAGAAAAAAATGAAGACTAATGGATCTCATTTGGGATGAAAGTCGACAATTTTATAGCTTGATGGCGGCCGAGGCTTCATATTCATACAGCCTTGTGTCTGAAGGTCAAGAAGACCTCAAAGTCTAAAACCAGATCCTTTCACACTACAGGTAACCTGAAAGATTCACTTTGTAATAAAATGTGGAAGTTTTTCTAAGGAGTCATTTTTATATTTTATAAATATATATTATATATATTTACTAGGGCTGTCAACGTTAACGCGATAACGCGTTAATACAAAATCGTTTTAACTACCACAACCACTAATTTCTTTAACGCATTAACGCAATTGATCTTTTGGAGGTTGTAGTGGGCTCAGTTTTAAAGCTTGAGTGAAGATACTGGTATCATACGATCTAGAAAACCTAAGGAATCCACTGGTCGCACTAGCTTGTTGAGAAAGAGCGTAAATAACGCTCCAAAGTTACGCTAAATTTTGAGGAAAAACTGTCATGGCCATTTTCAAAGGGGTCCCTTGAACTCTGACCTCAAGATATGTGAATGAAAATGGGTTCTATGGGTACCCACGAGTCTCCCCTTTACAGACATGCCCACTTTATCATAATCACATGCAGTTTGGGGCAAGTCATAGTCAAGTCAGCACACTGACACACTGACAGCTGTTGTTGCCTGTTGGGCTGCAGTTTGCCATGTTATGATTTGAGCATATATTTTTATGCTAAATGCAGTACCTGTGAGGGTTTCTGGACATTATGTTTCTTGACATTTGTTTTTTTATTTTTTTTGAACATTATTCAAACTTTTTTTTTTTTCATTTTTCGGACATTTTTTTTTACATTTGTCAGACTTTTTTGGGGACATTTTTATTTTTTTTTCCTTTTTTTTTATTTTTTTTTTGACATTTTTCAGACTTTTTTTGACATTATTGCGCACATCGGACATTTTTTTTTTTTTGACATTTTTCGAACTTTTTTTTTTTTTTCTACATTTGAATCATAATCACATGTAGTTTTGGGCAAGTCATAGTCAAGTCAGCACACTGACACACTGACAGCTGTTGTTGCCTGTTGGGCTGCAGTTTGCCATGTTAAGATTTGAACATATTTTTTATGCTAAATGCAGTACCTGTGAGGGTTTCTGGACAATATCTGTCATTGTTTTGTGTTGTTAATTGATTTCCAATAATAAATATGATACATACATTTGCATAAAGCAGCATATTTGTCCACTCCCATGTTGATAAGAGTATTAAATACTTGACAAATCTACATTTAAGGTACATTTTGAACAGATAAAAAATATGTCATTAATTTGAGATTAACTGCGATTAAATATTTTAATCGATTGACAGCCCTAATATTCATATTTATTCAGCCAGTTTGTTCAATTTGTCAGAATGAGAAAATCAGTCCCTGACTAGATGAAAACCTGTAGGGTTGTAAAACCAAAGAACAGCTTTAAGAACTACGTCTACATTTCGATGGCATCTTGACTTTGACAGCATGCTTCCTGTCTTGTTGTCATGTCAAAACCTTGTATTTCCCAACTGTACAAATTTCAGTAGTGGTCTTGTGATAATTTCATGACAGTTTGACAGCGATTGAAAAAAAAAAACAACAACTACTAGAGGAGTCTGTCACCATTCAACGTCATTAAATGCATTTTAATGATACAAGATTTCACCTGACAAAATGTAAACAGAGTTTTACACTCCTACTGTAGCTGATTTACTCTTTGTGAGCTGAGAGTAGTGAATATCTGCTCATTAGACGCAGGGTTCCTCACACCTCTGTGTGTACTTCTTCCTCCTGACATCTGCTCTACCAAACACACTCCAACTCAGAGAAACCAACTCAACACATTCTGCCCCTTTTTCTCTCATTAGCTTGAAAAAAAAAGTAGTATTTTTAAAGATAGATTCGTTTTTTGCAGTAAGAATTATTTTAATAACACTTGGTTAACACATCCAGAAACCTTGTGACACATCTTAAAAACGGCCAAGCTGGTCTCCAGTATTTTTAGCATTTAAGACAACATGATTACTATGCTGCTCAACACCCAACTCACTGGTCTACTCTATAGTCAATGAACAAAAAACAAACACACAACTTGGCCACTTCATAACGTATGTTAGTCAAAAAGAAACCTATAAGACTTTGAATTATACACGGTAAAGCACTGACAGACAGCAGGTATCTTTTTTCATGTAAGATTTTCATATAAATCAGGGGAAATTAATGCATCATCAAATTCTGTTTAGTCATTGCTCTGCTTTGCATTTACTATGATTTGAAAATAATGATAATCAATAGGAACGCGCGTCTAGCATTAACTTAATCAGATGGCACATCAGTGCTCCTTTTGATAGGCATGTAGAAGATCATACTGTCCAGTGGTTACAGCGTATGCCATGTAAGCGTAACGTCCCAGGTTCGGTTCCAGCCTTGGGACCTTTGCATGTCATACCTCTCTCTCTCCTCTCCATTTCTACATTGTCTTCTGCCGGGTAAAAGCGAAAATGCCCAAAAAATTATCTTAAAGAAAAATAGAAAGATCAGACTGCTTACTTTCTGAAATACAGTTGATCAGTTCTCACCAAGCAAATAATGAGTAAAAAAGTGAAGTTTAGTCAGTTTAGTGGAGATATTTTCCTTTTCTCTACTTAAAATGATCAAATCCGAATTTCTAAGCAGAAGCAAAACAAACCACAATGGAACTAAAGAGCAACCAGAACATGTGTTGTTTGTGCAGTGTGCCAAGAAAAGAACAGACTGATTGATCGACCAAAAAGTCAGACATGAACAACCCAACTTTGTAGTTGCATGAGGAAATTCATTTTCCATAAATATTCCTCCTGAGGGCTGCAATAACACATCTTATTCAGAGTGGGCGTACAGTAAGAAAGCTCACAGAGTGATTATAGTGCAAACAGCTCTAAAATAATCTCACTCTTGTTGTTCTGTCAAAAAGGTATGCAGCCCATAATCAGTCATTTCTCCTGGCTGTCACTTTACCTGCGGGAAACATGATTGGTCGGCAAACTCAACAACAAGCACTTTCATAATTTTCTTATTTTTCCAAAGCAAACTGAGCAAAGACCTTTAACCTCTTCACATTCTGTTAATAGTCTTTTTTTGAATGTTTTAAACTAAAACTCTGGCCAGATCTTACATATTGTACCATTAAGCTCAGCTTGTTTTGCATAAACGACTCTGTCGAGCCCCAACGGACCCTAGGAGGAAAAGAAAAGAAGAAGGAAAACTTGCTGGACCACTCAGCTACTGTAACAACTTAATGACCTATGAGGCCTTTTTTTCTCCCAGTCTGTTCTCTAGTAACTCATCATTGTCAACATTATCCAGGAACTACTCGTTAACGGTTTATTAATTATCACGTCGTTCCTGAATTGTTCCTCACTCGTTCATTATTAACTACCTACATTTTTGTGTACCGTAGTATTAAGTGTTACCAAATTTCTGCATGATATTCACACCCCACTGCGTGCATAGCTTATGACAAATTAAGGAAAATTAAAACCAACATCTCTAGGTTCATTTTAAGAAAGAAAAAATATGTAACTGGTGCAGTGTTTCTCAGCATAGAGCAGAGTGCATTGAATAAGCAGCCAGTATTGATTTGGGAACAATGTGTTCCAGACAACCTCCTCAAAATACTTTGTTTTGTCTTGGGACACAATCCCTGCAGTACAAATGATGTTCAACTTTAAAGAAAAGCTAAAAAGAATACAGGAGACAAAACAATAATATAATAATGTTGTATTTTAGTGACTGATAGAGAGAGAGGCTCACTTAGTACCTACTTCTCACTTGATTTATTACTTCAGTAAAAATTGTAAACATGAGGTTATGATCTCAATCACTAGTTTCAAGTCTTCTTCAATACAGCATGATGTTCATTTAGTAAATTATGGTCCCATTTAGAGTCAAATAGACCATAAAGCAGGGGATGCTTTAGGGCGGGGCTACCTTGTGATTCACAGGTCACTACAACAGCATTGTCCAGTCTGAGAGTTGTCTGTGCTAAATATAAGTAAAGTAAATTTTAATCTTTTTTTCCTAAAAATGTCTTATTCAGCATTCGGTTGTACTTAGCTCCACCCTCTCGTGTCTTTTCTGGTTGCACAAAACCAAGATGGTGACGGCCAAAATGCCGAACTCAAGGCTTCAAAACAGCAGTCCACAAACCAATGGGTGACGTCAGGGTGACTAGGTCCACTTCTTATAAACAGTCTATGATTTCAACAAGTAATGGCTCATGAGTTTTCACAAGTTCTGAAATATGACAGCACTTATATGATCTTCAGTCCCTCTAGTCTCATGGTACTCAGGTCACTTGGCATAAAATCACCATTTCAACGATGGGTCACAATCCTGCTCCGGGATTAATTAGTACAACGTAAGTGATGCTGACCTGTAATTAAAAGCACAGAGGAGCTTCGATCTTCTAAAGTGTCTAACTTTCATCACACCAATGTAAGAAAGTCCTCACATGTGACAAAGTAATGTCAATCCAGAAGAAAAAGTCTTCCTCAAATGACAGAAGTTAACTTTTGTAATCATAAGAAATCATCAGAATATGCTTATTAAAGAGATAAACAAAAAGTTATCTGTGTTTATGAAGGTCGAGTGGTGTGTGTTTCTTATTTATGAAGCCCTTTTTGCTAATCATGCTGATGATGATTAGCAGAACAGAGGAAAATAAAATGTTTGCAGTTGTTCAATTACAAGCTCATAATCATCCAGACGGGATAATTAGATACATTAACAAACTGTTCAAGAGCAGATACGAGTGAGTAGGAAGGTGAGTGTGTGACAGCGAGTGAATCATTATCCCATCACTCCAGCTGGTGAGGATGTGACACTTTGCCTGACATTAGTGGAATGAGAAAATCTCTCAGCTAAGACGGGAACTGAACTGCTCTCACGGTTCAAGAAGGCCGAACCAGAACACAATACGAGGTTCATCCGATGTTAGCCGGGGTCGGCTCTGACGGAGACAAACTCCGACAGCCTCGGCTGGGGAAAATAAATACTTAATGGTAAAATCCTATAAAATGCCAGATGGAGGAAAATGTAATCTGTGAAACACTGTCAGCGTCGAATGCTTTGATAACTGTGGATTTTAATAAGGGTTACACAAATCCCCTCCAGCTAAATGCTTTCAGCGTTGCGTCGTTGCTCGTCATGATTCATGTTTTACGGAGAAGGTTGGGTATTCAAACAGACTTTGCTGATCACATCAGTCATAAAGCTACAGAGGTTTATGGATTGATTAAAAAGCTCCAAGCATTTGGTTCTTACCCCTTAGTGCTTGGCTTTCCTTTAATGAGTGTAGAGATTAATACGGTTGTGAAACTGAAGAAAAACCACAATTGCTGCTTTCTTTGAATCTTCTAATAACTCTCCGCTGCACTGTGGCCGACTGAGTCATTCTTCAAGATGAGTTTATTGGCTTTTTATTCTTCAAAGGCAAAGCGTTAAAATGAGATGTGCTCAATGGATGTACTGAAATAAAGCTCAAGAAAGATTTAAAGAGGATGAAACTCAGATCGACTTCCTTTATAAAAAGTTATAAGTTAAAAAAGCAATCTTCACAAAAAATACTTAAATGTTGCTGAAAAGAACATAATCATTAAAAGGATATACACATTCTTCTAGCAATTCTTCAAGTCCGACTTGTTTCATCATTGTGAAATATTCTATTTACCCTGTGTAGATTTAAAAATGTAGTTTGTGATTACTTTTGAAATCTGTGGCTGTGATCTGCTTGAGATTTTATTCCCCGTCCAAAGAAGCATAACTGTACATCTGGCAGTTCCAGCTTCTTCTCACTGTTCTCGTTTCACTTCTCACAACTTAATGCTGCATTCATCTGAAACTGATGAAGTCACTTACAGGAAAAAAAACCTCCCTAACAAGCCCGCTGACAAACCCACCATCTGACATATCATTACCTGGTTGTATACGTGTTATTATTGCGTTAACTTTGACAGCCCTAGTATCCCCTTTGTGTCCAAATGAGGAAAGCACAAGGTAAGAGAGTGGAATGAAGAATGTAAAACCAAAAAGCTATTCATTCAATATCAGGCCTTTTTAAGTTTGGAGAAAGAAGGAAATACTTTTATAGTTATTAATTACTAATTATGCAATATTCTAACCCGTTAGTTGACACAGCGGAAAAGTCGTTTTTATAAGCATGCAACATTTGTTGATTGTGAGCGCCGTGTAGTTTGTGAATTTTGATGAGTGAGGACGTAATGAGCCAGCAGCATGAGTTGTCCTGGTTGATGGTTTATTCAGTGTTTGCTGAACTGTTGGGTGGGTTTTTTGAGCAGATAGTTTTATTTTTCTTCATGTATACTTGCATTGCAAAGATCATTTCCATTCTTCTATTGTCGCTCAAAAGTTACACTGCATGTAACAATCTGTCCTGCTGAGCAGACGTAATGTTTTATCAGTTTATGACTGCTTTGTAAAAAAAGACTGTACCAGTATGTAAAGCCAAGATACTGCATCTGTTCCACCATCCTAAAGCACTTTTACTTCATATTCACGCAGCCTGAGTCACACACCAAAGGCCATTAACAAACTAAACTAAGCACAAAACTGTAATACCTCAAGCAACTAATCGTCTGTGAGGCATGTGGAGGAATAATCATGGTAAATCAAGGTGCGAGTACTTTTTTTTCCTCTGAATATGGTCCACACATCAGATGAAGCATTTGCTGCCGATTCCAGCTTCTAAGCATTAATTCATCAGACAAGAAATGTGGGTTTGTAAGTGTAGTAAATTACAAATCCCAACACAGCCAGCCACCAACCACCAGCCTTAAAACATTCTCAGGCCAACCGCTCTCCTGCACGAGCCAAGGTCATTGCAGCAGCCAAATGGAGCTGGCAGCACACTCGTACCTCCGAAGACTCGTGTCCTCGTGGTGTAAACCAGCAGCTCCAGCCCCCGAGAAAAAGCCCGGGTCAAGACGATGATTACATCAAGAGAACGGGCTTGCCAAGCGTTACTATCGGTGCCAAATGTCCCGTTCTTTTCCCTCACACCTGCTCCATTTGTCATCATTCCCATTCATACTCTTTCTGTTGTCACACACATACATCACTCTGTCTCACTCACTCTCAAAACTCCAAACATTTTAGGCCCTTGGCTTACAGGAGAAATATTTTTAAGGCTGAAGAATGAAAGTAATAATCTGGATTTATTTCCTGCTCTACTCTGCAGTGATTATCTTTTAGTTGACAGATACAGCTTCCCTTCTTCATTCCAGTTCAAATCATGACTCAGCAAAGTCAACAGAGCAGATGTGTTTAAGAGAATAAAGTCTTACCTGCCAGAAGATGGTATCTATTGTGCTGCCCAGGAAGCCTTCTCTCGTTTCAGACGACAGCAGTTTGGGTCCGAGGATCGTCATAAACTCCTCGAAATCAACCTGTCCATCACCTGACACAATGAAGAAAGGACAGATTATTGATCGCTGATGACGCACTGATATTTGCATTTTTTGCAACTTTTGTCAAATGAATTGCTGGTTGTAAATGACACCAACTTAAACCCATCCTAAAGATATCCAAAGAAACCAATTAAAACTCAACCCTTAAGTATCTGATAATCTGATGAATAGTCATTCTGTGAACTGCAGACCATAATATCCAGGCTGCATAACAGAAAAGCAACCTTTTCTTAGTCTGGATCTGAGTGCATCTTGCTGTTTAGTCAACTGCACCAGCATGAACACAATCGCTGGTATCCCTTCATTGGTTTGGTGTGAGAGGTGAGGCTGACAGCCTGCAGCTGGATGTGTGTAAACTGGGTGTTGAGGGAAAAGGAGGATGTAGCATTGCAATGAATTTTTCCTGGATTAAACCAGTATATAGCATATACATAATTGAAGCCTTTGGGGTTGCAAAAGCTTTTCTTCTGTTTTTTTTCTACAATGTGTTTGTAGAAACACTGTGTTTGGTCTTAAAGGGAACTATGGATGCTTTTTGTCTTTTATCATTAAAGCCCAGCGCACTTCAAATCACACAGTTCAATACACCATTTACTACTGAGACCAGAGATAAAACAACGAGCCCTGACTACTGTAGCGCTATCATTCTGGATATGAAGCAGATCAAAGTTTACAGCTACTGTATCACTCACAACATGGAGTTCCTGCTGTGCACATTGACTCCAACAGTACTGATCTGGGAGTCTGCTCATAGCTGCTGAAGCTACTGCCAAAACAAAGCACCAAAACTCTGCAGATAGAAACACATTCAAACTTCCTATTGGCTGTGCTCCGGCTGGTGGGCGGTGCTTGGTATTTCCTCAACAGATCTCGACATGGCTGCCAAGTCACAAACTTTCTCATTTTACAGCTAAACAGTACACTACAAGATGTTTCTGGATACATTTGAGGAGAGAAATAGGCATTACAGTAACAGAATATTAATTGACATTTGATCAGCACTGCCTAGTTTTGCGAGTGATTGACAGCCCACTCATAGACGGAAGCTGGAAGGCAGACTGCAGATCAGCTCTGATTGGTTGTTTTCCTCCAGTCTGTGAAACCTTGCAGATGCCATTAGGAGCACCGGAGGACACAGAGGAACATGATTGTTTTCAGATTACCTGTCTCATGCACTACTGTCAGGATATAGTGACCGTTTTATAAAAATAACTTTTTATAATCAGATTTGCTCCGTTTCTACCCACTGCTGCTTTAATATAATTGAATTCAAAGCTATGACAAATGAAACCTAAAGTGTGAGGAAATGAAAAAACAAAGACTAAATTCTTCGCTATCTTTCATTTTTTCAAATCCCAGTTTGTTCACTCTCTTCTTTTTGTTCTTCACGTCCCTGTTGTAAACTCATTTTACTTCCCTCATCTTCCCACCTGCTCTTTCTGTATCTGCAGATAAGGCTTGGGCCTTGTCAGAAGAAAGTTACCGATGCAAGACGACACAATCTGCCCCGACCTACGGTACATCTGCTCCTTCTCGTGATGTTTAATGCAACTGACTGCACTGGTATGCATGTAAATTCACTACGGGCCAGACGAAGCAGTGCTGAGATCCAGGAGGATGGATGGATGAGATAAGGGTGGACTGGGTGAACAGGTTCAAGGTAAGACAGGATGAAGTACAGTAGTTGTGCATGTACTGGGACCAGGCTACAAAACGCAAGTGAGCCGTTTAAAGCTTCACCGAGTGATTCCTTTTATATTTCCGCTGAAACTATCGGACTGCTATCACCCACAATGCATTTTAATGCCAGGTGTGAAGGGGGTAAAAGTGTCTCCAGTGTCCACATTGAGATCCGATCACTCTGTCCAGCTCAAACAACCGAACAGGTCGAGTGAGCGATTACATATATTCGCCCCTAGTGAAAAGTGAGTCAGGGTTTTAGTGGAGGTGGAGGTGGCCAAGCCAGGTGTAAAGGGGCTAATGGTTGCATGCCAGCTCTCATTTGGATGTACCTGCAGTTTGTGACACCTCCACTTTATGCACAAAGTCACTGAGTCACTTTCTGTGTCTGTTATAGTCCGAGCCACCTGCTTTTGACAAGTCTCTTCCTGTGTTATGTCACAACCAAGCATCCTGTTTCAGCTCGAAATAGAACGATGAATTATTAAAGAAAGATGTGAAATCCTGCTCCCTTTAGTTACAGACAAACAAGTCAGATTAAAGACAATAAGGAATACAACTAACTGTTGGTCTCTGTTGGTATTTAGTTAATACATGCCTACACAGATCCAAACTTAGAGAAAGAGAGAGAGACGGAGTCAAGGTCATTAACACCAGAAGTAAAAGACGGACATGCGTAATCTATACTGAAAAACAAAGGCTGGTGCAATGCTGTGATCTGGAACAAAGAAGAGTAGTCACACCTCTCCATGAAGGGCATACAGAGCTCAATAACAATCACATGGATAGGCTTGACAGCAGAGACGAGCAGAGCAGATAACCTATCAGTATCTCCTAGAGATCGGCCGGACTTGGCCGCTGGGCTCAGAATGGATGGCCGTGACCGAGGATCCGATCCTCACAGCTGCCCACTTGGCCGAGATACAATCACTAGCGTCGATTCTCATTCATCTGCTAATGCCTCCTCTCCTCATGTCCCTTTGATCACTGGCTCTTTGTTATTGTGTCAACACGCATACATATGAGAAGATCATTTCACAAACTGCTCTGTAAACAACCAAAAAAAAAAAAAAAAACAGGCCAGATTTTTCTCACTTCATGTTTGGTAATTTAACTGTATATTGTGAAGACCTGCTCTCACGTCTTCCTATCAGTGTGTGATGGAACTGGTTATAGCCCCCCTGTCTCCCTGTGGATATAAGTTAGTAAATAATGAATGAATGAATGAATGAATGAATTAGGGATCCATCTAATGAATATTTCCATTAATTTTCTTTACTTCTTGATTAAATTGATTTAATCTATTACTATTTAATGTATATATCCATCTATAGCTGTCATTAAAGGGATAGTCTGGGTGTTTTGCATTGGGGTATTACCTAAGCAACCAGACACCATTGAAAAAAACAGCAATTTTATCTCGCAGAACAGCGAGTTGCTGGTCTACCGCTGCCTCGATCAGTTAGTTTGTTTGTGTTTTTGTCTGACGTTGGTTAGTTCGGATTCACCAAAGTCACACAACAACACAAACAAACGAACCGATTGAGGCAGCGGTAGACCAACAACCCCTGTGTTCTGCGACATAAAATTACTGTTTTTCTCAATGCAGTCTGGTAGCTTTGACGAGAGCACAGATAACTGCTTCAGTTCCTGTCGGAAACAGACTGTATAGCTGTCTCACTGCAAGGTAAACTGCCGAAAATGTTCTTAATATAGCGTACACTTAAACTGTCACATTTTATTCCCCATCGTGTAAATCACACTTCTTTGCACCTTCTCTAGACATGAAGTCAGTGTGCAGACCGCTCTCTGCATTGTTTGTCTAAACCGGTTGGATCAAATCAGAGTGAGCTGTCTTTATCGAATACAAGTTTGGCAAATTAACAAACACAAAGCCCTTGTAAGGCAGCCAGTCGATCCTAAGATTCAATAATGCCTAAACGAAGAAACCCCTCAGTATTTTTGCGAATGACATCAATCAATGAAAACAAGTTGACCTTGGTCACTTAAAGGGAATGCTTTAAAGGTTTTCTGGACTACAACTCCAACAAACTCAGATTCAATACAGAGAGACAGAAAGAACGATGAGAACCAAGTAAATAAATAAACAAACAGCGTTACACTTCACAGACATAAGCTGCTGTGACCTCCGTCAGCTGCAGAAGTATCCTCTTCACGTTGCAGCAGGCGATGCAACGAGACCGGCCCCGAGGCACAAAAGCAGCGACGCTCTCCTGAGATTCTAAGCAGATGAGTCAGAAGAGGAATAGAAGCAGTCTACCATCTTAAATTTTAATATTCAGCCCTGAACCCTTCATAGTATTTCTCTCTCCACAGTCAAACTGAAAAGCACTTATCAAAGGCTGTGATAGCAGAATGAAGAATTTGAAATATTTTCCCAGTGATTTGCATATTGCATTTTCCCCTCCAAGCCTTATATAATTGTAAGAGTCTATCCTTTATAAAATCACAGTTAATGCAGACGGCTTTCCCTGAGACCGCGCTGCATGAAGAGGGGTTGCTTGTGTTTGTGTTTTCTTGCTCCTCAAGAAAAGTGTTCTCTCCGAGAACAAAAGGTTAGAAGGTCACAGGTGAGGATGCTGTGCTGCAGAAATAAACCTCTGATTCAGATCTCAGGGTTTCGACAGCAGGGACCATTTACATTCTGGATGTATTGTTTTGTGACACATTTCTTATTCAGCTGCTGCAGCAAATGCAGTGATTGGTTTTGTTCTTGTTGGAAAACCGATATGACAACCTATTTTGATCTACAATAACAACCCCCATGTCATGTGTGCATACATTTCATTAGTCTCACATATCTCTTCATTTAGGTTGTTCTCTCCCGGCACCAGTTTCACTTTGGTACTTCAATGTGTCAAGCAGAACCGGCGAGTGGTTGAGATTGTAATGAATACACACTCAGGAATGCATGAATACATGTTTTATACATGACACAGAGGAATATGTAATGTGTGCATCTGAACAAGCAAGAGCGCATAGAAACACGCTGTTGTTTAATGTAAATCTTTGCAAAGTTGCATGTTGATTAGGCCTGAAAAAATATCTGATTGTGATTGTTTTTGATTGATATTGCTATATGATTTAAGTATTAAAGGGAATGATAATTTTTACATCATTATTCTCATTGCCATTGAAAAGGGGGATTTTTGCAGGGATCTGTACCAAACAAAGATGTTTTCTTAAAGCTGCAGTGGGTAGAAATGATAGCCGAGCTGCCAATCACTCGCGAAGCAAACAGTCAAACTAGGCAGCGCTGATCAAATATGAATCAATATTCTGTTACTGTAATGACTATTGCTCTCCTCAGATGTTTTCAGAATCATCTTGTAGTGTACTGTTTAGCTGTAAAATGAGAAAGTTTGTGACCCGGCAGCCATGTTGAGATCAGTTGAGGAAATACCAAGCATCGCCCACCAGCCGGAGCACAGCCAATAGGAACGCTCTCTCTCTCTGAAATGACCTGTGATTGGGCAAAGTCTCCCGTCACAGGCTAGATTTTTTAAAGCCTGAAAACAGAGCCATGAGGAGGAGCAGAAGTCTAGTTTTCTCTCAGAACACTTGATTTACAATATGCTGAAAGGTTATTATGGAATTTTTGCCCAATGATGCCAAAAACCTAAATAAATGTGCAGCCCTACTGTTGATGAGACCGCACACCTCATGGTATTTACATTTTTATGCCCGATCTGCATCGTACAGTACATTTTTACACCTGTGTGTGAGTGTGTGTGTGTGCATGTGACTCACCATCCATGTCTAGTCTCTGCATGATGATGGCCAGCTCCACCTCACTGGGCATGTAGCCCAGAGAGCGCATGGCCATACCCAGCTCCTGTTTGGAAATGTACCCGTTTCCATCACGATCCAGCACCTTAAACGCCTCCCGGATCTCTGCCAAGACAAACAGGAAATAGATCTTGAACATCTATGAACAATGCCCGCCCCTCCTGCTTCAAACAAACACTTATTCATTTACAGCAGTGTGTGTGTGTATTAGTCTGACAGTCAAACTGCTCTCTGTATCGTTGGGATTCCTCCCTCTCTTTGGCATTGATGCACCTCTCAAGACTTTGAATTCATCTGGCATTTAATGAAGTCAGTTAGCATTTCACCCTCCCCCCTCGTTCATCATCAATCGCACAGTTCTCTCTACACCCCCCCCTCTTCCTGTCTGACCCAGCTTTGGGCTGCATATTATGCAATTGGTCTCGCACCACTGCCTCAAGTTAACAAGATCAATTCCGCCCATCGATTAATTTTCTCCACCTGCTGTCACGGCCTCTGTCACCTCGGCTCGCTTTCGTTATTTCACATTCAACGAAACCCTTCAGGGTGCCCCTTTATTCTCTTTCACCTTCGTATTTTACAGTATATTTTTAATCTTTCAATTAGTTCAAAGAGTGAGAGGGGTGGGGTTTGCCTGTTGCCAGGGTGACACCTGTGATCTTATTGAACTTTTCCTCCAATCACTAAAAAGTATTCACTGTGTAGAATATCTCTTCCACTGATGCTGCTCTGTACATAACCATTCCTGCTCTGTGCAGTTAACAGGTGTCACTGAATCCTCTCAGTTCTTAGACGTTCAGTCATCTCAGAGGAAAATTGCTGCTTAATTTATCACCATGGGTTCTGGTGGAGGTTCCTTACTAGTGTGGCTTAACTCATCTTAGAAAAACAGATTTGTTTTAATCTGCAAGACACAGTAGTAGATCCCACTAGGGATGGGACGATACAGGATTATATCACAGATCGCGATAAAAAACACTCCATTTTCGGGATGATCGCGACATTACGTATGTACTTTCACTACATCACCATTATCAGTGGCCTGAAAAGGTCACAGTATCTTTTATATCCCTTGAAAAGAAAACAAGTGAAGTGAATTTTATTTATAGAGGCAAAGTTATAAATTTGGACGTAATAAGCAAGGATTGGAAAAAAGTCAGAGGTACCCTTTTGAAACATCTTTCGTTTACTGTTAACATTCGTGCGACCCCTCAGAGCCTCATCTATACTGCAGTTATACCTAAACTTGATGAAATTATTTTGTTTTTGGCTGCAGTGTGGAGCAAAAAGTGTCCCATATTTTCACATTTCTAGTGAACAGTACTCATGAGAAATACTGCATCTGCATGAACCTACATGGAGCAGGAATGAACATCATAAAACACCTTATAGACCTATAAAAATATCAATTTGGTGAAGCTCATAATGTTCGCAGACTCGAGCAATGTTGATTCAACTCAGTCGTCAATTTTTAGGATGTCGTTTGTAGTGTTGTTAAACAACACAGACTACAGACTTGCAGGAGGACTATTTTTGGGAGCTCTTTGTCAGTACAGTTATTCCAGTGTTTGGAAAATGTTAAACTGGTTTTTGAGCCTTTGTCCTGCTCACAACATTACATAGTTTTGCTTTATTGGTGACCCATGCACCAGCAGTTCCATTTACAAAAGCTAGACACACTTAACATTAATTTAGACATCAATTACCAAAAGGTGCGAGTGAGTTTTCAGGTAAGATAATGTGGCAAGAAGAAATTGACCCACATCTACGGGGGTTATACCGACTGATAACGCCTTTGCCCCCTTAAAGATGACCATCAGGTTAAATGAAGGCTTCAGTCTTCAGAGACATTGTAATGTCATAAATGAACTTTAAGATGAAATAAGTCCATTTATTGATTCTGATTGAGGCATCCTTTATAATTTAAACCTCCATTTCAAATGAGCTCTTGAAATCAGCCCATTGGCAGGAACCTGCAGCGTTGTCCTGGGTTTGTTGTTTTAACAACGGTGCATACATGTTGTGCTGCCGCAGCGACATATTACTGAACTGACTCACTCTCACAGCAGAGACAAAACCGCCTCACTTGTACACAGTTGAGTCAGCAGCTGGTTCACTGGCTGTTCAACGTGTGATCAAGTGGTCAGTGGAAGCAGTCGGCCGGCTTCGCTAGCGTGCTTTAATGAATGCATATTTCATAAAGACAGGAGAGGGTGTACGGCAAGAAAAGAGAGAGAAACTGACAGGCATCTGGTGTTTTTAAATAGAGGTGGAATGTCACTTCTCTGAAGAACACTATGACTGCACGACATGCATGAGCACACTGTTGAGCACTGAATAATTTCAGACTGAAGTGGAGTGGATGGTTTAACTCCATCCTTCCCGGGAGCCACAGAGACACAGTCTTTTTTTCTTTCAGAGGAAATACAGAGGACTAGAGCTTCAAAGATTAATCAATTAGTTGTCAACTATTTAATTAAACACCAACTATTTTGGTAATCGGTTTGAGTCATTTTTTAAGAAAAAAAAGTCTCTGATTCCAGCTTCCTAAATGAATACTTTCTGGTTTCTTTACACCTCTCTGACAGTAAACTGAATATCGTGGACAAAACAAGACATTTGAAGACGTCATCTTGGACTTTGGGCATTTTCTGACATTTTATAGACCAAACAACTAATCGATTAATCGAGAAAATAATCGACAGATTAATAGACAATGAGATTAATTGTTAGTTGCAGCCCTACAGAGGACATGTACTGCATCTCTATGCAAGTTGTGGATATGATATAACTGAATTTATCTTTTTTTGTTGCTGTTGGATCCAAGATTCAAAATTCAATACTTCAATGCAACACAATCTTTGACAGTTGCCAAGAATTTGTTGTAGTGGTCTCATAAAAACAATGCAGAGACGAGACAGACAATACCGCAGAATGTTGTTATAAAAGGAAAAAAAAAAATCCATCTTAAATGACTGGAAACGTATTGCTGTTGATGTTTATTCAGGGAACAAACAACAGCATTTTCTAACTGAACCAAGAAATTGCCAAACTGACCCAAAAACGTCATTTAGAAATGAGCCCATCAATCATCTTATTATCTGCTGCGCTGCTGCCGTTCTGGACCAGTCTGCTAGCAAATGATTCGTAACAACAGAACATGAATGGAGCATTAATTATGAATTGACTCGTAAAATTGAGAACATTTTTCTTCATTGTGTTGAGCACCTACAGTAGATAATAAGGGTTCACAGTCTGAGACCTGCATCAAAACAGCATGTTACTGATTCCCCAAAACAGCTGGTCCTGAGCAAAGAAACCCCCATCATCATTTGTAACAACACAAATCCTTGTTTTAGAGGGAATGTTTTCTAGGATGCACACATGCAACTGCTAACAAACACAAATTAAAGTCATACAAATTATATCGCTGCATTTAAATGAGCTTCTCTTGAATAAATCGTTCAATGACTCAGGTCTTTGTTGAGTACTTTCCTGTGTCTGGAGTGTGTTGGAACCGAATAACAACATGGAGACTAGCTAGGTTTATATATCCAAATGACTCAGTCCATTTCATGCACAAATGCTCCCATCCATCAAGACTCATGACACATGGGGAATATGGAGCTGCTTTCCAACTCATCTGACATTTGGAACAGCAACATTTCTACCAGACGGACAGAAGTAACAAAAGACGTCACAGCGAACTCAAACTTAGACGGAGCAGAATCCTCAAGAGTTTGTTAATTTTGTACGCAAATTATGCTGTGCAGTGTCAAAGGGGACAGATCATGCTCATTTTCAGGTTCATACTTGTATTTTGGGTTTCTACTAGAACATGTTCACATGCTTTAATGTTCAAAAAACACATTATTTTTCTCATCCTGTCTGTCTGAATATACCTGTATTCACCCTCTGTCTGAAACGCTCTGTTTTAGCACCAACAATTTAGCAAGCTAGCAAGCGGGTGACATAATGCAGGAAATGCAAAGGCATAATGACGGAGGAAAAAGATGAGGTTGTTGGGAATATCAACATTTTCCTCAGACATATATGAAAATTGCCAAGAAAAACAATATGCGACTAAAATTCCGATATATTGACTTATTATGTACCGAAAAATGAACTTCCGTGGCCTCCGTCATTTCTCACAACGTCACCAAACACGTCAAGTCATGAACTCTGAGCTTTCAGAAACTTTCTTCTTAAGAGGTCGTGAATTTGAACCACATTTGAAGGAACCTTTAATACTGTGTCAAATCTGAAAAGACGTTTGTTCCATATTTGGCTCCTGGCTCCAGTATTATCAATGACTAGGTGTTGCGGCGTCCCAGAGGGACTGAGGAAGAGGGAAAACACAGTCAGCACCCTGGACAGCTCCCCTAACTCCTGCTAAGACAAGTTGTCTGCTGCAGTCAGGTAGCCGAGCCCCTCAGACACTTGCTAAGTTTGGATACGAGTCTACACAGCACAGGCACAGAATCTGCCAAGTGGGAGCTGTTGTTTATAGGCCCATGGAGTTGGAAACAAGCTGCCTAATGCTGGTGCCCGTCAGCGTCCCTCTCTGCTTCAAGGAAAGCTCAGCACTGTTGAGCAGACACAAAGCAGCTCCCCGCAGGCTCACTGCCGTCTGGTCCAGCTCAGCATGCTCAGTGAATGAAGAGCCTGAGTAGGAAGGAGTTCTTCCACTGCCCTTTCACTAAACCTTTAATAAAATAGCATGTTTTAGTTTTTACTGTAAAGCCCGTCTCCAGGACTTCTGTATTGTGAAGAAATTGACCCTGGACCACCACTGTGGATATGGATCCAGCTCAACATGTGGTGGAGCATCTACTTCCTATTGACTTCTAAAGTCTGCTTTTGAGCCAGACTGGAGCTCCCAATGTTCCACTATATACTGTTTACAGTATATACTTACTAAGTGGTGTGAAGACAGTGACCTCTTTATAAACTAAGGTAAGACTAAGGAGCTGGTTATTAAAGTTATTAAAGTTTTTTGCAGCGCTTGTATCTAATCAGGAAATTGGATTTATACGACATAAGCATGAACATTTTAGAGACTGTTTACAGATGTCTTGCAGAAACTTGTGTTTTAACTTTTAATGTGTGTACATGGTATGGGCACCTGGGCCTAAGAACAAAAATAGAAGAAAGATTATTATTATATAAGCAGTATAACTCTACATATCCCAGTATACACAGTGTATACAGTACAGCCTCTGTGCTGTACAACACATCTGGTGCATATTTAGATCTCAGTCATAAAACTCCTGTCCTGCTGTTCTCATTGTTGGATTATTTTACATGCTGGATGTCTACCTGCTGGTCTGAGCTCACAGAAAATGTATCTAACATTTGATTTGCATAAAACCAAAAGAAATAAGTTTCCCTAATTGCACACATGTAACTGAAGGTCACTGGCCTCTTGGCTCGACCTCACTCAGCAACAACATGACTAAGAAAGCACAATATACGTGACGAAGAGCGCCCGCTACAGCAAATCATACTGAACAAATTACAGGTTATGCACTAACCTCTTCCTGTCCATCATTTGCATATTATGTAAAAAACATTTTAATGTCTTTATCAAAAGTTATTTACAGACAAGGATTTAGTAATACTTCCCATCCCCTAAATTGTTGTAGCACTAACAATGTAGCAAGCCCTGCAAGAATCTAAAAAGGGACCAGAGAGCACACACAGTGGAAAGGAGATTCTTGAAACCTGTCGCTTGTCCTTGCATTCAGTCAGGAGCAGACTATTCTCCTGCCCTGTACTCTTTTCTACACCTTGCCTGCACCGTACTGTAACTCAGTTTGCACAAAAACGGTCTGCTTTTAAATTAACAATTGAGCTGTAAGAGATGATGTACAAATTGCTCTCGGACGGCACAAAGGACGCTCTCATGTCATGATGCCAGGGCAGTGCATCCCTGGAACAAACCTACAAATCAACCATGTTACACATTTAGATGAATAAATGACAGCTATGATAAATATACAAAAGATACATTTGGTTCATTACTTTCAGAGGGAATGGAGGATGCGTTGCTGAGTGTTAATGAAGAAACACTGGATAAACTCTAACCAGCATTTGGGTGTAAATGCTCAGACTAAATCTCCAAAGCCAGTCTTCAGTTGAGTGACAGCAGAGCTCCTTAGTGTTGGCTTTTGACTGGATCACAGGTCAGAGGCTCGGCTCTGCAGCCAGGCTTGGCAGGAAGATGTGTTCATCTCCATAAATATTGACTGAAATCTCTAAAATCAATGGAACATCGTTTTAATTCTGTTTCATAGAATCAAATACCTATACCCTATAAGTGTTATTTAAATATCCTGTACTGGTTTAAAGATCATAAAAGGTACATTTAACTCGCCTTCTTGCTGCAATGACATCGTCAGACTCTAGGGGCAACACATGGAGCTATAACACAGGTTTCTTTTTTAGTGTTACAAAGAATTATTGCCTCAGTGGCTAAAGTGGTAGTGATGCAAAGGGTTTGTCAAAAAGCTCATATTACAAAGTGGCTCCTCTTTGCTCCACAGTTGCTGCCTGCTACAAATTAATACTACACAGCCAGCTACCTCCCAATGACTGAGTGAATCTTCAGGCATTATCCATACCGTACAAAACACACAAGGGCCTGTTGGTCTCTTTATAAATCCCTAAAGGCAACAGCAGCTCCTCCTGAGAGATGAGACATTTACAAAAACACACCAGCTGACTGATTCCAAACCGCCGGCCGTGTGACAGCTCGGCCCGCTGCTGCAAGCTTTTTAATGGCCCTGGACAAATACAGTAAATTGCCTCTTTAAATATTGTGAGGCTGAAGTGTTGAATGTGCAGAATGTGGAGGCTGTGTAAGCTGCTCCGGGGGAAAGGAGTCGGTGGGAGACATACAGGAGTTTATAATGACTCTTGAAACAGACACAAGACAGGTGGAAGTCTTCTATGTCCACATTGTGCATGTCAATATTGATTTAAAAAATCCAATTGGAAATTGTTTGGCATTTTTGACTTTACTTTTCAAAATGCATGCAAATATCTGTATTAGGGCTGTCAATCGAATTAAAATACTTAATCGCATGATTGCCCATAGTTGATCGTGATTAATCGCAAATTAATCACACATTTTTTATCTGTTCAAAATGTACCTCAAAGGGAGATTTATCAAGTATTTAATACTCTTATCAACATGGGAGTGGGCAAATATGCTGCTTTATGTAAATGTATGTATATATTTATTATTGGAAATCAATTAACAACACAAAACAATGACAAATATTGTCCAGAAACCCTCAAAGGTACTGCATTTAGCATAAAAAAATATGCTCAAATCATAACATGGCAAACGAATTTGTGTGAATGCATTATTATCGCGTTAACTGTGACAGCCCTAATCAGTATATGATTGGATAGATGCGGCTGTCAATGATCCAGGTATATAAAAAACATGTTTAAAGGACAACCTGAGCCGTATTACTGTCAAAAAATGTACTACTGAGAGTGTAAAAGTATTATTTTTCTTATTTTAATTCACGATGAATATGTTTCCAGTTTTGGTGCTATAATTGCCATGCTGTGTGGGACTCAAACAGGCAGCATAATGATGACTCAGTACAGCTGTGAGTCCATTTCTTTAGCCTAAAGATGTTTACATTTTGCACTGCAGCTGATTAAAGTTTGAATTAGATTATCATAAAGGAAAGAAGTTATTTTCCTATGTGATTTTTTTAACTCAATTCATGAACATTTATCCTCGGCGGACATCACTGTGATCCCAGCACAATGTGGGTGTGTGACATCTGAGCACTGCGGTCTGACTGATTTATGATACTGAGAAAATGGGTGTGATTTTTCATGGGTTGAGTGCCTTGCTGACAAGCACTTCGATAACTGTTAAGGCATGAATGACTAATTTCTCCCACTCAGATAACTAGAGAGCATATCAAACGGTTGACCTTCTAGCTGGGAGCCACCACTCATCCAACATCGAGCGTATAGTAAATACTGATACGGTAATTAGGGTTGACAGGCTACAGTTTGTCAGTTTCACAGTGTTTAGTCGACCTCATGAACCATAAGCTGTTTCTCACCAAACATAAACCCATTGAAACAGCAATGAGAAATTCATACGCTGCAAATATCTCCATGCATATTAAACTCGACCCTGAGTATCTGGCTATTAACCGGCGCACCGCAGCCAATTTTCCAGACGGCAGCTTAATGTTGCATCAATGGATTCATATTTCGGAGGTCCGGGGGAGTCTAGTTTGTTTGCTGCCTGTGAGGCTGCCACTGCTGACTCCGGCCGACTGTAATTGATCAGGTTTGTGTTCTACAGGCCCAGGTGATTACTCTGAGACAGACTCCAAAACAAAGGGCTCATAAACACGGCCGCTGCCACGGCACAGATGTCAACTCAGAGGCAGAAGCCAGCAGACCGTGAATGCTCCTGGTGAGATTAACTATGGAGAGAATAATGCATTACTGGGCTCTGTTGGCTCAGATGAGGAGGATGCTGCTGGCTTCTGTAGAACTGTATTATCTTTCACAACAGACTGGGGGCGACTTGGTTCAGCACCTGTCCTTTAAAACTAAACCTGTCACGGCCAGTTTATCTGCTTGTGGTCCGCCGGTACACAACATCATTTGTGGATCTGTTTAGTAACTGGAAAGGTTTTCTGAGAAAACGAAGCTCCATGTGGGTTTGGGATTCCGCAGTACAGGCTTGTTGCCCAAAAAAGTCATTTTTTTACGCAGTGGCTCCCGCTTTGTGACCGTCTGATCCGCCTTAGAAATCACATGACAGGCTGTGAGGCTCCTCCTCTGGTTCAATACCTTTGTTTACACTTTAATGGTTCATTACATACTCTACAGTCTTCTAAATCCTCAATGTATATGATTCTCTACTGCAGCCAATGTTGTTCTTTAACTGTATCCCTTAGTTCTGGTTCGACATCCCCCTCAAGCCGGCATGAAGCGAAACTAAACATAAAGCTGCAGTGAGTTTATAATCATTTGTATGCAGCACTATATTGCAGGTGCTTTGTTGTCTTTCTTTCACTCTAGAGTTGACCTTAATGTTGCTGGAAAATAAATTAATTAAAAACACATTTTGTTCCAAGAAAAGACACTGTGTTTAGGTTGGGGGTGTCTTGATATACCAGTATTGATGATAATCGTGATATTAAAACAAAACGCACAATAAACAAAAGTTTAAGGTGTTTTCTATTGCCTCTACACGGCTCTCAACATGGCGACAGCTGAGCCGGGGGCTCGTATAGCTAATGGTGCTAACAGCGCTAACAGTGAAAACAAATGCAACATCGCTGACAGAGTCAACAGTGTTAACCTGGGGGGGGGACTGGAGAGTGGGTGCTACGCTTCTGCGATGCTGTCGTTGATCGGGACGGCGTTATCAGCTGTAACCGCCGTGTGAGAGCAGTGCAGAGTAGCGGTCGTGAGCTAGCCAGTGGGCCCGGCCAAATGCTCTAACATGCACTAAAAGCATGCTCTGGATATCGTATAGAGCAGCTTTAAAGATGAATTTGACTGATATCATTACTATTATTATTTCAAATTTTCTATAAATATCACAATGATTGCTATCATGAATTCTTTTGGCCACGATAACCGTGTAGTGAAACTCTGATAATATGACAGCCCTAGTTTAGATTAAGACTTTTTACTAAATAAATGCATCATCTTGAAACAAATTCATCAAGTGTGTTTTTCAGGTTACAATAATAACACAGTAGGTGTTAAAATATCTTCTGCTCATCTTAATGATGATGCCAGTGTGGGGGTTGAAAGGCAGGCAGCAGCAGCCAAATCACTTTAAATGGACATTAAGCAGAAGGCAGGACAGCAGCCAGACCATTTATTGAGGATTCTTACCATGAAGCTCCTCCACAGAGATGCTGGCCAGCACGTCGCTGTCGCTGTCTGACAGCGAGCGGCTCAGGTAGTTCCCCTTGTAGAGCAGGCCTGCCGTCACATGGTGGAACGGCATCTTCTCCCTGAGAGACAACACAAGGAAACATTTAGACAGCAGTGAAGGGAAGGGAGGAGCTGAAGAGAGTCTCTCTGGGGTTTTTTGGAAGATTAGTTCCGAACACAAACACCAATTAAAAGCTCCACACATTACACGTTTCTAAACGAGGTTTATCAGCAGGGGGAAACTCCCACGTGTGATTTTTCTTTGTTACTGCGACATCACATCCTGTTATCAGGCATTCAGATTAGCCACTTAACATGAGAACTGACCTGCAAGGAGCATAAATTACTTAAATTACTTAAATTAAGTAAAAAACAACAACCCTGTCTGTAACAAAATTACGTTCCCATACAACTGAATTCTCAATTAAGCTTCGAGGGAAACATATTTTTTCGGTCACAGTTTTAAAACACGTTGTGAATTGAAACAAATCAAAAACATCATGGTTTGGCATGAAATAAGTTTGTTTGTTACGTTCATATAAGAAATGGATATAGTCACTGTGATGTCACGTGGACCACGGTTTTGAAGCCTCGAGTTCTGCGTTTTGGCAGTCGCCATCTTGTTTTTTTGCAAACAGAAGTTGAAACGAGAGTGTGGAGCTACGTACAACCGAAAGCTGACTAAGTTTTAGGTGACTGATGTGTTACAATTAACTTGATGATCATGAACTGAAAACACACTGTGAAAGGGTTAAAGTTGTAAGACGAAAACACGGACAACTCCCAGACCGGACAACGCCGTGGTAGCGACCTGTCAATCACGAGGTAGCCCCGCCCTAAAGCATCCCCTGCTTTATGGTCTATTTGACTCTAAATGGGACCATAATTTACTAAATGAACATCATGCTGTATTGAAGAAGACTTGAAACTAGCGATTGAGATCATAAACTCATGTTTACAATGTTTACTGAGGTAATAAATCAAGTGAGAAGTAGGCTCATTTTCTCACAGACTTCTATACAATCAGACTTCTTTTAGCAACCAGAGGAGTCGCCTCCTGCTGGCTGTTAGAAAGAATACAAGTTTAAGGCACTTCAGCATTGGCTTCGCTTTTCAGAACCGGAGGTAGCCGCCTGGTTACGATATTTAAGTTACGGACGTATATTAAAAAAACTCAACGTTGACTTTTGGTTTCACACAGGACACAAACAGCGGCCTTCTGGGTGAAAGTCCTGTGTTTGTTTGACCCACCCATCCACCCGGACCTCCTCCCAAAAACAAACGGATTCCAGGAGATAATACGTTTCCCTCGGAACGTAATTGACTATGTAGTTTCGTTGTATGGGAATGTATTTTTTAGGAGACCAGGCTGACAGTGAATGTGAACCCATAATCTGGGAGCTGCTTTGTCCATTTGTGATATTGGTGAAGCTAAAACAAATGAACCTCCAAGGGGCACATTATAAACGAGATCCATAAATGAAGCAGAACTCATTCGCTAAATTGGAAGTCACACAGTGACGAGGACTCGTATAACCAGGGGTAAATGTAGTGAATGTGTGTGTGCGTGAGAGCACGCGTGTGTGTACTGTATGTGCATAATGTGACTGATGCAATTAATTATTCAATAAATCGAAGCCCAAGGGCACAGGCGGCAAATAAGAGCACATAGAGCAGAGCGATTTGGGCGACTACTTCCTTCTCTCTAATTGGATTTCGTCTCGATGAGCACTTTGAGGAGATGCTTCTGAGACAGAATGAGGAGTTCAAAATGAGCCGAGACATTACACCAAAGATTCTCAATGCGTTCTTCTCTTTTTATCAGTTGAACTTAACATTATATTTCTGCAGAGTCAAGTAAGCCTCAAAATTACAAGAGCTTTGATAACACGAACATCAAAAAGTGAAACAGACTCTTTGGAAACTATAGAGGGCAAGTTAGGTGTGCAGCAGTTCTGCTCTTTAGGATTTCAGCAGCAGCTACAGTAGTAAACTTAAGTTTTATGAGTGTAATCCTCAGAATGACACATACAGGCTGCTGTCCCAGGGTGCTAACCAAATTAACAAGCCTTGAGAGGAATGAATAATTCTGCAACTTGTAATGTTGCTAGTTTCCTGCCAACCATCTCTTTTTAAAACAATTATATACTGTATACACTACACATTTGCCAGGTGAGTCATCACTCCTCTGTCATAGGGCATACTTAATATAACAAAGGGTTTATAAATTGTAACCAATGTTTGCTGAAAGCTATTAATGCTTTCTCAGTAAGAGGCTATTTTTCAGTTGACTGATAGCAAATGCAAACACTTTCAGACCTTTTCAAAGTCAGTTTAGCCACTTGCAAAGTTGCACATTATATCTGCAGACCTGAGGCCTTTAATAAACTTTCAAGAAACTCATGACCCTTTATAATTGACTAAGTCACTTTGTAATTAGCCTTTAAAGCTAGGGTGGCTAATGTATTTTAGAAACATTATTTTGTTATGTTTGTTGAAATTTTCATTACATCCTGACCGTTCGCCTCTCTCAGAGACCATCCATACCATAATAACACTACTTTAGGAGCATCGGAAGTCAGACGGCGGCTGGCGGTACCACGGTTTAGCACTCTGCGGCTCACGTTACCGCAGTTTCACAAGTGTGTCGGAGAACTACGGTGGCCTTCAGGTAACGTAAAAAAGCGAAAGGCTCTCTCTAGAGCCAGAGTTTAGTTTGTCCGTGTAGAAACACGGAGGAGCAACATGGCGGACTCCGTGAAGAGGCCCCGCTCCCTATGTAGATATGAAGGACTCATTCTAAGCTAATGAAAACACAATGATTCTTAGTTTCAGGTGATTATACACTAAAGAAAACATAGTTATGAATATTATATTCCATTTCTGCTAATAGATCCCCCGAAATGTAACACACTGTTCCTTTAAAAGGCGTATCCTTGATACATGAAGCATTGGTAAATGATTATGAATAAAGCCATTAGTAACATAAACTCATGCATTATAATGAAAGTTGTACTGAGTGTACTTTACAAAATGACAAAGTGATCAAGCAGATATGAAGAGGAAAGACACTTCAGACAGCTTCTCAAGCAGGACTGTCATGTGTTGCATATATCGGAGTTCATCAAATCACGTTGTATATGAAAGAAAACAGTTCGATGTGTTTAATCTGAGCCGACCAGAAGAAAGGGAACGTCAACTCTGCTTTTTTTTGGCAGTGAAAGGAAATTATGTTGGCCTATCTGTTCAATAATTGATCAAATATATCTGTATTTTTTCATTTTGCTACCACTAGCTCCTGTTAAGCACTATGTCCAGCACCTGCGAATGCTGATGTTTCCCTGGTTGGAGCTGTCAGCCATCCGTTACCTCACAAATTGAAAACTGGTCCCTGCATCCTTCTTGTTTGTCAGCTTAATAAGCATGCATATCAAAAGGTCTGCAACTACGCCCAAAGCAGGGTTTTTTTTTTCTTTTTACAACCAGCTTTCCTCACACGTAATGTCAGGATTTTTCATTTCCTAATTCATCAATTATTCAGCCATCTCTCAGCTGTCATTATGAATATTACAATCATCGCTCTTGTCCGTTATTTCCATATTATCGTTACGAGCCAGCCCGTATATTGTCAGCTGTTTGACGCAGGTGTTTACTATCCTGGGTTTTACATTGCTGCGGCCAACATGAGGAAATATTGATCTGAATGATTTACCATACAGGGACACAATTTACATACATTTCATTACAGTAAATTCTTCATGAGCAGACGGTGCATTCAGTGTTAGATAAAGAGAGAAGAAACAACACTACATTAAAAGCATGAAGGCAGTAATATCATGCAGCTCAAACCGTTGCCCTTTGGCTTTGGCAGAAGTCGGCTCTATGTGTGTGTTCTGTGTACTTTATGAGCATGGAAAGCAACTGTGGCCTCCATCGTGAGTTTTCTCACGTTTCTGACACTTTGGCTTTGCATTCTTAAGTAATCTGCTTATCCAGCTAAAAGCTTGCACCAACCAGCTCTGAGCAGAGGACAGACATGCGTTTCAGCAACAAGGACCAGAGTGCTGCTCAATGACACAAAGACAGGTCAAAGATGTAATGTGGGAAGTTTGGAGGCTGAGAAGTACAAAAGTATTTTCAGTACTTTAGTAATACCGGAAACAATCAACTGAAGTAATCAAAAAATGAGTCAGTAGTCAAGAAAACAATCTCAACACCAGGTCTTATTATCCGTTCTGTACTAAACTAACTCAAATGTTGTTTCCAAGGTTAAGAATTAAACTACATAATTTCAGTCTAGCCAAAATGACATTAACTGGTTCCAGCTTCTCAAATGTGAGAATTTTCTGCTTTTCACCGTTTAAGACTTTTGTCATTTGAATATCTTCGGGCTTTGGACAAAGACAAGCAATTTCTTTCTTCTTCTTTCGTTACTATGCATGAAAGCTTTACTCCTTACTCGTACAGAGGTGAGCTGGAGACCTTCTTCCGGATAAGACAACTAAGACCAGCAGGGCCGAGGGGGCAGATGACTATTGAGTGAGCATTTTTGTCACCTAACGCTATTGTAAGCTATTTTGTTGAGTTAGCGAAATGCTGAGTGAATTTAAGTTGGGCTTTTATTGTGAAAGGGAACCGTTCATTGACAACGTGGAAAATAATAAAGAGTTGTTGTCGTCTTGGTTCAGACTACGGAGCCTCTGTATTTTTATTTTAGAGATGAGCCGACTTCTTAGAGTCCATGACACAAAACACCTTCTGCATCACTCGTCACAACACTAATTACATGTATCGACATATTTGTTCTTGTCAAATAACTCTAAAAAGAGCGAGTGCACCAAGGAGTACGAAACCTGACATCACTGGAAAACAACCGAAGATATAGACGTGTTTATGAGAACAGAGAGAGCATTGCACACTGAGAGGCCATAAGAATTCACTGCAACATTTCACCATAATATCTCACAAGGATATAATGTTTATCAATGCAGGAGATGAGCGGTGATATAATGTGCTGAAACAGTAAATCACCTGATCTCCACCCCCTTAGGAAGACGGTGTTGAACAGAGCTGTTCGCAGCCTTCGGCATCATTACACTTGATTAAATTGATCAAGGTCTCTCTGAACAAGCTAATCTGCCCTTCAGGAGCAGAGCAACATAGAGCAACCACTTAAATTAGGAAGCAATCACCACAGCCTCAACCGGGACCACATCTACTTTTTTTCCCTCATCAAATCGCTGTTCTCTGCACACTGTGATATATCAGTTCAATAGAAAAAGAGCCAAGGATTCTTGGATTTAATAGTCAGATTGACTGGCTGATAAAAATGAGCCTTAGAAATGACTTGGAAATAAAAATCACTGGATAGTAACGAATTCTGCATCCCCGACTCTTTGAGGACACACAGATGCTTCTCCCCCCCCCCCCCCCCTCACAGGGCTGCAACAAACAATTAGTTTCACTGTCGATTAGTTATCTGATTGATCAAATTCTTTATTCTATAAAACATAAAATGCACATCACAGTTTCCCAAACTGATGTGTTCAAAGAGCTTGTTTTGTCTGACTAAAAGTCCCAATTTACAATTAAATTAAACCAAAAAAGCAATTAGCAAATCTTCACATTTGAGAGCCCTTCCACTAATCACTTAATCAACTAATGGTTCCAGTTTTACTCATTACCTTTAAATGGACTGTAAAGAAGCCATCGTGTGTGAAAGCATAGAGACCTAAACACAGTAAAATGTTTAAGTCGAGCTGTTTCATCTAGACTGACAAGAGCAACGTAGGAATGAAAATGTAAAATCACACATGCACGTGACACTAAAAGCAGAATAAACCTGCCGTGACTTTATGGGACAGTAACTCACAGTTTACATCACGTTGAGGCCGTTAGCTGATGCTGCCATCCAAAGTAACTTTCAGTGAGTGAGTAAGTCTGGACTCATTGTTCGGCTCAAGGACACGTTGCATTAACAGGACACGTGGCTGTTGATGGCTGGACTAGGCTGTTGTTGGACCTGTGGCATTTAATCACAGAGACAACCCGACGCTCCAACACATACGCGAACAGCGGTCTCCTGGATGAAAGCCCTGTGTCGTTGGACCCATCCGCCTCCCCTCCCACCCACCTTTTTGCTCTTTAAACCAAAAGGGTGCCTTGTGCAGTGGTATCAAACGCCGACGGCCGGGACAAAGCGTTGGTTTTTGACGCCAGAACGGGCTGGACACTCTGCCTGAATAAGTTTCAACATTATCACCAGTCTATTCATTTCTGAGAGCTGAGTTACTAGAAGTGACTGTTAAGTTTGATGGCTGAGAAAAAGGTGGCTGCAGGTAAAAGTCAGAATTTGATTTCAGCGATACCTACAGTATATAGCTGATTACAGACTTTTAAATCTTTCTTTTCATGTCCTGCATTTTTCCCCAGAGACTACATGCAACAACCTGCGTAAACAGAACAGGTGTGTTCAAGATTGACGGGTCAAAGACAGTGAATCAAACTTTGCAACTACAGCATATTTAACCTTGATCAGAAAATCTAATCACCTGATAAAAGTCATACAAGTTAACATATTTGAACGCTCCTAATAAAAATGCTCTAAGACAGCAGGCAAAAGCTCAATTTTCTTATTTTATCTGATGGATTATGCACAGAGGATGGCTGCATAAATTGCTGGATTTAATGATGATGTGTTAATTTTGATGATGTTCAATCAGTCGGAACAGAAAAAATACAACTATGTTTACTGTGGTGTGAATATACAGTACAAATATGTTTAAAAAGACACCTGTTAGAAAATAGTAAACTTAAGAAAAACCATTCAGTGTATATATATATTCTTGGACAGTAGAGAAAAAACTATTATTGCATCATTATATTCCTTTTAAGTCTTTCCAGTTTTGTTAAGACTGGGTCACAGCAGAACTGAACCCAATTACAGCAGACACATAAATAAAACCAGCTTCCACTAAAGTTGTGTGCATGCCTTGCAGAGAAAGCACTGCTTGTACGGACACTTCAAGGAGAAGACAAAGATGACACGACTAATCAAAACACTTTGACCTTGGAGGAAGAAGCACTACGCCGCAATTACACTATTGCCATTAAAATGCTGGATGTCCTCAAAGAACCGGCGGGACGACATGATGAACTCGTTGCTCTTTGTGCCAGGTAGGGGTGGGGGGAAAAAATCTATACAGCATAGTATCGCTATATTTTGCGTGGAAATATTGCATCGATACAGACGTCAACTATCGATCTATTATATAAACCTCTAACAATCCGATGGCCCGACCACTATTCTGTCTTTCAGAGGTTGCAGCTGGCTCACACCTTCCTAACATACAGATATACTAAGATATAGTGATATTGATTTATGTCAGTTACTGTCTGCATCGATTTTGAGGTGGAGCAAGGGAGCGAAACTTGGCATAAATAGAGCCAGGGCGAGCGTTTCTTCAAACAAGCGAAACGTCACTCAGCCCGTTTGCTGATGCACGGAGCAGGTTTGAACATCTTCACTGGGAAAAACTGAAACAATCTGATGTTTGCGCGTTCGCATCGCGTCCAGTTAGGAGAAGATGAAGCTAGAATGAAGATACTGGCATCATATGAAACTAGAAAACCTGAGAATCCATTAGTCATGTTTGTTGAGAAGAACGCTAAATAATGCTCTAAAGTTACGCTAAATTTTGGCGAGACCATTTTCAAATGAGAATCCAAAATGTCGTCAAATCACTTGTTTAAAGCCCCAAACTATTATATTCAATTTAAAATACTACAAAACTGAAAAAGTAGATAATCCTCACATTTGAAAAAAGAAAGCGTTTATTGTGTTTGCTTGATAAATGACTTAAAAAATGAATTGCTGTCGCTTAATATTCTGTTAAGCAGATAATTGATAAATAGTCTTACACACTACAATTCAAGCCTGTGGCACTTTACTATAACTGGCATTCATGTCATAAACTTCTGTAAATGGTCTCACAGAGATCTACATGTGATTCGGCAAACAGGCTGTTATAGTGATAGTAAAACTAGTTCTTAAAAAGGATTTCATCTTGTCCTTTTGAAATACTGAGCACCGATATAAATCTTTAGATGATTTTTGTCCAAGTAGATACTGTAGCCTGACAGTAAACAGACTATCTGTTCTATTATTGATCTTCTCTGTATTGAAGCATTGTAATATAACTACATGTTATGAGTCCTGCGAGTGCCAACGCTCCCTCAGTTTCTATAAGAAATGACTAATCAGCCCACGACCACACCAGAGCATCAAACCAGCCCTCAGCTCTGAGTCTCCCCTCTTGAAGAGTGCACAACCTGATGAAAAGAGCACAGCTTTATTCAAAGCTTTCTGCATGACAAGGAAGCCAGATGGCAATTTCTCACACCAGACCCTGCTGCACAACAGCCAACAGCAAAGAGCTGACACTGAGGGGGACACAGACAGAACATTATGTACCTGCAGCAGTCGCTCCGGCCAGCTCGTCAACTTTGCAATGAGGACCATGACACAGTGATCTTTAGGAGCAAGTCTGAAAACATGTTGAGAAAAGACACCAGTCCCAGTTTAAACACCAACTTATCAGCAGGATGCAGTTCCCCCTTTGAAGGTACACCGACAAATTGGCATTCCTCCCCACCACGAGGAAAAACCGCTGCACTATAAAACCAAAAGAAAGGTGAGCTCTGCTTTATAAATCCACACTGAATAACACAGTTTGATCACACCACTAGCAGAGATGTGACAGCAAAGACAAATACCTGCTGTGACATCACAGATTGAGGCGTGGCCACATTAGCAGAATACTTAAAGTCCTCCTCCAGACATGTTAAAAGTATGTAAAAATACTGATAAATGTTTTGTTTAACAGGGTTTTCCACCATTAAAAGTAAAAAAAAACCTCTGAAAAGGAGCTGGAAGCACATCTACTCTTTCTCCGTCATTGAGAAATTCTGGATCTGGCCCCGCCCACCAACACTGCTTAAGCTGACAATGTGCATCAAGATGGCGGCGCGGAGCTCCTCGACCGGCTCACGATCTGCAGAGACAATTTTGGTGTTTCTAGAGGAAACATCGGAGAGATTCAGCCATATGACTCAGATGAGGAGTCTGTTGTGCACCAACATCCGCATGTTAGCTTGTTAGCTTGTAACTGGCAGTGGCTGACAGTGTGAGTGGTTGTTAAACATACAATAATATCTGCTACGATGTTACAGATTGTTCAGACATGTATGTCTCTGCCATCGTTTTGAAAATAGTGAAACTTTATAGAAAATACCAGCACGCAGCTACACCTGGCTTCTCCTCCAATATCCCTCATCTCACCTTAGCGTTACACTAATGATATGGAAAGCCCCACTCCACAAGTTGACAGGATTGGTTCCTCAGGTATGTGACGTATGAAACCCTGGCTGTCTGACTCTGTGTTTCATTGGTACACTGCAGTTCCAGGGCAGAAACGCTCAGCCATGGCATCGACTGCTTTTGGCATATTAAAAAAAAACATATGGATGTGTTAACAAGGTTAAAAAGTTGATTTTCATTGGAGAGGGTCTTCAAGAAGTTTCCACCCCTAGAGAGAAATGCAGCAGTAAATCTTCAGGAGGGGTTTTCCCAGTTTTATTATTTCCAATCACTTCTAGAGAACATACAAACAGCTGGTCATTAGTTGAGAATATGACAGCACTGTTGAAACACAGCCAAGAAGATTATTGTTTTGTAGAATCTGTACACTTTAGATCAAGTCAGAAGTGAGGTATTCTGGTCACACTAGTGAGGCAGCTTGGTGCCGTCTGATGACTCTGTCCACTTGTATGGATCTGTGTAAACACAGTGAGCCTGTAACAGTGCTGTACACTGCTGCAGCAAACACACAAAGGAGGTGATAAAAACCATCAATGTAAAACAGCACTTCCATCTAGCAGGTCATGACTAAGATGGATTTATTACCAACTGACCAGCCAACCGTATCTGTTCCTAAGGTGTGTAACATGACACCAAGTTATGAAACACAGACAACAACATAAATGTGTCCCAATATCTGTCCCTGTAATGTTAATAAGAAGGTGAAAAATATTAGTATGGATCAATAAGACATGCCTGAAGCTTCTGTAAGAGCAATTTATGGTCAAATGACTCTCCAGTCTGTGGACTGTGCAGCAGAGGCACACAGCTTGAAAATGCAGCCAACTGGGTGCAAATGCATTTCATCAAACCATCACTGCAAAGCAGGAGTCAAACGCTCTCCAAACTGAGAAGAGAGACAGGAGCGTCCCACAGAAGTGCCACCTCTCTGCACACATTACCAGCTGCTGCCTGCAGCAACAGACTCTCTCTCTCTCTGATTCTTACCCATACTGGTGGCTGTACTCAGCAGGATACTGCAGCACAACAGGCTCCCTCACTGGACTCTCCATCACGTCCACCGCCCCGTCCCTCAGGTACGGGTTGCCCGGCAAGTCTCCGTTTACCTCCGAGTGCGTCCCCAGCGGCGACGGTGGCGGCGGCGGCATGCCAGTGGGCTCCACCGTCTGAGGATCGGGCTCTATGACCTCCTCCTCCATCAGACTCTTAGATGCAGCGGTGCCTCCGGCAGCAGCAGCAGCGGCAGGCTGTCTGTCCACAAACCACTGAGCCCTGCTGCCTCCACAGTTTGGGTTTGTCCCAGAGCAGCGGCATCGGTTCCCAGAAACCCGCTGTTAATATTTGAGCACTGAGAGCAGCAGGTACAACAGCTCCTCTCATGCTCCACTCCTTGGCTCCTCACTCCCTCCCACCCTCCCTCTCTGTGACTCCCTCTCTCTCTCTCCCCCTTTGCTCTCTCACTCACTCTCCAGTGCAAACATTCCTCCACATGGGGAGACAGAGTGGAGGGCTCATTAGTGAGTCCCAATGACAGCCTGCCTGCGGCTGAGCTCACAAAATACACAGGGAGAGGCTAGAGGAGAGAGAGATAGAGGCAAAAGAAAGAGAGAGAGGCAGAGACTCTGAGACAGACAGGGTGAAGACAGACAGACAAATAAGGAGAGACAGACCAGCAGGAGCCCATAAGACAAGGAGAGAGTAGGAAGCAAGGATGACAGATAAGGTGAAGGAACAAGAGTGACACAGACTGTGCATCCCAGTGGGTTAAGCTCACAGTGCGCTCTGCAGGTCAACACCAGGATACAGTGTCACACATCACACAGAGAGCGACACGTCTCCGGGAGAGCGCGCCTTTGTGCGTAAAAGCGTGCGCCACCGTGTGGAGCAAGTGCGCGTTTTGGGCACTCATGCGCAACGAGAGGATGGTGATGGTGGGCGGAGTCCCAGCGGGGGTCCAAAGTGAGAGCTCTGCTGAACCCATTCACAGCTCCAGTACATCACATCGACCCAAAACACACACACACACACACACACACACACACACACTTCCTGTGAGCTGCTCGTCATCAGTGTGACAGAAACTACATTCATGCAACAGCTCCCATCATCACTAACAGGCGTCAGCGTCCAATTAAAAGACATTCTGCTCAGATCTGATGTTGTCTGATGAGTGAGTGGTTTAAAATAAATATATAAGCTTCTCTGAAACAGGCCCACCTCAAGACGATTTATCTTACGCAGGTCAGCTGTCAATAAGTTATTTTAAAACTTTATGAAACAAGGATCAGTCGATTTTGCTGCTGCAGTCTTTGACGAATCTCGTTACATAAAAAGGTAAAATATTAATCAAGCCCATTTCTCACACAGAACTCACCATCCGCCAGATGAAATAATGAAAACTACATCAGATATTAACACTCTTCTGAGTGGACATCAGCAGCTCATGACAGGTGTAACATTGAGCCTATTTATTTCCCATTGAAGGTAATTTATGGTTTAAATCCTCCAACTTACCTTTGAGGGTGTTTAGTGTTTGAAGGTGATCAATCAAATCCCTTGATCGATGCCAGCAAGAGGATCCAGTTTAGAGACTAGAGGTGGATCCTCAATCAGCCTTGTCTATCGATCCGGGTGCTTGTTGTGTAATTAGTTAATTATTCCTTTATTTGGGGAAGGCAGTGCAGTCATTTCTTCCCATCGTAAACACGTGAAAAGGTGTTTGTTTTCCCTGATATGAAGTCCAGCAGCAGCAGCAGCGTACCGCGCGTTCAATCGAGTTGCACTTTTCGCCAAACTCTCATCTCATTTTTTTAATTTCTTCTCTGGTTCCGCGTGGGATCCGGTTATATTGACGGACAGTGAAGGCTGATCATAAAAAAACAACCTTTCACTGCACAGATCCGGTCACTCCAAGTATAAATCCATGAACCGAAGATCCACACACACATATGTGCCGCTGCGCGTCGGTGAGATTGATGGAGCAGCCGGTGGCCACAGAGACGCTCTGAACCGAATCAATACGCAATCAGGCAGCAGAGCAGCGATTGGCTGATTCTACTCATGTTTACCTTAATAGGGTTATTGTGTCATTTTCAACCGGAGAAACTACCTGATCCGTTCAGAAATCAATTCAGAACTGAGCCACTTTATTCCACGGTGTTATTCCTCAGATCTAAATTTTTTTAAAAAGTGAAACTGTATTAAGCCGAAACAAGTTTGTAAAAACTTAAAGCTGAAGTAGGCGAGATTGGTGCAAATATGATTAAAAAAAGTTATTTTTATAACACGGTCGCTATATCGTGATAGTAGTACATGAAACAGGTCTCCCGTCACCAGCTAAATTGTTTTTAAAGCCTGAAAACAGAGACATGAGGAGGAGCAGTAGTCTAGTGATCTCTCAGAACATTTGAATTACAATATGCTGAAAGTTTATTATGAATTTTTTGCCCAATGATGCCAAATATATACTGCCTACTTGTGGACCACAAAAACACAATGTTTTGGGATTATTTTAACATAATTATCTGTCATCGTATTTGATCTAAAATGCAATTTTTAAAGGTTTTTCTGTGATTTATTTACTCTCCGTTTTCAGACAGTTTGGTTTTTCAATTTTACTTCCAAAACGGAGTCGTCTAGTTTCCTGTATTTCTCCTTATTTATGCACAACTTGACAGAACTTTTTTTTTTTGTAAATAGCACCTGATATTTAACAGTTCCAATAACTTATTTTCAGGACAATCTGAGCTTAATTATGGTTGGTGAAAAATTATATAAATTGACTTTAATGTTTTTTTATATAGGCCTATTGGTGCGTGTTTGCCTCATCAATTTACCCACGTTTTCATTTACAGTCAGGTTCCAAAAGCAATAAAGTGTATATTTAATTAGCTCAAATCTGCTTCTGGCAAAACAGGTGGTTGTAAACAGTTGCAGAGAAGAAGACACAAAGGAAATAAATATGCATAAAATAAATTATCAACTGTAGTGTTTCCTCACAGGGAAGATAAAGCCTTGAAATTAGTTTTCTTTACTGACCACTGTGTTGATTTTAAAGGGATAGTTTGGGTGATTTGAAGGCAGCACGCCCCCAGTTTGGAGAAACAGAGAGGGGAACCACACTGGAGAAAAGCAATACAGTGCTGTGGACGAGGACGGCAGAAAAACGTATTTTATCCACCTAAAAGAAAGGCTCACCTAAAAAAATCAATATCTGTTTAATTGTACGCTATATTTAGAATATTTTCAGCACTTTATAATTTTTTCAGCACTTTATCTTGCCATCAGACAGCCCTTTCCTTCTCTTTTCCAACAGGGAATTGAGCTGAAAGTGAAGCTTATCTATGCTCTCTCCAAATCCAGCAGGCGCAGATGACAAAAACAATATAGACACGTTTCACTTTCAGTTCAGTTCGCCGTCAGAAAATATTCTTAATATAGCGTATGCTTAAACGGTTGTACATTTTTTTAGGTGGGTCTTTCTTTTAGGTGTTTAAAATATGTTTTTCTGCCGCCCCCGTCCACAGAACTGTTATGCTTTGCTCCGGTGCCGGTGCTCCTGTCTGCTTCTCCAAACTGGGGGCGTGCCGACTACCTACTGCTACTGTAGGTGAGTACCTCATACAAACCCACTTCAAAACACCTGAACTATCCCTTTAAGGTGACCATCTGTCTATTCCAGCTGAAAACTGTCTTATTCCCATGATCCATGCTCCAGTTCAGACTAATGTACACTGACTGATGTCTACTAGAGGCAGAAACAAGACGGATGAGTCGGAGCAGACAGCAGCTCCATGATGAATGACTGAAGGAACCAGACAGTCTGCAGGTATGAGTGTTTCTCTCAGGATAAAAGGGGCCTGTTGCTGTAAGTGATGAGTTATGTTCGAAATAAAGCTGAGTCAAGAAGTGACACCTGCTCTGGCAAAATGAAAAGTCATCAGGTACGTTTTAAAGGACAGTGAAGGATGCTGGGTCTTTATAGCTGACAACATGATAACATGCAGCCAGTTTCTTAGGATGGCTGTGAATTTATACATCAAATGACCAGTGTGTAAAATTACAGAGGATCTATTAGCAACAATGGAATATAATATTCAGAACTATGTTCTCATTAGTGTATAATCACCTGAAACCAAGATTCGTTGTGTTTTCGTTACATTATATCGCCATGTTGCTCTGCAGGCTGCTCTCATACACCGTTTGTAGCTATACCTACGAAAAGTAATGCACTGTAATTTGTGTTTATCCTACAAAATCAATTTGTGTGTGAATCATGTTATCATGAACCAGGAAGTATAAAGAGTGGCAAACGCCGCACAGGGAGGAGGTCGGGGTGGATGGATGGGTCCATGAAAACCAGAAGTCAACGTTGATTCATTTGTCACGTAACTTCCGTACTTGCAATCTGCAAACACAACTAGATGTCACCAAATCCTACACACTGTACATTTAAGAAGGTTCAATTAATGTGGTTTCGGCTCCTGGACATTCTTACTAATTACCTGCGGTATTCATGGATGTGAATATCTGAGAGAATGCTGAGAATGCTGAGCAAACCCGGGACACAGTGAAGAGTTAACATCTCTAGGAAGTGGGAGAGTACCTGGTGATCCCACATGAAGGAGAAGAAGAGGAGGAAGTTGTTTGGGAGAAAGAAGTAGCTGCTCGCTCCTCCTCACTTTGACTTTGACCTGAATAAGAAGCGAAACAAATATGATCAGATGGTTCCGCTGTGGCCAACAAGCATATCACACATTTCCTCTTATTTAGTATTTACTGAGCATGTTCCTCAAGTCCATTACACCTGTAAGAGTGCTGATCTACAACTTCTTCATTTAAATATGTTGCTCTTTCGATTCTCAGTGTTACAGATAAAAAAAAAAATACTTCACAGGAAGCCATGCCCCCAGATGTCCAGTTAGCCTTTAGTTGGTGATTTACAGGTCAAAAGATATTCAAATGTCTTTGTTAAACCTGGGAGAAATTTGTTTGAAAGTGAAAGATTTTTACATATAGCCAACATTTCAGTGACTCTATTTCAATGTGTAGTAAAGACCAGCTTAATTGAAATACAATCATTTAAATGCTGTTCAAACAATGGTTATATGCAGGCTAGACGTCTAAAAAAATTTCCACTTTTCAAATCAAATGTAGCCCAGTTTCACCAACATGTATAGACAGCTTTAGACCTGCAAATAAATCACAATCAAAGGAAAGACTGCTTATCAAAAAAAGGTGTGACCAAAATTTAGCAAAACAAAAAGTCTTGAAGATGATATAAAGCAAAGAATAAACAGTGGAACAGATTTTCTGTTAGAAGTCATTTCCCCTGAAGGCTACGAAGCTGATGGCAGAGCACTTTCTGCACACCCACTCTCTTTCTTTATTCCTACTCCTGTCAGTTAAATCAAATGAATGCCATATCTAACAGGGTATTGTACATTTGACAGTGGTAATCTAGTAATTTGCCCACTAGGAATGCCACAGCACAAAAAAGACCCTGCCAAAAACCCACTTTCGTACTGTCAAGATTACAACAATTATTTTTCACATTTTAAGGCATTTAGAGGGTTCTCACGCAGAGCGACTTAGTGTGAGTCAGCATGTAGGAGTCAGACGTCTCATATGTGGTTGTTGTGACCTTTTGGTCATTGTATAACCTCAGACATGTTGGACATACTGCGTATCCACTACTTATACTTTTCTCTAATAATTACCTTTAATTGAGACGACACAAAGCCCACTGCACTGCAAAACAGTGTCTCACTGTGTGGGGTTCATTTTTCTATGAGCTTTATTTTACCAGGAATGTCTCGAGGTCAGTGCACATGTATCTCTTTTTCAAGCAATCACATACCCCACTGATAGAAAACAACAAAGACACAGTAAAATAACTACTATAGACTGTGGCTTTACACCAACAAAGTCAGTGTACAGTATTTATAGGAAGTAGAAGCCACAGCTAAAACAGTTCCTTGTAAAGCTTGTAAGCTATGATGCAATAAATAGAAAAGAAGAGAGAAATGAAGGCTCTGTTTTGATGCTGTAAGACTTCTGTGCTTGTTGTACTGTAAACCGATGATCTGCAACATTTTATCTGACAGTTTATATAACAGTTACATTTTTACAGTGTACTGTACACTGTAATCAGAGCATACAGTAGAAAAAAAGCACACTGATTTGCCTGTTCAATCACCCAGGTCTATTATTTACACGCATGTTGATTTGGTCATGTGACCCTCATGCTATTATGAGTGCAGCATACATACTGTATATTTAACTGTGTAATCTAGGCTACTTCCTGTTCAACAAATACACAGTTTACTATTTAAATGCACTGTGATGCCAACATGCTACTGTTTAGATTCAGCCAGGAGTTGTTTCAAGTTTCTGTATTTATCAGATGCACAACAATTACAACAAAGCAATCATTGGCAGTGGATATATTGGGTCTTCAACAATGCTCATTAAATATGTTAATAAAAATGAAATATATAAAACTTCCTGTTGGTTGTAGGGTATACCTCCAAGAGTGGCTTTTTTGTACGTTTCCCAGGGCTGGCTTGAGGCGTAGGCCATATAGGCGGTCGCCTTGGGAGCCACCTTCTGGGGGGCGCTGGTCGCCCTCTAAAAAAATAAAAATAATATATTTTTTAATTTGTAACTCTCTTTCTCACTCTAAATTGTAGTGAAACTGACTAAACAATTTTAAGCTAACAATATCAGTGACCAATGTTTATTTATATTCTAATAAATACAGTTATTTATGAAGATAGAAATCTTAATTTTTGTCTTAAAACCATTGTGATGTCTGATGTTTGTTGAAGTTTACGGGGTTAGGGTTCTGGGGGGGTTGAACTCAAATCCGAAATTTCGCCAAGGGCACCAACATCTAGGTGAAACGCACCCCAGGGGCTGCTTCGTTAACATTGTGTAGGGGGGCGCTATCGAGCCATTTTGCCACACCCGTGTGCGATTCCCATAAAATATATAATGTTTCACCACATCTGATGCAAGTGCAAAGTTTCATGCATTTTTGAGCACCTTCAGCCCCTCTAAAACGCTATTCATTTGGAAGAAGAAGAAGAAGAAATCGGGATTGCCTTCTATGTAAATGGTTATAATGACTGCTGTTATAGCATTACCATGTTTCCCACCAGAAATAATATTAAATAATTAATAATAAAAATGTAGAGCAAACCTGCAATAAGTAAACAAGTGAAGTTGGTAAATTATCACTGAAGCAGTTTAGAGAAAGAACTCCTTGAAATAAACTGCAGTCTAAGCAGTTTTACCAGGTTTGTGTTTCATGTGTTCCTCATGCAGAGAACACAGTGAGCTATTCTGATCTTCTCCTTTCATACAAACACATTCAAACACACACACACATGCAGCACACACCATGTGTCACATATCCAATCTGTGCTCAGCTCCTTCACCAGTTCAGCCTTGGAAAGCTCATCACCATGAGCCGCGTGTGTGTGTGTGTGTGCGTGTGAGTGTGTGTGTTCCTGATGGAGTGAGTCACAGTGTCTCTGTGCTCCTGCTGTGGCTTCGTCTAACTTTTTCAAAAGGGAATCTAATGAGTCAATAAGTCTGTTCTGGATTTGCTGCGATGAAGTTAAAGTCGTCACTGACGCCGCCTGACAGCTGCTGAGGACCACAAAGCTTCTGGCTGCTGAATCCCATCGTTGTAGGGGACAAATAGATGGATCTGCCTCTTAAAACTGAACCAACACCACTGTGATGCACACACACACACAGTGAACATTAAATGATTATGGTGAAAGCTGTGATCCTGGCTGCCACATTCATTGGAATAAATAAATGGAAGCCTTAAAGTTTATCAAAAAGAAATAACAGTTAACATGCCAATAAAAACTCTGTCTGATTATTTATTTGTCAAGGATAATAGGCTATATAACTATAATGGTATGGTAATGCTACAGAAAAAAAATAAGCAAAAAAAGCAAAGTTCAAATTCAAACTAATGAACCAATACCAAGCAAAAATAACAGCATACTGAGTCCACATTATGACCAATTTTGGTCCTAAAACTCTGGTAATAGACAGCAGGAAAATCAGTTAAATGTCGATCAGCAACAATACTACAACAATAAAAGCTTTCTGTACCACTTCATTCCCCTTTCAAGGTCATCGAAGCTAAAGCCTTTCCCAGCATGCAATGGCAAAAGGCGAGGAATACCCAGGATAAGTCGCTGGTCCGTCACACATCCAACACATTCACACTAAGATTCACACCTATGAGCAGTTTAGAGTGTTCAGTGTAACTCCCACAGTCCAAAGACAGGCTCCGGTTAAAGGTGAACTTCTGTATTTTTCAACCATTTTCTCATGTTTTTGCGTGTAAGTTACTATTTTCTCGAAATTAGTCCAGTATTGATCGACAGTGCTGCAGGGGCAATTGTGTACTGTCAATGTAACGTTACAGCCACTAAAAGTGATTGTTTTTGCCTCCAACAGGCTCTGATTGTTAATATAAGTGTCTGAAAACATTAAGGAAAGGACCCTACAGAGAAGGAGGAGAGAAGTCTCATTCTGAATATCATGAGAGGTGACTTGTTGCCGAAAAACAACGGTCGAAACAAGAGTGCTGAATATTTAGATGATTTCAACAACGTGGATGAGGGCTTTGAATTTGATGGCCGCTCATATTTATTTGAGCCAGAGTATACGGATATTCAGATTTCACAATCAACTTCTCCTTGAGCGGGAATTTGACACAATAACAAACAGACTGGATCAAGCAAGAAGTAAGACATTTTTTTTTATTTCTCTGTAGTGTCCTTTCTATAATGTTGTCAGACACTTATAATAACAATCTGAGCCTGTCAGTGGAAAAACAAGAGCTTTTAGTGGCTGTAACGTTCAATACTGGACCAATTTCAAAAATGTTTGTCCCTATTAGTCACTTAGGCACAAAAACACAGGGTCCAGGTTGAAAAATACCAAAGTACCCCTTTAACTGGCAACTCTAACTGCCTGCTTTGTGATTATTACATAATCTTTCACATATAGCAACTGTCATTGTCATATATAGAGACAACAACAAAAAAACCTGCATTTCTGAAATGAACCTTTACAGGTTGACTAGTATTTTTAGTACCACTACTACTATACTGTACGTACAACAGTCACCGAAAGAGCATCACTTTAGCACCAGACTTTGTGTCTGTCATGATGATTCAAAGTTCCTATTGAATGACTCAAGAAGATAAAATGAGACATGATATTTCCACTAACTTAACACAAGCACTACGTCTGCTATACTTCAGATACTGACTGAGATGATTGTTTTTATCGGACTATAGAAACACAGTCCTCACACATTACTCTCCAACTACAAATCACGTTGCCTTGTTTTTCAAAGTGAATGTAGAAGCCAGCAGATGAGACGTACTCAACACTGCAGCAGCTTCAGAAGAGAAAAGGTCTCCTCAGGCAGTCGAGCATCAGTCTGGCTGCTCCTGCTGGCTCGGTAGCTCAGGGCAATGACATAAAAAGAAAGTTCTTCTTAACTTTAGTCCAAAATATTGCAATTTTTCTGGTGCAGTATTTCTTATATTTTATAGTGTTATGTTGTTTTATTTTCTATTATGAGAATGTTCTTTTTATAATCTGCAGCAGGACAAACCACGGGGCTCAGCTGTGCAGACAGAGAGGTCCAGGTGTGACACAAATGACACAAATAAGGTGCACGAATAAAATGACAAAAGCCCTCTTGTTTGCAGCATTTCAAGCATTTTTGGAACAGACCTAAATTCTAGGACTTATTGTAATATACTTATTAAGTTAAGTCTTGTCATCTAAACTGGACTGTCTATTTCTATCATTTCAACTTTTTGTCCTTTCTTTGAATTTATTCTCCCAAATATTTTTGATCTCTCTTTTTAAGTTGGTGTTTTTTTGTGTAGTTTTCTGTGAGATGAGATGAGATAAAACTGTATTATCTTGAGGGAAATTGCTGTCCAGCAGTTGCAATACAAAGTGGGAAGATTGCAAATATTAAAGTAGAGTTGTTCGTAGAAAAGTAGAATGCGTCTGATGCTCCCCAAAATTTGGTATCAGTGAGTACGCCAGTCTATGCATCGATCCGATACCATCATTTATCAACCATTGTTTAACCAGAAATCAATTCTTCTTCGCCGCTCCAAAACAGTAGCCTTCACTCTACCGTCGCCCTGGATGTATCATGGCTGCCACTGGCAACTACTGTTTTAGAGCAGCGAAGAAGAACTGTTTGCAGGTAGTTTGTCACATGACGATAGCAAACAACAACAGTGCGGCGCTAGTGGAGAGTACAAACGGTAACGGTAGTCAGAGCGAGGAAAATGTCAGCCATTTGGCAATATTTCACAGTGGAAAATCCAACAAGTAAAACGGCAATATGTATGTAAGGCTTCTGTTTCCAGGGGTGTTGCCAATTTCAACACCAGCAATCTTATAAAACATTTGAAAACGCATCACGTGAAAGAACATGAAGACTTCAAGGCAAACGGGGAAAAAAAGGACGAACCGCAGCAGCAAACGTTAGAAACCACATCAGCAACGGGATAAATTCCATAATTCCATGTATTTGTTCATGTTTTACAGAGTTTAACCTGAGCCAGGCCATAAAACAAAGATAGTAATCATATCACATCCATACATGGTCAGTAGTAAACAGCTGTTTAATATTAATAATAATAATAATAATAATAGATTTTTTCCATGCTGGTATCGGATTGGTACTTGGTATCGGCTGATACCTCAAGTTCAGGTATCGGAATCAGGAATGAAGAAATGGTATCAGATCATCTCTACATAAAAGTAAAATATAAAAGTCTGAGATAACAAATGTGGATATTTAAAGTCCAGTGAGACATTGTAACATACTGTACATCTTCTATCTTCATCCAGTGACGCTTAACTGACTGAGGACTGATTTAGAGAATCAATTCCTTTAGTAGAAAAGTAACCGTTGTGTATATTTTTGCAAAACAAAAATATATATAAATATCCCCACACTTGAGTCTGAGCCCGTGAGGTCATCCACTGACACACACACACACACAAATACACAGCTGGAAGAAATACGGTGCTTACTCCCTCAATCAATCCAGTCTTTTCTCACAAGTGCTGTGCTTTTTATTCTGCATGATGACCTTTAACTTATGTTGAATTGTAACATAGCCATTGCCTATACAGAAGTGGTGTCGTTTTTTCTAGATTGACTGCAGCCTTTCAACATGTTGCAGGAGCTCAGAATACATTTAGCAGAAAATGTCAGCGACTCCATCTGTATGCTGCAACAATCACGATCCACACTGCAATATTTCAGAGGCTGTTGGGATGGTATCTCACATACTGTAGCATCGCCCGCTGACACCATCAGAAGGCTTTACTGTATTGACATTTCCTTTACTTTCATCCACGCCTGGTGAACTGCGCTCATAATCACACAATCCTCCTGCTCCTATATTTGGTCAATCCTATTTCTGCCAAGCTCGCTGCTCACAGACGTAGAGCGTACAGTACGCACAGTTTCTCCGGACAACAAGCAAATGTGAGGCATCTGTGCTCTCTGTGACTGGTCATGTGTTTAACACTGAGTCCACGTGCAGAGACGAGAGCTTCACGGCGTTAGAGACTGTCGGCTGTTTGCACACTAAAGCTCTCCTGATCACTCTGGTGCTCTTTTCATTTAACAGAATCACTTTGGCTATCCATTTTTATTTTAATACAATAATCAATGAGAGCATGACAAATGTCATGTTGTTACCCCAGTGGAAAATAAATGACTGTAGCAGTGTCAGTGCTACACATTTAAAGGGTGACTGACAAGCTGTTTATTGATCCCAAAGGAAAGTTTATCACAGCAGGAACAAAGAAAAGGATGCAGCAGAATTTACTGAAGATTAAAGACAGATTCATTATGCTGTTAACACTAGACTGAAACAAATGTCCTTATGCTGTTTGCAGATTAACAAATGCTTTGCATGGTAATGAAAGAGGCTTTACACATAATACACCCATCTATCACCGGATGTCTACATTATGTGCAAACTTACTGATCAAAGTAACGTATGTGTTTGCTTCTTTAGTGATGACAATTCAGGCTGCTCTCATACACTGTTTGTAGCTAAACCTACGAAAAGTAATGCACTGTAATTTGTGTATATCCCACGAAATCAATTTATGTGTATCACTTTTTCGTAAGATATCATACGAACCGTTGTATGAGAATACGTTGATCAATTTAATGTATGTAACTTCCCTTTTCTGAAGCACACATATCTGACCTGGACTTTGTTCTGGACCACAGGAAGGATCTTATGCATGCTAATCCATGTTTTTGTTTTTCTCTTTTTCCAGCCCCCCCCCCCAACACATAGACCTGTTTAAGCCCCGAGTGAGAGCTGTGAGGATATTTTCCAGTTTGAATGAAACCCTTTGGGCTGTTGCCAATCCACACAACAAAGCAATGCAGAGCTCAGCATGTTTAAGACGGGTTCAGGAGAAGGTTGGCAGGAGTGCAGGTGATTCCCATGTGTAACCTTCTCTCACCAGCTTCCCATCCATAGCATAATGTGGAACGTGTATGCTGCAGTAATTCGTATTGCATAACAGCTGTACTTCGAACGCAATGAGGCGTAACGCACACATATCGCAACATTACACAGCCGACCTGTTGCACATTTTTACCTTTGCGGCATCAACAATTATGTCAGTAATTATGTAAAGTCAGCGTTCATATCTCTCAACAATTGCCTAGTCAATTGTGACAGGGAAGATTTTGTTTTTTTATGGAATTGATCAGCAGAGTGTGATTCAGCTCTAAGGCCTGGCCTTCTGCTTGGCAACCTGCCTGAGATCCATATATTCAATCATGTACAGAAGACTGTGAGCCAAACCACAGACAGCAGGAAAAATAAATGTTAGAGGTAAATAAGCTCCAGTCAAAATGTCAATGACCCTTTTTTTACAGCTGGAGATGAAGGTATTTTGGGCATGTTCAACTAGGAGGATACCCCTAGAGCAGACTCAGAACCCACTGGAGGGACTACATATCCCATCTGGCCTCTGGGGATGCTGGAGGACATGGCTTGGTAAAAGGTAAGGAAGGCGGTGGCTACTCTGCTTAGCCTTCTGCCACTTCTACATGGATCGGAAAAAGAACTAAACTAGAGTTACCGGCTCATGGTTGTGTGCCTCCGCCAACCAGTCAAGTTGAGTTATGGCCCAAAACATGTTTTGTGAGGTCACAATAACCTTGACCTTTGGCCACCAAATTCTAATCCGTTCATCCTTGAGTCCAAGTGGACGTTTGTTCCAAATTGGTAGAAATCTCCTCCTGGTATTCCTGAGATGTCACGTTCATGAGAGTGGATCAGACGGATGGACGGACAATACGAAAACTTAGTGGCCACTGGCTGTCGCCAGCATGGAGACATAAAAATTAATGGATGGATGTCATTATGCGTGTTCATGAAGTTATACAGTCGTGCTCTAATTGACAACAGCAGCATCAGGAAGAAGTAGAGTCTAGTATAAAGTCACTACATCTGGGTAGCTGCTGCTGGATACAGATGTGTGGCATGTAAACGCCACACTGCTGACACTGCTAATACAAGTATTTCCCCCCCAAATGAACCTTTAATCAATGTTTGGCTCCTTAAGGAGGCTGAAGAACTAATGGACTCAAAGGTCTGGCAAATTATCGCCGGAACAGTTGCCTATTTAAACGTCCAGCAGACACATTGGCATCTCATCTGAAGTCGTGTTTCTGTCCATCTGATGAATGTGACTCCAATATTCACTCTCATTTTAGCTCTGGTTTGGTCGGGGGAAAAATATCTGGCTCTTTAGCTGCTAAATGCTCCACTTTGTTCACTAGTCATTTTCTTTGTTCTGTCTGCATTTTGGTGCTGGGAATATAATGTAAAGAGGGTTTATCACAGGTTTTTAGCTGAAAACAGCATCCTGCTGCTGCTGGAGAGGAGTTTTGAGAAAGGTGGGACTGTACCAGGGGCGCAAATATTGTATTATTTGGCGAACAACGGGCTCTTGCGAGTGATTTAGATTGCCACCTCCCACCACCACCTAAAAGAAAAGAAGAACCTCCAAAATGCAAACACATCTCTGTCATAGTTTTCTTTTCTTTTTTTGGTAAAATAGTCAGTAGCAATCTATTACACAATGCTGTGCTTATTCTAAACTATAAAAACTATTCAGTTAAATTAATAATAATATCCCACCTGCCCTTAGTGTGTCTTTTTGCTCTTTAAACTATGTCACCGTGTGTGCTCATAACTAGTAACTAGCGTGCACTGGGGCCCGTCGTTACGCCACTGGACTGTACCATACAGTAAATGTGCTGTACGGTAACGATGAGCTAAATGTGACTACGACTGATAATCATCTGTGGGTTCATCACTACAAAGAAGAAAAAAAAAAACTTCCACGTTACATGCTTTGATTTAAACTGATGATACTAATACATTCCCACTGAACCACTAAAACCAGACCAGATCGGATCTCGACTGAAGTTTAGGCGTGTTTTATTTTATGTCTCTGTGACTGACCAGCGCCAGGAAACAGCTTTGATCACTGATGTGTGGCTAAAAATGTGCAGAACAAACAGTTCCTATTGCAGCAACCTTCCATCTGTGGCAGTATAGGGTACACACACACACACACACACACACACACACACACACACACACACACACACACACACACACACACTCTGTAACACTGTGTTATAGTTGTACTTTATACAAGAGGTTAAGTGCAGAAAACATCACACACAGCCTGTGTAACAACACACAAGTGGCATCAACAGCTTTCCAGTTTCAGGGTCAATAAAAGCTCTCTTGCAGGTCTTTATTTCAGTGTGTGTGTGTGTGTGAGTGAGATGGATAATAATCAGCTCAGTGTGATTCAGCTCACAGGCCGGCCTGGCTTCTTGCCTGCTAACCTGCCTGTGGTTCATTCATCAATCAAACGCTCTGGCCTCAAGAGCACATCGCAGACGACAGGACATAAAGGTTACAGGAAAATATGCTTCACCTGATACCCACCAATGATTTCTCTGAACACATGCACACTCATGCACTCTCTCTCTGTGGGACAGTAACACCCCTAGATTTAAGTGAGGAGACAGAAGAGTTTCATTTTCAATCTTTAGCTCGTTTAGTTTCCAGACACCTCTTGGTGGTGTCGTCCACAAGGTTTATATTTCTATCTTTCTCTCTAAATGTTTTATCTTTCCAATGAATGTGCTACTGACGTCACTACCCAGAGACCCTGTTTACACTAAAGCTACATGCATTACTTCTTATCTTAATGCTTTCTACAGTTGAATATAGAAAATCAATTATAATCCACATGCAAAAACACAGGAGACCGTGTACTGTGTGTTACGTTTCACTTTACAATCAGCTGTTTGTTTGTGTCCTGTGTTCACAACGTCAAGTCACATTTTAACATAGTCATTTTAAACCCAACCATGTTGTTTTTTCTTAAACCTAACTAAGTGGTTTTGTTGCCTAATCCTAAAAAAGTGTTTTTGTTTAATTCACAACATTAAGCACCCGTTTACAGCGACCGAAAAGTGATGTCAATGAAGCAAATATCTTCTCTGTGCTCTTTCAGCACATGTTCACAAAATTGCCATCTTTTCCTAACTTACAGCCTTAGAAGTTACAATGGAACTGAGTCACCTGAACAACTAAAGTAATGTTTCATTTGACTACAGGTGGTGAATTTTGCAGGATTATTGTTTTGCATTGCATCTTATGATGGTTTTGAGTAGATGACCTGATATTTTATCAGGCCAATATCAATGGTATCAGATTAGCAACCTGGGGAAATGTAGTAATCTGAATAAAATTAGTTATCAAAAAAAGATGATACATACATAGAAGATAGGCCAAAACCATGAAAGTGATATTATAATTGCTTCTGATGGTGCTTTCGCGTGGACTGCTCCCCTTTACTCAATGAGTTGTGAAACAGAAAATATGAAAGCTGAGTCTGAGGAGAGAAAGAACGATCCAGGACACACAGCAGGCAATTAGCACATATCTCTCCTAATCGCTCCGCACCCCGAACGCATTTCAACACTCATTATTGAGACAGATTTTCTGTGATTCATCGCGTCGCCGTGTGATTTACCACAGTAAAGTCAGTTGTCAGGCGAGAATTCATGACGCCGTTTGGATGCAAATATCTCCTTCGAAAATAAAGCATCAAGATGCAAGGCGCGCCTTCGTTAGACGGTCATTTGGCTAATCGAGTCATTTTATTTAAAGAGGCGATTATCATATGAGCTAATCAAGGTCATTCCCCACAGCACCCCCGATCTCACTCAGAGGCAGAAAACGATGCCGCAGTCTCACACCTCTGGGGGCAAATGTCAGCTCTGAGCTTTATTGACCGGATGATAAGTGACAGAAATGAGTGAGCAAAATTAATTAAGTGAACTTCCACAACAGAGGAGGTCAGGCGTGTTTGTCTGATGGCAGAACATTTGTGTTGCTGGCTTGTAATCACAGCTGAGCTCCACTGATGCTTCAAGTCAGGTGAACAATGATTGTTGTCCTGAACAGAGAGGCATCAATACAGCTGTGGCATAAAAACTCATTCACAGCTACAGCACCTCCGAGGTGATTGCTTTTATTACACGGTATCAATTATTTACCACATTAGTGTGTAGGAAAATATTATTCGGATTGATATAATATAATATAATATAAAATAAAATAAAATAAAATAAAATAAAATAAAATAAAATAAAATAAAATAAAATAATATAATATAATATAATAATAAATATATGATATAGGAGATAGAATATAAAGCTACAACAGGGTGCAACATCCACTGTATCAACATTTTGTAGAGTCCAATGAAACAATGAGAAATAAATTTGTGTCTCTGCAATGTGCCACTGGACAACGGTGTCCATTGTGTTCTATTTGTTTTGGGCCGTTGATGTCATTTTCAGCAATTTCCTCTTTGGCAGAGGCAGCTTAACATTTGGCTCCCACTCCCCTCAAATCTGTTGGTTTGCCGACAAGCTCATCCCTGCACGTCTGAATGCATTCATGTACAGACAGAGAGGCGGATATCCGAACGTACAGGCACAAACATAAACACACGTGGGTGCAGCGGGCAGTTCGTCTAGTTTATAGGTCACCCCTTTTCAGACATTTTAGATACAAATTCACATCTGAACACATGAGAAAACGCTGAATAAACAATAATACTGAATTAGCACCCGGCCAGTGATCCTATCAAAGGCTTGGCTTACCACGTCCAGGAGCTGGTTCTGGAGACGACCCACATCAGCCCGGAGGGGTGCTGGGTTACAGATGGACACCGACAGGATGAGCTGAGGATCGGAGGACTGCTTGGAGCCCAGACTCTCTGGACATCTGGCCCAAACAGGACACACATACAGATGCACATGAATACACAGTGATAAACAGCACATACACACATGGAGTAATGGTTTGAGCTGCTGGTGGTGCTGAGCAGTCTGTGAACACTCTCCATTTTATTCCCCCACATCTCTATCTGACAAATCTCACAGATAACATCCTCCGACACATCAACCCGCCATGTGCAAGAACCATTATCACTTTCACGTTGAGTTATGGGCACATTATGATCAGGCACGCATGCAGACATCACCTTCATAAATATACAAATCATCCCGGAGTCCGAGAGCTGAGCGGAAGCTGACAGGCAGCGTGACACATGGACTCGCACACAAACTGTTCACAGCCTCGCCATCACAGGACTGACTCTGAGCCTGAACACACCACCAGCAGCTTAAAAATGGATGAGAAAGCCTCTGGGACAAAAGCAGGGAAAACATCACCAGCTACAGCTTTTCCAACAGTCTCTATCAGAGCTCAGTGGACACCCTGCTGCTCTAATAACAAGTGACCACGCTGACCTCAGCTCAGAAAACACATCAAGCTGTGAGAATATTATAGTTTATATGTGGTGGTTCAACTTTTAATGGATGTCCTGTCAATAGCAAAAATAAATCATTTTCTGCTCTCATTTTGTAGGCCTCCAGAGAGGTATCTTGGACTTAAATCAAAATAAACACATTAAATTTACTAGATGCCAAAAATATCTTTTATATCGGGTCCTTGCTTTCAAATGGCACTTTACGCTTCAACATATTCAGTGAAGGAACAACAGTACAAAAGCATTTTGGATGAACTGAAGCCATTTAAGTCTCCATCTGTTATTGTTTGGGCACAGCCAAGTCTGTGTTTTAGCTCCACATATGTTTTAGATAAATGCTTATTAAGAGGGTTCAGGATCCAGTTCTTCAGGTGTGAGATTAAAAAAAAAAAGGTAACACTTTATAATAACCATCATTTATAAATTCAACTTAGTTCACAGTTATTTTACTGTTAACAAACAAATTAAATTATAATTAATATTGTTTACTAATTATTAGTAATGCTTTAATTCATGTTATTTCATCATTAGTTTGTGTAATATGAAATAATTTGTTTATAAATTATATATTGTATCATAGCTGATAAGAGACGATAACAATTACATTCTGATTACATTAGTAACGTTTTTATTTACAGTGTATTGTTGCACACATTATAACATTCAACCTATAAGAAAATCATTTGTAAACATCTATAAACAACATATTGATAGATGGACCAGAAACCAATTATTAACCATTGACAAACTATTCATTATTTATCTAAATAATGTTTATAGATGCTTTACTAAGAATTTATTAAAACCATTTAACAAGGTATTATAATCATCAGTTGCAACTTTATAATAGCCATCCAATTAATGTTTATAGATGCTTTACAAACCAATTATTAACCATTACCAAAGTGTTACAAATATCTATCTATATAATGTTTATAGATGTTTTACAAACAATTTCTTAAAGGTTTACAAATAATTACATAATCATTAACAAATACGTATATATATAAAATGTTAAAACAAATTATAGCATTACTAATAATTATCATTTTTAATAATCATTATTTATTACAATTGCATGGGTCGATAACAGTAAAATAACTATTAATTAAATGTTAATTAACTATCAATTTACCATTTATAGATGGTTATTATAAAGTGTTCCCAAAAAAACCCCCTAAAAATTAACAGAAGACAACAAAATATGATGTAATCCCCTTCCTGTTTCTCTCTCAGCCCTCCTACGAGGCGTGCACGCTCTCTGCTTAAAACAATTACGGTGATCTTTTCTGTTTCAGTTGGTCTCAATTATTAATTGTTTGTCTCTGTGGTGTTATGGGAGGATTGCAGGAGGATGATAAAAACAAATTTCTCATTCAAAAATCATCACATTATGAAAAATTCATCTAACACTTCTGGGGACTGTGGTGTGCGCCCAGAAAAATATGAGGATGATAAAGTATTCTGTAACAGTAGTATACTGTATAAGAGGGAATAGAGTCAGGTCAAGAACATGTGATGCTCATCTTTCTCCTCTGTGTTTTACTTTATTATTCTGACCCTGAGGGTGTTTTATTCTAATGTTCAATTAGATTCATATTGTTGTGTGTAGTTCAAAGTCTTAATCTCTAGGCTTTATTTGACAAGGTTAAAGAGACATTTACATATTTTCTGAATGGTAATAAAATGATTTTATCAGAAATTGTGCACGTGAGGCGTCTAGAGCCGAGTTGATAAAAAAGCACCACTGAGTCCATTCATCATTTATATGTTTCAGTCATTTAGCTAAAGCACCCAGAGTGACATTAACTGAGTGCACCAGTTAAATAAGCGAACCAAACATTACAAACATACAAGAGTGTAGATGTCAGAGTCATGGGACAATGAGCATTTTGAATACACACTTATTTTCATTATTCCGCTATGCACATTTAAAAATAATTTTTTATGTTCCTTATACGATCAACACTTCAGCCTCCCCTAAACACATAAATGACACTAAAGCAGACAAAGGGTTATCTGTTAGTTGTGTTGTGCTATGTGTACTCTCCTTATGCAGTGTCTGACATTAAAGCTAGGGTTGGTAGTGTTCTTCAAAACAAAAGCTGTGAGTACTAACAGTAGCCATGTTCGTTATTTACGTTCATTATGATAATTTTGGGGGAGTGGCTGTAGAGGGAGGCCTGAAGCGACGGGCTGTTGCAGACTTGCCGACTTTCTCTCTAGATTTAGGCACGTTTGGAGCTAGTGCTGCTAGCCAAGAGTTGGCAACACTGGGCTGGGTTTTTTGGTGGGATAATTTTAAAAATCTAGTGTACTCTTGCTAGTTCCTCAGCATTACTGACCCTAGCTTTAAAGGTGCTAAACATAGTGCTCAACATGGCGACGGCTGAGACGGCGGCTCGCAGCTAACGGTGCTAACAGAGCAAACAATGAAAACAGTGCTGAAAGAGCCAACAGTGTTAACCTGGGAGGGAACCTAAGGGTGGTTGCTACGCTTCCACAACGATGCCGTTGGTCAGGATGGTGTTATCAGCGGTAACCGCTGTATAAGCACAGAGGCAGCCAAGAGCTAGCCAGTGTGGCACACACACACTCAATCGCACTAACATGAAATTACTCCTCTATATCTTTACATAGACAATAGTTGTTTGCTGCTCCTTTAAATGCACCTTTAAATGGTTGTTCTGACAGACATGAACAATTATCTTTGTAGGTTTTTAAATTAGAAGTCACAGGATGCTGTAGAAAAAGTGCACACTTCAAAAATAGTTCCTGTCCCATGGAAGCGTATGGTAATTCCCCGAAAATTCAATATTTTTAAATGCAAGACATCAAACCAGCTTTGGAGAAAATACTCATTCTCTAACCTCAGTGGCCTCGGCTACAGGGATATATATTCCTATATATACACATATTATGAGAGTGGACTGTCCATTGACATAATGACAACCACAACTCGGTGACCGCTACATAACACTGTCTAAAAATGGTCTCATGAATTTGAAATAAGACCACAACATCTGAAGAGGCAACAGACCTAATAAATTTGTCGAGATTAAAAAATATATACTGGCGTAGGATGTACGAGCACCTCTGCAACCTGTTACCCAGTGTTCCCTGGGGCACTAGAGGCATTACCCATCATGCCCCAGGGCCTTTTCACCATCTCCAGGCAGGTTTTCTCTCCTGAGACGTGCAACCTGCTCTTGTCATTTATCTCACTACAAGCTGGGACGTCATGGAAACACCTGTGTGTATACTAGCAGAGTCAATTTCCTTCAACCTTTGTTTATTCATGGAGGGTTTGCCCTCTTGTTGTTTTCAAGGGATCAGAGTGTTTTACTGATTAACTGTCACTGCCTTGTTTACTGATGATTAAAGCAGCGCCCTCCCTGTTACATATTTATAGTTACATGACTTCACACCCAGCGACCTCAATCATCTACAGTTTACCCACCGAGGAGTGTCGTCTCTCTTGTGCTTTGTGTAATCTCACATCACTGAAAACTCAGTTATGCCAATTTAAGACAATGATGGGCAATTTGTATCTGCAGTGCATCCATGCTGAGTTTTTACAGATTACTACTTCTGTTTGATAGCTGTTAATTATAATTACATTTCTTATAATTAAGTCATTGCTTCTTGTGGCAGAGGAGATGCTGGTACTTTTAGATTTTTGTCTCTCTGGTATTACTGTTTATTTGTTAAAGTACACAAAGAACAAGAGTAATTGAGACAAAATTACTATTTGGATGGATAGGAAGTATTTTGTATTATGGAACACAGGAAGTGGAGGCTTTGTTAGTTGCAAAACAACAACAAAAATAAACTATTGCAAATTTTGAGCAGAAAACTAGATGATCTTGTTTTCTCGCTTGTCTGTGCACTGATGGAAGTGAAGTCGCACAACATCTTCACCAACAACTCCTTCATCAAAGTGGAACATGAAGCTGGTTCTGCTGTCTTTAAAAGGTACAGTGTGTAGGATTTGGTAGCATCTAGTGCTGTGGTTGCAGATTGCAACCAACTGAGTTCCCCTCCGCTCACTCCTCCCTTTCCAAGACTGCGGTAACGTGAGCCGCCGAGTGCAAAACCTAGGTAACGCCGTTCGTTCCTCTAATAGAACTGGATAATCACTCTGTGTTATTACTTCATATTAAATAATCAAAAACATAATCAATACAAAACAAGCCGTACATGACCTTTTTCAACCACATTATCACAACCCTTTTCTTTTTTCTTCACTTACTTCAGTAGACGTGACTTGTTAAGGCCTCCACAGCTCTGCACCCGGCTGTTTGCGCCGTCTGACTTTGTGATGCAGAAACCTAAGCAAAGGTCAAGCCTACGAAGATTTCCAGAGGAGGCAATCAGCTACAGTTAGGACAAAAAAACATTGGGGAGAAAAAGAGAAGATTTTGGGATTTGATAATAAAATATCTAACAGTTGTAGTCACAGTATGAAAGAACACTTTATCATGTTATTGTTGAAATCCGATAATACAAGTCCTCTCCATTATGTGTCAGCTATTCTATAGGATTTGTATTTCTACAGTGCAAAATAAAGAATAAAAGAATGTGTCTCATTCACCAATACTGTTAACTTACCAAAGTTTCATATTCCTAAACTACAACAGTTGAGTAAAAAGAATTAATGAGAGTTACCGTACGGTTGTATCACTTTTGAACTTCACCTCTGCCCCCTTCTGTGTTCAATTAGAGCTCTTCTGTCGGCCTCTAAGTGCAGCCCAGAAAGCTTTCACCACAATTACTGTACTCTTAAAATGTCAACTTCCCACTTTGTTGCCAGTAAAAAAAAAAAAAAAAAATGTCTTCCAGAAATACAGTATGACCCATGTGCCTTAACACACCACTGTGTGTGCGTGCTGCATATGAAATTCACAAATGACAAAGCAGATTATTCCACATACATTTATTATAGTGATATATCCCCACACCTGCTGTTTCTCCCAACGGGGAGTCAAGACAAATCTAAATGGACTTAAACGTTCACATCTGGATTTACATTCAAATAAAAAAAGAAATTAAAATGAATTTTACATCTGGATTTACTAAAATATCAGTAAAGGCTTAATTCTGGCACGCTGGACTCGAGGAGGCGTAGACGAGTTAGACTGATATGAAGCTACATCACTACCTATGATGCTTTTCCTCATACCTGATCCTCGGTGGTGGCTGAATGTAGATCAAATGTGTTGTATAAGCAGTTTATTCATCTTTGTGACCAGTGTTTTTTAACTAAGAGCTGGGAGATGTGTAAGGGATGCAAAGTCCATTAATTCCTGATTATCGACACCTCGAAGGGCATTATCTGGCTTATACCATCATCACTTGCAAAAGAAAAAAAAAAATGAAGACCATTGATTTATATTTTCATGCGTTTTGCAACCAAAATGTAAAGTTTTTCAAAATCCATAACTCCGTATCGCTGGTAACTCTGAGGGTTTGCTAATACCTGGAACAATCATTACCATCCCATAAGGTTCTTATGAAATGGAAACGTTGTTCACTGCTCCAGTAAACAGGACGGACCATAGATACGACTTGGCAAAGGGAGATATCTCTAGGAGCCAGAAAGCTAACGTTATGCTAGCAAGATTCAACGTCAGTAACATTGCGCCCGGTTGAATAATAGTAAATATAATTTGACAGTATGTTTAACAAAAAGAATAGCTAGCTATCCAGCTATGTAATTGTCCTCAAATCAATAAAGAGTTTCACGAAATCTTGATTAGCATAATGCTAGCATAAAGATAACATTATGCTAGCAAGATTCAAAGTCAGTAACTTTGCGTACGATTGAAAAACAGTAAATATAATTTGACAGTATGTTTAACAAAAAGACTCGCTAGCTATCCAGCTATGTCATTGTCCTCAAATCAATAAAGAGTATCACGAAATCTTGATTAGCATAATGCTAGCATAAAGATAACATTATGCTAGCAAGATTCAAAGTCAGTAACTTTGTGTACGATTGAAAAACAGTAAATATAATTTGACAGTATGTTTAAAAAAAAGACTAGCTAGCTATCCAGCTATGTCATTGTCCTCAAATCAATAAAGAGTATCACGAAATCTTTATTAGCATAACGCTAGTATAAAGCTAACGTTATGCTAGCAAGATTCAATGTCAGTAACATTGCGTACGGTTGAAAAAGGGTGAATACAATTTGACCGTTCATATTTTTTCTGAAATAAGGTCCCATGGTGTCCACCAGAAGGGGAGGCACTTCACCTCTCTATGGCAGAACTATCTGTCAAAAGCTGCAACACTGTCGACCATCCCAGCTCAGAGCACTGAAACCAAGCAAAGCTGACTGGGAATGTGCAACAATGCAGAAAAAAAAAATAGCACGAAGAGCGCAATAAGAAGCCTGACTCTCACTGCTCGAGTCTCTCACCACCAAGTAAACACAACCACTGTACTAATGAGTTGGAGGAAAGGTGTCTGGGAGATGACATGAGGAGAAGAGCTACTCCTTATATGCTAATCATGTCCTGAGCTGTACAGCTGCCTAACTAGAACCTGGATTATTAAAAGAAATGTCAGATGATGATGATGATGATGAAACCACTCCTAGGTTCAACGTTAACAGTGTCAACCTTCCCAAGTGCTGCCAGATGGATCAAAGATCAAAAGCCATTGACATTTATAATAATGACCCCTTCAAAAAAAAGAGGGAAGTATCAAAGATCTATGTACATACAGTATAGGAAGCAGGAAAAGCACCTAAAGTGAATGTGAAGGGGAATGTCTAGAAAATGAGTTTAAAGGAATTGATTCAGACAGATTTTGGCTGATCTCGGAGCTCAAGCCAATAAACTGAAGGATCCAAATTGAAAAGAAATGACAAGAGGGAGAGAGTTAGAATGAGGGCAGCTAGGGACAGTAAAAAAGCTGACTGACGACAGGAAACTTTGAAACCCAAAGAGGAAAAACATTGAACCCTACTTTTTTATTTCTATTCTATGCTATGGAGATTCTCGCTCTATTCATCCTACCTCTCTTTCTCTCTCTCACATCTATCAGCATCCTGAAATGTCTTTGGTTTTGTTGCGTCGTTGGAAGCGTGTGTCGACGGGGTCAAAACCTTGCTCATTGGCTCCGAACAGAGCCCAGCTGGGAGTCTTGGCCATGTAGTCCAAGGCTGAGAAGCCCTGCTGTCCCCCACTCTCATCGTGAGCCTGGACCAGCTCCTGGAAACGCTCGTAGTCAATCCACGTCCACCACTCGCCGTCCACCTTGAACTGAAAGCACACACAGAGAGAAGGGAGAGAGAAACAAGGTGGTAGATAAGCAAGCAGTGTATATGGGTCTGTATGTGGAAACCTGCAGGCTACTGACAGACATTTATTAAGACGTTTTAAGATATTTGTTGTGATACCTGGACAAAAACCATAACCAATCCAACTGGAGGTGCCAGTAACGTAACACATGGTAACAAAATGGAAAGATACCACCTCTGGTTTTATTCTCCAGATTTTAATTTTGGTAATGAAAAGACCACACCCTATTTGTTCATAGTTTTTACTGTTTTGTTTTTCTATGTATAACAAATCTTAAAATACGGTACTTTAGACAGACATAGGTAGGTGATGTATGTATACAGGGTCTGTAACTCACTTAATGGAAGTATGTTTGTTGCTAAGTGTCAATAAAAATACAAAATAAATTAATAAAAAAAAAAATTACTGTGTCCCAAACACATTTTCAATCATCCCTGGGATGACGGGACGTCGTTAGTCTCGAGCCCTGACGGCACCTACGGTACCGTAGAAAAAGGAGTACCACTGAGTGAAGTAATGCTCACATAGAAAAGCGTGAATTTAAGCGTGAAATTATGTGATCAACAAGACCAACAGAGAGCTTCTTGCTCCTCATCTGCCACTCGCTGTTAATCTTTAAATGGTTGTGGATTTACCAACTCCACCTCCTCCCTTCTCATCACATCTCTCCTTTTATCAATCACTGCTACTCCTTCACCCATTTCACCATCCATCTCACTAAAGAGAAAAAAAGAGGGAAATAAACGGACAGAAGGAGAGCGAGGAGACGAAAAGAGTGTGTGTGTGTGTTTGTTTGTGAGAGGCACACTAACTACCAGAGAGAGAGAACAGCTTGAGCCTTTGACTGTGAGGGAAAAGCCTCCAACATCATTCTGCCTCTAATCTTGCTTGTTTTCCCAAACCATAACACAGTGTGACCTCTACTTTCCCAGCATGCAACAGTGCTCTCCAGTTGATACAATACCGTGTTTCCCTTGTTGTCTGCAAAGAAACAAGCAAAATAGGTATTACACACAACACAACCTTTCCTCTGAAGTCTGGTGCTGTTTTACAGCAAATTCTGATCTTTAAAATGGTCCTCGATGACTTTGACTCACTCATGGGTTTTGTTTTGATAAAACTGGATGCAAAATGGTGCTGAGTTTTCTCTGGGGACGACTGTTGTGCTTTCAGCACTTAAAAGCTCTTTCTGCTTTGGCCAGACCCCCGTGTGTGCACTGCGGCTTCTATAAAATTCTCAGACTTACAGCTTCTACAGCTGTAATTCACACAACAGGAGGGGAAAAGCGCTAGCATTACATAAACGACTTTCTCAGAAAAAACAGCAACTCAAAATGACAAAATGTACTCATGAAGGACTAACATTTATTTGCCAAGTTAAAGGCTTTCCTGCTAGAGACGACGGCCCACTGAGGGAGTCGTGGCATTAAGCGTTTGAGCCGTTAGATGCCTTGCGTCTGCCTCAGCCATTAGAGAGACGCTACCCGCTGCATCGCTAATGAGGCCTGAGAAACGGGGGGAAGTGAAAGCAGCGCCTATTTGGGAGTTAATGTTTCTGGTAATGAGAAGGGGTGATATTTGTTCAGCCGGCATCTCGGCAAACAGTTTCAGTCTCTAAGCAACGAAGCGAAGCTGAGCTGTCTGGGATGAGAACAAGACGGCCGGTTGTTTTTACTAACAGCGTCTCTGCTGAGGATCATTGAGGACAGTTTCTCCACTGAGCTCCACAGGAGGTGCCTTCATGTATGTGCATATGCCAATGAGCTGTGCAGAACTTTCTGGGGGTGTAAGAAAATATTGGAAAAAATCACATATTGTGATATGTTTTGTGGCACTGTATCGATTCTCAAAAATACTGTATTGATTTTTATTTAATAGTTGACATGCAAAGACCAACTCTTTATTTCATTTGCAAAGAGATGCATCCTCTCATAGTAGTGCTATGATGTTGGATGTTACAGGGACTGGGATAAATGCAAACGTAGATCCCACTGTTCTGATTGCATTGCCTTACTTACAGTAATCGCAATATATTGAATGGTAACCCCACACAGCCCTACTACTTTCACACACACATTCACAGAGAACTAATGGAAAACCATCACATCTCATCTATGTCTTCAGGAAATTATTTTCTACGGTGATCTGCTCTGTAAATTAGATATCCCGTGCTCTCTTTTTTGATTACATATATGTTTTTTTCATTTGGTGATGGCACACGCTGTCTGTGCGCATGTTGTCGGCATAAAATCGAGATTTTTTTTTTTGCATACAGCCAATCAAATAATTTCAGACTTTGAACTGCAACCCAAATTCGTTTTCAAGTCTTCTTCTTATCTATAAGTAGGGACTCATATATAGTTTGTGTTGCACATTGGCTTGCTGAACCAGCCACAAAACAAACATCCAACCAGGAATAAAACGCTGCCTTCCTGCCTTGTTGTACAGATGAGCAACCGAGTGTGAAAAGCCTTTCACGTAATGCCGTCTAGTTGTAATTACAAGTCAGGGGAGGATTTCTGACAGCTACAACTTCTCCCACTTGGTGAAAAGAACTACAGACCTGTCAGCAACGTGGTGGCAAAATGACTGCAAAACCACCAACTAAATAAAATCAAATATCAACAGTGACACAATCGATTCAACCCACTGAGAAGGAGCTATACACTATCTGGTTCCACTTGTCAACAGACCACTATAAATACTGTATGTAACGTGATAAAAACAGCAAATGTAGGCTTCCTTTCCATTTCTGGTGTGACTATGAAGCTGGTAATGGCATCATAATCATCTTGGAATAATGCATAAATGCTTCTATTTTGTATAACCTCTTCCTGTTTTTCCCCATTCTACTGACATGGCTTAAATATAGCAAAAGTGCAGGTAGTCAGCAATAGAGCTGCAACGATTAGTTTTCAACTGCTTAAAAACTTGTGATCTGTCAGCTAGATAAAGGATTTATCTTTAAAGATATATATATATTTTTCATAGTAATAAGAAATACTAATAAATCTGACAGGATGTTTGACTGTAAAAAAGGGGATAACTTCACTTGGACTCTGAAACACAGCAGGTCTGATTTGTAAGCCAACAGGTCTTTCAGAGGGATTATCTCTGGGAGGTTTGTGACTGTACTGTTTTCATTATAGCGTCCTCTGAGAGAAATGGGATCGAGATGGATGGAAGAGGATGGAGAATGGGAGGAAATAAAAGATGGGGGACGAATGGAGAAGGGGAGATGAAAGAGAGAAAAGGCTGGCAGAGAAAGTGGAACGAGGGGCGTGAGAGGTAGAGACAGTCCTATCAATGGGAAGATCCCAGAGGTTGAAAAGGAACTAATGATGATGATGTGTCAGTGCAGGGAGGATCTATCGCTACTTGCTGCTAAATAGTGATCTCACACACACACACATACAGCTCTGATGTCTTTTAAAGGACTACATCAAACAGTGATACCGTCCATTTGGAACTAGAAGATCTGAGGACTATGCAGTGAGCATGCACACACACCCAAAATGAGACTGATGTGTTTTCCTGTGATGCATTTTAAACTCCCCTGTTATGTAAGTTAACATAAAAACTAGGCGGACCTCTGAATTCTTTCTTCCTGCTGAGACTGAGCTGCACGAAGACATTCAGGACGCTGAGACTCTCCGTTCACAGGAGGAACCTAAAAACGCCTCCAGCTCCCAGACTGCTGGATTATTGATGACTGCCCAAAAATAATAAAAAAAAATTGTCAAACTAAAAAAAGAAAGTCGTCAGTATCGGTGTTAACCACAATAGTAGACGGCGCATTAGGGACACTGTAGGTGAAAAAATAAATGAGTTACGAAGCCAGGGGAGGGGGGTAATATTACAAGAAAAAAACTCACAATTTCCAAGATTAAACTCGTAAATTTGCGAGAAAAAACTCATAAATTCTCTGAGACTCTGAATACTTGAGGTGCTATAAAAATATCTCTAAACTGATACAGTAAAAATGTTTGATTTTGTGTCTCTACGTAGGGACGAGATGTCCTCAACTCAACTCAGGAATTATTCATTACATTTCTTTTTCAGCAACCCAAAAACCAAAGAATAAAAACATTTCCCTCACAGTTTAGTGGTATTTTCGTTTTAATTTATTAGGGACACTGGTAACATGTTTAATACTTCTTCAATATAATCAAATTAATCTTATTTCCATATATGTATTTTGTATATAACCCTTGTTAACACCTTATTTTGAAAAGTCCGTAGCTAGCTCTCCCTGACACGTTACTATGAATCCCATTGGCTCCCTGTCAGATCGCTCTGGGCCGTTTGAATATGTTTACCATAAATGAAATGTCATTATATGGGTGACTTTAATATCAGAGAATATTCAATTTTTTTTTTCTCATAATTTTACGACTTTAATATCAGAATTTCTGAGTTTTATCTTGGAATATTACCTCCCTCCCTCGGCTCCGTAATTTTTTTTTTTTTTTTTTTTTTTTTACCTCTAATGGCCAACAACATTTTAAAATAATCATTGGTCAATTTTATTTATTTTTCTTCTTTGTCACACTCACAAACACAACTGCATTCACATCCTGATAACTTCTTGAAGTGCATGCACAGCCACATATGGATATAGAGAAACACACATACACACAGTAAGAAAAAAAAAAGCACAATTGGAGATACAGTGTGTGTTTGAAACTTAAAAAAAAAAAAAAAAAAAAGGATGGATGGATTATGGATGCTAAAAACTCCTCAAAAGATGCAGTGAGTGCAAAACGCTGTTCATTCTTCTCACGGCAGCTCAGCCAGAGTTATTAGTTAACATGCAGATAGATCCCGCTTCATAGCATCAAGCACTAATACTGCGATCTGCGTGACTGAAAGCAGGAAGTGGAAAGATGTGCAGAGAAACGAGTGTGTATATTAAGAAATACTGACAGTTGGAGGCGAGGAGGTGCAAATGAATTGAGATGTCTAAAGCAGTTGCAGAAATGGCCACCGTTACATTAGTGTTGGTGAGAGAATGATAGAGATGAAAAAAGAGACAGAATGGGAAAGAGAGAGAGAGGGATGAAAAGAGGAAGGTGGAATCCATCCATCCATTATCTGTAACCGCTTATCCTGTTCAGGGTCGCGGGGACATTGGGCGAAGGCGGGGATCACCCTGAACAGGTCGAGGAAGGTTGTATCAATTCTGTGAAATATTGATTGTGTCCTTGCTGGTGTGTAAGGAATTAAGTGAACAACTGGATTTTTAACACCTCTTCTGTCTTCGTTACACAGCACTAACCAAAATGAAAACACAGATCCAGATTTTTTTCTCCGTCTCAGCCATCACATGACACCAACCTGCAAATTCACAAGATTTGTGCTGCCAACATCCTGTGTGAACTAGATCTTGAGGATTTCACTAAACTGTGGTTTCTTGTGACTTTTTGTTTCTCAGAAAAGAAACTTTTACATGAAAACATAATATTTCACTGTGTAGTAGAAAACTTGTGGAACAAACAACAAACATTTCGTGCCTTGTTCCTCCCTCCAGGCATCGGGTCCAACAAAGATCCTACAGACACCACAGAGCTAAATAAACCTGGAAGAAGTCCCACGAAAACAAAGCTCCAGTAAATAAAAACAAAGGAGGAGGATTAGGAGTTCGGGTGCTTAAATAAACTGAGATTACACATCGAGCATGATGTGTATGTGTGTGTGTGATAGGGAGATGTGGATGCCTAGCTGGCTGGCTTGAATTTCTACTCCGTCAGAGAGAACCAAGATGGCAATTAATCATCATTCATTAATTATTGACGGCCAGAACCTACGACTGACTGATACTTTCTGGGACGGGTGAGCCTCTGTCAGAATAAACCACTCTGATGGTTGCATATTTCAAAAGGAAAGACACTAAATTATATAAATAATAAAATAATAACACCAATTTAAAAACGAGGAACCTTCAGTGAGTCTCTGAGCTGTCTGGAAAGCCGCTTTGAAAGAACCGGAGAAGAAGGACGTTTGTGTCTAAGAAGAACTGCTGCAGGATCACAACAGATGTGAAGCGGATCACCAGGTACACATTGTTCATTATTATGTTTAGGGATGCTAATGCGGTATCCACTGTCTGGGTCCACTGATAACGTTGATCACTTAGAAATGTTAATATGCAAAAACAGCAGTAGCAATAAGCTGCACCTAATACTGTAAATATGCATATTGTTGCCCGTGCACATGTCAGCAGATTAGAGTGCACAGTCTACATTGTAACTTAACACTAAAACTATTTCTTATTTAGTTGTGCTGTGTGATTTCTGGTTCACCTTAACAAGTAGAGGGTAAAGAGACCATTAGCCTATATATTAGCCCTGAATGTATCATTCTATAGTCAATAATCTTTTTATTGTGTTTGATTTAATGATTTAGCCAAAGTTGACCCAGCAAACGTCCTTGATAGCAACTGTAAAATCATGGTAAACACATCGTCAACATCACCAACAAAGTGCAGATCTCAGCCAGGTGTGTCTGCAACGACCACCGCTGTGGTTTGTCATTTGCTAAGCGATAGTTATACATACATATATGCAATTGTCTTACCTTGGCATGCAAATCAAGAGAGGGAAAATTCTAAATCATAATCCATAGTGGAAACAAGTGTCCAAACTGAAGTAGCGGCTGATGACTTGCGGCCAGTAAAGAATAGTGAGGAGTCAGCAGTCAATGACCGTATAAAACGGCCAATAAAAAAAAGGATTACTTTAGATTTCGTCTCCTGAACTTAACATAATCACTAAAAGAAATTACTGCAAATGTATTACTTTCAAGCAACATTAAATACATCCAATGCGTAAGCCTCTAATAGCAACACTAGGGCTGCAACTAACTAATTATTTCCATTACTGATGAATCTGCTGATTATTTTCTCGCTTAATCATTTGGTTAATAAATGTGAGGAAATATTAAACTACAATCATCGCCTCGCAGGTTGTATGCCTCCCTTTTTTTGTTAAGTTTTTCCTTATCTGATGAGAGGGTTGTACCGTAAAGGACAGAGGGTGTCGTATCCTGTATACAGTTTGTAAAGCCTCCTGAGGCAAATTTGTGATTTGTGATAATGGGCTATACAAATAAAATTAACTTGACCTCCAAATTCTAATCAGTTCGTCCTTGACTTCCGATAAACGTTTGTGCCAAATTTGTGCCAAGAAATTCCCACCAGGTTTCCTGAGATATTGCGTTCACGAGAATGGGACGCACAGGCGGACAACCTGAAAACATAATGCCTCTGGCCACAGCTGTCACCGGCGCGGAGGCATAAAAATGCCAATCACTATGTCCAATACGACAGCTTACTAGCATAGAGGACCAAGCAAATCACAAAATATTCACATTTGAGAACCAGTTCATTTTTTGTACTTAAAATGTGCTGGATGAGAAAAGTCTTGCAATTTAATAAACTAATGCTTGATGCCAAGTAATATTTTATAGAGGATTTAACACACAATAGAGGAGGGTTTAAGATCTACATTGTGAGCTACACGTGTGTTTGAACTATGTCAGTTATCAGTAGGTGCGATAGCTAAAATCCATGTTTAATTGGTTCAGTCTGCAGATACAGTACGTTGAGTGATGTGCGACCCTCTGAAGCGGAGTCCTTACCTTGGTGTGTGCGATGAGCAAACAGTTGGAGTGCTCGTGTTCACAGGCGATCTCATACTGAGGCAACATGTCAGCCAGCTGCTGGACGAAGGCGACCACTTCCTGGTGCCAGGGGACGTTAGCCATGGTCAGACTGCTGGCGGAGCTTTCCCCGCAGTACGTCACTCCCTGCAAACACACGTAAGCACACAATCAGAAACAAAGCACAAAGAAGACCAGACTTTACTATTCATTCACCCATGGAAAAGAGCAACTGTATTGAGTGTATTGAGCGAGAATTTTAGCATCAAATAAAACAGTAACAGAAACAATTATAGCACATTTTGAAACCTACAAGCAAACCAAAAAGTGACTCAGTCATTGTACAATTTTGGAGACTTGTCATCTGCTCCAGTGACTGACAGCAAGTCATCTTGCACTTCACTGCTCTTGATAGTCTGGAGTGTATGATTGACAAAAAGGCTTCATACACGGCAACAACTGCTGATTATCACCAGTAAGACTTGGGAGCTGACATATCTCCCCATTCAGCCGGTGTGAGAAATGGAGTAGGAAGCGGGAAACCATCTGGCCTCGGCCATAAAAAATCAATCAGGCCGGTCGCTGAGTGTCTTCTGATCAATAGTGGCAAATCTGTGCTGTGGTTACAAGCGATGAGGAGGGAGAAGCACTGAGAGGATAACAACAGCTCCCTGTGGCAGATACAAAGTATTGACGAGTTTGGCTGAGAGAGCAGAAAAGTGTGAGGGAGCCATGAAGGGAGCCATGAAGGGAGCCATGAAGGGAGCCATGAAGGGAGCCATGAAGGGAGCCATGAAGGGAACCATGAAGGGAGCCATGAAGGGAGCCATGAAGGGAACCATGAAGGGAGCCATGAAGGGAGCCATGAAGGGAGCCATGAAGGGAACCATGAAGGGAGCCATGAAGGGAACCATGAAGGGAGCGCGTCTTTGTATGAACTGAAGGAATCTGCAGCAGCTAAATTCATTACTAAATGAACATCATGCTGTATTGAAGAATACTTGAAACTAGCGATTGAGACCATAAGCTCATGTTTACAATGTTTACTGAGGTAATAAATCAAGTGAGAAGTAGACTCATTTTCTCATAGACTTCTATACAATCAGACTTCTTTTAGCAACCAGAGGAGTCGCCCCCTTGCTGGATATTAGAGAGAATGCAGGTTTAAAGCACTTCAGCATTGGCTTCACTTTTCAGAGTATTTGGACTTCAAAGATCAGTCCCTAAAAAACATATGGTTCAAATTGTTTAGGGGAGATTTAACCTGAACGGACCTTTGTGTTAATAACTCGCTCTCATTGGCAGAACTCTTGAATTGCACACCAAAAACTTTGTAGAAGTAGCAGGTGCAGAAGTTGTATATGCATTTAATTTTTCAGTATTTCTGTGAGCGTCAACATTGAATCATCCTCTCAGAGTCTCCTAAACCTGGAAGGAGAAATGAGGGAGGGGAGAAAGAGAGCAGGGAGTTCAGTGGAGGAATTAAGATTTCAGGAGTGTTTGGGGCAATAATTATGAGGCAAATGTCGGCTGAGGACACACACACACACACACACATTTGCATTGCAGTTGTTTTCTAACTGTGGTGGCGAAGTCACACAAGTGCTACAGCATCACATCCCTTTGGTGCAAATATGCTGAATTTAAATCAGTCAAATTTGTTTCACTCACTCCAACATTTGTTACCCTGTGTGTCAGTGTGCTGTAAGAGAGCCAAGGCAGCAGCTGCTACAGTGCCACCGTAATTCTCTGAAGTGTTGGCCAGGAACACTGTCTGATCCTCACCCAGCTAGCTCATGGAAGAAAAACAATGTAACCGGTTACATTCATCATCCATCGAATTCTGCTGTATTATTTCGTTGTCATTGCAAATCTCTCATTTACCTACATGCATCTTTTTTGATATTGTTAAGCCTGTTTTACGAGGCGATAAAAAAAGCCCTCCCTCAAATAATCTCTATGACTCTGAACTCGGGGAAGTTAAACACTTCTGACCACTGAACAACTTTCCTGCCCGGGGAAGATGAAATACCAGATGTTTCACCATTTCACAGGAGCCAGACATCAAAACTCCACCAATCTGATGGCTGAGGCCAGCGTCCTAAATCAAATAAGAGGAATGTATACCCATGACAGAAGTGGTTTGTCTGAGGAAACTGAAATCTCACTCCTCCTTTCAGCTATTTACTTGCTTTCCTCTGTGGCAGATTACACAAGAAACAACTCTCTCCCACTGGTGCAGCTTTTCCAGAGTGCCATTCACATCTATTTGAGCCTGTCTACTCAGCAGCCGTGGGGGACTTCTGCCTCCAGTTGTGAACTACCGCCATTTCTACGGTAATTTAACCGTGTACATCTTGTAGGGACCGCACACAGAAAACTTAACACAAACGGGAGAGTGGACCGAATCTTTAGGGCTTGAGAGGGAGAAAGTGTGCTGCTAGGGGGCAAAGCAGGGCACAGGCGGTGGACAGAATTGATGAGGGACCTTGGTGTTATCAGCCTTGCCTGGAGGCCCGCTGAATAAAGATCAACTATCCAGGACCTGGTATAAATCACCAGGAATGGGCCAGTCAGGAGGAGGGAGCGATATAGAGGAGATGGGAAAAGATCTTTGAGATACGGAGGGAATGAATGAACCGTATCATTGAGGAAGATATGAGAGTGTGGGAGAGACATAGATTATCACAAATAATCTATGTCTTTCGCCTTTAACGGAAATCATGAATGATCGTCAAGGCCCCCCCTCACTGTGCACAACATATAGCTGTGTGCGCTTGACCAAATTTATCTACATCCTCTCTCTCTTTCAGTAACCCATTTCCTTCCTGGGCGAGTGAAGGGCCAGTGGTAGGTAAGTGGTATTGATGCGACACCGAGATGAAAAATCACACATTGGACAACAACTGGACAGTAAATTGCACAAGCAAAATGTGTTGCACCACATAAGATGATGGACTAATAATTAATGGGTCAATAACAAAGGTCCTGCTACCCCCCCCATGCCATATATCATTTTTACAGATCCACACTTCATCTTGATCAAATGCATGAACAACACAGAGAGGGGAAGTCCCTCCCCTTCCCGTGGACAACCATGGGACCTTATTTCGGAAAATATATGTACGGTAGTCAACGGCGAGAGACAAATATTTTTTGGATCCCGTTTGAATTGCGCCATGAATCACACAAACGATGTTGGTCAATTTAAAAGATAATTTTGCAAGTCAAGAAAGTCGCAGTTTGTTGTAAAACTGTTGAAGTATCAGACTGGGAAAATACGTAAGTTAGCTAGCTAGCTAGGGTTGGTGACGTATATTGTGCGAGACGGGAGATGTAGTTCACTGAGCGGTTTCACACAAAGCTAAATGACACTACGACAAACTGCGACTTTCTTGACTTGAAAAATTATCTTTTAAACAGAAAAACATGTGGGATTCAAGCCACAATTCAAACGATATCCTACCTGTAATTTCTCACAAAAAGATTTTCCCTAGTGTCCCTAGAGTCGGACTAAAGACCAAAGATGTCAGTGAACTTACATCTGGAATAATCAATGCTTAATTTCCTACCTATCTGAGATTAATTTTTCTAACCGTGCCGAGTGAATTGTTCAACGTGTCTGATCATGGTTATCATTCTTTTGTGTCTGAAGCACTTTGTTACTCTCAATATATGGTATACTGTATATAAATATAGAAAAGTATATAAAAGTCAACATTATTATTAATGTTAAAGCAATTCCACAGACCTGATGCTAATGCTTTGCTCTTCCATCAGTCAAGGCTAATTTGAGAGCTGCTGATATGATAGAGCAACCCCCTCCATCATTCTGCCACCAGTCCATCCTGGGACGCACTAATTACTGACTTCATGATGCTGCAGTCGATAGCTTGCCCAAAGCTCAGCAGCCAGAGGGGCTCATCTGTTCAGTAATGGACGACACGCTGCTGATAGGCAGGAGGGCAGGAGGACGGGAGGATACGAGAGACACAGAGGGGATAATTTAGAGATGAAAGACGAGAGATAGATGGGAAAGAGAGGCAGAGTTCACCCTCACAGTGACCCTTTACCTGTTGCCAGTGAGGCTGGTTAAATAATTGATTGTCAGGATTAGAGGAAGATTTTACTGTGATTTTCACCGTCCTGAAGGTCAGACTTTTGAGGAAATGAAACACATTTAGAAAGACAGGGATTACCATCTGTAGACCCGGGTTTTGGACAAATGCCAGGTCAAAAGGTTGGTATGAAATATGAAAATGAAATGCATTGCTGCAACCACCACCAACTGATCATTTGAGAGGGAGTAGCACTGAAACTAAATGTTGTTAAGGTTTTTTCTGTTCTTTTTTTGAGGTTTTTATATAATTCTGTAGCTTCCTTGGGTATTCAAATCCGAACATTCACATTTTGGTCCAAGTATGTATGTTTTAGTTTTCCCACGTGACCTGACGTAGGTTTCTGCATGACGACGTTCTACATATGTACATATATCCTTAGGAGTATCAGCACGGAAGCTAAGCAATGTACTGCTGTGGACGCCACGTTAGTTCAGATCAGAAAGTCACACAATAACACAAACAAACTAACCGATCGAGGTAGTAGTAGACCAGCAACCCCCGTGTTCTGCGAGGTGAAATTACTATTTTTGGGAAGGGAGTCTGGTGGCTTTGAAAAGAGCGATATAGCGGCTTCAGTTCCTCATCGGAAAGGGCTTTCTGATGGCGAGGTAAAGCGGTGAAAATATTCTAAATATAGCAATCACTTTAATTGATATTGATGTTTTTATGTTTTCCTGCTGCTCCAGTCCACAGACGCTTTAGACAGCCCTTTCCGACGGGGAACAGAAGCTATTATAACACTCTCTTCAAAGCCACCAGACTCCATTGACAAAAACAGTAATTTTACCTCGCAGAACGCAGGAGTATAGATACAACCCCACTTCAAAAAATCCAAACTACCCTTTCAGATATTTCCAAACTCAGCACAGCTAACGTTGACTCAGCTAGTGCTAGCATTCACATTATTCATAACCTTATTGATTAGCTTACTCTGGTATCCTACATCACTGCGTTTTGCTAACATGTTGTTATCATAATCTATTGATCGACAAGAGATGTGTCTATGTGACGTTCATAGAGGGTTTTTGTGTGTGTATGCTTCTTGGTATGCATCTTCATCTCCTACAGGACATAAGATACATGTCAAGAATTGATGTGTTCTGCTCTTGTTTCCCGTTTGTGTGATAAAAGGAAGCAGTGCATGAACAAAGTGGGAAATGTGAGCGGAGTGTAATTATATTAACATCTCAGTTCCTGTGTAAAGTCTGTGTGAGCTCACCACAACAGCCACATTTGATGGGTATCTGATTACCTGTCCAATCCAATGCTCCCTGCTGTCTTGTTAGTGCTTCGCTCTCTCTGATATAATGAAATGCCATGTAGCGGTGGATCAATACACACTCCTACGAAAAATCTTTAATAGAAAAGCCAGCAAAGTCTCAGGGGACAACTTAGATTGAGAAGTGTGTGTGTTTTTTTAACCCATTAACAGCACATCATAAACCCTGTCATGAAGCCAAGACTCGTTTGAAGCAAGTTGTTGATTGCTTAAGTAGCAATAAAACACACCATGTAAGTAGGCAAGATTAGCTTAATGTAGGGGAAAGAAAGAGAGGAGATAGAGATGGGGATCATTTAATTGTCACACAGCTGGTCGAATTCATTTTTGCACAGATGGCAAAAAAAATAGCTTTGACATTTAAATCACATGATAAATTTGAGTGCAAGAGCAGAACTGAACACAATGAACAGAACCGAAGGAAGCAGAAAGAAAAAAGACAGAAGGAAGTAAAAGGAGATGAGTTGAGCATGGCTGCATCACTGCACAACAGTGAATAGACATAAGAGACACGGACCAGGTACCATAGATTAATGTATAAAGGATAAAATAATTAATAGAAATATAAGAGAATTACTAAGAGAAAACTGCAATTACCAACTCATGGTTGTATGTGGACATGTTTGCCAGCTGTAATATAATTCCCTCCAGGCGTTCGCTTTCACAAGAATGGGACGGATGTGAGGTCACAGTGACCTTGACCTTTGAACACCAAAATCAAATCAATTCGTCCCTGAGTCCAAGTCCATGTGGACGTTTGTGCCAAATTTGAAAAAAAATCCTTCAAGGCGTTCCTGACGTGAGGTCACAGTGACCTTGACCTTCGACTTTTGACCACCAAAATCAGTTCATCCTTGAGACCAAGTCGACATTTGTGCTAAATTTGAAGAAATTCCTTCAAGGTGTTCATGAGCTATTGCGTTCACAAGAATAGTCTGGATGGACGGACGGACGGAGGGACGGACGGAGGGACAACCCGAGAACATAAAGCCTCTGGCCACGGCTGTTACTGCTGCGGAGGCATAACAAGCTCTTCGGAGAGTGTGACCTGGATGTACTTGAGGACTGAAAAGGATGAATTCCTCTATCTGCTGGCTGTGTGAATCTGTAGTCTGCACAATCCTCTGTGTGTTTCTGAGCCTACAAACTGTACAGTTTCTATGGTTTGTATCCAGACTGACAACTCAATGAGCTTGGCTGAATCCTGCTGCCCCCTGGCAGTACTGTAAGTTACTAAAAAGAGCCTCAGACAGCAGGAAGACAGAGGTTGAATTAGCATGTCAGACTGGCAACCTCTAACAACACATAAAAAACATCAAGACATGCTTTAAAGTTATTTTAATTGCCTGCTTGCTTCTTGCTCTGCAGCATTATCCAGCAACAGACTGTATAGCCAGTCAAATAGAACTGGGCCCATGTGTCTCTGTGCCAGAAACCGCCCAACTTGAGCCCCACATCAACATAGAAAAAAATAAATAAATGCATCTCCAGGCTGCACAAAGACAAACCTCAGCGTAGGTTCACAAAGACGTTTACAAGTATCTCCCAGAAGCATAATCCCAGCTTGAACTGTCACACACTGCAAAGACATTTCTCTGGCTGGACAATGGACGGAGAGTGACAAGACAAACAGATGAGACAAACACGGCGCATCTCCAGTCCGTGCACACCAGAGGCACTACGGGGATGATTGATGGGAGGAGAGTGAGCTTGTTAGATTTAATAAAGGAACTTGCTGCCAGGCCAGCAAGATTCCCAAAAACACTTCATTAGTGGGAAAATGAAAAGCACCTTCTCACATAACCGGCCACAAACAACCAAACACACACACATTTCTGCTGCCTGTTGGCCCTTCAGAAAGTTGGTTTCCACACCACTTGCTTCGAACCTCTGACTGCAGAACGCCTCATTACAGTACCGGCTCCCTCATCTCATTATTTTTTGTAGGAAACCTGTATACTGCTGCAGTTTTCAGACAGTGCTGAAATAATAGCGTTTTTGTAGAAAATATGAATATGAATGTTAGTATGAATGTGGCTGTGCCTCTGTTTGCACTGTGATCAGGCGGCAACCTCCGGGTCTGAAAAGTGAAGCCAATGCTGAAGTGCCTTAAAGGGGGCGACTCCTCTGGTTGCTAAAAGAAGTCTGATTGTATAGAAGTCTATGAGAAAATGAGCCTACTTCTCACTTGATTTATTACCTCAGTAAACATTGTAAACATGACTTTATGGTCTCAATCTCTAGTTTTACATTTTCTTCAATACAGCATGATGTTCATTTAGTAAATTATGGTCCCATTTAGAGTCAAGACCATAAAGCAGGGGATGCTCTAGGGCGGGGCTACCTTGTGATCGACAGGTCGTTACCACGGCGTTGTCTGGTCTGGGAGTTGTCTGAAAGTTAATTGTAACATTGCCTAAAAATTTCTTATTCAGCGTTTGGTTATACTTAGCTCTACCCTCTCATATCACTTCTGGTTGCAAAAAAACAAGATGACGACACCCAAAAACGAAGATGGTGACGGTCAAAATGCTGAACTCGAGGCTTCAAAACAATAGCCCACAAACCAATGGGTAACATCACGGTGACTAACTATGTGATCGACTATTTGATGTGTTTGGTTTGTGCACCTGGTGGCCAAACTTTTGTTATGAAATCAGCTAAATGAAGGATGTATTTCTATTCTCAATGAAATGTGCAAACCCAGGCTGCACAATCCTCCAAATGTGTTGTCCTAAATATACAAAAATATATTGAAATTTCTCATATAAGTGTGGAGCTGCATGACGGATACATATGATTGGCAATCATAGGACGTGCAAAAAAAATGATCCTTTTTGAATGTTAAGCAATCCTTAAAAAAATCCATGGGAAAACCTTTCCAATTGTATTAAAATATGTTAACAATAAGCCCCTGAAGTTTCAGTTGTTTAAACATCAGTTCCAAATCTAATGTCATCTTTTTACGTTCTGATTAAAGATGAAGAAAACCCCACTCGATGCTTTTTTCATCAGTGTGAACTGTGAGCTCAAGAGGGCTTCACTATCTTGAGGCGAGTGTGTTTTATCTTCACCGGTCTGCCTCTCTGTTTACAGTGCTGCTAACTGATAATCTGCAGATAGTGCTAAAGTGTCCAGTGTGAACAGTTAAATCAATAGGCTGCTTGAGGCTACAACTTTATTACTTCCAGTCTTGTATGCGCCTGCACATTTTCAACAAAATAAGTTGGCTCATAACTAATTCTGGTGTGCTCTTATTTCTGCAGCATCAGCAGCGTGATGCAACACCAGAGGAAAAGAACGTAGAAAGGGACAGCAAATAAACCAGTTGCTCCTGCTGCTTTTCAGAAAAAAAGAAATGCATGATTAAATGCATATTTTCAATGAAATATTAATGAAACAGTGTAATTACATTTCATCATTATTCTCTCTCTCCCTCTCAGAGATGATGGCACGTCAGATGCAGATGTTAAGGATGTGCATTGGGACCGCAAAACAGACACATTTCTACTGTCTTTAGACTATTAACAGTCTTACTTTACACAGTGTACGGGCCAACTGGCGCTAGCGGCGTGATATATGGAGGAACATTAGCAATGCCGTATGCCCTGAAGGGGGCTAAGAGTCAAAGTATGGGCCAACATATAAGCTTATACTAGTATAATCAGGAAAAAAACTGAAGATGTAAATGAGTGGAGAAACATAAGGAATACAAACGCTTCCATACATGGCACAAGGGAATCTGAAAACGATGATACACTACGGCCTCCTTCACAATCACCAGATCTCAAACTGACTGAACTTCTAAGGAACATGTTCCACACCCAAACGGTGTTTTAGGTCACTGAAATCTGAGCTTTTGTAAACCTCCGTCCATGGTGAAGATTTTCGGAAACTCTGTTTTCAATGACAAGTAGACAAGGAAAGGAGTTTTTAGCTTGTAACGTCAAAGCGTGCATCATTATCTCCTTTGTGAGGTGAAACTAATAAGGTGTTGTGCAACGGCGACATCATAAATACATCCATGAATGGCGGATGTGGCCAAATAACCTGCTATCGTTATGCTTTTTATATGTTTACACCAGGTCTGTCAAAGTTAACGCAATAATAGCATGTTAACGCAAATTTCCTTTTAACGCCACTAATTTCTTTAACGCAATCGATCTTTCGGAGGTTGTAGCGGTCTCAGTTTTAAAAGGTAGAAGATACTGGTATCATATAAAACTAGAAAACCTAATGAATCCATTGGTACCAATAATGTCATACTAGTTTGTCGCGAAGGAGGCTAAATAACGCTCTAAACTTACGCTAAATTTTGCCGAGGAAAAACTGGCATGGCCATTTTCAAAGGGGTCCCTTGACCTCTGACCTCAAGATATGTGAATGAAAATTTCATATCACCCACACTGATGTATCATGTGGACTCTACTGCTCTCCCTCGTGCCTCTCTGATGAGGTGTCTTTGAGTGAAGCACTTAACACTGAACTGCTCCTATTTGCTGCTGGATGAGAGCGTGCTTGTACTGGGCAGCTCCCTGGTGTGATTCTGTGTAACTGTGAGCTGAAAAAGAACCATTCGGCTCAGTAGACCAGCCTGGAACAAATGAAGGTTAAAGTTAAGGTAATAACTGCAGTAGCTGGGAGCAGTGGGATCCCAGTGAAGACTGGCCAGTGATGGAACTCAGCTACCAGGTAGTGCAGCAATGAGAGGATTATGAATGAGAAGATGTGGGGAGGTATTCACCTGTGAGGAAGGGCTCCATGTTGGAAGAGGTGCTTCATGAATGTTAACTCCATCTGTGGGAAGCCCTTCACCTGTTCTTTTACCTTTATAGCTGGACGTTTAGGATGAGGTAAGCATGTAATGGGACACACAAGGGGATGGATGAGGGGTGTGTACAGCATGAGGTCTGACAAATGAGCAGACCACCTGTTCAAACCAATTAGCTCGCACCCCTGCAGTGGAATGAAAATAGAATACAACTGAATCTCAACTATATTCGACTTCAAAGGTCAGAGCTCTCTTATCTCCGCTATCTGAGGAGGAGACGATTAATTGTGCCGGCCTAATTTTTAGAGTCTAGGCACAGTTTAAAAAGAACAGAGGATAAACTGCACCAGACAGCAAATTCAAGTACAGTTTCTAACCGTGAGGAGGCAGAATTCATTATCTAAACAAAGAACAAAAGCTCCTGAGTCGGATTATTTCTCTATGAGTGCAGTATTTTATGTTCAAAGGCAACATTAACTAAAAAGGTGGAAGAAGTGTACTACATGCAGCACCCTAAATGGATCTGGAGTTTCGCCCACATCCTCTAACGCCACCCAATTAAACTAAACTCCTGTTTCCAGCATAATTGAAATGCTCGCTCACACTTCAGCTCATAAACTTGTGAGTTGCTAGATTTATTAGCCTGACATGGTATTTTACTGCAGGCAAGCCTTACTGTTGAGCCCTGGGCAGGTTATGAACCCTCTAGTTTGGGTACAACCAAGACAATAGCTCTCTGCAGCCTCGCCCCTCCCAAAAAAGTGTATGATAAAATCTCCGTGAATTAGGTGAAGATGGTTCTGTCACTTAGAGAGGGGGGTTGGATCTACTGCTGCTGCTGTCACTACTACGACTACTACTACTGCCACTGTGATTATTATCGGGATCATACCTGGATGTGATGCACTGAATAATGAACTCAGACTGAGGCGAGTTTGTCACTGTGACAACAGTAGCTCAGACTATTAATGTGTCTGCCAAATGTGACAAGGTCGATGCGGTACACGGCCCACCGTTCCAGTGAATTATGACACTTATCTAGTGACAGCTAGTATATGGACACAACTTGTGGCTACATAAATCCTGCAGGGTGTTAGCACAACAGCACTGCTGGTGTTTGGCACAGAATAACTGTACACGTCTTTTTATCTGTCAGCACATTTTCATCTGAGGGCAACTAACTATTTATCGAACACCACAATGACCCTTCTGCAAGACAGCTGATAATCACGTTTGACCTTATTTGGTAGGTGTAAAGTCTAGTTGCTAAACTAAAACTAAATCCCTCACCAACAAAGACACCCAGAACTTACTCACACTCATAGAACAAACCAACAACGTCAATAATTCATAAAGTTAAACAAACATAAATTTGCTTGCACGCAAAAGGACCTTGAAGTTCTTCAATAATCGAAAGCTTTAAGGAGCTAACAAAAGTCTTTGGTTCTTGGTGAGAGTTGTCTTGATGTCTAATAGATCTGCTGTGGCTCTTTCATTTTAGATAAAACAAAAATTAGAAATGATACATGACTTGAAGGAAGTTCAGCTTTCAGTTTGAATATCAGGTTGTTTGTTCAGCTTGTTCCCTTGATGTAGAAACTGGTGGAGCGCCAGAGAGACGAGCGAGAAAGATAATGATTCGCTTTCATTTTAAATATTTAGGTATGTCCGGGGCTGCTGAACAAATTTAATACAAATGTTTCCCATTAAATTGCCATTTATTTCTACTTGTTTTCTTCCAGCTGGGAATATAGTTAACAATATATATCTGAGACAAAGGCAGTCCCTTACATAATGTAGACTGCAGATGATGTGTACGTGGTAGGAGATATCATGTGCCAAGATTTTCTCTCAAAAGACTTATTGCTGGCCTGGTGGCCAGTACTACTGGCTCATTTGCTTTTAGAAAACTCATTAATGAGGAGAAAATGGGAAAGGCTTTGCTATTAGGAGGCTTCACTCCACACACATCAAAGCTCAGCAGGGAAAAATAATGTGAAAAAAGAGACACCAATAGAGAAATAAAAAAGAAATCTGGCACAAGGATGAAGACAATAATTACACCGTTAAAATTACTCATAAATAAGACATCAACTGAGAGGGGAACGAGGAAACACAAGCAGATATAAAGATCCCCTACCTTGACCTCAATGAAGTCCGGCTGACCCAAAGCGATGAGCTCTGAGTAGGACTGCATCTCCTCCACGTTCCAGGCCTTCACCAGCGTCAGTCTATACACCGTCCTCTGTCTCTGGATGGACAAACAGAGGTTGGAGATTGATGGAAGGGGTCAAAAAGTGAGGTCATAAACATGAGATTGTTTTCTATATTCCTCTTCGTAAACATTCAACAAAGACATTTCATTTACAACAACACATTTTTATAGAAAATTTAAATATTAGTAAAGAACCTTCATCTTTATAGCTGAATTCACACCGTTTCTTGGACACTGTTATAAACCAGAATTAGATTAGGTGTTATAACAGTGAGTGCTGCCATAAGCTAGGTGTTTTGGATGAGGTGGTCCAATCATCATCTCAACTACAGAGCAAAGAAAAAGCTTCATAACACACTTGATTGAGGCTCATACTGTAGTACTGTAGTTTGGAGATGAAAAAGGTCAAAAGGTAATTCAAATCAGGGGAAACAAGCATGCGTTGCTATCGGTGCACATTGGTATAAAATCACCAGGTGTTGCCTCAGAGAATTTTGCTCACTATCGCTATCACAGTTCAGCCCGGTCGCACGAAAAGATGCAGAATAAAAGGGGTATAAGACCACGAATGGCGGGTACGAAGACAGGTGGATGGTTCCAACAAACACAGGACTTTCAACCAGGAGACCGGTGTTTTGTTTGGAAGTTACGTTCGTGACGTTTGTCACGTGTTTTCTGTACTGATGTTACGTTATTTCTGTGCGTGTTTTACTTTGTTCATGTGCTTATTTCAAGGCCAACCGTGAAGGTTTTTACTAAACCTAACTAATTACCTGACTAACCCGGCCTCCACGTCGTCCATTAATTCCTGATACTGGACACCTCCTCGGGCATTATCCCTTACTTGTTGGTTAAACCTAAGTGAGTGGTTTTGTTGCCCCCTGCTGGTACTTCAACCTTATACACACAGATTATGCTGATAACTTATTTTAAATTCAAACTCAAATTTCTGCACTTATCCTAGTTTAAATCAATGACCATGGCAGTTTGTTGTCACCAACATCTGTCCTCCACAGGCAACACAGCCACTCACAGATGTCCTGTCAACCACCCACTTTCTGTCTGAGTTATAACAGAGCGGTTAGGGGAAGCTTTTGCGTGTTTACTAATGCTCTGACAACTGCTGCGCTCCGTTGCACATGTTAAGGATTTCCCAAGTTGATCTGAAGGATGAAGATCAGAGCCAATCCAGGCTTTTTTTTCATGAAATAGTATCGACTATGTGACACCTTCTCCAATTACATTTCCAGTGCTTTGTTTACTCTAGGTACACCAGCTGTCAAAAATGTCCAAAACCTTCATTCGTAAACTACTGGAACTACGAGGGAACAGGGAGGAACCGTGTATTGGACAAAATAAAAAAAGATCCTTCAAGTAAGGATGTGGAAGCACGCTATGCGAGTAGAACCTCATCAAATTTGAACGCAACAATTTGCAGGAACACCCAAGAGAAATGAAAACTTGATCAACATCACTCTTATACATGCCCAGTTAACTTTCCCTGGGTAAATAAAGTACTGAAAAAAGCCCTGCTCACAGTTCAATGGTGTAGATTCAGGCTATTGTTGTTGCTGTACAGCAGGAGAAAGAGGATTATTGAGGATGTGATGGAGAGGAAGAAAGACGGGGAAAGACGGAGAGATGAAAGAAGGGGAATGGTGAGGACAGAGGACATGAGAGACGGATTATACAAAGACAAGTCAATGACAATGGGAGAAGAGAGAGCGATCTCTCTCCCTCATTTCCTCCCTCTCTCACTGGAAGGTTATCTATAACACTAGGTCCTTTCAGCCCAGTAGGGAAGGGGATAATTGGCCAGTGGAAGCAGGGAGGTGAGGTATTTCAAGCTGCCTCTATTCCAAATCCGACACCGAGGCACAACTCCATCAATCCCCCAGTGAACCGTTGGGGGAGGCCAGGTGGAGGAGAACAGAGAGGGATTAGCGCTAAGGAAGGATGGAGATAGAGCCCACCATGAAATGGAGACTTAGGAATATGTAGCGAAGACGGGGGGAACGAGGGGGGGGATGGGGACAGAAAGGGAGAGCTTATTTTTGGAAACTGGGAAGTTGCACACAGGCAGACCATAGTGTCAACCTGACATGAATATGTGCAAACCAGCACTGTCTCCTAAAAACTACGTTCCCATATAAATTGCGTTCTCAATTACGTTGTTGCAGTTTGTCTTTTATGTATCACCGTTAGTCTGCGGACGAGACATTTGGTGTAGCTGTATTGTTGTCCGGGTGGAAACAGTAGGGGTTATACACGCTGTACAGTGCCAGAAACAGGTTGAGATAATGAAAAGGAAAAAAAAAAAGGTATGAAAATGTGTCATAAATTGGGAGAAATACAGGAGAATTGTGACCCTGGAAGGAAACCAGGAGAGGGAAATGAAAAATAGAACCAGGAACTACCAGGAAAATGGTGAGGGTTGGCAAGTATGATGCTGAGCCAGGACACCTTGATATCATTAGACACTTGTTTGACACCAATTATAGAAGCAACTCTTTAGATTGATGGCTACCTTAACTGTCAGACTGTGATGCAGTATGGGAAATAATGAGATTCCAGTGAGCATGCAGTGAATGTGCCAGCGGGCAAAAGTGTCAGTTTCTGGTCCAGCAGGACTTTTCTGTCACCCGTCTGCCCGAGACTGGATTAACCTTTAGTCACTTAGAGGGTGGGAAACCAGTGATACTAAAATTCCCATAATCACCAGTATCACACAGGCTGTTTGTCGTAATGTAGGTTTTTTATAAATATGGTCAGATAGAGAACTTGCCAAACACTGTAAGATGTCTAGATTGAGGAGGCGGTATATTCAGGGTCTATAAAATGTGCTGTAATGACCTTAAAATTTACCACAGACTTGACACAGTACTGTCAGAAAGGGAGCATCTTAGCTCCATAATGATAGTATATCTCTTACAATGCTATTGATTTATGTATTTCTAAGATGCAGCTGTTATTTTGCTCGCCCCTGCAGCTACCTCACACTATTGGCGTGTGGTGAAAACGGTGATTTTGATGCAATCAGAGTGCAATGATCCATCGCCAGTGATTTGCTTTCGAGACGTGCACCTCAAGCGGAGTGGTAATGAATTTGTCTATAGTTTGCTAAAGCGTTAAAGAGGCTATATGTAAGAATCAGAAATTGCTTGTTCACAGCGACACCTGTGGCTGCAATGTCAACGAAAGTCAGCGTCCTGTTGCTCGCACTCGCCCGTGTGCACGCGCTACCTGAATGTGAGCGAGCACCGGTCTAAACAGTGAGGCTACACACGTCAGCTAACACACAATATCACTCTATATTTCACCTGCTTGGCAGTAATGTTAGCTGACCAGACGAAGGTCTCTCCATGGATCAATGCTGATTCTAGTGTTGCCTTTTCCTTTCTCAGCCTGAGGACCGCGGGGGGAACGGGGGGGAGGGGGGAGACACCCGGTCGGGGGGGGGGGGACCGACACCCGGTCGGGACGATAACGTAACTCGCTGCGGAGCCCCGTCACTTCACAAGATACGGGAAACCTCTGTTGGTCTGGAGGAGCGGCAGCATTTATTTCTGCAAAAACGTCCAATGCACATTCACCAGATATTCTCAGAGCTAAACTAACTCTCTGCAGTGTGTAGTGTGCGCGCGTTCACGTGGAGGTGGAGCGAGCCGAGCGCGGTGTGCAGGCAGCAGGCAGCAGGAGCAGAGCTGCTGCGCGATCTCGTACCCACACGCGAGCGCGCATTGGAATCCGACCCGTTAGGATTTATGCGCGTGAAAAGTTACAAATAGTCCCTTTAAACAAGAGGAAGCCGGCCCATTACAGATAGGTGTAATAGAGGCTCCCTCTGAGAGACTTCACAGCCCACATCTTTCTCAAGGTCATTCTGCCGGTGCACCCAAGCACCATTTTTTCCCCTCACTTTTTTTTTTTTAAAGGAAACACACTAACAGGGAGAATCGATTTACACGAGGGGTCCGGTGGCTGCATGCAGGCTGTGATGATGGACTTTCCCTCTGCTCACGCATAATGAAAAGGCGTGCAAGGTTATTGGCTGCACTTTTTTTGTGGACACAGATCACACAGAAATGTACACCTCTGGATGTTTTCATTCTTACAGTGGTGACAGTGGCATTATGAAGCCAAACTGTTCAAAGGTTTGAAGTGCTCTCTGTCATTTACGGCCATCTTATAGGAATTTGGTGAATATAGAGGACATCTCAATCTGTGGTTTCGGAGAAGAGACTCAATCAGGCTTTTCATCAGCTGCTCCGAGTCACTCAAAACAAAAAAAGATGAGTCGGCACAGGAGGTAAGAATCTGCCAGTTCCAACAATCTGACAGAGATAAGAGATGACTTTTGTTAAAAAATCCCCACAACCGCATATTTTTATTCACAGTTTACCAAGGAATGAACTTGTGTTGACAAGATCTTCCGTTGTTGTGTCAGTACATTTTCAGGACAGGACGAGACATCAGTTTAAAAGTGGATTGTCCTATAGACAAAGTTTATTTTCTATTCAAAGGTTAAAACATTACCTGTCACCAATCCTCCAAACCTATAGAGGTATGCAGAGAAAAATAAAGTCTCAGCATCCCTATGATTTGAGTCAGATTTTTTTGTTTTTATCAGAAATAACTTGCGTCCGATAAGCACTTAAATAAGAAACTCTGGTGTTGAGCAGCATCCCTCGTCTGCTTATCAACAACCATATGCAACACAATCTGTCAACCAAAGCCAGTACCTAGTCTACCTAGCTGAGACAACAAGAAACCATGACAAAAACAGACCATTAGGGAGTAGAATAGCATAGAATATCAAGATGATGCTTTCCAGTTATGGCTGATGAGAGGAACTTCATGCATAAACGGTGTGTCTTGTGTTTTCTCACTGAAAGGTCACTAACAAAGTATCCCAAGCCCTCTTATCACATCCTCAGGTGTTGAGGAATTGACCAAAAATCCCTATTTGGGCTCCAATTATCTATTCCATAATGAATGTGCACTTGATGCTGATGCTGATGCAGAAGAAGAAGAAGAAGAAGAAGAAGAAGAAGAAGAAGAAGAAGAAGAAGAAGAAGAAGAAGAAGAAGAAGAAGAAGAAGAAGAAGAAGAAGAAGAAGAAGAAGAAGAAGAAGAAGAAGAAGAAGAAGAAGAAGAAGAAGAAGAAGAAGAAGAAGAAGAAGAAGAAGAATCAGAAGAAGAAGAAGAAGAAGAAGAAGAAGAAGAATCAGAAGAATCAGAAGAATCAGAAGAATCAGAATCAGAAGAATCAGAAGAAGAAGAAGAAGAAGAAGAATCAGAAGAATCAGAAGAATCAGAAGAATCAGAATCAGAAGAATCAGAAGAATCAGAATCAGAAGAATCAGAATCAGAATCAGAAGAATCAGAAGAATCAGAATCAGAATCCCATCAAAATTAATAAAATAAAATTAATGGAAGTAATGAAGCGGGGCAAAATTTCCAGGGGATAATTAGTTCTCTACTTAATTACAGACTCAAAAAAAAAAAAAAAAAAAATCAACACTCAATGCAATATGTGTACTCGTGATGCAGAGGCGAGGTAATTAAATAGACTTGATCGAGCTCGAGTTAATAAGCTATTCTGAGCTGGGAAAACACATGCACAGTGCTTCATGGCCACTAAAACAATCACAGCGTTCTTATTTTCAGTGAAGTTGGGGCTACTTTAATTGAACCGAATGCAAAAGTGTCACCTTCATTCATGAAAATAGTTTTGGTTAGCTGGTACAGTGTAAAGATGCTAATTATATACACAAGTGTGCTTAATGGTGAGAGAGGTAACAGATCTTTCAAACTCTCAGCTCTTTTTTTCTTGTAAATAAGTCCTGGTTTTCCACGCTTACCAAACACGAGAACTAGAGATGTGACGGTGAGGAAATTTTCCCACCTGTTAATAAACTTGTGACAACACCGGTGTTACCGATTACACCGGACATTTTACAAGAAAAGATGATGATCAATATCTACAGAGCGCTTACTTTGATCTTTAATGTCGGGGGGTTGTGTGTCTGGGTGCATTTATACAAGTAAATTTGACTGAGCGGACATATTCTTTTGGAGCAGCATCTTACTTCACAGTAACATACAGTTCAACCTCTTGTCCTCTTGACCTCTTTAACTATCTGGCTGGAAACCAAGCTTACCTTCTCTCCCAGGGCCCTGAGGCTGTCCAGGAAGCGAGGCCAGAAGTCCTTGAAAAGTGGTCGGTCAATCTTCTTCAGACTGTCTTTGGTGCTGGCGTCCACACTAACATACAGCTGGGTAACTGGAACCAGGCTCCTGGAAATGGTAGAAAATATGGAAGAGAAATGAGGATGAGAACGATCCAGTTTGAGAGAGAAAGAGTCTGATAAAAAAGGTAGTACAAAACCTAGGGAGCATTTGAAAAAAAAAAAAATAGAACAAAAGCAAAACACAAAAGAATATATTTAAAATTCAAGGAGTTAGTCACCCTCAATGTCTTGAAACCTTTACATACTCCCAAAAGACGTGTATTTCTGTCAGCTCTCTGAAGCATGCAGTTGTACTTGATTCAGTAATTACATGCAACAACGTGAAGTCAAACACTCCATGTAGTTGTGCTAAAAGCAACAAATTCATTAATTTACAGATGATGGCAAAATGAGGGGCTGATGAGGAAGAAGAAGCTGTGTAAATCTAGATGAGTGTTGACCCGTAGGTTGCCCACTGATAGCAATGTTGCCCCGAAAACAAGTTTGGCAAGTTCTTCTTACACTTCACACACAATATATATATACTGTACATGTGATAAAAAAAAAGGCATCTCAGAGGGGAATACTGTACAGCTACAGTGTTGTGTTGACTAGAAGGGAATATTGACCCTCTGAGGTCACTTCAGTACGTTTCCTCCTCAGATAGAAGGTTTTCCTGTTGATGCTCACAAACTCTCCTGCATCTAAAGTAAAAAGCAAAGGAAGGTTTGTGTGTGTGTGTTTGTGAATTGTTTATCTGTTGCACATGAAGCCACCTGAGGTGGGATTTCCTTTTATGAATTTTTTATACAGTTACTGTAGGTGCATAACGTACGTGCCTCTAGGAGCTGTGCCCGTGTGGTGAACTCCTGTCAAAGAAACACTGACAGAGCGTAGAGACCTGAACTTGTAGCATTTCAGAGAAGTCGAACTGGGCAACTCACAGACAGCATCACCTAAACAATAACTACTGAGACCTTAACTTCTTGAGGAAAAAGCTTTTCATTTTTGAAAATAGTTGGGATTTTTTCCACTTCCTTTAGTACAGTAACTTTTGTGGAGCAAGCGATCATTAGAGGGAATGCATGTTTCAGCACTGAAGCACAGGCTTCAACATTCATTAAGGAAGGGATAATGTGCAGCGAGCCGGTCATTGTTTTGAAATAAACCCTGACGCGAAGCAGAGTTATCATATTTGTTGTTAATTCACAACAATGACCCGCTAGCTGTACATTTACCCGATTATTACACAGCTACTTAATTAAGAAATCAATGATTTAACACAAAAGTGGCCCTCCAGAGTCCGAGTAGCGCCCATAGCAACAGTCCGTTATACATAGCAACGGTCTGCTATAAAGAAATAACAGACCTTAGAACGCCTTGATTGACCAATCAGAATCGAGTATTCAGCCAAGCCGTGTAATAATGGTGGTTTAAAAGGGCCGGTTAACCAAAATTACAGAAAAAAACTCTCACTTATCCTTAGTGGCATCTGTGGTCATGCAGACAGTTTCACTTTGATGCGCAAAGGTGTTGACATGTCTGCTTCTGCAACTTCTCCTAATACAACTGAACTTAATGGGATTTTGATTGTGTTCCTCAAACCACTGAACATTTATTTTGACAATGTATTGTATAGTATTGCTGACTTTTTTTTATGTTTTGAGCCTAACAAACAACTCCATTCGACATCATTGTATTGCGTCGTCTTTGTTAAAGGACACACAGCACTCATAATTGTGGAACCTTTGATCCTTCCTGCTGCGACACACTCCTACTCCCTACTTTCCAATTCATCCCCCCCACAAGTCTTCAAAGAAAAGTGCTTGCAAAGGCAGGGAATAAAAATATACTACAGAAACATAATGAGCCAGAACAGGTCGGCTGGAGTGTATATTTTGAGAGGAGGAAGTAATAGTAACACCCACACAAACAAGTTGTGTGTGTGTGTCCGTTTTGCTTCCTACCTGATTTCCTTTGGGAACTGTGCATTGGTGACCAGGAAGCTGGAGATGTGGTGGGAGTGGAGGAGGCGGATGAAGGTGTTGATTTCGGGGTACATGATTGGCTCCCCCACCAGGGAGAGGGCACAGTGCTTGACTGCCAAGCCCTCCTCGTACCGATCGGGCTTCACTCCGGGGACACCTGGAGGGAGAGAGGTCAGTGGCTCAATAGATGGTAGTTCTGATGTCTCACAACTATAAAATGAGGGGCCTCACTTGTGGAAGCATAAATTAAAACAGCAGCAAATAAAAAAAAAAGGGAAAGCATGAGGTCAGGCTATGAAGTGAGGTCAAACTGAGTAATTACATACAACCATATAGGCGAAAGAGAGACATGTGGTGCTCATGAAAAATGAGCCAAGGAGAGGAAAGACAGTGAAAGTTCGAGCTTTGGGAGTTGGGCCCGAAGCCCAGACTCTCTCTCTTTTACTCCCTCTCTCCTTCCTTCCTCTGGGTGGTCTTGGACCCGATGTTTAGTAGATCTACCAGCACAGACTAAAGGGTGCTGTAAAAAATATGCTCAGCATAAGTTCCTGAGTATTAGGGACGATGAATGTTATAAAGTGTAATAGACTATTGATATTAAACTTTAAGGGCCCCATTTAAACGATCTATAGGGCATGGTTTAAAGTGCATTTAGGGCGTGTTCAACTCCACTTTGCTAGATAAATAGTGCATAATCTGGGCACAAAGTAAAGCACAAGGGGCAAAGGGGTTGTATTTAGTCTTGTAATTAATCAAAGATGTGTTTTGGGCGTAGAGTGTCATCTTCCATTCCCTTTGAAAGCCAGGTGTGCCTGCATCGGGCACAATGTTATTTAAATGGTGGCTTCAGCAACTCTATGGGAGCAGTGGACCGTCTGCCTCCGCTGTCTCCCAATCCTCTGTCCCAACAACAACTCCATTTAACTGCATATGAGCAAATGCATCGATAAGCTATTTAACTGAGGAGGAGGAGAGCTGCTGCATGTCAGTATGTATGTGCATCTTACTGTCGGAATAATGCACCCTTTAAATAGCAGGAAAATACTGCGCCATTGACTTAAGAGCAGGTTTTTGTTGGTCAATGGCGCAATCAATTTCTGCTGCCTCAAGATAGCAATGTGCCAACAAAGCACCTGACCTCACTCCAATTTAAGACCAACATGCCCATGGGCACACAGATGGGTGCAACTACATTTGCAGTCGGTCTGAAACTAGCAATGACAGTTTTGCACCAGGTGTAAGATAGGACGTGAGATAACTAAATTATAAGAATTAAAAAAGGAAAACTATTTATTCATAGTAACAGTTAAATAGACAACTAGGAAGCATTAAACACAGTACAAACCTCAGCTATAGGCATCAGACGTTGCTGAGAATTAGTCTGATTTCCTGACCCAATACCGTTACTTTATTCAAGTCTCCGTTTCGATTTAAGTACAGTTACACCGAAGGAAATGATGATTGTCCAATTGGGAAAAGTCCACATTTGAATCATGACTATAGCCCACCAAATTTACGAATATACAAGCAAAATTAGATTAACGAACACAACCACCTCGGACATGAAAAACAGCCGAAGAGTTGGTGGGAATCTTTATTTGAATATGTAGATACCTGTGATTTGATCATGTCTGCTTTTGGGGTTTTGAGGAGAGAGGGGGGGTAAAGTAACAGCAAAGACAAATCATATAAACCTGCTTTCTGCTGACAGTATAAAGTATTAAATGCTTTATGACATGGCAAGAATTTGATGGAGACAGGGAATAAACAAGTAGTAAAAGCATAGGGCGAAAAAAGTTTCATACACTGTCATGGGGATTTAATGTGATATTGCTGCAGCTACAGCAGATGCCATTTAATTTAAGAGCACATGCAGTGAATCTTAATTAAATGAAACTATGGACTGTTGCCTTTATAACACCGTCTATGAATTATTGATGGGTTTGCAACATATTGTATGGTTGAACCACACAAGGCAACTGTTACCTTTCAAGGATAAATCACATCTTGCAACAGCTGCAAAGACATCAGGCAACAAGGTGACCCTGAAGAGAAATCCCACTGAACTCTGTTCATAACAGCTGAGAGGAGGGTGTGTGTGTGTGTGTGTGTGTTAAGTGTTTGAAACCTCATTAAATGTATATATCTTATGGTATTAGTGATGTCAAACTCCATTACATTCTCACATAATTCCCTCCTTTGAGGTCATTTGGGGCTCTCTCTTTCTGGAGTTGATCACACAGATGAAAATGAAGTCTATCAGCGAGGACGTGTGGCTCTATTACAAGTTGTGTAATTATGGTTACTGAATTAGAAGCTGCAGAATTGATTCAAGGGAAGACAACTATTATCAAAGACCTTCGATGTCCTTTGGACGTGACCTACATTATCTTTGGTTCGACATAAAGACTCACAGAAGATGGTTAAGACGTCATTATCCTCAGACTTCTTCCCCTTGTTTAATTTGTTTAAGATGTGTGAGTCAGGAAACACTTCCTGGTGGTATTGGTTGATGTCTACTCTCATTCACTTGGTAAAATTAAACAAGGACATGGCTTCCTGGATGGAAGTACAGTATGCATGACTGGAGGGAGTCATTTTAAAAATGAAAAGTGCTCTGTTGTTGTAGCTGAGAGAATCACTGAGCAAAATATTTAATTCGTAAGTTGACTTAGCTGCGAAAGAACATCATCAAAGCTTCTTCCTGCACATATGCAAATGAACGGACATAAATTAGGCTCATGTGACTTTTATCATATTGCCGAGAGCACACACTTGTGTTAACTGCCAACCAAAGAGCATATACTGTACATACTGTATTATATCCTAAGTATTGATCAAGTTAAAATATACGATCATATAAAGAGTCTAATCAAACAAACTACCTGTTAAAACCTTTTATAGTTTAACGTGATACCCAATCACACAGAGCACATTTTAGCAGCCCGGGGCGGCTTTTTGTAATTGTTTTCAAAGAGAGTGATGCGGTTTGCTCGCTGCTTTTGCGGTGCTGAGCGTCTCATGTTTCTCCACTCTGTGCACCTTGTGTTTTTGCAGGAATGCCCTGAACGCCTCGAGTTGAACTTCAACTCAGAGCAGAAAAGTACTCGACGTCATCGGCGTTTCACCATGTTTTTACGTTACCTGAAGACCACCGTAGTTCTCTGACACGCTTGTGAAACTGCGGTAACGTGAGCCGCGGAGTGCAAAACCGTGGTAACGCCAGCCGCCGTCTGTCTTTCGTTGCTCCTAAAGTAGTGTTATTATGGTAAGGATGACCTCTGAGCGAGGTGAACGGCGTTACTACAGATTTGCACCTGGCCGCTCACGTTACCACAGTCTTGGAGTGGGAGGAGTGAGAGGAGGGGTACTCAGTTGGCTGCAATCTGCAACCACACCACTAGATGTCACCATATCCTGCACACTGTACCTTTAAGCTAACGTTAGCACTCATACGTTGGTTGCCTATCAACAAAGTTATCAACAAACGTCAAAAAAATAAAAAAGCTATCTGATCGGGTGTCTACAACGAAAAAAGGAAGTGCGATTCCTGCACTCAGGTAGCAGGATTCAGATGTTTATTCCTCGTTTCAGTCATCAAGATCCCACTTAATTTATGTTTGTCAGGCCCTTCTCCTTGTAAAGACTTTAGTGACAGCTGGCGGGGCAATAAATTGGATTTTTTTTTTCACATTTAAAGGTTGACAAATAACTTCTGATTATAAACTGTTGCATGACATTTAAAACTGCTATTTGATGAGACCTTTTAGGCAGTAGATCATCAGGTAGTCAGAGCAGAAACCGACCCGTTTAATCACGCTGTGGCTTTTCAGAGGCATTGTCTGGATAGTTCATTGCTCTAGACACTATAAAGCGTATCACTGTCAGTGGTAAGTGGAGTTGAAGGCTGCCTAATGTGATTTTGTAGTGCAACTGGAAAGAAAATTATGGATGATAATGACAATATAGGCTTGTCCTTTGTTCTAGTATGTTTCTAATTAGACTTGCAAAGCTTTGCTTTGTAGAAACATCTGAAAATGTGCTTTTCTTTATTTTCTGGACAAAGGGTCATAACTGTAATCCCTTTTGTGACTTTTACTTTAAGTGAACTAAGAAGCAGCTTACTGTCAACATATGCTTATGTGCACTATTGTTCCATTATAATAACATCAGGAAATTACATTTTCCATGATGACATGCATTATAATACATTGTGAATAACTGCTCTGAGAATGATATTAGCTATAAAGCAGCCCTTTGAAGAAGATACGTCTCCAAAGGTTTCAGTATTTGGCATCTATATCGTTTCCTGAGTACAATTGCTTCTCTGTTTTATAATGAGATCAGCAGTGACTTTGAGGTTAGAGACGCAGCACTCTGACGGTAAGGTCGCAGGATCAAGCCAGGCCTTAAGAATACTTTGGCTGGAGGTACAGTCATACACAGATGTAGATTTTGTACATCTTAAATTTAAGGGTGTGCATTATAGGTGAAATCTTTAGAGAAGGCCACAGTGCCAGCCAGGGAAGTGTTGGTGCTGGCTTCTATATGAGTTACACCAAAAACCCAAAAGAAATCAACAAAGAGCTGAACTGGAGAGAAGACAGATTGGCAAACTGAGTTTGGGCTTGACGGGAATGTTCTTTGTGTGTGTATTTGAGTGTGTGTGTGTGTGTGTGAGTGTGTGTGTGAGTGTGTGTGTGAGTGTGAGTGTGTGTGTGAGTGTGTGTGTGTGTGTGTGTGTGTGTGTGTGTGTGTGTGTGTGTGTGTGTGTTTGTGTGTGTGTGGTTCTGGCTGTGCTGACAGGGGCCTGCAGGATAAATTAGTTCCGAATCTCAACGGGCTGCAGAGCCACAGTCATGTCACAAAAACCAAGTGTTAACTTTGCAGCATACCTGTGAAATAATGAACAGGATGTAGTTTGGACTGGGGCAGTGCAAGCGCTTATTGCTGTACTGCAGCTTTCAAGTGAAATAAGCTCAAAATACAACACTGCTGAGAAGGTGAAATCTATTCTGTGTGTGTGGTGGTTGTTATTAATTCTGTCTTTTAATATACCAGTACCACTTTGTGCAGGTCAGAACAGCTTCTTAATTGTGAGGATTTGCTGTTTTTCTGTTCTATTTCATTATAAATTGAATGTCTTTGGCTTTTGGACTGTTGGTCAGACTAAAAAAAGCAATGTGAAGAATTCGCCTCAGGCTGGTCAGGACATTAGATTAAATTATTAATTGTTTAATTAAAAAACTCACCAATAGATTCATCTGAAAGAACTATAACCATTAGCTGCAGTGAAGATGTTTTTTAAAACCTTTACAAGGTACAGTGTGCAGGATTTGGTGACATCTAGTGGTCTCTTTAGAGCCAGTGTTTGATTTGACCGTTCTGGGCTACTGTAGAAACATGGCGGACTTCGTGAAGAGGACCTGCTCCCTTTGTAGATATGAAGGGCTCATTCTAAGCTTACGAAAACACAGCGATTCTCAGTTTAAGGTAATTATACTCTGATGAACACATACTTGCTAATATTATATTCCATTACTGCTGATAGATCCCCCAAAATGTTACACACTGTTCTTTTAAATCCATCTGGAATACAAACATGTTTTTCAATCAGTACTTGTTTGCTTTAATAAATGTCTGATAAATGTGTTACCACCATGTTTTGACAACATTTCTCAAAACCTCTCAAAGAAAATCTGCTTAGGGAATACTCACAGGATGATCACTAAATTATGTTTTCACTGAGCTCTACTATCCGGCCGCAGCCAACGCTGGTAGCAGCCAGAAAAAACAAGTCCCAAATGCCAACAGTATTAGTACAAGTAGGACAAATGGAGCCCAAAAATGTGGGTAGAGAGCTTCTTCTACGTACTGTTATCCCAATTCAGATGGTATTCTGTCGAACCCTAAGCGAGGTTACACGTTGAGAGAGTGGAGTTGTGACAAGGACACAATGGAGGTGTCAGATGGGGAAATTAAATTGTCTGTTTGTGTGAGTTGAAACGCGACTGATGAGGTAGTATATAGCACAAGTATGACGAAACAGCAGACAGGACATCAGCATTTTGATCTTCACTCTGCTTCACTACACACACTGTAGGGTTGTGGGGTTAGAAGAGGTCATGAGCAGTAAACTGAAGATGCAAAGTGTGCATGACGAAGACAATATGTTGTCTGGGGATGTCATAATAACCAATACTTTGGTGCAGAGTCAATGTCAAAATTCTGAAAACGTGACGATACTCGTTTTACCGTCAGGGCTCGAGACTAACGGCATCCCGTCGTCCTGGGGACGATAGAAAATGTGTTTGGGATGCAGTAAACTCACTATAATCCCTGATAATGCTACATTATGAACAACAAATCTGGGTTGAAATCGTCAGGATGAGAGCTAGTTAACGTTAAATGTTAGCTCGGTGCAAGACTGTGCTGCTTACCGGCTGCTAACAGCTAACGTTAACTAGCTCTCGTCCTGCCGACTTCAACACGACAGGTGCCATTGATTTACATTATGGTGCGTTTCTATTCAGTAAAAATGAGTATTGGGTGAAGGAAATCTAATATTATCATGATGTGTTCAAATGTATTCTTGTAAAATGTAGTTTTGGGGCGAGAAACTTGAATAAATCCAGTTGTTTGAAGGACATATTTTCACAGCAATATAACAATAGAGAGGGAATTATGACCTGTTTAACTTCATAACAAAAAACAGTGTGAAAACAGTAATAAAGGAGTGGACGTTGAAGTACATGGGATTTATTGTTTTACTTTTTTTTTTTACCGTGGTATCGAATTGGTATCGAGAATTGTGGAATCACTGGTATTGGTATTGATTACTAAATCCCTGGTATTGTGACATCCCTATTGTTGTGTCAGTTTTGTGTTTATTTCTACAAGAGGGATTAAAGTGTGAGTGGTGCACTCAACAGTGTCAGACAGACAGCTAGAGAAACGTTACACCACGAGGTGGAACAGGAGAAAACACTCATGTTTGCATGTGTGACCTGCTAAAGGACGAACCTCTGAACTGTCGAATCATGCTCTGGTGGTTCTCCAAGGCGTCCTCCAGGATCTTCTCAGCAGGATCCATCTTCCAGCGCCACTCTGTGCCCACTGGGTTGGTGTGATGTCTGTTAGAGGGGCACACAGATAAACAGATGAGGAATAACAGCAGACACAATGTAACCTCTCAACAGACAGCCAGCATCGCTCCAAGACATTCATTAGATGGATTTAGGCCATTAGACTGGGGTCATTTGACACATTTCACTCGCTTCAGAAGAGCATCCTTCTAGCAAGGTGGCAAATATCAAGACCGATGAATTTTATTCACAAACCGTGCGTATTCTCACCCTATAAAAACATATAAAGTCAAAGAATGCATCATACTGTAAAAAAAAAAAAAATGCACCTCCTTTGGGTGTTAATGACACCTTCTGACTGTCTAAGTGTGATGTCTAGGTGCAACAACAAATCCTGAGGCGTCGCAAATTGCCGACAGTCTGTCGCATGCATATGCACACACTCACACCACGCATACTGGCCTTGCATATCAAATTAATTCCACCTGTTGCTGCAAAAGAGGTGGATGGTGAGGGCAGCTGCAGAAATGCATCTGTGCCCTGAAATTGCTTACTTCCTGTCGTCCCACATCGCTGCCTTAAGTGAGACTGGCTTATCTGTGGTGACAGGGAAGCAGTTCACCGCGGCACATTGTGACAGCGACCTTTCAGAGCTCAACACAGTCGCACTTTACAAATGGAAGCTGAGGGGAGCAAAAGGCCTCAGTCTCTCACTAATGTCATGATCAATCAGCGTCCACCTTTAAGTCTCGCGTGACAACGTGTGAGTGATCTTCACTAACATGGTAAACAAGTTGGGTAAACAAGACTACTTGTGGTTGATTCCACTATGGTTATAGTAGCCATTATCTTAGACAACCTATTAAAGTTTTAGTTCATGTGACAGCAGTACAATTTAAAGTTATTATTTATTTAAAGTGTAAAGGAATGAAGGAAAGTCTGTGCTCACCCAAACCTCAGAAATAGAGGTATCATTTGCAGCAATGGACAATTTAAAGGACGGTTAGCCTCTGGTTGGCCCTCAGGGGGCCTAGTAACTTTGATAAATCACAGTTTAAGCCAGATTGTTTAACTTTCGCTGAACAGCGGCTACTTAGGTTGTTGACACTATTGGCGACCTGGCGGAGAGGGAGTTGAGAAGGACCAGAGACAGAAAACACACATTTTCGAGCAAGAGATTTAAAGAGATACTTTTCCAATTTTCAACCAGCTCTGTCTCATCACAGTGTGTGCAGACGAACAGTGTTTGGCTTCTCTCCGTGTTGCCAGCGCCTGGAGCTCGCCGCTCATTTGCAGGCAGACTTTTCCTGCCGTATGGGTGGAGGAGCCGTGGGCGCTGGCGGCACAGGAGAAGGCCGGGTGCCGTTTGTCTGCACACACTGCGATGACACAGAGCTGGTTGTAAATCAGCAAAGTTTCCCTTTAACACCTGGGGTCAGTTTCACAAAGATATTTGTGTTTGTTCAGTTACGTTTTGTGTTGGTCAAAGGGTACTTGGCTGAAAAGACATTTCATTGGGGGTACATTTTATAAAAAATAGCTTGAGAACCAATAAGCCATAGTCAAACTCAACCTCTGTGAAACTGGCCCCTGAACTTTGCAGTGGCTTTACTCTTCAGGTACATACCTCCAGCAGAAGACACACTTGTTAGCACAGGCGAGGCTGGGGGTGGTCTCCATGCACCGGTGGGACTCAATACCGTAGAAGGTGTGCTTGTAACAGCCTCCTCTCCCTCGCAGCATGGACTAACCAACAGAAACAACACCTTTAATGTGATTCATGCAACCGGTTAGTCAAAAAGTCGAACGCTTTATTGAGAAGAGCAATTTCCGTTACCTTGGTCCATCGACAAAGCTTCACTCCTGAGTGACTTCCAATTAGTTTGTACCCTGAACAGAAAGAGAAAAAAGAACAAGGCTCTCCATCAGTAAACACCTCACTGACCCAGAACCACACAGGCCAAATTCAGCTCATAATTAATACATAGAAAGGTGGAGATCACATTTTCTTTGAGCGGTTCATCAACAAAGCCCTGCTAAACATTCACAAAGTCATATTCATTCACAGTCCTCTGAGGCGGCTGAACATCTCCAATAAAGCAGCACCTAAAGGGCACGTCAGCCGTAGGAAGGAGGGGATAGGGTTTCAAATTCTCTTTCAGCACAAAAGGAGGATAAAGTACTTCACAAGTCTGCCTCTCTATCCTCTTATATTACCACGGCCTAATACCACTGGCTACGGATGGCTACGCTTGGGTGAGTCCTAGCAGGCTCCTCTGGGGTTTTTTCTTTTTTACACATCCTCCTCTGTGATGTCTGTCAAAGGGAATACCGGTAGATTCATCTGTATCACTTAATCTGCTCAAGAAATGCCAGAACATGATATTAAGTTTGCTTCCAGGGGAATCAGGAAGGGCTCACTTTTAAAGTCCCAACATTTAAAGAGACTTTGTAGTTAAGCCGTGCAGCCTGATGTGGAATTCAGGTGGGAACTCTTTTATTTTGAAACCTTTTGCATTTTGCTTTAAAATCCTTGTAGCTGAAATCAAAACACAGCAGGAAATGTGTGTCAGGGTGTGTATGAGCTCTTACTGATTTCACAGATCGCAAGTTTGATGCTAGATGAGTCAAATACAAAATGTTATGCATCAAGGCAGGTATATTTGTAGAAAAGGCTGAATGGTGAAAATACTCATTTTTGATTTACCAGCTGAATAAAACAGCTTTCCTCTGATCAAAGATGTTCTTTTGATGAAGTAGAAAAATCACTGAAATGCACAAACACAGAAGTCAATTTTTTTTTTGGCTCAAACACCTAATATTTGCTGTGCATTTTCTCTTTGGGGCAAAAAACATGCTGACTAGCATCCAATTGTTTTTCCACCTGAAAATACCTTGAGAGCAAATGTCCTCCTCTAACCTCGCTCCCAGCAACTGCAAGACACATAAAAATATAGAATCCCAGCCCAACGAGACTGTGAAAACCGCAGTAGGGAGCTGGATCCGCTGGCAGTTTATTTAACCATTAAGGATCTTAATGTAAGCAACGTTTCCCCTCTTGTGTTTGTTAGGGAAATTGATTTCCAATGCCTCCGTGTCCTTCGATGTGTCAGGGGAGACGATCGAGCCAAAGTGAGGGGGAGGAGGATGGAGAGAAGGAAAGAAAGGTCTTTCTATTTCCCCTCTTCTCTGTTATCTCTGAGAAATGGCATCGGCTGAAAAAGTAAAATATCTGCTATGATTAATTGTACTTCTATGTGCGAGGCATCGATATTTGAGACAAGGGGGAAATGACTAACAGCTTCACCAGGAGGCATCCTAACATTAATAATAAAGCCTGAACGTTCTGGAGTTCACGAGCAAATGAATGCATGTGTGTATGTTCCTGTGCAATGTCTGTTAGGCAAAAAAATACAAATTTTACTAAAATATATATAAAAATATCATCATCATTCTATCCTATTGGAAATTGTATGTAATTAGCATATGGATTCTTGAGTTATGGCCAAAAACCTGTTTTGTGAGGTCACAGTGACCTTTGACCACCAAAATCTAATCAGTTTATTCTTCGTCCACGTGGATGTTTGTGTCAGATGTAATGAAATTCCCTCCAGGCGTTCCTGAGATATCATGTTCACAAGAATGGTACGGACGTGAGGTCACAGTGACCTTAATCTCTATAAACAGATTCTGCATATGAATGTAGCGTCTGTACGCAACAGGAGAAGATTTTGGCATCTGAAGCGCTCTGGTTTCCATTTGTATTCCGAGTAGTATTGACCAATCCTGTTCGAGCAGGCTTTGATTGAATGCAGATAAACTGTCCGTGTGGAGAACAAAAGAGGCAGAACGCATCGGCAGAAATGTAATCTGGGAACCCACCGGCTATCATCTGACGATATCTAGCTTTTTAGTGGTTTAAAATTAGGTTGTAAACTGGCTACTTGTGAAACAGTCTGGTCGTTAATGTCGTCTCTTAACTCCAACTCCAGTCTCGCGTCTCAAGTTGCTAATCGGACTGTAAACAATGAGCAGCACACTGAAAAAGAAGTCTTGGCCCAGATATCTGCTGGCTAAACTGAAAGCCCCAGAAATATAGCCGTCAGACTAATAACCAATGGGTTCCGAGATTGCAGTGACCTTTGACCACCAAAATCTAATGAGCTCATCCTTGAGTCCAAGTGGACATTTGTGCCAAATTTGAAGAAATTCCCTCCTGGTGTTGCTGAGATATTACTTTCACAAGATTGGAATGGACAGACGGTCAACCCAAAAACGTAATGCCTCTGGCTTCGGCTGTCGCCGCTGCAGAAGCATAAAAACAAAAATAAACAGATTGAAAATGGATTGAAAGTCTGTTACTCATCTGTTTCTCTGATTATATTAGTGACCACCTGCTTCTCAACCAACTCTTTAAAGAGGACTTCAATTTGCCCCTCACAGGTAGCCTGCTGCTACAGAGAGCTGCTGAACAGAAACATGTCCTTACCCATAAGCTTTCAATCTGTATGGCACAAAATGCAACACAGATTATCTCTCCGGTGGGCCGACTGTGGAGTTAAATAACTTGAACTAAAAGACAACATTATCGACAATTCAGCAAACAATTTATACTCTGATCTGTGGTACTGTGAGCTGCCTGGGGGAAATAAAATGAGCAGGGAGAGAACGGGTTTCATCACAGAGTTGGAAAATCAGCCTAATTTGTTTGGAGAGGTCTGCAGCTTCTGTTTTCAGGATCTCACAGGTACTAGTTACCAAACAACAAAAAGAAGACTAAATATTTTAACCACACTTTTATCTGTGAGAGCAGGCCTGTCGCAAATATTACATTATCGACTTATCGTACGATGGAGATGACCTCGATAATTTTTTCTGACCTCGATATTGCCTGTTGTGTTTTCATGCGCGATTGTTTACATAAGAACGTCACCAACATTTTAGCCAACATGATTCAGGGTTTTCCCTCCCACTATAAGACTTGGCCATTGCACAGACATTGCACATTTTTGTTAACAGAGCCCGCGGGTCCATTATATTTATTGTTTTGGTTGTGTGGTTTTATTTTATTGCTGATTTGTTTATTTAGAATATTTTTTTCAAATTAATTTTTTTTCTAAGTTCGTTGCTCTTTGAAAGGGTGTACTTGTATTATTGTGCTATTGATATTATCATCAAATCAGTGGCATAAAATGGTCTTAAAGTGACAATAATATTGTTTAACGCAATTATTTTTGGGACAATATATCTATCATCCAACAAAAGTAGTTATCATGACAGGCCTAGGTGAGAGTGAATATTCTGATGAGAAATAAAATGTTTTCAGTGTTTAGAGCCGCACTTTCTTGTGGGAGTTTAATAACTTAGATATTACCTCATTTAAAACACTTAATAAATTTGTGCCCTAACCCACTATGTTTACTCTTTATCGTCACAAATACAAATTCATATCAAACAGATTTTAGGTACATGTTTGAGCCCCATGTGAAAATTCTCCTCCTGAGCCACAGCAACCTATTTTCTTACAAGTGCAGCATTATGTTAAAATGTTCTTGGACATGACACAAGAGTTTCAATAAATGTGTGACTTTTGCATCCATGTCATGCCAGAAAAAGGAAATACAGCCTTCCAAGATCCAATATCATTAAAACAACGCCAAACCTTTCTCCTTTCATTTCAAATAAAACAAACCGTCTGCTGGGACGGACTGCTGCCAACATAAACACCATGAAACAGGTCAACATTTGGTCAAATGAAGTGAAGTGTTGCACACAGTGTCCTATTTATAGAGTGTTGTGTAAGCTAACAGTGGGGGTTACTGGCTGAAAACGGCTGGCCTGTGTTACACCAGTGACTGGACCAAATAGAGAAGAGAGAGTAAAATGTTTCAGACAGAACTAATGAGTCAACAACAAAGAGACTCTGAGACAAACACCTACCCAGAGAGCATATGGATTCACTACATGTAGCTTCATTAACCAAAACACAAGGTGCAATATCAGAAATATTGAGCCAATGTTAAGCATTCAGACAGAGCCTCACTTCAGATTTGACTTCAATAAATCCAAACCTTTCACACTTGCAGGACTATTCTTAAAATATTTACACTAATATAATCAATTAATTTGTGTGGGTAATTTTTTAAGCAAAAAAAGTCAAAATTCTCTGATTGCAGCTTCTTAAATGTGAATATTTATACAAAACAAGACATCTGAGGACGTCATCTTGGACTTTGGGAGACCAAACAGCTAATCAGTTAATCGAGAAAATAATCAACAATGAAAATAACGGTTAGCCCTATTCGTAATCCAATTTAAACATAACATCCATATTTAAAAATGCTAGGTTGAAAGTGATATTGTCTGTACATTAAGGTTATCATGTGTGCATATGTAATCAGAGATATTTCAGGGAGTTAATACCTTTTTCAAATGAAACAAGAAAAACATATAGTATTATGGAGACTCGTTTTTCTCAGTAAAGGTGACTAAAGTGCATAAGTTGAACTACATGGTCTGGACGTTGAATTAGGACGAGCTCTTCCATGTTAGTAGTAGTGTTGTTGAGGTTTTGTTGTGGGAGGAGAGACAAGTGAGACTCTTGGGACTGCACCCTGAGGACAGGAGGAGGCAGAGACGCTAATTGGACTGCAATGCATCATTAAGTGCCATTAGACAACACATTCCCCGGCTCCACACTTCTCCTCACGTTGCACCTCTCTGACCAGCTTTAATTGACCGGTTTCTCTGTCAGGATGTTAGGAGAAGGAAGGCTGGAATACAAGATGCAATTTCAGCGGCTGATTAACTTTCCAGGTCAAATGGTGGAGAGGAGGCCGCGTGGCTCAGGCTCTGTTTGGCGACACGAGAAGGACATTCATTTCTTCACATTCTATGTATCATTCTGTCATATGGATTGTATATTGTAGCTAATTTTATTATGTAGGTCTATTCTGTACACCAACTTCTATTGCATCCGTCCTGGGAGAGAGATGTTTCCTCTGTTGCTCTTCATTAGGTTCCTTCCATTTTTTCCGCATTAAAGTGTTTTTTGGGGGAGTTTTTCCTTTCAGAAGCATAGACTTTATATAAGAAGTGGCTCGAGAGGGTGGAGCTAAGTATAACTGAACGCTGAATGAGACATTTTTAGGCGACAAAGATGTTACAATAAACTTTCATGAACTGAAAACACACTATGAAAGGGTTAAAGTTCTAAGACAAAAACACGGACAACTCCCAGACCGGACAACACCGTGGTAGCGACCTGACAATCACAAGGTAGCCCCGCTACTCTATTTGACTCTAAATGGGACCATAATTTACTAAATGAACATCATGCTGTATTGAAGAAGACTTGAAACTAGAGATTGAGACCATAAACTCATGTTTACAATGTTTACTGAGGTAATAAATCAAGTGAGAAGTAGGCTCATTTTCTCATAGACTTCTATACAATCAGACTTCGTTTAGCAACCAGAGGAGTCGCCCCCTGCTGGCTGTTAGAAAGAATGCAAGTTTAAGGCACTTCAGCATTGGCTTCACTTCTCAGAACCAGATGTTACCAACTGATCCGAACTGAGGGTCATAACAGAGAGGGTGTCGTATGCTGTACAGATTGTAAAGCCCCCTGAGGCAAATTTGTCATTCGTGATATTGGGCTATTTAAATAAAATTGACTTTTGTCAGTCATCATCATGTGTTAAAACATTGTCCATTAATCACAGTGAAACACAGGATGCAATTTCAGCGGCTGATTAACTTTAACATAATCCAACCACAGGTTCCAATGTGTTACTTCCCTCTGTGTGGTGTACCAAAGTAATCATCATTTAGAGGCCAGTGGAGCGCATGCCATAACCACAACGTCCTGGGATCAATTCCGGCAGTGGGCCTTTTGCTGCATATCATACCCCTCTCTTTCTCTCTCTCCCCCACTTATACACTATCCTCTGTCAAATAAAGGTGAAAATGCATGAATTACAAATTGAATTTCAGAAAGGGACAACTCTGTCAGTGACTTTGATCATGAAAATCAAAAAAGAAATCTAAAGTGACTTCTCTCCTGGCAATTTGTGTACGTTTGTTAGATTTACTGCTGAAATTAAAAAAATAAAGATGACATGACTCATAACTCGTGTTTTGAAGTGAATTACAACTTTGCTGCCCTTGTGGAAAGAGAAAGGTTAAGGATATGCTGACAAGCAGCTGGTCTGTAATGTGATTTTTTATTACAAACAGTGCAGCTAGATAATATGAATACATTATCTACAGCCATCAGTGACACCAGCAGATGTTTTTTTGGAAACGGCTACAGTTTCGCACCACCAACTGAAGCAGCGTCAGTTATAGAGCGGAGTATATTGATCATCATGTTTCTAATTTGTTGTTTTTCATGTTAGCTCTCTAATCTATGACTTTTTTAAACTGAATCGAAATCTCCATTTTCCTCACCTTGTTTGGTCAGTGCTTGTCTAAGAGCAGGGGTGATCATCTCTCTTCTTTCCCCTTCATCTTCAATCTTCTTCACTCCGTTCAACTTGGATAGCTTCACCATCTGGCCGTCTCCTCGGCCGTCCTCTTTGCTCTGCGGCAGACACAAAACTCAGAGTCACTTATTGTTTATGGCAGCTATGAAAGGCTTTGTTGCTGCGTCGCAACTGGCGTTTGTCACAAATATAAAATCATAAATTATAATATTGTAAATTTTATGTTGAGGGGAAAAAAAAGAATTCAGCTGTTCTTGTGGAAAAAAAAATGTAATAACGTGTCTCAGTCAACAAAATCATAAACCGACCAGATGGCAATAATTTACTTCACCAGGACACTTGGTCCTAAAAACATCATTTTTCAAGTGTATGAAACAAGAACAGAACAAATAGACACTTTAATGTTTGAAGGCTTCAAACTGAGATTACATCAATTCACTTACTTGACAGACATGCATTGATATCTAGATCTAATTTTTCCATCTTTGTGAAGCAAAGAAATGCATTTAGGGGTCACCTTTGCATCAGTGTTCCCTCACCTGTAGCAACGAATGAACACACTTGCAAACACAATACTTTAGACTAGGGCTGCAACTAACGATTAATTTCATTGTCGATTAATCTGTTGATTATTTTCTTAGTCGATTAGTTGTTCGGTCTATAAAATGTCAGAAAATGGTGAAAAATGTCCATCAGTGTTTCCCAAAGCCCAAGATGACGTCCTCAAATGTCTTGTTTTGTCCACAACTCAACGATATTCAGTTTACTGTCATATAGGAGTAAAGAAACCAGAAAATATTCACATTTAAGAAGCTGGAATCAGAGAATTTAGACAAAAAAATTACTCAAACCAATTAATCAATTATGAAAATAGTTGCCGATTAATTTAATAGTTGACAACCAATCGATTAATTGTTGCAGCTCTACTTTAGACGTTACAAATATGTCATTCCACACGGCAGCAGTGCTTTCTGCAAACACTAAGCTATGAGAGTTATTGAAGAGTAAAACAAGTATCTGTTTGACAACACTGTGTGAGGACATTGTTCTGCAACCTGCCCATTAATCACACCCGCCACTGCAATGCACCTGAAGTCCTGAAAAGCTGATACCGATTAAACTGCTGCAGGATGCAAGATCAAAGTTCTGAATTGTTATAATCAACAGCAACGGAAAGAGTCAGCGGAATAAAGAGAGTTCAACAGGAATTTCACCGTAGGAACCAGCATCCAGAAAAGCCAGTTTGAACACGTCGCTGTTGCTTGCCACACGATTTGATGCGTACCACTTTAAAGAACCAAGTTAAAAGCAAGAAAACTCCAAAGAGCTCCTCTAAAGTGTTTGATGTTGGACAGGACTGAAGATCAAGGCTTGTGATTCTGCAGTCCCTGTATGGCTTTGTGTGCCGCATAACCACTGCATGACATGATCATTTTTGAATAAAGGGACATCATCCTGTCCGGACAGTGCAGCGTCGTCTTGGTTGAAGACCCTTCAGGGGTCCAGTAAAACACAACAAAAGGTCTACAGTGCAACAAGACTTTATACCAGAATGGTTGTTTTGATGCTAAAGCTGCTGCAGCCTATTCGTTTTGAAAGATGAACAACTTCCTTCAGGCCAGGATTACATTATTGCAGTGTGCAGCATTTGTATGCAAATCTAAATATCTTAGAGATATGCTGTTTACAGATTCAACAGAAGATTGATGCTACAAAAGTTGCCCAGTGCATGAGAACAGGTATCATTTTCTAGAAAGGCGTGATGGATGAGGTGCCTTTGAGATTAACAATGTTAAGTGACAGCTCCACCCAATTACTGAGCTGCTGCCACTGCTTGTCTATAGGGACCTATATGTCTAAAATAGGCTGATACTCCATCAACAACCATTTCCTAGTTTCAGCTTCACACTTGTGAGGACTCTCTCTGTTTTATATAATTGCAATGAATTTCTTTGGGTTCTGAACGGAGAAAACAAGCCACATTAAGATGTCTCATCACCTCTGGGACATTTGTCACTATTTTCTTAAATTTCAAAGACCAAATGATGAATAGATTAATCAAGAAAACAGATTAATCGTTAATGAAAATGATCATTAGTTGCAGCCTTAATCTGCAAGATCTTGTGTAGCTGTGACATACTTCTGGTCCCATTTTATTAAAATATCTGATCTGAAAAACATACAATTAATAACAGACACTTAACCCGCCTTTGGCAAACCTCAAACTGTGTAAAAAGGAGACTGAACATCACCAGAGGAGTGATAAGAGTAAATACACAGCAGCCCGTGTATATGAGTATCTGAACATGACCTTCGGTGTTCAGGAGGATGTGGCTCAAATAGTTGTGTAACTTCGCCAGATATCTAAACTGGGGTGAAAATTCTGTAGCCTGCAATTTAAACCCCAAAATGGGATTTATCACCCTCAGTGTCCACCTTCACTTCCTCCACATCGGTGACATGCAGGATTCTGACAGCATACGCAACATGTAACCAACAGTGCAACAAGCTGTCCCTGTGGTGTTTGCGTGCGGCCCTAGCGATTCATCCGGCCCCGGTCTCTGGTCCCCACTGCTCGGCTTTCACCCTCGCTTGAGAGCTCACAGACATCCAGCCATGGCCGGGCCTGTCTGGACTAACAGAACTGGGACATCTCACAGCACCGCGTTGTGCTCTGGAACCATGACACGCGACATGGGGCTGATGCAGACGGACAGCGCAGCGATAACACACAGAGCGAGCAGGTGATCAAGGGATGAACATAAAGGTACATGTGGGAGAGAGAACACAAAAGAGGGGGATCGGATAGAAAGAGAGAAAGAAGACAAATAAAACCCCAAAACACCAAGATCTAAATAAGGAAAAGTCATGTGCTATCTAAGTTACCCATGCCCAAGTGCTGCTTTAAAGGACCACTGTGTAGGACTTAGTCGCATCTAGCGGTGAGGTTGCAGATTGCAACCAACTGAATACTCCTCGATCACTCCTCCGTTTCCAAACATGTAGAAGAAGATTGGCCTTCAGGTGAATTCGCGCCTCCAAATGCACGCTGCCACTTCAACATAAAAGCACAAATGTCTCTCTCTAGAGCCAGCGTTTGGTTTGTCTGTTCTGGGCTACTGTAGAAACATGGCGCCCAGCTCCGTGAAGAGGACTGGCTCCCTATCTAGATATAGACGCCTCATTCTAAGCTAACGAAAACACAACGATTCCTATTTTCAGGTGATTATATACTAAAGAAAACATACTTATTAATATTATATTCCATTTCTGACTATATATCCTCCTAAATGTTACACACTGTTCCTTTAATCGACAGATATTTGGCATACAAAAGACGGGCTACGCCAATTCAGTTTTTAACAGACTCCAATCATTTTAAACTATGTCAACACTGTGTTTAATGTTGTAATATAACGGCTCTTTAACTCATAGTAGTTCATCTCTGCTTCCTCCCTCTGAACACTGAGCTGAAAACATCCAAACCCAGCCCAGGAAACTGTGTGGCCGCTCGGGTTAATGATCCGTTCCACACTAATTTCTATCTGGTAACAGTCCCGCGGCATGAAATGGACCAACAGAACCTCCTAGGACCAAGTTTAGATGCCAATGCAATGAACATTTGTGCAAAATCACTTAGAGAAACAATGGAAACGAAGCTTGTTGGCGCTTGGCAGAAAACAAGTGGAGCTACAGCCAAAGACTGATATAGACTAAGGTTGGGCATTATGAACTCTGAGCTCTGGCAGCCAATCACAGCGTGCCTGGCAATCTATCATTGGGCACACTTGAAGAAAAACAGTTGTGAGAAATATGTATCATCATCAAGTTCAGCAGTGATCCAGTCATCCTCATTCGTGCCTGGCTACAAACACCACTGACATCAATACAGACAAATCCATCTGTGCCATATTTCGCTCTAACAGCCTTCTGCTTTTAATGGACTGGCCTCAACAAACTGGCGTGATGGCTAAAAAAAACATTGGTGTTGGATGAGGTAACTAACTTATCCAAGTGACAGATGACTCGTGAGGAAAGTAGACAGCTACTGACACTTTGTTCCAGTAATTGTAAGATAAAACTCAACTAGAGGCAGATGTTTGAGTGTAACGGGTTGGAGAGAATGAAACGCCACAGCCGATGAAGATCATTAGTGAGTGAAAACAGCCGTAATCTCTGGACGGCCCAGTTCAAAAACAGACTGAAAGATCAATACTGGGTATGATTAAATCTTTTTGTATTCACATGTCGACTCCAAGTTGCTCCCCGGGCGGTATACAGCAGCCCACTGTGAGGTCACAGTGAACTCTTTCTTTTCTGGATTCTTTACTCCTCTATGACAGTAAACTGAATATCTTTGAGTTGTCTTGACAAAACAAGACATCTGAGGACATCTTGGGCTTTGGGAAACACTGATCGACATTTTCACCATTTTCTGACATTTTATAGACCAAACAACTAATGGATTAATCGAGAACATAATCAACAGATTAATTGACACTGAAAATAATCGTTAGTTGCAGCTCTAATTCCCTCTAGGTGCTCCTGGCACGGCTGTTGCCGGTGAGGAGGCATAATAAAAAATAAAGTTTAGTTTAATTTTAAGAAGAGTGTAAGAACTGCGTGTCCTCAGTCAGTCTGGGATATAAAACCCCTAAAAAACATTCTTCTATTTAATCATTTACTGACATTTCAAGAATTAATGCTACACACTCCCTTGGACGCCTTTTTGGACTGAATTTTAAGAGAATATGTTTTACGATCTGTTCGGGTCCATAAAAAGAGGCTCAAGATCGACTGGACTAAGAAACACATCCTCGAGATATGATACAAATTAGTGCCAGTGGATGGAAATGTGATGTTCGCTTCAAGCTCATATTTTGTGCAGTCTGTGAGTAACATGAGTAAAATATGATCAAACGACTTGTAAAATACTGAATTTGAAAACTGAGCAGTCTCCATTTCATCAAAATATCCTAAAACTAGAATTATCACCTCGTGGTTGAACGCCTCCGCCAACCGGTCAAGTTGCAGTTTACATCCGTGTCTGTCATAAATATCATCACTACATCATTTTATCCTATTAGACGTGTGTGAAATTGTCATAATTAGCATATGAATTCTTGAGTTATGGCCAACAATGTGTTGTGTGAGGACTCTGCAAGCTCATATTTTGTGCAGCCTGCGAGTAAACAAATATAATCAAACAACTTGTAAAATACTGAATTTGAAAAGTTATCAGTTTATCAAACTATCCTGAAAGCAGCCACGTAGGGAAGCACATAGTACTCGCAGTAACCTACAATGCAGTAAAGGCCGGTAATCTGTACCATAGTGACATAAACATAATGAGTTTCTCTGAATTTGTTTGACTGGTGTTTGTAAATCACACAGACATAATCCTGGGCAATTCACTTAAAAACATTTACCTTACATTTAAATAAGGTTTAGTTTGGTTACATAAAGGCCAAGAAGGTAATAAAATCTGCTGATGTGCAGTTAATGCAAATAGCTCTGGGAGTGAGATGATAGTGTGGTGTTAAAGTGAGATATGAGAGTCTCTGACATCACCTAGTGGTCAAACACAGCCACAGTGAGCTCCCATACATGGTTCATCTCCAGCTCCCTTTGCAACACTGAGAGTACATTTTTACTCCGCCTTTATAACCTGAGACTAACGTTTTTAAAACCCTGCAACACATTCAGTTTATTAACAGGGAGTCACATAAAACAGATGTTAAACCTCTGGTCCTCAGCTGGCTCTACACTGTAAATTAGCTAACTAACATATTCCCGTCAGGGGAAATTCCTTGTTCACACTTAATTTGCAGCTCGGCTAAATACTTGTCGTCTCTTGGCAATAGCAAATGTTTAATCTACAAACTAATTACATCTTGCACCGCCTGCTCTGTGTGAACAAATTATGCAAAAAAAACAACACTAATTTGTTACCACAGAGAGACATACAGCAAAAATTGTCACGCTGACATCCAAGTGTGATGATACAAGACAAGGTAGACTGAATATAGAAGACATTTGCAGCAGTTGAAATTGAAGTCGATTTTTGTGTTTGGTCATCACAAAAACAAATATCCTCAGGGAATGACAATAGGAACACACGGCTTCCTCGTAAAAACTAATTGAAAGTATAAAAAGTAGTCTGGCTCTGTGAAGAAGAAGTGCAGAGTTTCTCATCAACTGATGTCTCTTTAACTTTCCCAGCTGTGATGTATAAAACACTTTCATGTAGGACTTTACAAAGAAGCCTGTCCAACCCTCACAGAGCTTACACACAATATACTGTAATATTTATGTCTCATGAGAAGGGATACGCCTGGGAGAATCCTGTTTCATGTCTGTGATGGACACTCCTACTGCAGTCCAGCACCGGTAGCACATTAGCTTAAAGCATTATTCTTTCATGAGAACAAAATTTAGGAACCACAAAGGCTCCAGTCAACTGCAGTATTGTCTTGGGCATACAGTACTGGAGGAATTAAATTCACACACAATATGTTCACTCACTCTTTAGAGCCAAAAAGAGGCTAATAGTCGGGCTGTGCATTGGCAAGAATCTGCCAATACGATATGTATCGTGACACAGGTAACAATTCAATATATGGCGATATTGTAAGCAAGGTGATGTATTGTGATTCTTTTCAAATCTAATTTTAGGAAAAAGTGTCATAGTATAAAGAACGTATCACCATCTGATTAAAATCTGAGCAAAAAAAGTCCCTATATGAAATTGCTACTATGGGGACTAACATCATTAAACATGAATATAATTAGACTCATTGGATCGACAAGAGTCTCAGCTTTCCAGTGATAGTGAAATTTATGCAATTCCAAGACTGTTTAGGGACCCCAGTATGCAGAAATATTCAAACATACCATTATAGAACAGGCGTAAATAACACATTTGTACTGCATGCAAAAAACTGCATGTGATTATCATAAAGTGGGTATGTCTGTAAAGGGGAGACTTGTGGGTACCCATAGAACCCATTTTCATTCACATATGTTGAGGTCAGAGGTCAAGGGACCCCTTTGAAAATGGCCATGCCAGTTTTTCCTCTCCAAAATTTAGCGTAATTTTGGAGCGTTATTTAGCCTCCTTCGCGACAAGCTAGTATGACATGGTTGGTACCGATGGATTCCTTAAGTTTTCTAGTTTCATATGATGCCAGTAACTTAACTCTAGCTTGAAAACTGAGCTCGCTGCAACCTCCGAAAGACAGAATAACGGCCGGGTCAGCCGGTGGATTTTTAAGAGGTTAATTAAAAATCGATACAGTACACTTTTAAAACGTAATGTGGTATGCAATGCAATGATATTTTCTTACACCCCTAGGTAACAGAAAGCAAAAGTTCATGTTTTAGTTGCAGCCACAATAAAACATCATTTTGTGAGCATCATCTGACATTTTTCATTTGACATCGTCACTTAACACGTAACTATGTCTTTTATTGCTCTTGTATAGTTCCTTCTTGTACAGTTCTTGCTTCTTAAATCACTTTATATATACAGTTATGGTTACAGACTCTCTCTCCACCTCCCTATACTCGTATTTTGAGTGTAATTCATTTGTCAAAAAAGAGACCAAATGTGGTGATAATGTCGTTATTGTGAATTCTTTTGGCCATGATAATTGTGTAGTTAAAATCTGATATCGTGACAGCCCTACCTCTTATTATATTTATACTTCTTATTTATCTGTACTTATTTATGTCTTTGAGCTGCTGCAACACCTGAATTTCCCCTCTGGGAATCAATAAAGGCTTATCTTATTTTATCTCATCCTATCTTATTTTATCTTATCTTTTCCAGTTGGGTTTGGAGCTGGACATAATGCAGGTTGAGATCATTTAAAAGTGTCCAGTATTCATTACATCACAGTTGTGGATGGAAATGGCTTATTGTTCAATCTCATTGTTTTTGCTACAACTACTGTTATGTATACAATTACAGTAAAGAGCAGAAATGAAAACGTAATAAGAACATAAACAGTATTTTGACATTGTTCTTAAAGGGGTGCATTAAAAAGAAAATGGGTGTTTTCTTTGATTTGTTTGATTTTTGTATGCAACATGAAACGAGTTAGCAGTTCAGAGGTTTTTGCTTCCCCACAACGATCTGCCACTCAAAAAGCACATTGAAAACCTACAATTTTCCTTCCTCACTCTCGTAGCTCACGTCTTTGCCACACTACATATGAAGCAGACTGATAATGCATCTTCCTTCTCATTTTTGCTGCTTTTCTTGAGTCACTCGTTCCTCACAAGTCTGTGACGTGGGCGTCCTCGCTCTTACGCAAGCCTCCGCTTCTCGCCTGCCGGGGTCTGGTGTCTATCAACCCATCTGCCACTTCTCCTTCAACGACACCACTTTTACTCCTTACTCAACGCTCTTAGATTGAACTAAGGTGGTGGAAGCTTAATGCCACAATGGCGCCCGCACACAGACCTTTAACGCGGAAACGCTGAAAATAAACCTGCTGGATGACGACTGGAGATCCAGTTTAAAATGATATAACAACTAACTGTAATATTGTGAAGCAGGCAGCTAAGTACTGTAGCTATAATGTATAAATAAATTAAGTCATTCTAAGTTCCTTTTGTACAAGATCATCAGCTAACAGCTGTAGACTTATGTAGAAGCATATACATTACATTATTAAAAGAGTCTGACCTTTGCTTTCTTGGCACTGTGCAGGATGTTGCCCAGATCCTCCATGTCAACCACTGAACCGGATTTTTTCTCATCTTGCAGGCCGGACTCGTCCTCATCACTGCTGGACTCCATCATATCCTCCTGAAACAAGAAAGAAGAGAAAGCTCAAAATATTGTCTATAATATTTTATTAAATTGTAGATATCTGAAACTGGAATTACAACTAGTCGTAATTCAGTATCCGCAACTGAACTGTAGATATCTGTAATGAGAAACCTCATACACATGAATGGCAAAAGTAGTTTGAATCGTACCAGTTAAAATGTAATTACGGTTATCTAAATTTAGAGTTTTGGCTAGTCAAAATAGAATTAGGGATAACTTGAATTAGAGTTTTGACTAGGCAAAATGACGTTGCAGATATCTCTAGTGAATATCCTGTCTAGCTATTAAATGTTAAAATGGCTTGCCATAGTTAACTACATCCCAAACACATTTCCCATCTTCTTTGGAACAACGGGACATCGTTAGAGCCCTGACGGTACCTTCGGTAGTGTAGAAAAACGAGTACTGTCACATTTTCAGAATTTTGGCAGCAACTTGGTACCGAAGTATCGGTTCTCATGACATCCCTAGTCACAGTGACCTAATCAGTTCATCCTGGAGTCTAAGTGGACGTTTGCAGACATTCACTCGAGGCGTTCCTGAGATATGAGACCTGAGAGTTCACGAGAATGGGACCGAAGGACGGACGGACACACTGAAAACATAACGCCTCCAGCCACGGCTGTCGACGGCGTGGAGGCATTAAAAAGTTCAAGGACATAGTGAGACAGATGATCGAGTGGAAACTGTAAATGATCCTCCGATGTGGAGAGACTCACATATGTTCCAGCCTATAACCAATTAAAAACGTATCCATGCTTAAGTGAGGGAGCCTACGTGGAACGCATTTATCGTACATCGTTATCTCCTCTTGGGCCATAAGAAAACCATATGCATGTTTACGGGGCGGCAGGATGAAATGCATGAGCGGCACAGCGGGTAGATAAATCACGATGACGGTCCCGTCGCCGCAGTTCTCAGCTACTCTTGGTTCCGGTTGAATGTCACCTCTGTGCTGAGTGCCATCAGCGCTGCAGACGGAGGGGAAGAAGTCTCAGCTAGAGTTGGCTCTGAGGTGCCTACTACCATGACAACTGGTCATCTGTGTGATGCATATGAAAGCTGTTAGCAGCAGGCTAGGAGCAGCGTCTTGCCCAAGGACACTTTGACATGTGGGCAGGAGGAGGTGGGGATCGAACGGCCAACCTTGCGATCAGTGGACAACCCGCTCTACTTTGCCTTCTTGTGAAATGTGTTATTTTTTTCCGTGATTGGTGGGGAAAGAAAAGTGCTATTTTCATATTTTGACACTATGGATTGGCAGTGATGACACATTTCATGTGCAGAACATTTATAACACCACGCTGAACCGTGAAAATCAGTGCTGCTAAATAAGGACGTGATAAACTGAGAGTAACACTTGTCTTCCTGAGTCCTTATCAGATTTATGATCCCACTGCAGGAGTGCAGCGTGAGGCCAGCAGCTCACTCCAGCCTCCTGTGATAAAAGGTGCTTTGACATCTAAAGTGCCTTTGTAATGTTGAACGACATCATCATAAACCGGAGGAAATTTTCCTTTATAGACATCAGCTATATGCACTTTCTCAGCCTCTTCTTCTTCTTTTTATATTCACCAATTGTCTTCACTTGCTTATTTGTGTTCTGGGTCGACAAAATGGAGTCTATCTGACAGAAGTAAGGTTACAACGGTCTGTCGTATCATATCCTTTAACGTGGCTGTGTGCTTTTGTTCTGTGTTTCATTGCTAGTGAGACGCCTTAAACTGAGTCAGGCACATCCTGTTCTTCAGGTAATACAGGGCGTGTTCTCACACACACTCTTTATTGAATAGTTAACTGACTTTCTAACTATCATTCTGTAAATCCTTTCAACCTCAGGAGGAAGTCAGGAGAGCATTTTACACAAGTTCATTGTTCAAGAATAACATGGAGAGACAACTCACTGACACCCTCAGTTTTACAAAGTTCCCGTCCACCTGACGTATACAGACGAGGAGACTGTTAGAGGAAACTACATGAAAACAAGCCAAACATGTCATAATGTCTCTCATGAATGATGTACGCAGCTCTATGGCCAGTCAGTGACAGAAACATATAACTAATATACATCATCAGACCACTGATGTAAGAGTTATGGATTTTACAAGTTTGAAATTTTACGCGGATTGGTTAGTTCAGATTCACCAAAGTCACACATTAACACAAACAAACTCAAGGCAGCGGTAGACCAGCAACTCCCTGTGTTCTGTGAGGTAAAATTACAGTTTTTTTCAATGGAGTCTGGTGGACGCTGTGTAAAACACTGCGTTTACGTTTAGTTAAACTAGATCAGCAATGCCTAATTCATCAAATGAGATCATACTGTATGTGATATGAGATCAATAGTCCCCTATTATGAAGAAAACATCGTCATCAACGGCCAGATTGAACACTGCTCCAGAGGCTGGTAGACACTTTAGCAGGACAAATGCTTGTCAACAAACGGGGCTGAACCCCTAATCAGTTTAACCAGTTGGTTACTGCCGCAAAAGTAAGATTATTAACAGCGTGCCATTAAAAACGCAACAGTGAAATAAACCATTACCTCAGAGCTGTTATTCTGCGGCGCTGCCTCCTCCTCTTCCTCCTGTCCGTCCTTCCTCTTGCTCTTACAGGAGCCTCCAGTCTTACAGTTCCCGCTGCAGCTCTTCTTCTCTCCCTCGGCCAGGGCCTGCAGGCGGATCAGGAACTTCACCTTCCAGGCCAGGAAGTCGGCCTGAACGCTGCCATTACGGCTCTTCACCACGTTGCAGTCGCCCATTCCCCTGGTCATGATCCGCATGCCACTCAGCATCCAAAGCCACTTGTCCACGTTTTTACCCACCTGGTGAGAAAAAAAGAAAAGGAAATAAAGTCGGGCTGTTCTTGGCTGTTGCGATAGTTACTTTACATCCCAGTTGACATGGTGAGCTGCATGTTAAGTCAAGTCAAGCTGTCAACCTTTGATATAACTGATTGTAAAGCATCTTATTCTGATAATAATATGTCTTACCGTATTATAGTGGCCGACATAGACAGAGTTGCCGAGACCAAACACGGCATATCTGAGGCCTTTGAGGTAGGTCTTCCCGTATCTGAAGTCAGTGGACGCCTCCTCCAACCACTTACAGAACCACTCAGCGTTCTCTGTGGGTTCTCCGTCGGTGTAGGTGGCCACAAGGAACACGCAGACCGACTTGTTGGTGCACTGAATGGAGAGAGAGGTAAACACAGCAGACACAAGGGAGACACAATGAAATGCGAGCATTTCATTAAACATTTGTAAACAGAGTTCCTACACATTTTCCAGACTTCTCTGTATATTTTTCACACCATATTTGACTTTGTGACTCGGGGTGCAGAGGATGCTGTGACAAGACTACAGTGCTTTTGACCTTGCATATGGCTTACAATCACCGCCTCCCCCATGGTGGAGATATCGAATGATTTTGCACAATGTTTGCATCCAGCTTTCTTTTCCCATTTGGAATTGTTAACCAAACAGGCTTTGTATTCTCAGAAAACTTGCATTTACACATTGTGGACGACCACTACGGAGCAAAACGTAGACACCAAAAAAAAGTAAAAAGAGTAAAAAACCTGCACACGTACTGCTGTAAGTCAGAGCCAAACAAAGACATATCTTGCAAACAAGTTGCTCATGGAAAGACAACTTGCCAATATGCACGTTTTCAGCAATTATTATTTATAGAAGCAACGTGATAAAAGATTACACACATACGATTCTGCTGGCTCGTCTCAAAGACTAAAATTTAATGCGAAGGACAGCAGAAAATCAATCTAGATTCAATCTAAAGTGAGTACACATCGTCTCCTTGTGTAAAGAAACAGAAAACTTCAGGAGTCTGTTGTCTAACAGTGTTAGCTGTCGAACAAATAGTGCCTTCTCGACTGATGGTCAAGGATCAGGTGCATCTCGGGAGCGACTGGTGCCTGCGGTCATTTCTCTGGTAGAGATTTCCAATCACTGAAAACTGTCCTATTGAATAAATAGCTGTGTACCAGCCCACCAGCATCAACATCTCTCAATGCTACACGCTGCCTGTGCCCACTAAATAAAAAGGGAACACTGATGAAAACATTCTTCAGCTGAGCAGGATTTGTGTAACATGTTTGTCCTTTCTGTGCCGGCCGCGTGAAGAATCAAATCCGTGCAGAGCAGCAAAATTACAGAACTTGAGGCTTACTGAACTATCGGTCATCAAACACAGTTATGACTTATAATTAAGCCTTGCCTGTAAGTACACGCCTTACATTTTTGAGATTTAATTAATTATCACCCTAGAGCAACTTCTTAGTACATACAGCAGCATGCAACAATTAATAAATGCATTAATGAGTCACTTAAATTATACAATGTCAAAATGAAGGGTTATATATGGAGGAGCAGCTCTAAAGTTGGCAGTGATTTATATTTCTAGTAATCTGAAACTAAATAAAAACTATATCCTTTAAGAAAAGCTAAAACTAAACTGAAACAATATTGCCTGTTTAAAAAAAAATTATAAAAATTTAACGCAAATTCGTTGGAGTGTTAGTTTTTTAACTATAATATATCACTACCAAAAAAAAGGAGACACCATGAATTTCCATCAACTTTCGTGACATTGGAACACAGAAATTGAATGGACTTCCAGGAGACGGCGCTATGGCACAACCGCTTCACATTGGACACTAAAGTAGTGCGAAGAGTAAACAATAAAGATTATGGCCATTCTTATACAGTTCTCCAACCATGCATTCTGTATGTGTATGTAGCTACATACTTCTGAGATGTTATACCTCACAAAAACAAACTAAAACTAAATATATAAAAACTAAAACTAAACATTTCTGAAAACTAAAACTTATCTAAAATTAGTCAAAACTAAGATAAAATAAAAAACTAATTGAAGATTTAAAACTATTATAACCTTGGTTCAAGGACTCAATCTCTGAAACTGACATCCTCCAGTTGAGGTCCATATGTCTCAGTACACACTGCCTCTTTGTGTCCTTCACTACACAAGAAGAAAAGAGCATCCTCTCTTTAGACCGGCCTTACCTCATCAGCAAGCTGATCGTCTGGATCGTAGTCTTTGATGTCAATCACCTCTGCTGGTATTCCCAAAGACTTCACCTCCTCTGACAGCTCTTCTGCAAAGCCCTGAACACATGAAGAGTCTCAGTTGATAACCCTGGTTCAAAGACACGATCCGATGTCTATATTGGTGTCTATGATGCAGACAATGACAATTGTGTTATGATGGTAGAGATGTTGATCATGTGTATTTTTTTCTTTACTCTCCCTGTGTATTTGTGTTTATATGGTGATACTCTACCGCTATTTATTCTATCTGACTTGAATTTTTCTAACTTTTTATATGTTATTGCTGATGTGCTTTTTTTGCTCACTGTGGAAATATGAGTCAGACACCAGTGACTTCTTTTGTTGGGCTTCTACCTCACTTGTATTAAGGATGCCTCTCTTTCTCCTTACTGTAATGTATGTCTATGTTCTTTCATGTACTGTATGCCTTTCTGTAGAACCAACTGCCCTCCGGGGATAAAAAATAAAGTTGAGATAGAGATGTATTTCAGTCATAAATGTATTATGTGTGAGCTGCCAGTCTGTCTAGTATTAATAAACTAATCAATCACAACTGGAATTACACTTTTCATTATGTGTGAGATATTGGTTTGAACAGAATTAAATCCTAGTTTTAAGAAACTTATGCTCAGATTTTGTTGGCACTGAATCAGAGATTGTGCTCATTTTGGAGGCCACATTTATTGGTGTTGTTGTGTTACTACCTTTTGTGCTTCTAATATTGTGTCTACTCTGTATCATCTAGTCTATACGTTAACACCGTGAGCCAGTGAAGATGTGTTCAGTAAACAGTATCTGTACCTTTGCTGTTCCAGTTTGTGAGCCGTAGAAGATTTTAACTGCTGACGTGTGAACCACAGAGTCTCTGTCAGAGCTGTCATAGCTCTTCACAGCTTTGTAGACAACCGGCTCCACATCTTTGGAGAAGCTTTTCTAAAAGCACACAGAGGAAGACAAACAAATGACAGGGTGGTCTTTGCATGTGGAGCTTTGTTTCCATGCAAGGACCCTAAATGCTTGGAAACATGAGCAGTGCATAAACACTTCAACTGACAACACAAATCAGCATCATTTAGAGATACAAACAGGACAACATGTCTACATTTAACACACAAGTGAAGGTGACAGCTCACCTTCTTCAGAGCCACCTTCAGTGAGAACCAGATCCCAAAGACGAGAGCAGCAGCTGAATACACGTAGAGCCTGTTGTGCCATAAGGACATGAGATAGCTCTCACTGGGACTGTGGCCATTCTCTGACACTGGAGGAAGAAAACACATTAGCTTACAAAGCTGCAGTATGCGATATTGGCGCAAATATGATTTAAAAAAGTTATTTTTAGAAAATGGCCGCTATAGCGTGACAGTAGAACATGAAACAGGTAACCTGAAAAAAATCATGTTCCTCTGTGTCCTACTGTGTCCTCCGGTGCTCCTAACGGCATCTGAAGGATTTCACAAACTAGGCCGCGCTGATCAAATATGAATCAATATTCTGTTACTGTAATGACTATTTCTCTCCTCAAATGTTTTCAGAAACATCTTGTAGTTACTGTTTAGCTGTAAAATGAAAAACTTTGTGACGCGGCCGCCATTGTAAAATCTGTTGAAGGAAGCCAAGTTCTGGTCACATGACCGGAGCACAGCCAATAGGAACGCTCTCTCTCTCTGAAATGACCTGTGATTGGTCAAAATCTGCCGTCACGGGCTAGATTTTCTCTAAAGCCTGAAAACAGAGCCATGAGGAGGAGCAGAAGTCTAGTTTTCTCTCAGAACACTTGAATTACAATATGCTGAAAGGTTATTATGGCATTTTTGCCAAATTATGCCAAAAAATTGTTGCCTACTGCAGCTTTAAGTTGAGTCCTCTGTGGTATTAACAATAAAGGTTAGCTAGCTTCACTATTAACACAAATACAACACAGCAGCTGTTCCTAATCCTAAATTAGAGACAAGCAACAACACAACGCAGTTAACCCAACATTAGGTCACCTGCAGCACATTAAAGGCGGGTGGCTAACAATACATGCTAGCTAGCAATGTCACAAACATGAGCTAAAACATAACGTCAAAGTTAGTTTCCGGTTCCGTTTAAATGTTAAATGAGCTCACCTTTAGTATCCGAAGCAGACACGCGATTTATGCAAAGACTAATAATCACGAATAAAGTCAGCATCGCTGCAAACGGTGAAGTAAAGTACACAGTCCTCTGCAGCTGATGCTGTGTGCAACCATAATGTTTGGCCGAGGAGCATGCTGGGAAATGTAGTTCTGTGTAATTATTGATGTGACGCTTGACTAGGCGACTTTCAAAGCAGGAGTATTGTGGCAAAATTTGGTCGTCTATTATGGGTGATTTACAGTGGAAAAGGCTTGTTGTATTCTAAACAAATATTGTATCAATAATTAAGTGAAAGAAGTATCCATCAAGATTTTACATAGAATTTAACCTGTTAAGAAGTATTAGAAAGATTTAAAATAAATATAGACTCAATATGTGTTTTCTGCGATTTCAGATCGAGAAACAATATTTCATTTGTTTTTTCACTGTAATCGTTCGACTTTATTTTGGACAGATGTGCAAAATTTCATAAATAGAAAAATGAGTACTAATGTACAGATTAATGTATTTGATGCGATGCTATATTTGCAAAAACCAAAAAGCTGTTAAGTCTCTCAATATTTTGAAGGAAATACATTTTCTTGAACTCGGAAAAGACTTGAAATGAATGGACATTGAAGTCCTCTGGCATTAAGGTTTTTTTTTTTGTTTTGTTTTTTGTCTTGTTTGTTTTGTGCTGTTTATTGTATACCCTATACTTTTGTACTTGTCTTTTGTTGAAAATAAAGTTCTGAAAAAAAATAAATAAAATTGTGGCAAAAATATGTCAATTCCTTCGTCAAAAATTACTGACTATAACTTGTTCTTTCTGCTAACGTAACAATTCCTGATATTTAGTAATTTTTATAACGTTTTAGTTTTATTTTTAAAATCCATACCGGAAGTGGTGCTATTATAATATGTCTGCCTTTACGTTCACCTCACCTCAGGTCACCTCTTGCCTAGAAAAAATGACGTTTTGAAATTTTTTTTTTTTTTTTTTTTTTTTTCAGGACTTTATTTTCAACAAAAGACAAGTACAAAAGTATAGGGAATACAATAAACAGGACAAAACAAACAAGACCAAAAAAAAAAAAAAAAAAAAAAAACCTTCATGCCAGAGGAGTTCAATATCCATTCATTTCAAGTCTTTTCAGAGTTCAAGAAAATGTACTTCCTTTAAAATAATAAGTGTTCACTGTCGGTTGTGTTTGGAATAATGGGTGTTTGCTGCCCTCAAGTGGCCACAGAGAAAAACTGCAATTTTAAATTAATCAGTATAAATACACAGTGACCAGACGGAGGCCATTAGAAACGAAAACATAAATGATTGCGTTATTTTTCCTCTTGTGGTTACAGGTAGAGAGTACAACTCCACATTCATCAGTGGAATAATATATATATATATATATATATATATATATATTTTTTTTTTTTTTTTTCTTTTTCAGTACTTTATTTTCAACAAAAGACAAGTACAAAAGTATATGGAATAGAATAAACAGTACAAAACAAACAAGACAACAAAAAAAAAAAAAAAAAAAAAAAAAAACCTTAATGCCAGAGGAGTTCGATGTCCATCCTTTTAAGTCTTTTCAGAGTTCAAGAAAATGTACTTCCTTTCCTTTCCTTTCCCAGTGGGAATAATATTAACACTTCTTTTTAATATTGTTAATGTCATACTCATGTTAGTACACGTTTTTAATATTATTCTAATAATGCACATGTTGCTTTTGCGCCCTCTGGTGGTCACAGTCAGTAACTACAACTGAATTCCACTAGCGTAGTCGGACATAATAAGATAGTAACACTTCCGGTTAAAACATTCAAAATAAAACTTTCACGGACGTTTATATACATGATTATAAATTATTTTATAAAAAAAAGTTTAATATTTGTAGTGATGCAATATTGCATGTGTAGTGTGCATGACAATTATTTCTGAAACTTATATATGTACTTATATTATTTCATTGGTACTCCATTTGTTTAATTATTTTTTTTATTATTTTTTTATTTATTATTATTATTTTGAATATTTTTTTATTAATCATAAGAAAATCATAAGAAAGAAAAAAATATTGAAATCGATTCAGTCGAGTCAGTAACTACAACTGAATTCCACTAGTGTAGTCGGACATAATAAGATAGTAACACTTCCGGTTAGAACATTCAAAATAAAACTTTTACTGACGTTTATATACATGATTATAAATTATTTTAATCTCAACCACAGCTCTACCGAGCAGACACAATACCAAATATTCTACTTAACACTTAAAAAAGAAAAAAAAAAAAAGTTTAATATTTGTAGTGATGCAATATTGCATGTGTAGTGTGCATGACAATTATTTCTGAAACTTATATATGTACTTATATTATTTCATTGGTACTCCATTTGTTTAATTATTTTTTTTATTATTTTTTTATTTATTATTATTATTTTAAATATGTTTCTATTAATCATAAGAAAATCATAAGAAAGAAAAAAATATTGAAATCGATTCAGTCGAGTCAGTAACTACAACTGAATTCCACTAGTGTAGTCGGACATAATAAGATAGTAACACTTCCGGTTAGAACATTCAAAATAAAACTTTTACTGACGTTTATATACATGATTATAAATTATTTTAATCTCAACCACAGCTCTACCGAGCAGACACAATACCAAATCTTCTAGCTAACACTTAAAAAAAAAAAAAAAAAAAAAAAAAAAAAAAATTACAAAACGTTTAATATTTGTACTGATGCAATATTGCATGTGTAGTGTGCATGACAATTATTTCTGAAACTTATATATGTACTTATATTATTTCATTGGTACTCCATTTGTTTAATTATTTTTTTTATTATTTTTTTTATATATCACTATTATTTTAAATCTTTTTTTATTAATCATAAGAAAATCATAAGACAGAAAAAAATATTGAAATCGATTGAGGGAGCAAAACGGGAGCGGAACTGTTGTTCGACGGCGCTGTTTCACATCGGACTCTCCCTGGAAAAGGACTAGGAGTGCATTGACGACGCAGTTTATTTGACAGCATTATATTTTCCAGTCAACAGCTGCATCAGACAGAGCTGCTCTGTCTCATAACACATTAATATGTCTATATTCACGCCAACAAATCAGATCCGGCTCACCAACGTGGCCGTGGTGAGGATGAAGAAAGGAGGGAAGCGCTTTGAAATCGCCTGTTACAAGAATAAAGTGATGAGCTGGAGAACAGGAGCGTGAGTAAATTACAAAAACCCACAATGTTTTTAAACGATTTGACTAAATAGTTGCTAATATATCCATCTGTGAAGGTCCAAACATTGTGTTTTTTTCTTCCAGAGAGAAAGACCTGGAGGAAGTTCTGCAGACACACTCAGTCTTTGTCAATGTGTCCAAAGGTCAGGTGGCCAAGAAGGATGACTTGACCAATTGTTTTGGGACAGATGATCTGACAGACATCTGTAAACAGGTCAGAAATTTGTCCCTGCCCACCTCTTACGGCCTCGTAAAAACACATTATTATAAACGTGCTTTCACAGGATTTGTGGCCTAAATTCTCACTTGTTTCGTAACTTTTGATGATTATTTTTATATTACTTATTGTACTTTTTCTCACATGTAGCTCCTTTGCTCAATGTTGTATAACTTTTTTAAACTATTTTTTATCATTGTTTGTCTGCCATTTCCTGCCATTCTCCTTCACTTCCTGGCCTTTCCCCTTTCTCTCTGGGACAGATCCTGGCCAAAGGAGAGCTCCAAGTGTCCGACAAGGAAAGGCACACCCAGCTGGAGGCAATGTTCAGGGACATTGCGACTATCGTGGCGGAGAAGTGTGTCAACCCGGAGACCAAGAGGCCGTATACGGTCAATCTCATCGAGGGGGCGATGAAGGACATCCACTACTCTGTCAAGGCCAACAAGAGCACCAAACAGCAGGTGAGGAGGAGACACACATCGCTTTGTTTGCATTCTCGTGATTATAGACAACACATAGCAGTGTTTCCCACATGTAGAATGTATTTGAGCTGCAAAGATTTATGTTTTACTATGGCAGCCATCTTTAAGCTCTGCATGCAGGAGAAATCAAGCTGTAACAGTCTTTGTCTCTGATGCTTTTCCCTCCACTTTATTCTGGATCCTTTTGTACGACCTGTAACGAAATCATCTGTCCCGTTGTTCCCACGAGGCTCTGGAAGTGATCCGGCAGCTGAAGGGGTCCATGGAGATCCAGAGAGCCCACATGAGGCTGCGATTGGTGCTGCCAGCCAAGGAGGCCAAGAAGCTGAAGGAGAAGCTGAAAACGCTCCTGCAGGTCGTGGAGAGTGAAGACTTTGACGAGGAGCTGGAAATGGTGAGAAAACATTTTTTTTAAAGTTGTATTTTTCCAAAAGTCTGTATCTCTCTGTATTAACCGATGCCTTTATTTCCCCCCCGTGCCTCCTTCCTTCTCCTCATCCTCAGGTGTGTCTGGTGGATCCCGGCTGCTTCAGGGAGATCGATGAGCTGATCCGCTGTGAGACTAAAGGCCGAGGTTCTCTGGAGGTTCTCAGTCTGAAGGATGTGGAGGAGGGAGATGAGAAGTTCTAGAAACCCAACCAGCCGGGGCTCCTGCACCTTATCCACACTAACACGCCTCACCAACGCGGCACAAACTCAGTCAAGAGTCTATATTTTTGATGAGATTCACGCTAATTTCAGCCATTCCTGTTTCTGAGTCTCTCTATGTTTAACGGAAGTGTTTAACAGAAAGAAAAGTGTTGCCAGATTTGCATGCTGGGTGAAATGTAATTTTTGAACACCTAAACTTGCAGGACAGTAAATAGTTCTTGCATTCGTGCATTCACTTATTTATTCTGTTTTTTATTTCAGTACCTCTGTATCATTAACAGAAGTGTTCTGCCTTCCGTCAGACTGTGTGTGCCATATAGTCATGCTCAATATCCCAGTTTTATGGATAATCACTTTAAGCCAATGACTTATATTTTGTCATAATGAATACGTTTGCTCTGTAGCAAATAAATATGTAACAAAATGTTTGTTTCTGTGGATGCTCAGTGATTTTCCTAATATACACACACAGATCATTTTAAAACAAATGAAACAGTTTTGCAGAACTCCACAATGCAAAAGCTCCACCATGTGTGTCTCCCTCTCCCATCAAGCAGTGGTAGAAAGTAACTAAGTACATTTACTCAAGTACTTGTACTTTTCTATATGAGTATTTCCATTTTTTGCTAATTTATGCTTCTGCTCCACTACATCTCAGAGGTAAATATTGTACTTTTTACTGCACTATATTTATTTGATAACTTTAGTTACTTTGCAGATTCAGATTAATAATACAAATATAATCAACAAATAAATTTTGATGTATTATTATGGATAAAAATATCCTATTTTTGAACGTTGGTGAAATTCACAATATTAAATATATAATATAATACAAAAATAATATATAATACATTAAATATTGTGGTGCTGCAGAGATGTTCTGGCCTAAACGTCATATTCTACAGACTTAAGAAAACATCTTTGGTACAGATCCCTGCAAAAATCAAGGTTCTTTTTAAAGTAAAATTAGAATAATGATGTAAAAAGTATTTATTATATTAACCACTCTAAGACATGACTAAAGCCAAACAACTCTTGTAAACATTGCAATTGAATTTATTCCACAGTGTAATTTTGTGCAGAAGAATTCATCTCAGATGTAAACATTTTTTTGCCACTGTCAGGAAAACAAAACAAATATGACATTAAATTAATCTAATGTATCCGTGCAATACAGTATTTAGTTTTAAGACCAGTATTAACTCATATTTAAGGCATTAGAGTGAATTAAAAGTATCAGATGTCTGTAAGGTCTTAATGTCAGTTTAGTACCAAACAATGTGATCGAGTAAAGCAAACAGACAGAAGTGTAATTTTACAGGGATGTTATTAAAGGGGGAAATGAGGGTTGAGCAATAAAAGTAGTGACATGACTCATCACTGTGCTTTATGCTCAGTGCATCATTACGCAACATGTGCAGCCTCTGCTGTTAAATCTATCCAGTCATTTTCCAGTTAAATCACTCAGTTAAATATGACTGCACAGTCCCCTCAGATAGGCACTGTTCCGCGCTCATACTGGCTGTTAGTGAACGTAGTCCTGTTGATCCAGCTCAGAGGGTGATTAGCCCTCTCGTCCTGAGTCGGGTACCTTCCCTCTTCAGGCTGCTGCCCCTGCCTCTCACTAGTGGGGCATCTGGTGGTGAGAAACACACCTCCGGCCAGCATCAACGCAAAGGAGATCCATCCGAGGTACAGCGCAGGTCCCCAGTCTCTTCTCAGCAGCACAGCACCCCCCAGTGGCTGACTGGTGTGGTGGCACGTCCAGGCTGTTGGAATCAGCAGCAGGATCCCAGACAAAACAAAGAGAGCACCAGAAAACACTTTGACCTGGCCACGCTTAGGGAACCACACCACCCCCACCGCTCCAATCACCGCCGCAAAAGCCCCAGTTCCGATGGCTGCCATGATGAGGGCTCTCCACGTCCGAAAACTCCCAGACAGAGACATGAGAGACTGGTAGAAGGAGCAGTGCAAGCTGCCATCCTGGGCCAAATCCCAGTGATCCCATTCCAGCCACACCCCGTCCCAGTAGGCAGGCAGAGTAGCCGTGGTGTTGTCAACGGTGCCGCTCACCTTCCACAGGGCCAGGCAGCGCGTCAGAATGGCACAAAGCCACCCTGTGAGGGCCAGACCGAGAGCGGCGAGCTCCAGCTGCCACTCCATGACTCCGGCCTGCTGCTCCTCCTCTTCACCACCGGCCCGACTGCCTAACCAGAAGCAGCTGGCTGCAGGGTGGGGTGTGTGTTTTTTTAAACGAGTGTGCGCATATAGTGAGGCCGAGAGCTTCTGTGTAGGTATGTGTGTCTGTTCAGAAAGGGGAAACCAGTTCTTTGGTATTCATGAAAAGAAGGCACAGCCTGCAGCTGGGTGGAGGAGGGAAATCCCTCTGTTTTCTCTGCCATGGTTTCAAAACAATCCCTTTCTCCCAGTTTCTGTGGAGAGGGAAAAACAAAGCTTCCACTGTGCTCTGATTTTTCAGCCACTGTCATGTTTCTGAGGGAGAACTTGATTGAAAGAGCACGAGTTCTTAACTGATGTTGTGATTCACTATTGTTCTCACAATAGCAGTGAGTGGAGAACAACAAAGACACCTAATTGAACCTAATTTAATGACTGTAATACTTTTCTCACTGCAGAATACTCATTCAACTGGCACATGTTTACTCTACAGTGTTTATTTTGAATTCTAAGATGCAAATCACAAGCACACAAGCGCATAATTTCACTAAAAATGGTGCCTTAATCATGATTAATGTCATTTTCTACTGCATGTTCAGCTACAGGGGTACAAATCAATCCTCTGGCTTTCTTTGTGAAATTAGTCAGCTAGTCATTCTTCATGAGACCAGAACAATCCATATTATGATCCGCTTTGACAGATTGTTGCAGCCATTTCAAAAGATGTCAGATAATTATATCTGTATCAGACATACAGTGAAATATATTTCCCCTATAGAGAGATCTAGGAATTCAACTGCATGTTTCATAACAACCACAATAGCTGACAAACGTCTGCAAATGGCTGGTGGTGACATCACTGTGGACACAACTAAAGTACTGATAATGGTCAAATCCACATCTCACCCCGAAGAAAAATGACAACATAATATAATGTATTGCAAAGCATACTTTAGAGTCCTTTCATATGTTTAAACATGCTGTGTTTTTATATGGCCAATTGCATTATATCACACGGTTCAATACATTTATCCTTAAAGGATAACTTTTGTATTTTTCAGCCTATTTTCCCATGTTTGTGTCTAACTGACTAATAGGGAGGGGCATTATAGGGTGGTGCAGTGGTTGGCACTGCCACCTCACAGCAAGAGGGTCGCAGGTCCAAACCTGGCTTGACGCTCTTCTGTGTGGAGTTTGCATGTTCTCCCCGTGTTAGCGTGGGTTTTGTCCGGGTTCTCCGGCTTCCTCCCACAGTCCAAAGACATGCAGGTTAAGTTAATCGTTGACTCTATATTGCCCGTATAGGTGTGAATGTGAGCGTGAATGGTTGTCTGTCTCTATGTGTCAGCCCCTTTGGTTCGACCCTGAATAGGATAAGCGATTACAGATAATGGATGGATGGATGGATGACTAATAGGGACAACTGGTCCAGTATTGAGGGAGAGCGCTGTAGACGGCAGCTGCTCACAGGCTGCAATATGGTGCTATTGGGGCAAGCTGGCACCGTCATTTACGTCCACTAAATGTGCTTGTTTTTGCCATGAGAGGCTCTGATTGTTATTATAAGTGTCTGACATTATGGAAAGAGTCTCACTCAAGGAGAAGTCTCGTTGTGAAATCTGGCGAGGTGACGTGTTGCCGGAAGACAACACACACATCCATGGTGGAAACACTGCGAGTGGCAGCCAGGCAGAGTTTGTTGTGTTGGAGTACAGATTAGCTTAGTGTTATCTAAAAGATTTTCAGTGTCATGGCTGAATATTTAGATGATTTCCACATTGTGGATGAGGTCTCTGAATTTGATTTATTTGAGCCAGAGTAGACGGATATTCAGATTTCACAACAAGACTTATCCTTGAGCGGGAATTGGACACAATAACAAACCGACCGGATCAAGAGAAAGGTAAGAAAAGTTTTATCTCTCTGTAGGGTCCTTTCCATCATGTTGTCAGACACTTATAATAACAATCTGAGCCTGTCAGTGGCAAAAAACAAGAACTTTTGGTGAACGTAATGTTACATTGACGCTGCTCACTGCCCTCGCAGCTCGTTTAGCGTCTGCTGGTTACAGCGTTCTCCCTCATTACTGGACCAGTTTCAGATATTATTGCTCCAAAAACGTGGGAAAATAGGGTCCAGGTTGAGAAATACCAAAGTTACCCTTTAAGCGGTAAGTTGTTTGTCCTCACTTCACACATAGTTCTTGATGGCGTAGCTGCTGTGTGTGGGTGTCCTGGCCAGTGTGTACCTACTGGAGGGGAACCTGGCCCTCTGTGGGGGGCAGCTTGTGCACAGAATGGCTCCCCCAATGAACAGCAGCCCAGATGTCACAAAGCCGATATATATGGCTGCTCCGAGCTCCCTCTTCAGCACCTCGGGGACGCGTGGGTTGTGGAAGTCACTGATGATGGAGTTGGCCGTCCAGGAAACGGCGACTACGGTGGTGAGGGCCGCCAGGCAGAAGACGGCCCCGGAGCTCAGCACCACCCGAGCCTTGATCCTCGGGTGGCTCAGGCAGTTGGTGCAGCGCGCTCCCAGGAGGAAGATGAGGAATCCCAAACATCCCAGCACCAGGCTGATGCAGATGAGGCCGCGGGCCGCCTGGAGGTCTGGTGCCAGGTCCAGCAGGGCGTCATAGAGCTTACACTGCAGCTGACCTGTGTACTCGCTGACACAGGTCATCCACAGACCTTCCCAGAACACCTGCATGACCACCAGGTGGGTCCCGATGAACGCCGTCACCTTCCACATGGGCAGAGCGCAGATCAGGATGGTGCCGGCGACGCCTATCATGGACAGGCTGATGCCCAGCTCCTGCACAGCCATGGGACACCGAGCGGACCCTCTCACACCCTGGGAAACACACAAACACCTTCATGTTCATGTGCGGCTTTTCATTTCAACCTGCAGCAAGGGATTAGGTAAACTAAAGAAATATAAGATAAGAAAAACTACAGAAAGATAGACACAAGATACAAAGTGTCTTTGTGCAGATAAACTGTGTTCACTGTCATCAGATGTGATCACAGCAGCCACAGAGATGTTTTTCCGTAGAGCTGAAGTCTTTTCCTGTAACTGATGTCATTAGATAAAAATGTAGGGATTATCAAGCCATGGAGGCAAACGGCCACTAGGTCGCAGTACATCACAAAAGACAAACACAATGACACTGATGACTGGAGGCAAAAACTTAGGGGAAGAATATGGGTTTTGTTTTGAAAAGATGTACCTCAAAATTCAATGTTTGCATTAATAAATGAATAGAAAGTGCCATCTTCTGTGGCAGAATAATGCATGAAATTACAATTTCATGCATTGAAGTGTTTTTGAATAGTCGTTGTCAAATCAATTTATTTTAATAAGAATGTTTATGTGGTGTTGCAGAAATACCTTCATTTGCAAAAGAATTATCACACTTGGATTTTTCACAGATCTTTTAGATTTAAAGTGGGAATCATTAAGATTTCAGTCCTGGTTGATTTATAATTTCTATTTGAGTGAAAACCATCAAATTGTGCTCAGAGTTTAGCAGTCTGGGGTCTTTTTGTTTACACATTAGCTTGGAAATAAAACAGAAAAATTATATTTGTATGTACATGAGCTTAAAGTTTTCAAAATTGGTGCATAGTTCCATTTTTTCAGCATTTTTTTCCGGGAACGTCACCACAGACACCCAGTTCATAATACTGCAAATATGTAAATATCAGTGGGCCATAGGCTCAACCACCATTGTTTTACCTCCTTTGGCGATAGAAAGTGACTTAACAGTTATTTATTTAAATGAAAAGCTTTGAGAAAGCCACTTTAAGAATATATTTTAGATTTTAAAAAATGTTGTTTCATGACCAAAGCTAAAGGGTCAGTAATAACAGGAAAATCATGCTTTACTAACGGCTTTATCAGTTTAATTGTGCATTTATTGTAAATGTCAATTTGTTTTTTAATAACTAATCTTTTAATGTCTTATTGGGGTCTAATCTTTGCATCGTAGGTTTTATATGATGGCAGTGAGTTGTTCAAGTAGGAAAAGTGTATGTATTATAAATGTAAGGTATTTCACTAACACCATTAAGGGTGGGATTATTGTCTGACCTCCAAATCCACAACAGACTGAACCGAACTACTGTAAATATAACACTTGTCATGCAAGATATTTTCCTTAAAGTTTGAAGAATCAGTGTAGCCCTTATTGATCATCAATATCTATCTTTATTCCCTTGTTATGCTCAGAATACATGAAGTCACTGTGTACAAAAACATGACAGTAAACCTCTGAGAAAGCACAAACACTTAGTGGAGAAATTTGTCATTTTGAACGCTTCAAGCTCTTCAGACACTTCCTGAGACATGTGAGTAATTTGACCCTTCCTCCGTCTCTCTGATCTGCAGCCCGATAACAAGAGGAAACACAACACTTCCATCAGGTTGGTGAGAATGTGAACTAACATCAACAAATCAAAACCATCTTTCAAAATAAAAAAAAAATAACATTAACACTAATTTTAACTAGTTTTTGGATAACCCCGTTTTGATCACTTTAATCTCTCAGTATTTATGCAGCAAACTTTGACTTTTGAAAGCAGGTCGAGCTTTACTAAACAAATCAGCCTACAGGATTATAAATCCCTGAGTCACCATCTCTGTTCCCTGGATAGTGATCTTCGGTAAGTACCTGACAAACAGGTTCTCGAACCACAGGTGTTTATTTTAAAATGTGCATTAACAGGAAGCACGAGAGAAACACTACGTACAACATGAGGTCCTTTTATTGTGAACAAATACAAATATCAAAGGACAAAAAGGTGCACAGTGCAATTGCAACAATTATTTCTTTTCAACCACTTTCCCAAACATGTAAAAACACAGTTTTTATAATTTAAACTACCACCATATACATGTTCATTACCAACAGTACCAACAATACTCAAAGCAATCTCAGACAGAGAGCATCAAAGTGTATATTTCCTTCATTGTGGGTCGTCTGTGTTTACGTCCTTTTTCTTGATGTTTCACAGATTAAACTCCAAGTTTATTTTACATCAACCAGACTTCTCTTTGTCGGTTTAGAAATCTCAAATATACGTCTTGTTCGGTGTTAACGATCGGATTGAATCGCTATTTCCTCCAGGCTTGTTTATTAAGTACTTAACAGAGGGGGACTTCTCCTCTTTAGGGGGACAGCTGCTACACAGAAGCGCTCCTCCCAAGACCAGCAGAGCCCCGGCCCCCCAGCCGATGTAAAGAGAGGCCCCGAGCTCCCTTTTCTGGGCGTCAATTAGCACAGGGTTGTAGAAGTTCCTTATGATAATGCTGGCAGTCCATGAAACAGGGATAAGACAGAGGAGTCCACTGATGATCAGCAACACACCTGCTGCTACCGACACCCTCGCCTTGGCCCTCTCCTCTGGAATGAAGTTGGTGCACTTTCCACCAGCGAAAGCTATGAAGATCCCAGCGATACCGACGACGATGGAAACCACCATTAGAGCCCGGGCTCCCTGCAGGTCAGTGCTCAGAGCCAACATGGAGTCGTACACCTTACACTGCATCTGGCCCGTACTCTGGACCACGCAGCTCATCCAGATGCCCTCCCAAATGACTTGTGATGTCACTATGTTGTTGCCAATGAAGGCACTGACCCGCCACATGGGTGTGCCGCACACGATGATCACCCCGATCCAGCCCAGAAGGGCCATGGCACAGCCCGCCATCTGCATCCCCATGGAAGCCATCGTCTCCTCTCTGCCAGTGTCTCTGAGAGAATATTAGGAGCCGTTCAGGTGTTTGTGTTCGTCTGAAGCAGACTGAAGAATGGGAGGCGCGAAGCTTATAAGGACACATTAGAAGCCCTGCCAGAGAATACCAGCCATGCAGGATTCTTTGTGTGGCGGGACAATAAAAGGTTCACTTATTCTCCTGGATGGAGATGGGGATCGTGTTACAGAAGGTTTTGTTGGTACTCATAACAAAGAAAAGGACGTATATGAGAGAAAATTCACCAACTTGAAAATGTTGGCAGTTTGAATGCAGAGCGGAGCACAGACAGCACAGACAGTAGTGTTGACACAAGGGTTTAAGAAAGTCTGCAAACAGTGAGACTTAAATGAATCCATGCTGCCATTCATGACACAGTGTCAAGGCACACAGGGATTTGTCTCCATATGTACGTACATGTATCCATGTGTGCACACCGACGAGTGTTTGAGATTTATTCAAAATAAATCACTGCTGGCTGTGAATGAAGCATAATGTACATATGTTGAGAGAAAACTACTTAATCGCAAATTAATCACATTTTTTATCTGTTCAAAATGTACCTTAAAGGAAGATTTGTCAAGTATTTAACACTGGAGTGGACAAATATGCTGCTTTATGCAAATGTATGTATATATTTATTATTTTCAATCAGTTAACAACACAAAACAATGACAGATATTGTCCAGAAACCCTCACAGGTACTGCATTTAGCATAAAAAATATGCTCAAATCATAACATGGCAAACTGCAGCCCAACAGGCAACAACAGCTGTCAGTGTGTCAGTGTGCTGACTTGACTATGACTTGCCCCAAACTGCATGTGATTATCATAAAGTGGGCATGTCTGTAAAGGGGAGACTCGTGGGTACCCATAGAACCCATTTTCATTCACATATCTGGAGGTCAGAGGTCAAGGGACCCCTTTGAAAATGGCCATGCCAGTTTTTCCTCGCCAAAATTTAGCATGAGTTTGGCATTTGGTTTTCTAGTTTCATATGATACCAGTATCTTCACTCTAACTTTAAAACTGAGCCGCTAAAACCTAAAAATTGCAAGTTGCGTTAAAGGAATTAGTGTCGTTAAAACAAAGTTCTCTATTTATAACCACTAATAAATACAAAAAATTGTATAGGGTGAAGTAAAAATTGATTTCCAAGTCAAGTTTAAAAAGTTTTTAAAAAGCATTACCGTTGAACGCTGAGCAGCTGCAGTATTTTTGGTCATCTGTCTATTGACATATTTCAAAACACCTTTAGGTGACTAAGATTTTGCTTTCAATTTAGTTTAGTTTCCCGAAACCTATTATATTCAATCACTGCTTAGTTAGACCGTGATGCATTTGTTCCATTGTCTGCTCTGACATCAGTAAGTTTGGCACACAGTCATTGATCCATAACAGGTTGAGGTAGATTCTCTCTCTAATGGCAGAGGGCGAGTTAGGAATGTGAAACCAGCAACACAACAGGGTGTGGAAGTGAAACAACTTGTACAGCAACGCTGCACTGCTGACATCATGTTCATAAAGACATGTCTGTGGAATATAATAGAGATACATTTCCTAGACTTTGTACAATAACATGTATTTGTATACAAATCCTCCAATAAGGAAGTGTTTTCTGATCTGACGCCAACATTCACCTGAGTCTTGCAAAACTGTTACAAATCACTGTTGAAAAATAAATCTGAAAAATAAATAAATCTGATGTCTGGTTATGATATGGTTTGGTTAATAATACAGCCCAGTCGCACAGCAGTCGACATGTCATGTATTGATTCGTGTACAAAGACAAAATTTCACATTTTTTTTTCGTGATGGTTCAGCACAAATATCGATTCATATATAATCCATGTAATTATGAACTGGGAAGTATAGAGAGCGTGTTGGGAGGAGGTCAGGGTGGATGAGTGGGTCCAAAAACCCAGGACTTTCCCCCAGGAGACCGTTGTTCCGTGTCCCGTGTGAAATCACAAGTCAAAGTTGATTTATTCGTCACATAACTTCCGTACCAGCACTTCCGGATTTATTTGAACCCAAATCACGATCTTTTCCTAAACATAACTAAGTAGTTTTATTTTGAAAAGACTGGAGCAGAAATTGACACATGCGTCACGTGTTGCTGACCATTCATAGAAAATCGCATGAAAAATACGTTGTTGAAAGTCGTCCTAAGCGTCACGAAATAAAAGGGAAATTTGTGTCTATGTACACAAATCAAATAGCTTAAATTTCGTGACTATTTCACCAACTGCTGTGAGCAGTTGCCACCGGCTGCTAACAGGTAACGATACTAACTCTCCTGTTGATTTCAACACAGGTTTGTTGTTCACAGTGTTGCATTATCACGGGACAAATAGGGTGCATCCCCTCAGGTTTAGTTGCAGCATGTTTTTGAACGCTTCTTTTTCTCTCCGCGTGGCTTCGGGTCCACAGAAACTAAAACATGATACAGCGTGCGTATGCGTCATTGTGCATGGGCACGTGGGAAAGCATCAATAGATGCCAACGAATTGGACAAGTAAGAACCCGTTCTTAACGGTAATCAGTTCTCTATTCCCATCTCTAGCGTTTCCCACTGCCAACAGTTTAACCGCATTTGGCGGATGCTAGTTTCATGTTTAATTTCCGTGAGACTGTGTTGAATAATACTAACCACTTGGATATCAGGTATGACCGCGGTCATGGTTAAAAGAAGCCAGCGTTGACTGTGTCTCATGTTTACCACGGACTCAATTACTACGGACACAGGGCTTGAACATAAACACAAGGCGATTTGCTGAAATGACTGATTATGTCCTTTTTCTCGGGAGGATCGTCTCATTTGGACAGTTATACATGTAAGGGATAATGTACAGCGAGCCGCTCATTGTTGAGAAATAAACCCCAGCAGCACCCTGAAAGAGTTATTTCACAACAATGATTGTACAGTACATTATCCTGCTTTTTAAACGGCTGCCTACTTAAATCAATAATTTGACACAAAAACGGTCCTCCAGAGTCTGAGATCAGAACTGCTCCCATAGCAACACCCTGTTATACATAGCAACGGTCTGTTATACATAGCAACAGTCTTTCATAAAAAAATTAACAGACCGTAGAACACCGTGATTGACCGTTTTCATCATCATCAAAGCCACGGAAAACTTTCTGCGTAACTCACATTGGATTTAAAATAAAACAGTGACTATGAGGTTGACATACATGTTAGTACAATGTTATTTTTTTGTAATTAATTAAGGTCAGTTTGTAGAGGTTTGTTTTTATTCTTCAGTGTCAAACAATCCTAATAACATCCGCTGTGATTCAGTCTGATAAAAAAACAAAACAGTACAAATATTGTACAATGTGTTATAACAGTGACAGCCTGAATGTAAAAACCCTGAAACTAAAGGATAAGGCTCCTTTGTGACCTTTCTGTTATTTTATATTTGTATTATTGTAACAGTGAATTTATCCTATTAACAAGTATTTTAAAAGGAAATTAAAGACATTTTAATCTGGCTTTTAATTTGGAGTAATGTCATAGCCTTAGTTTTTAGGGTTTAATCATTTCATCTGTGGTTTTTATTTTATTTTATTGACTTTAATTTAACATTTTATTGTTGTAATTTTCAGTCTTGCAAAATTGTATCCTTGTTGTCCACTTTTTGTTGTTTTCATTTATTTTTGTCTGTGGTGTTTTAATCTTGCTATGTGAAGCACAACCTACTTGTTTGTGTGAAAGGTGCTATATAAATAAATTTGAGTTGAGTATTGTATGTGTACCAATAGCCTGATGTATCTTATACCTCTGTGACAGTTACTTTTGTTTATTATCCTTTTGGAAATTCCTTTTTGTGTCTCCATCGTTGGTGAAAAACTATTAAAAACACACCAATGAGCACCGCTGCACTGGGAGACAGTTTCTTCATTACGATGAACACTGCAGATTAAATCAATCCCACATACACCGTCCTGCTGCTTTAAATACTCACTAAAGGGGTAAATATTCACAGCTGGAAATAGTCCCCAATAAATGCACAATTTATTCATGTTTGACTAACATTTGCTAAAAAAATAACAGTGCCCAGCTAGTAAATTATGTAACCTTTTTTTAACAATTAAACTATACTGGTACATTTGTGACCCATATTTAGACACAAGATTTACGTCATCAGTAGAAACCAATGCGCTTGGGCCTGAGTGCCAGACTGAGGAGTGAAGTAAGAAAGTACTGAGAAATGGTTGCTTTCGGTCTTTTCATGGGAGTTGTTGACGATCACAAAAATGTAGAATAACGCCAGCTTTATCATTTGAAAGTCAGTCCTCAAACCTCATTGTTGAATTTATCATTTATTTAGTCTTTTCTCTATTCAAATAGAAGCAAATACCTTTTAATTCAGATTGTTTAAATGCTGGTGGTGTATGGGTACGGCTCTTAAAACACACTGTAGCCAATGCTTATGAAAAAGTTTTAACTGGCACTCAACTCTGTAAAACTGGTTGAACTGGTTTAACGTCTGCATGAGGATTTCAACACACCGCTGAATGTTGTTGTTACACTCTGCACCTGCTTCATTATACTTACTGTGTTTCTAAAAAAATATATGTAATCTGTCCTCAGTTTGCTTTCTGCCAGCCAGCATGAGAAGCCGGGTCATTACTCAGCCCTTCTGATAAGATCAAGCTGAAAGACTTTCAGTCTGGCATGAACAAAATGTTAAAATGCTTACAATCAATCACTGCTGACTAACCTGATTTGAGTTTTCAAAAAGCAACATTTCCTGTTGCATTCATTTGAAATTGCTCTGGACGATCACCTTTAAAATCAACATTGTGAATGTAAAAAGCAAAAAAGAGAACAGAATAGGCACACAAAAGAATACAATTTAAGTAAATGTTTTATTAAAACTCTGTTATTTCAGTAAACAAACACAGTCTTTTGATATTGCAAAAGATATTTGTAAAATATTTTATACAGTAAATTCACAATATATCAAGGTTACGGTACAAGTTTCCTTTTATCATAGCTCTTGTTGACCAATAACAACTAGCACAGCTTAGATTTACAGAGGAAAATTAGGTTTGACACAAGCTTTATATAGATTAGCTCTCATTCAGTCCAGTCATCATGAGATTTTCTTGCCAGTACATTAGTTTCACCCCACGTCTTCTGTACTGTTTCTCGTTCCTCCTCTCTTGCCTCCACCAAAGAAATCTGAATTTCTCAGAAAATCAGTTCTCACTGTGTCACACTTTATACAAAATAAAAGTGAGACACAACATGTGGTGCTATCAGAAACTCACAACGAAGGAGGATTACTCAAGAAAAGTAAAATAATTAGGAGTCTTTCTCAGGAGAATGGACGTCTCAGACGTAGGCTCGGCTGGTGGCTGTGGACCTGGCACCGGAGTACTTGACTGGATACTCGGGGCTGTCTTTGGGTGGGCAGGAGCTGCAGAGGAGGGCACCACCCAGGATGAGAAGCGCTGCTGTGCCCCAGCCGATGTAGAGTGCAGCCCCCAGCTCTCTCCTCTGGGCGTTGGTCATGATGGGGTTGTAGAAATCCCTGATGATGGTGTTGGCAGACCAGCAGACGGGGACGAGGATGAGAACACCGGCACAAATGAAGACGATTCCAGCAGCGATGGCCACCTTGGCTTTGGCAGTTGGGTCCTCCACAAAGTTAGTGCACTTGCCTCCGATAATGCCCAAGATGACCCCAAAGGCAGAAACGATGATGGCGACGACCACGAGAGCTCTGGCGGCCTGAAGGTCCTGGGGCAGAGCCAGCATGGAATCGTAGATCTTGCACTGCATCTGGCCCGTACTCTGCGTCACACAGTTCATCCACAAGCCTTCCCAGATGACCTGCGCGGTCACAATGTTGGCTCCAATGAAGGCTGTGACCTTCCACATGGGCAGGGCACATACAATGATGGTCCCCAGGAAGCCGATGATGGCCAGGACAAAGCCCAGCATCTGTCGTCCCATTGATACCATGATGAGGTCTGGTTTGAGTCACTTGAACAGAAGCAGAAGAGTTTTCAGGAGCAGGTCAGCTCAGCTCAGGTTGTAAAGTTGAATAAAGACGGTTGAACGTTTCCTTTGGTTATAAGGACGTCTTTGTTGAAGGTGGAGTCAGAACGTCCTTCCCTCTGACCTGAAACCAGTGCGCTGATTGATTTACCTGCCTGACCAGATTCTTCACATTACCTGTATGGAGGAGTTTCGATGAGATGAACATCAACGACTCTATGTAAATGAGGACCGTAAAGAGGCACCGCATTCCTAATTGAAACAGTGGCCAACCTTTGATTGGCCCGTCACCGGAAGATCAGGTCCAGTCACTAGTTTCACGTTTAAAAAAAACCCCAATATGGTTGGTAGTATCACCGGATGTCAGATGTTAACGGAAAGAACCTCCATTTATGGTTTTACCCATTACTTATATTTAATCATCATTATAATATTATACATTATTCTAGGAATTGATTTAGTTTTTTTCCCCAGTCAGAAGGACACCACTCTAGTTGATCAATGTTGCAGCTGATTGGATCACGACAAGAACCTCTTTTTTTTGTATTTTGTCTTTATTTTCACAAGGTTTATCATGTATCTATGTGTATTTAAGAGGTTTTAATAAGTTCCTCACAATTTACAGTGAAATGACACATAATTAAAATTAAATAAAAGTTTTAACTTTGTTATAATTCTTATATATTTATTTTATTTTATATTTGTTTATTTTTTATTTTTCATTTCTGCCTCTCATTCACACAGAAGGGCCCTGACCTTTTAAAATGAGATAATATTTCATAACAATGAATTAAATAGTAACAATATGTTGTGATAATGACTCGACAAACACCTTAGTGAATATTTTGCAAACATTTTATTGAACAAAAATAAAGTTTCATTTGCAGAAAAACAAAAATCACAAATCATCACTATTTACAAAATCAGGCTCTGTATGACAGGAAATAAATATATCGACAGTGACTTCCTTGAAAGAGTGAAAAGCAATGCAACTCTCAGTGCACACAGCCATGTTGACACAATATTCATCTGAAATCAAGACTTCATAGAGACTTCAACTACTTTAAATCAGTCCAAAAGAGAAAACATTTTATGAATGATTGACAATAATCAAAAGATCACATGGATTGAATTCATTTTAAAATCCCAACATTGTATTGGAATACATACCATCCTCTAGAAATACAATGTGTTGCTATTTTACTCTCTAGTGGCATAACAAGTTGCTGAAGCCATCGTGGCTGAAATCTCAGTCTTTGTCCTCTTTCTGTCCTTTCAGTTTTTAGAGGTATTGTCTGGCAGAGTATGCGGTTGGTGCTGCATACGGTTTGCTAGGTACGTATGACCCGGTACCTGTGTATGTTCGGCTGGATGGGGGAGCATACACAGGGCCATACGTTGCTGGGTTTGGCGGGCCTGCGTAGGGGTACTGTGGTGCTGGTGGGTAGCCTGGGTATCCATACAAGCGTTTCTGAGGAGGGCAGGACGTGGTTAGGATGATCCCACCGACCAGGAGAAGAGCAGCAGAGCCCCAGCCGATGTAGATGGAGGCTCCGATTTCCCTCCTCTGTGTCTCGATGGTCAAAGGGTTCTGGAAGTCTGTGATAGTGATGGCTGCAGACCAGCAGACGGGGATCAGGACTAGGACGGCGCAAACAATGATGAGACAGCCTCCTATGATCACCACCTTGGCCTTTGACGAGTCTTTCTTCAGGCAGCCCATGCACTTTGCTCCAATGAAGCTGACCATGAAGCCGATGAAGCCGAAGAGGAGAGCGATGATGACCAGGGCTCGGGCTGCTTGCAGATCCCTGGACAGCTTCATAACCGAATCATTCAGCTTGCACTGCATCTGCCCGGTGCTCTGCATCACACAGTTCATCCACAGGCCGTCCCATATGATCTGGCCCGACACGATGTTGGCTCCAATGTAGGTGGTCACTCTCCACATGGGGATCCCACAGGTCACCGCCACCCCAATGAGGCCTACGAAGCTTATGACCTGACCTGCCACTTCCTTGCCAATCCGCCCCATGGTGAAGAGGCTTTGTCTGCGGCAGGAGAGAAGAGCGTTTCAGCATACAGGTCTGGTCCTCTCTCGGAGTGACACAGCTTCCTCACTTGTTGTTTGTCAGAGAATGTGCAGGAGGAGGGCTGTCTTGTCGTCAGGTGAGTTCTTCTGGCCAAACAAGATTCCTCTTCCCAGAGCTAGAGGAGTGGCACTCATTTTTAAACAATGGTTTCCTCTTGCTCTTGGAAAACACACTTTCATATGCAGATTTACCTGCAGTACTGATGGGGTTATTGGATGGATTTACAGCCACTTAGGGACTACAAAGGTCCTGAAACCAGCTCAGACTGTGAACGAAGGCAAATGATCAAATTACTTTCTTGTTTTAATTTAAAATCAGAGAATCACAACTTTGAAACCCCAAACACTGCTGATAAGACAAAATGTGATTATTTCTTTTCACTATGAAAGTCATGTTATTATTTTATGTATTTTATTGTAGTTTTGAGTTTCCATTGCTCATAATAGAGACTTTTACACTGCTTTATTATACGGCTTTGTTGAAAACTCGATTCTGATTGGTTATTTGCGGCGTTCTGCGGTCTGTAATTTCTGTAGAGAGAGTCAGTGTGTAGAGTGTGTGAGTGGGAAGTGAGTGGTGAAGCAAGAGACAGAGCGGCGGCGAATATATGTGAGCGAACAAGTGAGCTAGTGGAGCAGAGGAGAGTTAGTTTAGCTCCTCCAAGACCAACAGAGGAGCGATTAACATTATTGACTCTGGCCCAAGTAGTAAAAGATAGGTTTGTCCGCTGGGGCTACTGTAGAAACATGGCGGCTGGCTCCGTGAAGGACCCGCTCCCTATGTACAGTAGATATAAACGGCTCATTGTAAGGTGACAAAAACACAACGATTCTTATTTTCAGGTGATTATACACTAAAGAAAACATACTTATTAATATTATATTCCATTTCTGCCAACTAGATCCCCCTAAATGTCACACACTGGTCCTTTAAGGTTAGATTTGTTTACATATTCTGTTGAATCACTGAACTATACTGTAGCTGTCAATCACAGCATCTTTAATACAACCAGACCAGAAACACTGGGTTTGTTAGATTCTTTTTAAGGCTAAAATCATGATGCACAAACCAAAAATAGATATGACATAAGACACACAGAATGAATTGGTATTTCTTGTTGTTCCAGCTGATGTATCACTGATGTTGAATGTGCTGATGAAAGGCATTAACAGATAGCAGACCTTAACATGGCCCGTGCCAAGAAGATCAAGGTGTGGCCCAGTTAAGACAGATACTCAGCCCCAAGCGGAGGAGGAGACATCTGCCTCAGGATTGATAACAATCACCTTGATGGAGTGATGAGACACAGAAAGCCAGTTACGTCAGCTGACGCGGTCACTTTGCAATCACACTACTACATCCTATGACAAATACCTCTGTTTGGTAAACTGTTGACACTCACACACCTTATCCAGTAACGTGATACTGCACAAACAACCATTTCCCACACTGCGATCCAGTGACTAAAGTGTTTTTTGTGAAAGCTGATGATTGTGGGAATACTTGATGTTACTTTTCCATAACACACCATTTAAAAGCTCTACAGGTTAAAAAAACTCAGAGATAGTGCCACTTTAGTTTAAACCAGGGCTGCCCAAAGTGGGAGTTAGAGTGAAGGTACTGGTCATCATATCACATGAAACTAGAAAACCTAAGGAATCCATTGGTACCAACCATGTCATGTTAGCAGAAAGGAGGTTAAATAACGCTCCAAACTTGTGCTACATTTTGGCAGGGATTAACTGGCATGGACAGTTTCAGAGGGGTCCGTTGACCTCTGACCTGAAAACATGTGAATGAAAATGGATTCTCTGGCACTGGCCCCTGTTGCATAAATAGCGTTTTTCTTTTGTAAATGAACCCAAAATGACTTGTATGTTTGTATTGCTGTTGTTGATTTATCTTCTATCCTGTTTCCCATGGAAACTACATCACTGCACTAACCTCCTCGCATATTATGGTTAATTGATGTCCACTGCATTGGTGCATAGTAATCTCCTCAGCTCACCTTGTGATGCTGATTTTATTACCTCCTCCCTCGTCTTTAATCTCTATAACACTATTATATGAGTTGAGTTTCTCAGAAGTAAGTAAACCATAATCATCCAGTGAATATTGAGTTTATTTACAGTAACAGAACATTACAAGATTCAGAGACACAGAAATATAAATGTGTAATTTGCAGGTTGGGTGAAAATGAAAATGACAACAGATAAATAAAAAAGCATAGATATTCCGACAGTATTTACTTATTACTTTTTGTTATAAAGACAGATATAATCAATGCAAAACTTAGTTAGACGTTATACATGAAGTATTTCTACCTTGGATGTTACCATCTGAAGGACAATTACACAATTACACATAATTACACTGTGAAATCCTTACAACAATCGGACTAAATATTTACACATTAATTATAATCACGATTTAAAACAAGCAGCTACAATACAACGTGGATTCAAAAGTTTAAAAGGCTCTTTTATTTTGAAATTTTAAACTGAGGCATGAGCCTATTTCCTGTTTTGGTGTTTTCAAAGCAAACATTTTAACTCATCATAACAGGAAAAGCACAATGTTAACATTGATGATGGCTTCGCTCCATCGAGGTGTGACAGTGAGACGCTGGCACAACTAAATGAGATGCTGTCATTGTTTATGCCGTCAGTTAAACTTGTTTGACAAGACAAAATGTCTGCTGTGACAAAGGTCACTTTGACACATACACTAACAACAATCAAAACTCAGGATTCAGCTCGTAGAAAGCGGTGATTTCATGCTACATATTTGCATTGCCAGTGAATATATAAGTTTTAGTTTTATCATTTCTCTCTGTTGCAATTCCTGTGACCCGAAGAGTCCATGTGGGAAGTGCTCACCGTCTTATACGTATTCTCTTGACGTGGAGACCGACCTCACAGGTGTGAATTTGGGTACGTAGTGGGGGTGTTCATGTTTGGGCGGGCAGTTCCAACACAGTAGCCCCCCTCCCAAGAGCAGCAGTACAGAAGCCGCCCAGCCGATGTACAGCGCCGCTCCTAACTCGTACCTCTGGGCTTCGATCACCAGCGGGTTGTAGAAGTTGGCGATGATGGTGTTGGCGGACCAGGAGACCGGAATGAGACAGAGAAACCCCGAGACGATGAACAAAACTCCAGCCAGGATACAAGCCTTCGCCTTGGATCGCTCGTCCTCGATGCAGTTGGTGCATTTCCCACCAGCGATTGACAACATCACGCCAACGATTCCAGTCAGGATGGAGATGATGATCATGGCGCGAGCGGCCTGCAGGTCCTGGGCCAGAGCCAGCATGGAGTCATACACCTTGCACTGCATCTGGCCCGTGCTCTGCACCACACAGTTCATCCACATGCCCTGCCAGACGGTCTGAGCCGTGATGATGTTGGCTCCGACGAAAGCGGTGACCTTCCACATGGGCAAGGCGCACACGACGACGACCATGAACCAGCCAATCAAAGCCATCGATATACCAATCATCTGAATCCCCTGAGAAACCATTTTGCCGGCTTTGTTCCTCACACGTTAAAATCTAAAACGAAAGACAGGTGGGGTAATGTGAGCTTGTATTTATAGGTTGCTGTGTGAGAAGACGGGTCGCAGACATGAGGGTATGTGATACCACAGTCCTCAGCTCCTATTGGCTAGAAGCAGTTTACACACAAACAAACACCCAGTGACCTTTAGTAGTGCTGAGCTGCCTGAATCCAAAGCTGCAATGGCAGATACAAACAAAAGAAACATGTCCTTATCCATCAACCTTTTTTTCTGTAATCGATTTAAAAAGTTTGGTTACAAGCACACACAATTAAGGAAAATTGACAAATGAGGCTTCTTATAAATTCACACCTTTCTAAAGCTTTAATCCAGTGGGCAACTCCGGGGTCTGAAAAGTGAAGATTATGCGGAAGTGCCTTAAACTTGTATTCTTTCTAACAGCCAGCAGGGGGCGACTCCTCTGGTTGGTAAAAGAAGTCTGATTGTATAGAAGTATATGAGAAAATGAACCTACTTCTCACTTGATTTATTACCTCAGTAAACATTGAATCATGAGTTTATGGTCTCAATCGCTAGTTTCAAGTCTTCTTCAATACAGCATGATGTTCATTTAGTAAGTTATGGTCCCATTTAGAGTCAAATAGACCATAAAGCAGGGGATGCTTTAGGGCGGGGCTACCTTGTGATTGACAGGTCGCTACCACGGAGTTATGCTGTTTGGGAGTTGTCTGTGTTTTCATCTTACAACTTTAACCCTTTCACAGTGTGTTTTCACTTCATGAAAGTTTATTATAACATTTAGGTCGTCTAAAAATATCTTATTCAGCGTTCGGTTGTACTTAGCTCCACCCTCTCGTGTCACTTCTGGTTGCAAAAAAAAAAGATGGCGACGGCCAAAATGCCGAACTGAAGGCTTCAACCCGCAGTCCACAAACCAGTGGGTGACGTCACGGTGACTACGTCCACTTCTTATATACACTCTATGCTTAATCACAGTAATATGACCAACCCACTTTACCCAAGGAATGTTTAATAACTTTGTTTTATTAACACTGTACAGTAAATGTTGTAAACATCCAACTTGTTCAAGGGGAAAACCGGACACAACTTGAATAATGGATTCAAGTTTCAGGTCTGAATAAGAATAAAAGCCCAAAACAGGTAATCTTATTTAAAAATGAAAACATTTGCTGCCTGTTTATGATGCATTTCTACTTATACATCAACTACAGATGATAGAAGTGCTGTTATTTTGGTGTTTACACACGATCCTATGTGAGAAACTACAGGATGTGTTATTTTGTTAACAGCAAGGGGCAGTGTTGGACAGGTAATGACTGAATTAGGAAAATGTAAGTTTCCTGTAAAAAAACAAAAACATGCATCTCATGGATCATGAGGATAATACAAAAAGTCAGACTAGATTATATGCACGTCTAATACAAAGTTGTTCATAAATTAGTGTATTGTGTTGCTTTTTGCACGATTATGTTGTATTATAAAGTAGTCTCACACTTCTTTTGTCTACTTACACTCCAGAAACATTTTGAAAGAAGAGATTATTTTACACTATATTTATTTTTGGGACAACTTGATAATAAATAGAATTTGTATTACTTTTTGTATTTCATTGTTTTTAGATATTAATCAGCTAAAATCTATGGGTTGTGTGCAGCAGAGTCCGGCCTCGTGTCTTCTTTCTGACTTTCTCACTAGTAGAGGTGAATTTTCGATAAGATTTGGGGAACCAAATTATTGAGTAGCTTTTCACATCTATCAAAAAACTGTTTATCTGTCAAATGTTTCAAAAGTCGCTTAAAGGGTCATTTAATTGCTGTTTTGTAATTGCTTTTCCCCATGTTGTCCATGAATCTGATTTATCTCTTTCATTTTTATTGTTTCCACTCACAATGTTATGTGTGGTTACGATTGCCCAGAAATAGAAGTAGAAGAAATCAATATCCCACACCCACACACACCCACACACACCCACCCACACACACCCACACCCACACACACACACACACACACACACACCTTTTTTTTATATATATTTGTTATTGATGTTATTATATATATCTTCTTCTAATTGTTAGTTATCACTATTATGAAGTCATATTATTTCTTTATATTAATCTTGTCTCTAGGTGAAGGCTGCAGATAAGCCCAGTGTTTTTTTTTTTGCCTCTTGCCTCATGTTGTGTAGTCTTAAATTGTGCAAAATAAACAAGTCTCCGTTTTCACCTTTAGATGGAGCTGTTTTAATGACATCAAATATAAAAGAACAAAACAAAGCATGATAATTCAATGTTGATAAAAAACACTTTATTTACAGTTTCAAACGGTCACATATAAAACACATTTTGAAATGAAATGATATGTAAAAGGGCACAAATGGATGAAAACAAAAATCAAATCATCAAATTAACACGTTAAATGTTGTTCCAATATATATATACTGCATGTTGTTTTTTTCACTTGCACTGATTAAGCTTTGTGTCACTCAGTCCACATTGTGTGGGTGTGGTGCACATCTCTCCAACTTGGCACTGATGAAACAAATGTTGAAGTGCTGTAACTCAACATGAAATTATCAAACTAAACTGTGAGCACAATGGAATCACTGTGAAATTGAAATCGTACTTATTGCGGCGACATGAATCCATTGTATGGACCACAAAGCATTTGACTCAAGTCTTTTTTCAGTCTCTTTGGTTCTTCTTTCTTCAGACGTAGTCCTTGGGTGCATTTGGCCGGCCAGCACTTGAGTACTTGGCAGAGTAGTTATCCTTGGGAGGGCAGTTGGCACAGAGCAGTCCACCACCCAGGATGAGGAGCGCTGAGGCCCCCCAGCCGATGAAGAGCGCAGGTCCAAGCTCCCTTTTCTGAGAGCTCGGCTGCAGCGGGTTGTAGAAGTTCCTTATGATGGTGCTTGCCGTCCAGCAAACAGGGATGAGGCACAAAACACCAGCAATGATGAAGATTACACCGGATGCCACGCCGATTTTGGCTTTGGCGACCTCGTCTTCCACACAGTTGGTGCATTTGCCCCCCGCGAGGGAGAGGAGGATGCCGAAGATACCAACCATGATGGAGATGATGATGAGGGCGCGGGCAGCCTGGAGGTCCGTGGAAAGAGCCAGCATCGAGTCATAAACCTTGCACTGCATCTGGCCTGTGCTCTGGGACACACAGGCCATCCAAATGCCCTCGTTAGTGGTCTGAGCGGTGACAATGCTCTGGCCGATGAAGGCTGTCACTTTCCACTGGGGAAGGGCGCAGACAACGATGGTCCCAATCCAGCCAATAAGGCCCAGGGCACTGCCCAATATCTGAAAGCCGGCCGACACCATGTCTCCTCAGAAAGCTTCTTGCACAGTCGTCCAAAAAAAAAGGTCCAAAAGTGTGTGTCTCTGGAGGTCAGGGAAGTCTTGCTTGAGAGCTCCCCAAGAGTAAATGTTTTGGTAAGGTTGGAGCGGGTCTTTTATACATTCAACTCGGGAGGGGCTTCACACGCACATATTGTCACACAGAGCTGTGACGTGATGACTACCCCCACCGCCAACCCCACCGTGGACATGTGTCATCATGTCAGTTTTTGTCTCAGTCAGATAATCGTTGAACAGTTGGAACAGACACACTGTGACTCACAGGTACTGAGATCCGTTTAGCAAACTTAAAAAAACACCCTCAGCCACACCCTCAAAATGCCATTTAGCGTCTTTTTGGTCCAGTTTTTCTTATTACACTTCTCCTGTTGAGACTGGAAATATTACTCCGCTGTTGAAGAACTGCTTTGTTTAAAGATTTGTATTTTTCAGATCACCCAAGTAGTTTCTCAAAATGTTTCCTGGATCTAAAGATTGGACTTTTCGGGCTGAGAAAGGAGCACATGATGTTTCATTTGTGATTAAAACGAGAGACACAGCAAAGACTTTCTCAGAGTTTCAGGGTTTTCATCAAACACTGACTGTTTGTAAAGGAGTGAACGTGTGCTGTCCACCCACTGATGTCAGGACCCTTGACCTCTGACCTCAAGATATGTGAAAGAAAATGGGTTCTATGGGTACCCACGAGTCTCCTATTTAGAGACATGCCCACTTTATGATAATCACATGCAGTTTGGGGCAAGTCATAGTCAAGTCAGCACACTGACACACTTGAGTTTGCAATGTTATGATTTGAGCATATTTCTCTATGCTAAATGCAGTACCTGTGAGGGTTTCTGGACAATATTTGTCATTGTTAATTGATTTCCAATAATAAATATGATACATACATTTGCATAAAGCAGCATATTTGCCTACTCCCATGTTGATATAAGTATTAAATACTTGACAAATCTCCCTTTAAAATTTGCGATTAATTTTGGATTAATCGCGCTTAAATATTTTAATCGACTGACAGCCCGAGATATAATATATTATTCTGAAATGGGCCATTGTGCAGAATCAGTACTTTTACTTGTTGTACTTTAAGTATATTTTGATGCTAATACTTTTGTACTTACTTAAGTAACATTTGGAATGCAGGACTTTTACTTTTAACAGAGTATTTCTACACTGTGGTAATACTACTTTTACTGAGGTAAAAGATCTGAATACTTTGCCCACCACTGGAGAGGGGGGATGGCAGGTTAACAAGGGGGATGGCATCCCAGCAGACAGAAATGCAATATATTGTAAATTTTTGTCTATAATAAATAAATTACTTTGATAAACTATAAACCACAGAATGCAGCTGGTTGGGTAAATGCTCAAATAATTATGGTATTATACCCAGTACCCTATTTATTGTACAAATATAACAATCGAGTACATAATTACATCCTACACTGATTTAAACAGGCTTACTCGCATAGTAGTGTGACAGAATATCATCGTTGGCACAGCGAAAGGACATGAAAATATGATTATGATGAGCAAGATTTATAGAATGGTGCCATTAAAAAGGAAAACAATAAAATAATTTCAATGGTTGTTTTCTTATGAACCCTATTTGTCCGAAGTACTTCATATGAGCATGTATAGTAGGTGAAAAAACAAGAGATTAACGCTGACCTTGCAGTGATGACGGGTTGCAGCCTTCTCCTGTAGGTTGCCTTGTGCACTCTGCAGTCCGGGGTCCCGTTTGATTTATCGACAGTTTTCCACGGCAGTGACGAGATATCAGGAGGGAGATGTTGGGGAACACTAAGCAAAGTGATTCCTGTTGACACACCGTTGCAAAAAGAGGGAATAGTGAGAGGGGGCAAAGAGAGGTAGAGAGGGAATCAGATTGTTTCAGACATGAATAGAGGCAGTGTTTAAGGGCCAAAACTGCCGTTAGGACTATAATGCCTCTATTTCATCCAAGGTAGGATCATTAAAGCTACTTCGGCCTGGCTATGGAGATTGGGTTCCACACACAAGGAGGTAGGGAGGAATTTACACAATTAAGAATCTGAGGAGAGATGGTTTCAGGGTGAGATTAGTCCTGATGTGCAGGTCCTGGTGGGCAACAAACGCACGTCTTTGGAAGATTCACATATCGGAAACATGGTACTCCTACACATGCAGCAACTTCAGTAAACGTTTTTCACACAACTGTTGTGAAGTTCACAAAGAAACTGCAAACAAACAACGCATAAATGCTGCAGGACAGAGCTACGAGTGTGAGAACAATAAAACTGAGGGGAAACGAGTCAGACGTGTGTTGACCAAATTTCTTGACCCATAATGTAGTAAAACTTTGATTTGTAACTTAGAGCAAGACCTAAGTTAGATCATAGTAACCTAGTAGTAGCCTTGTAGCTACATTTGAAAAATATTTTTTTCCCCACTAAATTCGTCTCTGAGTGTTTTTGTGGGAAAGGTAGAGGGAGATCTTAAGTATCAAACAGGACCTTTAATTACATGAAGTACAATAATACTCCATTGTATTTTCTGTAACTAAGCAACCAACTGAAGAATAGACAACTCCACTTCCCGTTTACACCAACACGCACATGCCCAGTGTATCCGTGAATGGTCAAGTGATATGCGTTTTCAGGTGTGTTAGTATGGACGGAGATTATTCCTAAAACGGTGCTAAAACACTTGTGCGTACGGAGATCGTTTTCACAGGAAACGCTGTTTTAAAACAAAAACGATGATGACAAAGTGTAGCCTTGTGTGTGTGTGTGTGTAGCACTGTATCAGCTTAATAATCATATATGTGCATAATCAAATCTTTTCAAATCCGACTGATAGTATAATAAAGTCATGCTAAATGCAGCTGCTTGTGTGAAACGTTGTGTTTTTGAAAGTAAATGCAGTTCAATAATCAACATTTTAGTGTGTTCTGGCGACATATTTTTCTAAAGTAATTAATGGTGTCAGAAAGCTCAAGTTTCCTCATTGAGACAACTTTGCAAACAAAGTCCAATCGTTGCAGCAGCAGGTAAAAGACTCGACTCCGGCAGCCGTGAGAAAATGCCAGAGGGAGGCGAAGTGACAAGTATCAGCAGGCAGTTCAAGGCAAGCCCAGACTTCACAGTAACGGCTGACTTTGGCTCTCACTCAGGCGTCCAACCCTTCAGTCAAACTGGCTCAGTCATTATCCATATCTATGCAAATATTTTAAAAAAGCAATATCAGCCTGCAGCCCTATGAAGGTGTCTTCGTTTGGCTTTTCACACTACAGCCATGTTTTATAGATTTAAAGTTTAATTTAAGTTCTGCTGCAGATCCCATCTGATGTTTATCTAAATGAGAGTGTCAAAGTCAGATAGTGTAAATGTAATATAACACACAATATCTGCCATGCAAGTCAGGATAGAAGCCACTTTGGTAATGAACTAGTGAGCGACTGAGAGTTTGTATTTTGGCCTGGGGAATCTTTCAGTTCCTCACTTGGCTATTTAGTTTTCCCACTACATCCATGTTTTTATTGTTTCCCAAGGTTCAATTAAAATAAAGTTAATCAACACATATAAAACTGGGAAACTGGGGACTTCAGATTTGATGTTGGGAACAATAACTACCACAACTGTTTGAAATTAACAGAAAAAAAAATTAGCCTAATGTAATATATATCCTCTTAGATTCTTAAACTACTTCCAGCTCAAGCGACCCACATTTCTAAAATATGTAAATTAATTTGTGATGCACTTTTTTCTGTTCAGCGAGAAACCTGTAAAACGTCAAATGTTTACTTGCAGTAGGCTATGCATCTAGTGTCTTCCTGTTCTGCTCTATTCTGGTGGCATTGTGGTGTTCCTCCTTGAAGGGGCCTGACCCTGACCCTGACCCTGACCCTAACCCGGGCCTTTCTATTTTGGAGGCAGTTTAGTCTTTAAATAAATTTTTATAACACTGTGTGAAAAGGTTCAAAACAAAGATGCTTAATTAAGTTTGACATAAATGAGTAATAAGTTACAGAATACTATTTATAATATATTAATCGCAAATTCATCACACATTTTGTATCTGTTCAAAATGTACCTTAAAGGGAGATTTGTCAAGTATTTAATACTCTTATCAAAATGGGAGTGGGCAAATATGCTGCTTTATGCAAATGTATGTATATATTTATTATTGGAAATCAATCAACAACACAAAACAATGACAAATATTGTCCAGAAACCCTCACAGGTACTGCATTTAGCATAAAAAATATGCTCAAATCATAACATGGCAAACTGCAGCCCAACAGGCAACAACAGCTGTCAGTGTGTCAGTGTGCTGACTTGACTATGACTTGCCCCAAACTGCATGTGATTATCATAAAGTGGGCATGTTTGTAAAGGGGAGACTCGTGGGTACCCATAGAACCCATTTTCATTCACATATCTGGAGGTCAGAGGTCAAGGCACCCCTTTGAAAATGGCCATAACAGTTTTTCCTCGCCAAAATTTAGCGCAAGTTTGGAGCGTTATTTAACCTCCTTCGTCTGGACAGGACAGACTCTCAGTCCCTATATATGATATTACACTAATACCATATGAGAAAATATCATAAACTCACTGTTGAGTTGCTACAACAAAACATTGTTATATGATATGATAAATTAAAGATGATGTTGGGTACACAACAAGGTGTTAATACAACAGAGCTAAATCACAAGTTACTATATGAATATTTTGAGGTGATACAAGCTAGAATGTGGTATTTTAAGTAGTATAGTACTTTAAGCTCATTACTACACTGTAGCAGGCATCAAATATGATGAGGGGATTTAGTAATATTTAGTGATGTAATGAGAATTGTCCTTAGTTACATTGTTTGGGTAAAAAAAGCTACGAGTAGTTTCATGTGTCCGAGTGGGACGTACGTGTGTGTATCTGTGTGGGCGGACCGTGTCTGTATTTGGCATGTGATGACATCACAGCGAGCCCCGAGGCCATTGTCCAGAAACCAGTCACAGTTTCACTGGGTAATTTAAGCACGGTAAGTATGTTTGTGTGAGTCATGCGTGTTCGGGCATGACGCATCGTCACATGACACAAACAGAAACCTGAAGTCTTCAAGAGACTGTTGAAGAGATTTTTACAGATCTTTTAGAGAAGATCTGATAAAAATTACATTGATAGTGTACAAAATATCTACATATCAAATGTACTGTCATTTTCAGTGGTGGAAGGAGTATTCAGATCCTCTATTGAAGTAAAAGTACCAATTCCAAACTGTGGAAATACTCCACTACAAGTAAAAGTCCTGCATTCAAAAACTTACTTAAATATCAAAAGTAAAAGTACTCACTGTGCAGTAAAATCAGTGTTTTACTATAATATTTGATGTTTCTGGATTAATATTACTGCTGCATTAATGTGTATGTTGCATTTTACTGCTGTAGATGTTTTAACTCCTTTATATCCTGTTGGCTAGTTTAATCTACAGCAATGCATCATGGTCTATAAGATCATCATATGTCTGTAGCGTTGCTGTCCTGTTAGACCCACCAAAACAGCCTGTTTTCAGGTTTGTGATGATGCATTTTCCAGCTGATCCAAGAGGCTTTTTAAAAGAGTTTCTTTAGCTTAAGAAGTCATAAAGGAACACTTCATTCTTCAGTTTATCACAAACATTCAAAATCAACACATCTGGAGATACCTGGTTTTCAGTGGAAAGGAAGAGGATGATAAACTGTGTAACTAAACTAAAGCCGTCAGACAAATGTAGTGGAGTAAAAAGTCCAATATTTGCCTCTGAAATTAAATATAAAATTGCATGAAATGGAAGTACAAGTACCTCAGATTTGTACTTAAGTGCAGTACTGGAGTAAATGTACTTTCTGGTCTATTTTGTTCATTTTCTGTTGGTGACGTATAGGACACATTTTGCTGCAGATCCCATCTGATGTTTGTCTAAATAAGCGTGTCAGGTAAATGTGTGAAAGTCAGATAGTATAAATGTAATATGGGCTAACATAAGCCACACAATAGTCAGGATAGAAGCCATTTTGGTTGTGAAATAGGGAGTGACTGAAGGTTTGTATTTTGGCCTGGGGACAGACTCATCTGTATTCACCGTTAGCGGAAGGGATTACGGTGTTTTGGGGTTTTAACAAATACGCTGGAACAACATTTGCTCCCTTGTAAATTCTGTAACTTCAACAACAAACAAAATCTAAAGAATTAAAAGGTTTGAACTGAATGTGAATGTAGATGTAATTGGTCACAAATAATGTTCTAATTAGTATTGAGGAAAGCTTACTGTGAAACAACACCAGCCTAAAGTAGACACCAACACCTCATGGAAACCGGTCAGACTGGCTCCCGTTCCAATAACAGGTGAACTGAACGTTCAGCAAGGTGCTCTGCATGCGGCTACATGTATATTTCCAGGTTATGATTACTCAAGTAGCTGCACCTGCAGAGAAAACTGGTGAACTCCCTAAACGAAAGAGCACAGAATGGCCTGGTATACAGAGATAAACATCTATGGAGCAATCTGTTGTATCCATCCAGCTAACAACATAATGTGCATAGTGTAAATCGGTATATATAGTACGGCATCCAATGAGTGGATTGAAATTATTTAAAATGTAAATACATTTTTGCACAAATGTCAGTCTTATCATGTGATTTAATTTAAATAAAACGTCTCTAATTCACATGAAATCATCATTAAGGTTATACAATGTTGAATTAAGGACAGTCAACATGCTGTTAATAAATTTTGGTAGAGAACAAAGGCAGCCTCCCCATACATTTTACTGTAGGTAAATCCAGTTCTTCATACACAAATGAAGAAACCTGAAACCTAATAACAAGATTGCAATGTCAAATCTTGCAGCCACACCTTTGTAATACAGGTGTAATATTCTACGTGTTGTTGTAGAGATGCGGTGTGTGTCGACAGATTTCTCAAAGTCAAGTGAAAAGAGGATTGTAAGGGTCAAGACAGACCAAATCAAATGTGAATCAGTCTCTTTGTGTCAGATTGAGTTAGATATTGTTTGACCTTTAGGAAAAGAAGCAGCACTGGCCCGATGTTATCGCTGTGTTTTTGAAACTAAAGTAATTGATCGTCCATAGCAACACCCAACCTTCCTGCCCGCCTCAACTCCACCGACGATCCACCTCTTTGCCCATTTTTGGATTAGCCGGGAGATACGCTGTGTCGTCACTGATAAGATGGCAACATTAGCCAATCACGTCTGCTGTTATGATTCATATTGTATCTGGTTTTATCTGACTTTATCTGGTGATCCAGAGTTGCCTGGTGTTCTGACCTCTGGTTGTTAGAGGTTCCAAGACACAAACATGTTTTACTGGAAGTAGGAACTCCCTACTCTTGTGCGGAGACAGCTGCCAGCCGCAAATCAAAACCAGAGGAAGAAAACAACATCTGATTGATTTTTTAGCACCTTGTGTGTTGGACACTTCAGAAATAACTGAGGGTAAAAATACAGTTTGGAAAGGCATCAGAAAACCGTCTTGTGTGAAATCTCTTTGAAAATCAACCCTTTTAAGCATCCGTTTAACCAGCAATGCTTTTATAATATAATAATCTTTATTTAGAGAGCACTTTTCAAAACGTTACAAGGTGCTTCATGATATCTACAAATTATAAAATCCTTCTATAAAAACACATAAAACCAATGACAGTAATGTCAGGAATAGAAACAGAAAAATGAGATACAATAAAATAAAAAAGTTAAAATTAGGAAAAGCTCCCCTACGTTTGTTTTGAAAAGAGATTTAAAAGATGTTACCGACTCAGCAACCTCAGATTTTGTGTGCAAACAGTAAAACTTGTTTTGTAAAGATCTGATATCAGAAATGCACACATTGATCCACTATAGCTGTAACTACACAGACAAAATCCTAATGAAGGGTGTTTTCTGCAAAACCAGACAAACACAGACACACAGAGATAATGCAATAGTAGCTCCCCCTGCCTGTAGAAACATACACTTACACTGTTATGCACATAAACAGTGACAGTCTCTTGAAAAGTCTCCAAAGTCTATCCCGGATCATTGTTTCTGACCTCCCAAATGTTTTAACCTTCACTTTCTATCAGATCAGATCAGAAATACTTTATTGATCACCAGGAGGAAATTGGGGCGTTACAGTTGTTCTTGTATAAACAAGAAATGTAAGAAAATAGAAATAAAGGAGTATGTAACATGTAAATTATGTACATAATGCTACAATATTAACACAATATATGTAAAGAAATATTGTATATTATATATTATATTACTAAAATTAAAAATAAGAAAATGAGAATAAAAAATATATAAAAAAAATATGAAATAAGTACAAATATTTGCATTGAGACATGCCTACTTTTTCACCTTTGCATCTATTTATAATAAATACAAACAACAGTATTTCTCAAAACTAGTTCTTGGATTTAGCATTTTTGGCTCTAGGTTATACCTGACATGGAATTGTTATTAAAGGGTATATAGATACGTACTGAATGTACTGAACATATGTGAACATTAAGTGTGACTTTTATTCTGCAGCAGACGTTATGAAGCCAAAGCAGCCATCTCTGGCGCATGTTGCACTGAGGTTTTCTCTCAATAACACCTGGAGAAATTTCCTTAAAATAAGATTACCAGAAACTTAAGATCAAGTTTTAAAAAAGCCACATTTTCTGAACTAAATAAAAATATTAAAGCTGATGGAAGAAGGATTAGGATACATGTTCTTGCTTATTCTTCTTACTGATGCACAATAATGTGAAATCACTTTGCCAGTAAAATGGTCCAGATGCTAAGACTCCTGTCAGGTGTGTGTCTGTGTTTGTGTGGGAGGTTGGGAGGGTGAGTATGTGAGTACATGTGTGTCTGTGGAGGGGGTTAACCACAAGATAACAGAGATACTCATCCTGACCACTGACCCCAGGTGACCTCTGTTGATTAGAGGAAAGCCTGTAATGACACAGAGCTCGCCGGTCAGCTGACCTCAACGGCCCAGTTGTCTATGAAACAACAAGATATTCTTTGATTCATTTAGTGCTCAGCGTGACAAAAGGATGATGATGACTCATAAAGACATCACAGATGTGATGCAGTATTTTGAGAAGGCTAAAAAAAGAGACAATACGCATTCATTTTTGAAATCACTTTGCTTTTTTTGTTTAGATTTTCAGGTGAGCATTTGCAGCTTCAGATATAACAGTAATTCAAATTAAACATGAAATGCAAGATCACAATAATTTACAGTTTTTGTTTGATTGACTTGCTCAGAAAGTAATGTTTTGGCCTAAAACTAAACATGTTCTTTGTCCTGTCTGTCATATACAAAAGGGGGTATTTACTGAAGGGATTAGTTACACAGACGACCTAGCATTAAGTCCCGGGTATGTATTTATGGTTTCACGTTTGCAATGGTATGTCCCATGGAGATTCAAAAGAGTATTATCTGCTTCAGGCTGATATCCTCAGCGCATTTTGTTGATGTAAATTTGGGCTGTCAATCCATTAAAATATTTAATCTTTCAAAATGTACCTTAAAGGGAGATTTGTCAAGTATTTAATACTCTTATCAACATGGGAGTGGGCAAATATGCTGCTTTATGCAAAAGTATGTATATATTTATTATTGGAAATCAATTAACAACACAAAACAATGACAAATTTTGTCCAGAAACCCTCGCAGGTACTGCATTTAGCATAAAGAAATATGCTCAAATCATAACATGACAAACTGCAGCCCAACAGGCAACAACAGATGTCAGTGTGTCAGTGTGCTGACTGATTATGACTTGCCCCAAACTGCATGTGATTATCATAAAGTGGGCATGTCTGTAAAGGGGAGACTCGTGGGTACCCATAGAACCCATTTTCATTCACATATCTTGAGGTCAGAGATCAAGGGACCCCTTTGAAAATGGTCATGCCAGTTTTTCCACGCTAAAATTTTGCACAAGTTTGGAGCGTTATTTTGCCTCCTTCGCAACAAGCTAGTATGACATGGTTGGTACCAATGGATTCATTTGGTTTTCCAGTTTCATATGATGCCAGTATCTTCACTCTAGCTTTAAATCTGAGCCCTCTACATCCTAAAAATCACAAGTTGCATAAATGCGTTAAAGAAATTAGTGGTGTTAAAATGAACTTGCCGTGAACGTGAACGTGTTATTATTGTGTTAACTTTGACAGCCCTAATTTAAATATTTAACTACGTATCCTCCATTTTAAAAGGATAACGCCTCAAACATGGCCACTGACAATGAGGCCTGTTAACTCAAACCCAGCGGGGTTTTCTTCTCCCAGGAGGGATTATGTAGCTGACCAGCAAAACACAAGGCCCGTCATTGTTGCTCTTTTTTCTTGCACGGAGATCTCATTCAGATAATGATTCAGCAAATCTCTTCAAGGTTGTCGCATGTCTCATACACAAATACTCAAAAGACTTAAAAATAACGCTGGTATATAATATAGTATAATCAGAACTGACTATATGGTTGCTGTAAGCATTTCTTCTGTAAATGTGGTTTGAGACAACACTATCCTCCACATGTATTTAATATGTTTACTGGTGTCTAAGACTCTATAGGTACTTGATAAAATATGTATTTAGAAAAAATACAGATGGTTTTCTAATGTGACACCAATTCCAGTTGAAAAATATGAGAGTATTTCCTTTTGTAAGTGTAGTTTGAAGGTAAACACGATGCCACCTTGAGCTGACTCCACCTTCAGTCGTCTAAGCTGTATAAAGAAGGTAGAATCTGTTTCTCCCTCTCTCTTTCTCGCTCACTAAAAGTCTTATGCAGGACGTTGAGCCAACGGGATCCGATATCGCCTTCATCTCAGGAGGGTTGAGCCTGCGGACACAGAGGGCCTCCTATCCCACAGAGACCTGGACCAGAGTCTTGTTAAGCTCCTTCTTCATCCGCAGCTCCAACGATGTACTCTACGGGCTTGGAGATCCTTGGGATGATCCTGACCGTGGCCGGCTGGCTGGGTGTGATGGTGGCCTGCGGCCTGCCCATGTGGCGGGTGGCCGCCTACATCGGTCAGAACATTGTCATCTCCCAGGTGATCTGGGAAGGCTTGTGGATGAACTGTTCGGTGCAGAGCACAGGTCAGATGCACTGCAGGGTGCACGACTCCATGCTGGGGCTGCCGGTGGACTTGCAAGCAGCTCGTGCCTTGGTCATCGTCTCCATGGTGCTGTGCATTGTGGGCATCGGTCTGTCGGTGGCCGGTGCCAAGTGCACCAACTGTAGCCGGGATGTGAGCAGTAAGCCGCGGCTCGTGGTGGCTGCTGGAGTAACCTTCGTGGTGGCTGGACTGCTGCTGCTGGTGGCTGTGTCCTGGACAGCGCACGCCATCGTGCTGGGTTTCTACGACCCGATGCTGGAGGAGACGGGGAAGAGGGAGTTTGGTAATGCTCTGTACTTTGGCTGGGCTTCCTCCTGCCTCCTCATACTAGGGGGAGCCCTGCTCTGTTGCTCCTGCCCGTCCACAGCAGCTACAGCACCGAGTGGTGGCGGCTCTATGCCTCCCCGGGTGGACTACTCCGCTGTCAAGATTATGTCAGTCAACGGATACCCAAGAAGAGACTATGTATGAACATGTGGCATGTAGGTGCAGATGAAGATATGATGACTACTAGTGCATGGATGTTAATGCAGCACCTTGGTCTTGGACTACAGCTGCAACAATCGATTAATCGATTAGTTGTCAACTATTAAATTAATCGCCAACTATTTTGATAATTGGTTTGAGTAATTTTTTTAAGAAAAAAAAGTACAAATCCTCTGATTGCAGTTTCTTAAATGTGAATATTTTCTGGTTTCTTTACTCCTCTATGACAGTAAACTGAATATCTTTGAGTTGTGGACAAAACAAGACATTTGAGGACGTCATCTTGGGCTTTGGGAAAGACTGATCGACATTTTTCACCATTTTCTGACATTTTATAGACCAGACATCTAATCGATGAATCGAGAAAATAATCTACAGATTAATCAACAATGAAAATAACCGTTAGATGCAGCCGTAGGTTCGACATCACTGATGCATGTTTCATGTTGCGTTTTTGTTATGACCATTTTTCTGTAGTGGTGGGCATCTTATATTGCTTTTAATGTTTTATTTCAAATATTATTTTACTTTTATGTTTTGACTTTTTTCTAAGAAACATTAAGATGTTGTCTGATCTTAAATAAATACATAATGTCTACCAAGATTACTTCTGATTAAAGCAAGTTTTTTACAAGATCACGAATAAAAGAACACAACTTTTACAAGAATTTCCTTGTTTTCAAGCCTTCTTCATGGTGGAGTTAACACTTTCATGCCACAGAGTCAGAAATTGATGGTTAAATTAAGTGTAACATACAACAACTATGCCTGCATGAGTTCTTTGGTATGCAGAAACAGGGGCAGACGCCAGCTGCAGAGCTCAGCAGAGTCTGACCAATAAGAGGTGCACGCCAAAATGAGGTATTTTATTTCAATGTAAATGGGGGAAAGAAACAATGGGTGGCTTGTTTCAGAGGAGCACCTTATGCCTCCCTTCCATTGTAGCCTGTCCTCCATTTGCGAGAGTGAAACCGAGTCAGAGATAAAAGTCTCCTTCTGCAAAGCCTGAGCTGTAACCGAGTCCAAGCTGAGCCACAAAGACCCTATTGATCAGGTGGTTTCAAACTGTTTACTTTACTCCTCAGCTAGGATTCATTGGAATAAAAGTGCATCTAAATACTCAAAGACTCAAATCTTTAAAAATCTAAATGACAAAACAAAAGAAGGTACTGTAGGAAAAATAGCGCCTCTTTGGATTTACCAACAACATTACCAACAATGTGTTCGCCATCTTGATATTTGGATATCGCCATGTGGTCTTCTTGCAACCAGAAGTGATACGAGAGGGTGGAGCTAAGTACAATTGAACGCTGAATAAGACATGTTTAGGCGACCAAAGAGGTTATACTTAACTTTCATGATCTGAAAACAAAAGGGTGAAAGGGTTAAAGTTGTAAGACGAAAACGCGGACAACGCCGTGGTAGCGACCTGTCAATCACAAGGTAGCCACGCCCTAAAGCATCCCCTGCTTTATGGTCTATTTGACTCTAAATTGGACCATAAGTTACTAAATGAACATCATGCTGTATTGAAGAAGACTTGAAACTAGCGATTGAGACCATAAACTCATGTTTACAATGTTTACTGAGGTAATAAATCAAGTGAGAAGTAGGCTCATTTTCTCATAGACTTCTATACAATCAGACTTCTTTTTGCAACCAGAGGAGTCGCCCCCTGCTGGCTATTAGAAAAGAATGCAAGTTTATAGCACTTCAGCATTGGCTTCACTTCTCAGAACCGGAGGTAGCCTATTGGCTACTCCTCAAGCCTTGCTTTAATGTCATACTGTACAACATTTCCGCATTTCAATCTGCATATCAATCTCTCAATCTAACAGGGAAACCAACAGGAGACAGCCTCCTTGGCTTGAACAATGAGGTTAATGATCTAAAAGGAAAGGCTTCTAAATGTCCTGAAAAGTCCGTTTGAGTGACCGCAGACCCTGCTGGCAGGATTGTGTTACTGAGCCAAGCGGGTATGTGGGAAAGTGCAACCAGTCAGGAGTTAGGGAAGACAAACATCCATGCAATATCTACCGTAAGAGCACCAGCTACCACTCCATAGGAGTTCCAACAAATCACAACAACAAGCATGATATCTTTGCTGAAACGCTTACATTTACTTTACAAGCAAAGTGTGCACAAGAGAGGGACTATAAGAAATTAAATGTTACAGCATTTGGGGGTTGGTAGTGTTTTAATCGTTTATGATCCCTTTGGGAGCAGATCGTAGATCATACACGGACAGCTGCGGACAACATGGACGCATAGTAGTTTTGGCAGGTCCACACGGTCACAACAAATTGCAGAACTAATGTTGGGTTTTTGCACACTCATCAAATACATGTTGTGTTTAAAGGCAAAGTAAAGCTTTTGATTAGTCACTGCATCACGTTATGCCTCTGCCTCTCTTTATTTTCAGTCTCTTTCTTTTATGTTAACTGCAATTTGACAGATGTGCTGTGCAGATTGAGAGTGTGACGAGGGATCCTGGTAAACCTACTGGAGGTCTGAGTGTGTATTCAGGAGGGTCGTTTTCTGTGGCACGTGCACAAGTTAAATTGAGGTTGAAACCCCTGATGCACTGCGACCTTCAGAGCAAGGACACTGATAAGACCCCCCGCCCTTCTGCACACAGACAATTGTTTCAGCTTCCAACACATTGGCCCTCTCTCTCTCTCTTTCTGGTCCTTGGAATCATCTCTAGAAACATGTCTATGTCCTGAGAAGTACTTATGCTGTTCATAAATGATTTTCCTGTGTCCTTTCCTTCCACATGCATATACTGTATGTTCAGAGGGGTTTTGTCTTGTTTGCATTGCAGTTCCCGCATGTGTTCTCAGTTATTAACTTTCCATGGTAAACTAGGCAGCTGGGAAAAGCTGTTTTTAGCATCACGTAGCAGCACACACTCCAACATTGTTGCGCAATATTTCCTTATCTTGTTGTTTCTTTCTAAATTAAATTATTTAAAAGGATAGTTCTGGTGTTTTGAAGTAGTGTTTTATGAGGTATTTATCCATAGTCAGTGTATTACCTACAGTAGATGACGGTCGGCACGCCCCCAGTTTGGAGAAACAGACAGGAGTTACCGCACTGAAGCTAATCAATATACTGCTGTGGACGGGGGCAGCAGCAAAACAGATTTTAGACACCTAAAAAAAAAGACATTTGGGGTTTCTCTCGTCAGTATTTTCTTACTCAGTATTTCAGACTGATTCACTTGAATTTTCTCCCACACACTCACAGTTAAAAAAAACATTTCAGTTCCTATCTTAAGCCGTTAAAAGATGACGGTTACAGTAAATGGAAACGGGCAGACTTTCCACAGAACTTGGGATAATGGTTTTATCAAATTCACTGGATAAAAAATTCCTACCCCCTTCAGATAATCAGAGCACTCCCACTGGTTTCCAAAGAACTTTCCTGATACATTTAAACCGTTTTTTCCACTTCCACCATGCCTCTCCTTCCCTCCGCAGTCATTTCATATAAATAAGGAATAATTAAAGGAAAATATTCTTCACAATCCCTTTGAACAACTTACAAACCATAAAATGATGCAATATTTTTGCCAGGATTCAGTCAGAGTACAATGAGGAACCTGAGGGAGTTGATAGTATGTCTTCCACTTTCAATCATTCATCCACCGTTCTTTACCGTCTCTGTTAACCTTTAACTACTCCAGACCTGAGAGACAGGCCCTCTGTTTACTCTCCCCTCACCCAAATAGGTGGGAGAGCTACCGGGGCGAGGAAGTTGAATGATTAAGCTGAAGCCGTTTACATGCCAAGGCTGGGGATTTTACATTCAAACAAGGTGGGACAGAAGATGATTTGAACTCCTCTCTGGCCAATAACCAAGTGACTCCACCTTCTGCTGCTTATATGAGCAATCAGCACTCCAGAGAATACTCAATCCACCTCTGGCTACTCAGATAGAGAAGACATCTGTGCACTTTGACTCACACACAGAGTTCAGACATGCCTTCAGTGGGACTGGAGATACTTGGAGTGACTCTGGCTATCCTGGGATGGATCTCAGCCATCGTCTCCTGCGCCTTGCCCATGTGGAGAGTGTCCGCTTTCATTGGGGTGAACATCGTCACGGCGCAGACCACCTGGGAGGGCATCTGGATGAGCTGCGTGGTCCAGAGCACAGGTCAGATGCAGTGTAAAATCTACGACTCCATGTTGGCTCTGAGCGCAGATATTCAGGCCGCCCGCGCCCTCACCATCGTCTCGATTGTGCTGGGCATCCTGGGAGTCCTGGTGGCCATAATGGGGGCCAAATGCACCAACTGTTTGGATGACGAGTCGGCCAAGGCTCGAGTGATGATCGCCGCCGGGGTGGCCTTCATCCTGGCTTCTCTGACCCAGCTGATCCCTGTGTCGTGGTCTGCCCATACTATCATCATGGAGTTCTACAATCCAATCATACCGGAGGCCCAGAAGAGGGAGATAGGTGGGGCTCTGTACCTGGGCTGGGCTGCGGCCTCATTTCTGCTCATTGGAGGGGGCATCCTCTGCTCCAGCTGCCCCCCGCAACCTGAGAAAAGGTACGGGCCTCCGTCAAAGATGATGCACTCCCAAACCAGGTCGCTCGCCCCGAGCGGTTACGATAGGAGAGACTATGTCTGAACTCGCACCTGCTCTTTTCTCACAACGAACTGGAGAGGACATTTTTAAATAACTTATACATATTTGTCTTCACGTTGAGATGGAGAAAACTCCCGATATTCATGTCAACATATAATGTATGTCCTTTATATCAAAGCCTACATTTTCCTACTTGTTTTCCTTTGTTAAATATTTTGTGTGTATCTTTGACGCTGTTTGAAGCACTGATGCGAACAACTATACGTTAGTGATGTGGGGTGTCCTGTGTTTTATGCTTTATGGAAATAATTGTATTGCAAATGTAGAGAGAATACGTGAATCTGCATTTTTTTATCTGTACTGACTGTATGTGTTTTATAAAGAACCTTCATTTTTTATTAAGATGTTCAAGGAAGCCTGTCATGAAGTCACATAATGCAGATTTTTGGTATCTATCCAGTTTGTAAATCAGTTTTAAAGTGTTTTGATGTCTCACATGTTACGTTTTTGATTAAAAGGCCTTGTTTTGTTTTTTACTTAAGTTGTCTTGATCATTTAAACTTTTGACAAGTATATTTTTCAGGTTGTCTGTTTCATTATCATTATCGAAGCTTAGAGGCTGAAACTAGGGGTGTCGCGATATACCGGTATTGACGATAACCGTGATATTTAAAAATGAAATATTTTTTTACTAATACACATATGATAATATCATGTAAATAATCCAGCGCCTTTTAAATCATTTTATGTACAGTATATTTATGGTTACACTCTCTGTCCACCTCCCTACACTTGTTTTAAGTGTAATTTATTTCACAAAAAAGAGACAAAACGCACAATAAACAAAATTAAAGATTAATTTGACTGATAGCTTTATTATTATTATTTATTTTAAAATTTTCTTTAGATATCGTGATAATATTGTTATTGTGAATTCTTTGGGACGCGATAAATGTGGAAATCTAGAGAAAATCTGATATTGTGACAGCCCTAGTGGAAACATTTGGTATTTCAAAGTTTGAGGAAAATCATACAAAATCAATAATTTTTTCAGGTATTTTTTTTGTCATGTTCATCAGCAAAAAATTTTTTTAAGCCCTGATTTCTACTGCGACCTCTTAGGTGTGCTGAGCCCGCAGGTTGGGAACCACTGCTCTATAACACAGTGTACACGTGTCCATAGTATATATTTCAATAGGCCTTCAGGTCATGGTAGGTCGTACATTCAACTACTTTTCAGGACTAAACTGACAGCCATATAATTGGAACAACACATTCAAAAATAGATTCAGTAAAGTTCAAATCAACAGGTGCAGAGAAAATGTCTGATTCGATGCACCCTGCATTCCCAGCCATTAGTCTGACGACTGGGAGTCTCCATCCAGCTGGCTGTCTCCCACATGTCTGTTAGCTCTATGATAACAAGAACCGCTACTTTGTCAGCTTCCCCACACTCGACTATCTGACCTGCCTTCCCAAACAATGAACCTGCTTCATGTCAGAGGGGGGGAGACTGGGGGAGGGGCTGTCAACGCTGGAGGGCGGGGGGGACAGTCCAAGCCGCGAAGAATTTCAAGGGCATCCTGCAGACAGACGGAGTCATTAAGGCCCATCAAACATAACACCGTTGTCAGGTGAAAGCCTCCTAACTCCAACCAAGGCTGAGTGTCCATATAGAGTTTTTTTCCGAGCTTTTTTTCCCCAATGAGCAGAGAGTGTATGCAGCGACCTAGCGTCTTTTTTCTGACTTTTTTTGCAGCTACTCTGAGCGCTTCTAGTTAAAAATATCTGAACTTTTCAAAAAAGGCGTTGGTGTCGTCATCGGCGCTCCTCTTCAGTAGGGCTGCCCCCTCTTAGTCGATTAGTCGACTTATCTGTCGTTTTGGTCTTAGTCGACTAAGATTTCTTTAGTCGATTAGTCATTTTTTATGCTTCTTTCATGCTGAATGACTTTCTTACTAAGAAACTTATGAGCACATCTCTGGCAAACACAAGATTTAAAGTGGTGCTTTTGTGTGATTCAGTTTTGCAGATCTGTCGATTAAATCAACTAATTGATTAGTCGACAGAATCGCGCAGCGCCGCAATTTTTGGAGAAGCACTGCCCGCGTCCTTTCGGCGCCCATGTAAACCACTTGGGCTGTTCGCATAGGACGCACCCTAGCGATAGTTTCAGCGTCTGTTCTGTTTTCTCCACGCGCCGCGAGCGAATCTGAAAAAAACTATGTCAAACAAATAGCTGGTAGCCCAAATAGATAATAAATAGCAAAGGGGCGATGCTAGTCTATCATACAACGACGGTTAGAGTGGTGATATGTTGTCAGGATACTTTTGTCATAGAAACAAAACCAACGCGCAGCGGGAGTGATTTTTTGATGAAGCGCTGCGTTGAAGCGCTGCGTTGAAGCGCTGCGTTGAAGCGCTGCGTTGAAGCGCTCCCCAGCGCCCTGCCAGGGCTTTTCTGCCAGAGAAAAACATTATATGGACACACGCCCTCAGAAATTTCCCCTATTCTTAAACAAGTTCAATATTTACGATCGGATATCCTATTGTGAGTGGGGAACCCCGAGGACAGCCGATGATGCAGTCACGTGGGAAAGAACGATTGGGAACCAAGCTGACTGAAGCAGAAAGACAACAACTGCCGTCATGGCGGCCGGCAAATGAAAACAAGAAGCATAAAGTAGCGTAGTAGTAACTTGTTAATTCTTGGCAACAACACGAGTGTTAATATAACGTGTCTCCATGACTTCATTCATATTTTTCTTTGTGAATTTTCAGTATAAAGTTGCGCAAAAACTAACATCGCTAATTCTTCCTGTCCGTCGTTCACCATGTTTGTTTACACTAAAGTCACGTGTGATTGCGAGAGATTTTGCGAGATTTTTTGTTTTGAGAGTCTGGACTCTTGTTGTTCATGTTAGTGTGTGGTGTGCTGTTTTGGCCAAATCGTTGCTCTCCACACACTATAGGAACAAAACTACTAAATTTAAAATAACATGTTAATGTGTGGGGTCTCTCACAATTTCAAAATCTGTTAAAATGTCAAGTTTTCCAGTGGTTATTGAATGTACTGCTGATTCTGAAAAGTTCTGATCCCATTTACAACCTGCTTCATCAGAATGATATAGAAAATAGTTTGTTTTACAACAAAGATAAATCAGTCACTTTTTTTCTTGCATCTGTACATAAAATTAAATACTTTTATTTTCTATCATACGATAAGCCTATATAACTTATAACAACATGTGCAATAGTTGCGTGCGTTCAGCTGTAAAAGGCCTCTTTGTGGCCAGGCTCATTGTGGAGCTGGCCATGTAAGCCGATAGCAGAGTGTGTCCAGGTCCTTCCCCCCGTTTTGGTGATGTCAACTCCTTCAAGGACTCCTCCCCTCCACCTGATCTGCCTTATAAAGGATACTGGTGACGCTGAGGCAACAGATCATCACATACTCACAGATGCGAGGCCTGAAATTACCTTAATTACTAGTTGGGTCTCTGCTTGACTCTTCTCCTTTCTGTGATCTCCTCTCAGGTGTGACACACATCCAGCAGCAGGAGAAGAAGACGTTCCAGTATGTCTGTAGGGCTGGAGTTGATAGGTATCTCCCTGTGCATTTCGGGATGGATTATTGCCATCGTGGCGTGCGCCCTCCCCATGTGGAGGGTGACGGCCTTCATCGGCAGCAACATCGTGACGGCTCAGATCATCTGGGAGGGCCTGTGGATGACCTGCGTGGTCCAGAGCACGGGCCAGATGCAGTGTAAGGTCTACGACTCCATGCTCGCCCTCTCCCAAGACCTCCAAGCCGCCCGCGCCCTCACCGTCATCTCCGTCCTGTTAGCCATCCTGGCAGTGCTCGTCGCCATCGCAGGGGCCAAGTGCACCAACTGCATTGACGACGAGGCATCCAAGGCCAAGGTGATGATCATCTCCGGGGTCTTCTTCATTGTTTCCGGGGTCATGCAGCTCATTCCCGTCTCCTGGTCGGCCAACACCATAATCAGGGACTTCTACAACCCTTTACTCACTGACGCTCAGCGGAGGGAGCTGGGCGCCGCACTGTACATCGGCTGGGCAGCTGCCGCCCTCCTGATTCTTGGTGGCGGGCTGCTCTGCTGCTCCTGTCCGCCACGCGAGACCAGATACAACCCTTCACGAATGGCTTACTCTGCCCCGCGGTCTGCAGGTGGCCCGGGGTTGGAAAGGAAAGACTACGTTTGAATGAAGGCCAAAGAAAATGAGACATTATTGGATCTCAAAGCTGCTCTCCACACCAAACCGAGGGGAGGAAAAGAGCTCAAGGAAACAAGGAGGCTCCGTAATGAAGGATGTGTTTGATTTTGCCTTTAATGTTCAGAATCTCTGACTTTGGCTTTTTGTTTTTCAGAGACTGAAAGGACATCGGAGAGGAAAGTCTCCTTTAATCATGTTTCAAAACAAAAAGAAAATCATGTTATTAGTGTTTTTTAAGGTCAACACGCTAAATGTTATCATCACAATCAGTATACAATCGTATAGTTTTTATACAGCCCTGGCTTCTTAATGTTTACCACTGAATATTTTTATAAAAACTGCCATGACTGCTTCATGCGTCACCTTCATAATAAGGCACTGCTGTGTACAAAATGGAAGAACTGGATGTGTTAAATGGTACGCCCGGGTTATCAACAGCATTATGTGTTGTAAATACTGTAGTAAGAGTCTCATTAATCACCTGTAACTGTCGAGACGGATGATAACTGTATTCAACGCAGCTTTTAGTGCAGTGTGGTAAAGGTGGGGATGGGGAAGGGTGGCTTTACAGTGAGCACAGACGGAGAACAAAAGGGTTCATCCATAACAGAAATTATCTTTGTGTGTAATTTACAACTGCAGAACATGTATCCAACAAGTGTTTTTTTAATAAACATGACTGTTTTTTTTTAAGATACTGCATATCTTGTTTCATTTCAAACATAAATCAGCTTTTAATTTGCTTATTCTTAACATCTAACAGCATATTCACTCCAGCATGAGTCAGTAAACCGGTAACAAAAATGACGTCCTATCCAGGTGCCTTCGTAAGAGTAGCCTGACATTCAATCGCGAGGGCTACGTTACCGGCAACTGGCAACTTAACCACACACGCTCTGAACAATTAGCCACAGGATCAGTTAACGGGCAGAGGTGAGAAGTATGAGCACAGAGGAGTGGAGTCATTCCAGGCAGGTTACATGATTTATTCCTTTTCTTACCCTTCAGACTTTAGTTATCACTGGATGCTTGGCTGAGCTTGAACACTTCTCTCCAACACCCTGCCACATACTTATACAATTATTCATTAGTGGGAGCTGCCCTGTATCACCACAGACTTCTACTTTTGGCCACCGAACAAGATCAACTCGTAAAATTAGAAGTGCCTGGCAAACGCATTCAGTATATTTTGCTCAAAGTCGACTGAAGAGCACACAGGCAGTTTCCTGGAGATATTCCATTTAATCTGTTTTTCCTCTCATCTCTGTGATCTTTATGCAACACTGAGATGCATCAAAGCAGTAGTTATGTAGCACATTTAAAAGACCCATCAGTTTCCATGACAGACACGAGTAAAGCCTTTAAACACATGCAGCCACACCTGACAAAGGAAGCGTCTTGAAAAATTCATGAACATCTTATGGTAAATATTCCCTCGGTGCTACAGTATATCACATTACTTTCCAACTGTTGTTTCTTTCTCCCATATCAATGTCGCCTCTAACAAAAGGACAAGCTTGACATCTGGTCATGATGACAGTAACAGTAACTACAGATTAGAGCTCATTTCAAATTCTAATGATTATTAGAGGAGATTACATTTGAGGTTTTCTTTAATAGATGCTGCTTTCCAGAGAAAACTGTGATGAGTCAGAAGGGGCTTGGTGCATTCATTGGTCAGGCAGGAGTTGAGAGCAAATCGGTCGGTAACAGTCTGTAGCTGGAATATGTGACTTTTGAGTCATTTACAGGCCTCAATACAAAAAAGGTTTCCTACCGCCAAGATATTCAGGAGGAGATTTTTAAGACAATATGACAAATGAGTAAATATCTTTTGTACATTTGGCAAAACAAGTTCATTTTTGTCAGATTATCTATCGCTTTAATGTTGACTACGTCCTAAATGCATATAACACAAACTATGGCCTGTTGTGTGAATATTTTTAGTAAAATTGCAGCATTCTTTGAATTGATATCTAGTCATTTAGGATACAAGTATTTACTTGCTGGTTAAAAAAATAAATTAGTTTTTTCATGTTTATATATTTATGGAAATTAAACAACTTACAACACATTTTAAAATCCCTACAGCTGTTGTTTGATGTAGTGTTTGATTAATTTTACAAATTGGCTTTGAAATGATGAAAAACAAGTTTAAATATCCTAAATGACAAATGAACAGGCCCGTGAAGAACATCACATGAAGATGCAACTAACGATTATTTTCATTGTCGATTAATCTGATGATTATTTTCTTGATTAATCGATTAGTTGTTTGGTCTATAAAATGTGGATCAGTGTTTCCCTAAGCCCAAGATGACGTCCTCAAATGTCTTGTTTTGTCCACAGCTCAAAGATATTCAGTTTACTGTCATAGAGGAGTAAAGAGACCAGAAAATATTCACATTTAAGAAGCTGGAATCAGAAAATTTGGACTTTTTTTTCTTAAAAAATTACTCAAACCGATTAATCGATTATCAAAATAGTTGGCGATTAATTTGCTGGTTGACAACTAATCGATTAATCGTTGCCGCTCTACACATAACACTGACCAATAAAGCACATAAAGTGATCTCTTTCCACAGAGGTGTGCCAGAGCATCATGATGGCTGAGCATGTTTACCAGTGAGCAGCCTCCTGCGTGCTGTTCCAGTGACTTGTCTAAGACCCTCAGGCATGTTTGGTCATTGTTGAGCTAATCATTGATTCTTACACAGGTGTACTTCAAAGCCACCCATAGATACACAAGTTTCCCTTTTTACAAACGGTAGCATATCAGATGAAACATGAGTGAGATTTTCATGTTTTAACTAGAAATAACGACCGACAATATAGCACACAGAGGTCTAAACCAAAGTTTCCTGAGGCCACGATGAAACTGAATCTCATCAAATACCAAAACCTGGCTGACTGTAAAAAAAAAAAAAAGACAGAAAAAAGGCTTTCTGTGAGTCTCTCCGGTCACGCTCCGCTGGCTCAGGCCAAACGCTGCAGGTCACATGACCGATACTGGGGAATGTGAAGGGCAGAGAGGTTGCCTGGCACCTGAAGTCAGAAAGAGAAAGCACCCCCCCCATCCTCCCTGAAAATAACACAGGCTCACTGTGTCCACTCAGTGGGAACGGAAACTCAGTGAGGCTTCTTACCTGCAACAGCAACTTATCTAAATCCAAATCTAAACCACAACAGACGCACAAAGGAACTGATTCAACAAGAATTTTTCTCTCTGAATCAAAGTTACAGAACCATGATAACAGGTTCTTCTGTTAGAAACTTTCTCAGCAGGAATCATGTTCTACCAAAGTCTACTAAAGAACGTTTTCCCTCCTGAGTTTTATTTCGAGGTACAGTCCTCGGTATTAAACCCTATCAGGACCTTATTTCTTAAAAACCCTGACATTTACTGTTATCCATACACACACCCATCACACACTCACATTTTCCTAATAACGACCCCCCCTCCCCCCCCCCTCCCAAAAAAACCTTGACTTTCACTGTAATCAACACACATACCTGAATAACTCACATCTTCCTACTTCCTCCTAGAAGAGCCCAGTTCTTCCTCACTCACTTTGTGTCAGTAAAGTTTTCATTAGTTGTTTTGCAAAGCTGCTGGCTGGTGCACAATTAATCAAAATGTGATCGAAATCGCAATATGGCCTGTTGTAATTTTCAAATCGAAGGATGAGGAGAAAATCGCAATATTTGTTAAAGGAGAAATGTGTGTCAAAATTTTAAATTAGATATTGGAATGCTGCAGAGATGTCCTGGCCTACAGATGATATTATACAGACTTAAGAAAACATCTTTGTTTTGTACAGATCCCAACAAAAATCACACCATATCATTTTAAAATGTTTTTCAATGAAAATGATAACAATTATGTAAAAATGATCATTCCCTTTAAATATCGCATATCATATCACAATTGCAATATCAATTGCAATTGTAAGTACAGTACGTGAGTAAATGCACTTAGTTACTTTCTACCACTGGGTATGGGTGAAGTTTATTTGCTTTATTTTTGGAAGTAGTTCTCTGTCACTGTCAACTAGATAATCAAAACATAAAACTATAACAAACACCGAGCCAAACAACTGATGATATCTAAATCTAATCTGCTTGGTGCCACATCGAAGATTTGCACATCCACGAAATAGGCACAATAACAGGACAACACAATTAACAGCCCTGCTGTCACAGTGGTGTTGATCCTCCTCCATGATTTAATACTGTACAGCTGTTCATCTTAAATATTTCATACACTCACTGCCATTAATTCCACCGATGTCGCCCACGACATTAAAATACTCTAATTACTTTCTGTAGAATGTCTGTGGAAAGCCACGGTACTCACATTAAATGGCCTCCGCTCCGTCACCGCTGTAGCTGAAGCTTCTTCTTCTTTAGAGTTTTACACAACCTTCTGGAACTATTCCATTACTGAGTTATCTTCATTCACTTATTTATCCTTTTTCCTTGACTTCCAAGAAGTCAACAAGCTACGTTATTCCTTCTTCTTTACCTCTATACTCTACAATACTTCTGATTGATATTTCTGTTAATCCCATTTTCCTTAATTACAGCTAGCCTGAGGCCTGCTGAGGGAAAGATATCTTCTTCTTCTTCTTCTTCTTCTTCTTATTCGGTGGCAATACCGCCACCTAGTGGACTGGAGTGTGGAGCAGTAGATTTGCAGTAAAATAATAATAAAAAAATAATAAATAAATGAAACAAACAAAACAAAAAAAACCAACTAGATTCTCTCTATTATTTCTGTTAGTCTTAAGTAATTAATTAGAATATTTTTTACTTTCCTTGATGTCTTTCCTATAGCAGATTCCCTAATGTGATGTGGTGTTTTCCATCATTTAGTCCTGATATTAATCCCCTTCTTTCTTCGTCATATCTGTTGCAATCTATTAGTAAATGTTTGACAGTTCACAGTTCATAACTGTTTGCATAGTCCGAGGGCAGGATATATCCCATGATGCATTGGGTCGAGTCTGTCGATGAATCAGTTTGGGCAGCAACTGAAATAATAATAACAATATCATATATAAGTGTAATAAATAATGTCTATATTATCCTTTGCGCACTATAGTATTGTAAGGCATGTGTCCAGGAAGTACCACTGTTATTCCATTCAACACATTTTATTTGGCTTTTTATTTAGTTTTTCAGAATGTACAAACAATCACTCACACCATTTCAATTGACAAAGAAAAAAATAGTTACATCAGAAGGTGATATAATAAATTTATTTGGCTTCTTGATATGGAAATGGACACGCTTGTGAAACTGCGGTAACGTGAGCCGCAGAGTGCAGAACCATGGTACCGCCAGCCGCAGTCTGACCTCAGTTGCTCCTAAAGTAGTGTTATTATGGTATGGATGGCCTCTGAGCGGTCTTGCACTCGGCGGCTCACGTTACCGCAGTGTTGGAAAGGAAGGAGTGAGCGGAGGGGAACTCAGTTGGTTGCAATCTGCAACCACACAACACTAGATGACACCAAATCCTACACACTGTACCTTTAAGACAAAATATAACTAATCTCTGTTCAAGAAGAAGTGATCATAAATAATACTGCGGTTTTGTCTCCACCAAAATATAATGAGGAAGTAAAGGGAGGATGGTGTGCAGAAAGGTACACAAAAATGTGAGCCAAAGGATCACTTGGGTCAAGTTGTACTGGCAAAATGCCTTTATGTGCGTGTATGTGTATTTTGGTGGAACATCTACCTATTAGCTCATTGGTGAGGCACATATGAGTGAATGTACCTGCTGATAAAGCTCCCAGTCAGATGAAAAGAGCAGATCCCTCCCTTACATTCCAGCAGAGAGCCTCCCAGCTGAGCACCGATAAGAAACACCCACTCATCATCACTTTTCACTTTTAAATCAGGTTAAAGCTCGTTTGAGGTGACAGCAGCCTAATGAGGGAGGAGGCTCGGTGAACATATAGAAATGTTCATGGTTCAAAAAGCAACACAACACATTTGGTGGGAGTTTAAAGTGTGTAACATTCTCCACTCACTGAACAGCTACCGGCCAAGAAGAGTTGAGTAAAATGAAATGGATGCTGCTGCTATAACACCAAAAATCACACATAGTGAAACACTTTGTCAGAACGAGGTCATGAAAAAAAAAACCTTCTCAGATTTGAGGATCTTAATGTTCAAATTTGAAGAAGTCTGATTAAAAACATGTTCCTTTTTCAAACAAATATAATATTCTCCCTAATTTCTAAAAGTATTGCAACAGAGGAGTGGAATAAAAAGAATCAGCAGAGCACTATAAGAGTGTTTTGCCCAATGGAAATATCAAAGAAAGATAATCTGCTGCCCTCAAGTGGTCATACTAAAAATATATATGAAGATTCTGCAATTAGAGCAGTGTAATGAAATAAAATATTACATTGGCTGTTATATTGGTGCACAGCACAATAATCCTGTGCAATAACTGATATGACTAAACTGCCTTTTTTTCTTGAAATGTACATTTAAACTTCAAGGTGCTAACCACACTTTATGGTGCAAATGTGTTTATTTGTCGAATTGGAATTTTTCATATGAAAATCAATCATCAGAGCTTATTTTTGGAAGTTAATCTTCTAACTTTTAGGGGGCCACTGATGTCTACAAGAACAAATAGACCCAGAAACTAGGCTACTCGTCCATGCGAGTACTGTTTATGTGGAAGTAGGTTTGTGAAGGCATGAGATTTTCACGGTATGATAATCGCCTACATCAGTTTCACGGTATCACACTATTATCAAATATTATTATTATTATCCAACACGTTCATGTTCACATCCCAACTCATCACATATCGCTGCTTTGTCACGCCTTGGCGTCACTCCCCCATTAGACTTTCTAAATATACAATCTATTATTCAAGATGACTTAGTTTAATGTATTGATTAGATACACAAAATGCACCACTTGGGACCAAGTCATTGTTTTACAAGTAACAAGTAAAGCTCAAGTCTTTGCACTCAAGTCCCAAGTACTAAACTCTGATTTCCTACATAAAAACATATTATGGAGAAAAAATGAGTCTTCACAACTACCATTGTACAGTTTACATATAATGTTCTTTCACATTTCAGCTGACAGCTCCTCTCTGTCACTGTTGAATCAAACCACGATGTAGCAACATGCTCAGTGCTACTTGTATAAAGGTGTTTAAACTTCCATAAACCCACGACGGTTGATGCGTTACCAAACAGCCTGTGAGCACTGCGTCGACTCCATTCTTTTTGTTCCTGCTACTGAAGAAGAAAAGGTCAAAGCTGTGCAGTATGGGGCCGTCGGTGAGCAGCAACTATAGAAATGAAGCACCAACCTCAGGGGAAGTTATTTTTAATTTGATATGTACATTATCACAAACTTTATCAGTCAAAAACAAAAAGTGGTTGGAGGAAGTAGGAGGGTTAGAGGGTGGAAACCTTAAAAAAAACACATTCAACATTGTCCCGTATTACTCATCCATATTTGTGCAAAGCTCACAGCAGATCCAACAACAAGCTGCCACGTCTCAGACACAGATCTCATAAAGTAGGTAGTTTGTTTTCAACATCACATCACATTTTTGGCACAGTGGGCAGCAGACGGACACACAGATGGGACAGTCGCTCTCACAGCTTTTCGTCTGTGTGAATTAGTGGAGTATACAGTAAGCAGCATCGTCCTCCTCATAGATGATGGCCACAGTCCCTCCAACATCTGACACTGCTACACTGGTCTGGATGTACGCCTGAGAGAGAGGAGACAACTGAAAGTGAGCTAAAAACTAAAAGAAACTTGAGAACAGCAATTAGAAAGTTTCATTTTAAGATAAATCTGGAGTTATTTCATGAGCTTTTCACCCTCTCGAGCAGCTGCAGTCGCTCTTCGTTCAGCAGGTTGCTTTGCCTCAGCTGGCTGACGGTGTTCTCCAGGCCCAGCAGCTTCTCCAGGTGTCGGCGGTGTCGCTGCTGCAGCACTTTCACCTTCTTCTGCAGCTCGGCCACAACCGCCTCCAGCTGCTCCTTACTCAGACTGTTCTTATGGTAGCTGGTCATGGAAGGAATGGAAAGAGATTGTAAAAGCTGTAAGTCAGAGAATATAGGAGAGACAAGCACGGCTACTGAAGTACTATTTAGTAGCAATTTATTATTGACTATTTGCTGCATCTTTAAAGGGTAACTTCGGTATTTTTCAACCCTATTTTCCCATGTTTTTGTGTCTTACTAAAGTGGACAACAATTTCTGAAGTTGGTCCAGTATTGAGGGAGAGCGCTGTAGACGGCAGCTGCTCACAGGCTGCAATATGGTGCCATTGGGGCAAGTTTGCACCGTCATTTACGTCCACTTAAAGTGTTTGTTGTTGCCATGACAAGTGTCTGACATTATGGAAAGAGTCTCGCTCAAGGAGAAGTCTCGTTCTGAAATCTGATCTGGTGAGGTGAGACACACCGCGAAAACTAAACCGACAGACGCTCACCGACGGCCCCAAACTGTCCTACGACCAGTCTCTAAGTTAAAAAATACCGAAGTTACCCTTTAAGTTGGCATCTAAGATTGTCAACTTAACTCTGATCCCTTTTTTAACTCTAATCCCTGTCGCCTGCGCCTGAAAATACAGACATATAGACATAAACATGCATGAACTTGAGAGTCGGTGCTCACCAGTGCTCCTCCAGCTGGTGATCCTGCTGCTCTATATCTTCCTCCTCTGACTTTCCGTCGTCTCCTTCTCCCTCATCTGTGTCCAGCCTCTCCATGGTGAGGACCAGAGACGTGGGGGAAGGCGGCGTGTGTTTGGACACTATAGGCAGAGTAGATGTGATTGGCTTGGAGCTCAGAGCGGACGACAGCACTGTATCCGGGGAGAAGTTGAACCGGGTGGAGGTTTCACTGGGGAAAACGTTTGGTATCATCTCAAAGTAGGCGATGACTTGAGTCTCACGACCTCCGTGGACGTCTGAAAACTCCTCTGTGGTGCACGTCACATCTTCAACGCCGAGAGAGGCCACAGCCTCGTGTGTGCAGCCCAGCGTGGAGTCATTCATGAGCAGCCCGTGGCCTTGAGATAAAATGGCAGCAGTGATTCCATTCAGGAGCTCGTCTTGTCCTTCACCAGCAGGACATTCAGACATCACCACCACCTCTCCACTGTTACTCAGATCATTAACTGTTTGGAGTAACGTTAAAGGGAAATTTGGCCCCGTTTCGAATCCGTTTACCGATTCCAGCGGGTTCAGGTCTGTCTGCAGAGAGCAGTCAGATTCCCCAACATCCCCCGACTCCACCAGGCTGGGTTCTGCCTGCTGCGACGGGTCGACAGTGAACTCATACAGGTGTACCGTGTGCAGCGTGCTCTCCATCTCTACGGCGTCAACAGCCGCCGTCCTGTCATCTGACACCGCTACGCTTTGATTACTGTGAGCTCGAAACCGCTTTGGCTTCTTCTCGCTGTGATCCGTGGCTTTCCGTTTCTAGACAGAAGCAAAAGCAACATGACAGCGTTTACAGCTCAACTGTAGTAACTCTTTCCTTTTTTGATTTTGAGTTGCTGAGTTGAGATAAATGAACCTAGAACATTCAAATACTACAAATGTTGAAGAACGAATATCAACTTCCTGAAAAGAAAATCATATTCAGGAAAATAATGGCAACATAATTACTTGATAATAATAAAGTTGAAATCTTTTTGTTTTACCTCGGCCTCCTGGAAGACTGTGGGCACGGCGTCGCTCTCAAGGTAACGGATCCCCCAGCGCACCTTGAAGCACGACGGCGCAAAATGTTCGTGGCAAATATACTGGTGTCGAGAGGGAGTCCAGTTCTCACGGCCCATGTTCCTCAGCCACTGCTGCAGCCGGACCGGGTTCTGGAGAGGAAACCTAGGACACAACGAAGACTGCAGATGTGAGACACTGGTCACACTCAGCTCCTTCAAGAGAAATATTGTAAAGTCTAAAAACTGCCTCTCTAAGCTGGAAATCAGAGCCTCAGAACTGATGTTGCGACTCTGTGGACTCGGCATATTTTGGCTTGTGCCGTTACACTCTGTTTGGTACATGTTTTTTGGTAATTCAATAAATAAATAGTCTACATGAAATAACCACATGGTAAAACCTATTTTTGTATACTCCTGTGTGACAAATGAAAAAGTACTGAATATTTTCTTATTCAATTAAGAACTTTAGTGCAAAAATGACAGTTTCAAGTGAAATTATAGAGGTTGAATATTTCCAGCTATACACTGACTATGTTTACATGCATGCCATGACGTAAGTGTGTATCAGGATATCTCGATATGTGATTTAATCACGATACGATTCCATTTAAAGATGATAGAATATCATATTGAATTATGGCCCAGCCCTAACTACATATTGTCTGTGAATCATCAGCTCCAGTCCACCATATTCCACCATGCCTCAAATCCACTAATATATAACTAAACAGCACATGTCCAGAATGAACACGTGAAATTGATCTTAAGGGGAATTTGCCCGTCAATAAAACTCATGTCACCACCAGACTCAAATCATGATTTAATCTTCTTTTTTCTTATCATGATCAATCAATCAATATAAAAATTCAATTTCTATGGTTTCAAAGGTCAAAACAAACTTAACAGGACATCAAAAAACACAGAAAAATGTTGATATTTAATAACTACAGTGATTCATTTCAGTCAGTGAATATGTTGTATACATTGAGGTTGTGAAAGAGTGACTTATAGGACAGGAACACGTCCCCTAACAGTAACTAACAGCTTTAACACTGTTTGCTTTAACCAGCTTACTTGTAGAAGCTCTTCCGGTCGTTTCCATTTCCGTTGTCATTCTTACAGTTTGGGACAGAACAGTATTTGGGCATCTCAGGTGGCTGCTTGTTGGTGTTGAAAGCTGATTATCTTCGTGTCCAACTGGGCTCAACAACAAGGTGAAACTCGTGCTGTGTGTTGTCAACTCGTGGCGCACAGATGACGACAGACGATCAGCTGTTGAGAGCCGTGACGTCGTATTAATGCGACTTTCGTCCTAATAAGGAAGCTGCACGTCATTGCATGTTTTTTTTATTTTTTTTTTATTGATCTTTTAATACATCCATGGTTGTCAAAAACCCAAAAGCTGTAAAGTCTCTTAATATTTTAAAGGAAGTACATTTTCTTGAACTCTGAAAAGACTTGAAATGAATGGACATTGAACTCCTCTGGCATTAAGTTTTTTTTTTTTTTTTTTTTGTCTTGTTTGTTTTGTACTGTTTATTGTATTCCCTATACTTTTTTACTTATCTTTTGTTGAAAATAAAGTTCTGAAAAAAAAGAGAAAAAAAAAATGCATCCATGGTCAACTACAGTCAAAGCATTGGGGGTCTTTCAGATCTTTTGCTGTAGTAAAAGTAGTAATACTACAGTGTAGAAATACTTTGTTACAAGTAAAAGTTCTGCATTCAAAATAAGCACAAAAGTATTAGCAGTAAATTAAATTAAATTAAATTAAATTATACACTTCATGTACAAAAAAGTAAAAAATGTACACAGAATGGCCCATTTTAGAATAATGTAATTATATTTTTGAAATAGAGTTATTGAAGCATTAATGTGTACATTACTATAATGTTGGGCTTATTTTTTACTATGTATATACAGTATACAGGTAGGTAGCTTGTGAATTTCACCAATGGATCAATAAAGTCTTATCTATGGAAGCTCATTTCCGCCAGTGTGATGAAATAAAAAGATCACGTAAGTCAGTATCATGAGATACTATCTCAAAATAATGAGTTAGTATCTCAATATTTTGACTTACTATCTAAATACTTTGACTTGGTATCTCAAAATAGAGAAACTTTGTCATTATTTTGACTTAGTGTCTCAAAATAATGACTTAGTATTTCAATATTTTGACTTTAATATTGAGATACTAACTCATTATTTTGAGATAGTGGATCTTTTTCTCATCACAGTGGCGGAAATGGTCTTCCATACTTATCTTTATCCATAATAATAAATCAATTTATTTGTTGATTATATTTTGTATTATTAATTTAAATCTGCTAAGTAACTAAAGTTGTCATATAAATCTAGTGAGAGTAAAAACTATAATATCTCCCTTTGAAATGTAGTGGAATAGAAGTATAAAGTTGCTAAAAATTGAAATATTCAAGTAAAGTACCTGAAAATTGTACAGTACTTGAGTAAATGTACTTTGTTACTTTCCACCACAGGTAAATTGTGTAATAATTGTAAATATATATATTTTTTAAATAAACATCTTCATAGGTAGTTGAAACAAACAATATATTTTTTTACTATATTTACTGACAGGCAGCTTGTGAATTTCACCAATGGATCAATAAAGTCTAATCTTTATCCATAATAATACATCATAATTTATTTGTTGATTTATTATATTTTCTATTATTAATTTGAATCTGCAAGGTAACTAAAATTATCAGATAAATGCAGTGGAGTAAAATGTACAAAATGTCCCTCTGAGATGTAGTGGAGTACAAGTATAAAGTAGCAGAAAATGGAAATACTCAAGTAAAGTACCTCAAAATTGTGTAATGAATTTAAATCTTTTTTAAATTAACATCTTCGTAGGTAGTTGAAACAAACCCCCTCTGTGTTACAACAGTAGACAATATTAATAGATATAAATAAAGATACCAGCTTGTTTCTAAAATCACTGGACTGGATTTTTTTTATTCAATATTTTTCTCCAAACATTACACGGAATCTTTAAATGATACAGTATATATACATACACATCAGTGTATTTCTTTATCTAAAAAGTTGAGGGCCATTGAACAATGCTGCTGTGCGTTTCAAGACAGGATTGCATTTTGGACGTTTTGTGTACTGAAGAAATCCACACATGGGTCACCAGTAGTTGGAACGTGTATCGGAGACTAGAGTGCCATCAGTGTTTGCCTTACACCAAAGCTAGTTTGGAGAGTAGACTGTGCGGGAGCTGCCGGGTGAGTGGCACGACGACGGTCGAGGATGAAAACATGGAGAGCAGCAATATCTTCCTCAACAGGAAGCAGTGCAAATCAAATGTTACCAGCTACATGACTGAACCAACTAAATACACCACTAATGGCAAACAGCACCTTTGAGAATGTCCATAATGTTTTGGGGACTGGGATCACACATAATAATGTTCATATTCCTGTAAAATAAAAAATAAACGGACATACTGTCGGATAGTTTGAGAAACACTGATAGACATGCTGCTCTTAACCCAGATTACAATGCTCCAAGCTGTGTACACGGGCCAACAGTAAAATGCTAGGTTTCAGAATCACAAGATGCTCCTTGTAAAAACTGAACAATCATTTTCATTACAGATCTTTGGTACATATCAGCTATTTGATCCCATCTGCTGAGTACATCAAATATGTTAAAAACCAAGCAGCTCCAAGGAGACTCGTCTGAAAGGTTGTTTTCTTTACCCAGTGATAGAACACATGATCGGGCAAATGGACAAAGGAAATGGAGATTTTTCCAGTTTTAACTGATAACATGAAAGAACGTACCCAGTTGTGTGTGTGGACTGGGCTGGTGTTAAGTGATCTCTTCCCATCTGAACTACACCACGTGGTTTCTGTACACAACTAGCGGAGGTTTGTCGGGGAGAGGGATCCCTTGGGCTAAGCATGAGCGAGAGCATGTCCGAGCACTGTAGGGAGTGAGGTGGCTGGGATGGTTCCGGTCAGATGGGAGGTCGTCAGTGTCACAGACAGGTTAGCGTGGCCTCTACATCATCCCCATCTGCATTAGCGTGTTGGCATACGCCATGGGCTTGACATTCGGATGAGGCTGTAAAGGAGAGACAGACAAACATTAGATCACGCTTCAACAAACATTTTAAAAGCCCCAAATTCAATCATTAATAGCCTGCTGCAAAGCTAATGCCCCAACTAGTAGTCACATGTGTGTTTTTAGTAGTAAACGACGTGATACCATACGAGAGACACATTGATGACGTTGTTGTGGGCACATGTTCACAAAATAGCTCTTTTCCACCAGTTTCCACTCTCTTTTTTACTATTTAATCCTCGAGGTGCAACAACAACTTTGATCCGTGTTGCAAAAGCAGCACATACAGTAAGTTCCTATTGTTACAGGCGACCCCTCCCCCTCCAGGTTTCCCCTCAACCCGTGTCTTTAGCTCTCATTGGCTGTAGCTTGTAGCCAGAGTCCCTGACAGGTCCAGATGTTTTTATGCTAGATATCTGGAATGTGTCTGCGAGGCATCGGTGAGCGTCGGCGAGCCTCTCGGCTCCGCTTGGCTCGCGTCTTTGAGCAGCTCACACATGACGCTCGAGCACCGATGTGCGAGCGGCGAGCCAACGCCGATTTGCCTCTGATCTGGGGCTTTTGTCGAGGAGCGGAAAGTCAAAGCTGAAGTCGTGTAGTGTGAACTAGGATTTAGTCGTTTTTGTCTTCATCCCAGTTGGTTATGATGAACATTTTACTTAGCTGCTTAACTGAAGTGGCTCTGTAATGTAATGCGTCATTACAACAGAAGTTTCAGTCAATCTTAAACTTTTAACTCTCAGATTAATTTTACTTCTAAATAAGCAGGTAAGACAATTGGGCAAAACAGGACCAGTTTACACCCCAGTAGATGTCACTGTAACATTATGCACAGAGACAACTTATCTCTTGAGCAGATCTTTACAAAAATTCATACAAGGAAGCTCTTGAGTGAATTATTACCAACCAAAACTAATGGGCACGATGACGAAACATAATGAAAATAGGACAACATCAATTCCAAAACCAGTGGTTAATAATTCTTATTAATAACCGCGTTTCCCAATATAACAATGTAGAGTACAGGATACTGACCACAGCAGTGAACTGGTGAAATTCTGGCTTGAGGTCTGATCCCCTGAGGTGGATATAAGCTCCTTTGTTTCCCATCTGATCACTGGAAGAAAGCAGAATACAACACACAACAGTTAAAGGTCACAAAGAGAACAGCCTTAGTAACAGCTTACTCAACACCCTCAAAACCCTTTAAAAACGGACTGATCGTTGTTTGCATGATCCTGTTTAAGTCTATCTAAAATAAAAACCATAATAACTAGAGCATTCATTCTTTTAGCAGCAGAAAGCTAAGGCTTCTGTCTTTCGCGTCATCACGTTGTACGCTCATGATGACCTCATTACGTTACGTGTGGAACGTAATGAACTATCAAAATGTCTTTGTGCTTGATCTGCACATAAAAATGAGCAGATCTCAAAAACTAAGAAATATGTATATCAAATAACGCATGGAGTGTTAACAAATATTTTGTTAGTGTTTCTACATTTAGAAATCTTTTGGATCAATTTGTTTTCTGTGTTTGTTTCTATAGCAGAGTTCAAAGAGTTAAGTTAGCCAGCGTGAGTACGTACCAGTAGTTGGGTGCTGAGAACACGGTGATGCACTTCCCTGAGTGAGTGACCTCGTAGCCCTCAGCTTTGACCTCATGACTACGCACAACGAAATCCAGCTTGTTCTGGTCCAGGAAGCGCTCCGTCACGTCGGGCCCGAACTGACAACTCACTCCTCGCTTGCTGACTGACCGGCCATTCTGCATGACAGAGAGAGAGAGAGAGAGAGAGAGAAGTGGACAAATGAGTTCTTAATCTGAGATAGAAGTGGACTGAATGTTGCTCCAACACAAACCACTGGATACGTAATGAGGGAACTGACCTGAGGCTGTGGATCTGACCAGAGGAGGTCACACATGGGACCTGTGAAAGAGCAGAGGAGGGTGTTGAGATGGTTTCTTGGAGTCGGTTTTATACTGACGGTGCATTTGGAGTCTGAGCCTACCTGAGTCTGGAGGCTGTCTGTTCCTTTCAATCTTCCTGAGGTCTTCCAATGTGACACCATCTTCACTGAACAGTCCACCATGCATAACCTGAGAAGGAGAATCTGATTACGTCCGGGCCAAACTGCCGACCCGAGCAGCGTGTGTGCGTCGCTGCATCTCTTGCTTTTCATGTTGACAGGTTACAGCAGCCACACAGCCCGCATGAACGGCTCAGGTGCAGCTCATCTTGAGATTCGGAGTCTCGCTTATTTTTCCGCGTGATGCATGCGGCTCACAGCAGACTTCACAACAAATTGGCGGTACACAGATGTATACGCCGTCTGATGATGACATTTACGTCACGCAAACCAAACCCCTTTCAGTTTCTGCTCTATCCCAAAATCCTTTCTGAAAAATATCACTAGCTCACCCAGCTACAGAATTTAGGTATCAAAAAGAAGCTGGACCTGGTGAACAACAACACAACGAGTTGCCGTGTGACTGCGTTCAGCTCACAATGCCACCGCTTACCAGTACTTTGCTGTTGATACACTGTGCAAGAGGCAGCCACTGGAAGACCTCGCTGAACAGCTGGAACATCTGGGCTGTGTACTTGGCTTTGACCTCCCCTTCAAATCCATACATCTGGTTCATGTTGTCTGTCTCGTGGTTACCTGCATGTGAAAATCTTTTTTAACAACCCTGTTTACATAACTTTATACGTTAACAAGGTACACGGAAGAGGCTAATGAATGAATTTCAGTGTTGTACTTTGAACTTTATGACAGCACACATGTACTAAGTGTGACACATTAACGTGACATGTTACAGCACACATCTGCAAACACTCCACATGCATCCACAGACTCGTGCACAGGCACACTGTAGGTGCTCTCACCCCGAAGCAAGAAGAAGTTGTCGGGGTAGAGCAGCTTGAAGCCAAAGAGGGTGAGAATGACCTCAAGAGAGAACGAGCCGCGATCCACAAAGTCACCATTGAACAGCTGAATTCTGCGGTTAAGCATTATGACGATGAAGTGTTGATGTTTTAGACACAGAATGGTACAAACAAGGAGGATGACGGCACTGAACACATACTGATGGATGGCTGTCAACCAGAAAAGGATACATAGGGGTTGGTCTCTGAGGGTAAGCCGTTCAACTTGAAGATGTTGAGGAAGTCGTAGTATTGCCCGTGAGTGTCACCACAAATTGTTATTTTTTCTGTCTGTCAAAGAGAAACAGAACACCTTAAATAGATAACAACTGTATAAAACAACAGGAATATTGTGTTTTATTTACTCTCGTGCTGTGACTCTAAAGGCTCAGACACACCAAGCCGACGTCAAAGAACTAGCGGCGATGAAGGCCGACTGTTGAGTCGCCTCACGTCGCCTTTGTCTTAGCCGACAAGTTGCATTTGAACACACCGCAAAGGGCCGACGGTGAAAGAACTAAACAGACGCTCACCGACGGCCCAAAACTGTCCGACGGACGACCATCTGCTTGGTGTGTCAAGGCCTTAATCCCTGCAGTCCTATTATGAGCTGATAGAAGAATATAATTCTACTGTTGCACTCACTGTACATGAACTAATAGCAGCCTTAAAATAGCATCTTTTAGTCGCTTCACTAGTGATTATCTGCAAAGTGCTCACCTCTTTTAATGTGATCTCAACAAGACTCGGTAGTTTCGATAGAACATCTTTAACTTGCACCAAAATCTGAAAGAGTACAAAAAAAGTTTAATTACAGGTTCATGCACGTTTCCTTTAGTCAGTGTGTTTCTTTTGAACAAACATATTTACCTGATAAGCACACTTTCTGTGCAGTTTCTTCTGGTCTTTGAACCAATCCATCATCTCCTTCATGAACTTCAATGTGACCTTCCCGTCCTCAAGTTTCGGGCCATCATAGTCGTCCTCGATCGCTGCAACACAAGATCATCTTCATTTAAGATCAAACATCATTAAGTAAAGTAAAGAATCACACAATGTTCACACCTGTGTATATTTGTGTAACCGCACAGTATGATAACAGATAAATATTTGTTGAATAACACTGGAAACTTACTCATGTTCTCGATGTCCAGAGAGTCGACGACAGATTTTTTAATCTCATCGCTGGCGATGGCCCTCTCGAAAGCCTTCTGTTTCACAATCTTGTTACATTCCTGATACTTCATCTTCGCATCCTTGTCATTTGGTCGAACCCTCACTACCTATCACCAGAACAGGGAAATGAAATAAATCAGCCACACTGGTTAATCATCAACTGGCTTCGAGGAAAACATAGGGAAATGACTCGGTGCAGCAGTAAAGACCAGGATGTAAACAGTAATAAAAGTATATTAAGGTTTTAATTCTGCAGTTTATACTGGATGAAAAATATTGAAACCATTTACAGTCACTGTTACGCCCATCAGGGCTCTAGACTGTAATCAAAATGGTCACATATGCGATACGTTTTTGTGAGTGTGAGTAAAAATTTCTGGTGGTCACATTCATGCGAGTGCATGAAACGGAAGTATCAGCCATTCATTGATTAATACCAGAGGAAGAAGAAGTACTAAGATCTTTGACTTAAGTAAAAAGACTAATACAGAGAAGTAAAAGTCCTCCATTAAAAAAAAGTAAGTATATAATCAAGAAAATGTACTTTTAAAGTATAAAAGCAAAAGTACTCACTATGCAGCCAAATGGGCCCTTTAGTTGTTACATTATTATAAATTATAATATTAGATTATTATTATTATTGATCCAGTAACATGCATATTTTAATGTTATAGCTGGCTGCAATAGAGCTAATTTTATTCATTTTCAATACTGTTGGGTGGTTTAATTCACTGTATAACAATGCATTGTGTTGCATATACTCATTATAAATAAATGTATTGAAGTAAAAAGTACAATATTTCCCTCTGAAATGTAGTGGAGTAGAAAGTAGCCTCAAAACTGTACTTAAATACTTTCCACACCACTGATTAATACCATGCTGTACTGAAAAAAGGGTGCGACCAAATCATGTACTGGTGCGACCAACTGAGAAAGTTGGTAATAGGAAAAGTTAGTCTGGAGCCCGGCCTACACATCTATAGATCTATAAATACATCTATAGATCTATAAATACATATAAATCCAGCTCCAATCTCTCAAAGCTTCATAGGATTATCTCTCATTTTCTGTTGTCATGGTGCTTGGTCTAAGCTATGACTATGGCTGAGCTTCAGAGGTCTTTGTTGCCAGAGCCTTGGTATATTTATATTTCTTACAGCACGACAAACAATGGACACTAAATAGCTGTGGTTTGAGCGCCTTCAAACTGGATCTAATTGGCATCATGACTGGATTAAAGGATAATCCCTGTCAGGCTGTTAAAGTAACATGAAGAGCCTAACTCATAGTGACAGATCAACAGATGGAACAGGAGAGCTCTTTCTTTTCAGAAAATCACATTTAGTTATTCTGTGCACATGCTCATGTCTCACATGTTCTAAGTCAGGGGTCTCCAACAAGTAGCTCGCTACCGGTTTCTGAGAGCCTCGCTAAAGGTTCAATGAATATGTACATAAATCTGATAACACAAAGTCACTTTGTAAACCTGTTCACATTTCTATCACAAGGAACAACCGATCGCAGCCGGCAGATATCTTTTATTTCTTCTGTAAATATCAGTCTACGGTAAATATATGCAGGAGACGTTAATCATTTTAGTGCAGGGCTACCCAGAGTTTTATGATCTGTCCCACGGGCTATTTTACAAGAACGCCACAACATCCGGTTGAAAGGTCAGCCAACTTGACACAGAAAAAAAAAAAATCGAGCAGTAAAGCTGCTGTGAGGGGTCGACGGTGCTGAAAGTCAATTTATCTTCGTTTTGACTTTTAGTTTAGACATTGAGGATTTTACTGCTAAATTACCTCAACTTCATCATCGTCATCACAGCACGCAGGTTTTGGTTGCTTAGTAAGGACAGGCGCGACAGGAGCACGACCTTCAAAGCACCTTGGACAAAAGGATAAAGCGGCACGGCCGGAGTTTTCCACGCATTTTTAGATGCGGCATGTGAACGGCCCCTTATAGGTTCAGACTACATGGCAGTTGAAAGTGTTCAGCAACTAATAGTCAAATATGCTGTATTTCTTACCGTCTCGTAGTCCTTAAGTGCAGCCTTGAACTTGCCCAGTGCCATGTTGGAGGTGGCGCGGCGGTAATACCCCTTGATGTAGTTTTTGTCTATCTCCAGGGCCTTCGTAGCATCAGACAGGGCGTACCCGTAGCACTCGGTGCGCAGGTACGCCAGGCTTCGGTTGCTGTAGTAGACGGCATTGGATGGATTGACCTCCAAGGCCTCCGAGTAGTACTTGATTGCATTTTCATAGTCTTTATCTGAAAAACAAATGTCACATCTTCATCTTTGTGGTTCTACAAAGTTACGATAAAACTGTCAGAAACACGGCAAGTAACACAAATGTATTAATCTTTTTCCTACTAGAACTGATGGAAGATTTTGACAATAATGCCTGAATAAAAAATCAACAATATGCTTCATTCAATACCTCAAGATAAATAATGTGACGATATTCGGTATATGAATATTGGTGGATTTATTTCCTATATTTTTATTAATTCAACATTTAATCTATAGTATGAGTGGGCGATATGGCGTCTGAGAGGAGTTATTAGTAATGCAGACCTTGTTCATTTCACTAAAATTAGGTCACTAAATCCAGGAACAACATTTTAGCTAAATCAAAATGTTAAAATAATCCAAATCCCAGATGACATGTGGGTCACCATATTCATAGCTTCAATATATAATATTTCATCTCCAGGCCACACACACGAACATCTGTGCATGTTCAATTCTGCACACTTTGGGGAAAAAGGAAGTTATGAAACACAGTGAAAAACTTCCTTCAATCCCATCAGTGCGCAAATTATAAGGTAACAGCCAATATCACTGCCATGAAACATGCTATCCTTATTATTCCCACTCTGTACGGCAAACTTAATTGCAAAATATAGCATTTCATATTGCGAACAAAACACAGAATGTAATGTCAGACATTTCCTGAATTAAGGCTCCATTAGTAAATTCAGTTTATAGCCAATAGAAAGATGCACTTATCTCAGTGAAATGTTTACGTTTCACATGAATTTGCAATGCTTGTTTCTACCCAGTTGGGTGTATTTGATCGTAAACATCAATCATATGCTTGCCTTTACCAGTAGACAACAAACTAAACCAGGTTTTGCAGTTTTGTAATATCTGCCAATAAGCAAGCATCACCTAACTGCCACAATTTATTAGTTTGACATGATTAATCTCTCTGACAGGAAGAAGAAATAAGTTTTATATCAGGAAAGGTGATGGCACATTTAAACTGCAATTGCCCATGAGTGATAGTTAGTAGATATCTAACCCTGTCCTGCTGTTTATGTTATGCAGTATACCTCAGATACAAGGCAATCCTGCATCCTACAACAGACAACCTTCCCCTGACATCTGCTCTGAGTCTGACTCATCATTGTCTCTCGGGCCTCTAGAAACTTCAACCTACAGGGATCGTGTTGAAAGATAATATCTATATCACCTATAACATTAGTAATATTCTATAGTATTTTGCATTAGGAAGAAGAGGCAACTGAGTGGCATTTTGAAATACACCTCAATTAACAAGTAATCAAAACAGAGATTACAGAGTGGACCGAAGGAAGAGAACTTGACTTTCGTTATAGACGATTATGATTAAGATGATTGATTCTCTCTGTCAGTTGCAGGTTCAAACCCAGCTTGGGGCCCTTCTGTGTGGAGTTTCCATGTTCTCCCCATGTTAGCGTGGGTTTTCTTCGGGTTATCCAGCTTCTTCCCACAGTCCAAAGACATGCAGGTTAATTGTTGACTCTAAATTGCAGATGTGAATGTGAGCGTGAATGGTTGTCTGTCTCTATGTGTCAGCCCTGTGATAGTCTGGCGACCTGTCAAGGGTGTATCCCGCCTTCGACCAATGTCAGCTGTGAGGCAATAGCACTAATCACTGCGCCACCATGCCACTCAAAATATTATATAATATAATATAATATAATATAATATAGGTAAGATAAGTCTTTATTGATCCCCAGAGGACAAATTTGGGTGTTGCAGTAGCACTAGGACAGAAATAAGTACAGATACATAGAGAAAAGTAAAAAATAAAATAAGTATATAAAATAGAAATACGAATAGAAACTATAAAAGAGCAATTAGACTCAAATGTTAAGCTACCCAGCAGTATGTAAAGAAACTAAAATTGGCTCCATCTTTACCAGCTGTAACATTAAAGTGATGAATGCATTCATGCATCAATAATTATAATCCAGTAATATAATGTATATGAATCTGAAATGGGCCATTCTTCTTCATAATGAATGAGCACGTTTGGTCATTTATTTTGATGCCAATACTTTTGCACGATTTTGAAAGTAAGCAGGACATTTACTTGTGACGAAGTATTTTTTATACTGTAGTACAGTGCTGACTGTTTGCACACTGACAATAATTTGCACTAATTTTGCACATCTGTTTATACTTTTATACTATGTTTAATTCTTGTGTATATATTATATTGTATATTTGTAGATTTCAATTTTTTATTCTTATTTTATTCTAACACTTAATTATCCTACTGTTATTTTTACTTTTTTATTGCACCAACCCAACAAAGCAAATTCCTAGTGTAAACCTCATACACCTGGCAATAAACGAGTTTCTGATTCTGATTCTGATATTTTCCTCCACTGACAATAATAAATCAGAAATCAGAAATCAGAAACTCGTTTATTGCCAGGTGTATCAGGTTTACACTAGGAATATGCTTTGGTGGGTTGGTGCAAATAAGCAGTAAAAAATAATTTTTTGATGCCAATACTTTTGTACGATTTTGAAAGCAAGCAGGATATTTACTTGTAACGAAGTATTTGTATACTGTAGTACAGTACTGATATTTTCCCAACACTGACAATAATAAATCAGAAATCAGAAATCAGAAACTCGTTTATTGCCAGGTGTATCAGGTTTACACTAGGAATTTGCTTTGGTGGGTTGGTGCAAATAAGCAGTAAAAAATAATATTTTGATGCCAATACTTTTGTACTATTTTGAAAGCAAGCAGGACATTTACTTGTAACGAAGTATTTGTATACTGTAGTACAGTACTGATATTTTCCCACCACTGACAATAATAAATCAGAATCAGAAACTCGTTTATTGCCAGGTGTATCAGGTTTACACTAGGGATTTGTTTTGGTGGGTTGGTGCAAATAAGCAGTAAAAAAAAAAAATAACAGTAGGATAATTAAAGTGTTAGAATAAAATAAGAATTATTATTTATTATCTATATATATATCCCTTTCTCTAACTATGACTATGTTATTTTATTTGTATATTTGCGTGTATTTATTTATTTATTTATTTTGTACACTTGTTTTCCTTCAATTGAGTGCCCTCTGGGTGTGTGGGATATCTATCAGTCCAAATACGTTTGTGAAGTGGATTGTCAAAGTTGTATTAACAAAACTCAGAAATAAACTCTGTTTAAAAAAAAAAGAAAAAAAAAAGAATAAAATAAGATTAAAAAAATCTATATGTCTTGGACCATATCGGAGGCCCAATGTGACAGTTAGTATTTACATCCTTTCAATTTTTTATTCTTATTTTATTCTAACACTTAATTATCCTACTTTTACTTTTATTTTTACTGTATTATTGCACCAACCCACCAAAGCAAATCCCTAGTGTAAACCTCATACACCTGGCAATAAACGAGTTTCTGATTCTGATTCTGATATTTTCCTCCACTGACAATAATAAATCAGAAATCAGAAATCAGAAACTCGTTTATTGCCAGGTATATCAGGTTTACACTAGGAATTTGCTTTGGTGGGTTGGTGCAAATAAGCATTAAAAAAATAAAAATAAAAAAAAAATAACAGTAGGATAATTAAAGTGTTAGAATAAAATAAGAATAAAATTCTATATGTCTTGGACCAAATCGGAGGCGCAATGTGACTGTTAGTATTTACTTTCTAAATGAACTAACAATAGGCCTAATAATAATAACCAAAATTAATAACCAGTAACTGTATTGATTATTGGAACAATGTGACTGCTGTTAAAACGAGGCTCTGCTGCTACACGACAACTGAGGCTGTAACACGGCTGAATACAAACACAACATGCAAAAACCCACATAAAAGGTACCAAATCCAAGTTAGCTGTGCTCTATATACAGGACACGCGTGGCGACATGTGTTAACATCGCTGCTGATGCTGTACTGGCTGCTAGCTTAGCATTAGCTAATCCAATGAATGGGGTTTTATACAGTTAGCATGTTAGCTTAGCTTATCATTAGCCACCGGCTCCGGTTTGAGGCGTTTTACGACACATTTACGTCTCTACTGTGATTGATAGTCACATGTTAGTCTGTTATAAAGTGCTGATGGAAGCCGTGGACTTGACAGGTGTGTCACTTTACCTTTAAAGTACTTATTCGCCTTCTCTTTCAGCAGCTCTGCATCATTACCTCCCTCCGCCATCTTCTTCTCACTGCCGTATTCCGATACGCGCGCCATTGACTGCACTGTCGCAAATGTCGCAAAACATCTTTTTGCTCAAAATGTAAAGTAATTTTTTAAGTTAACTTTACTTACTTTTTTTTGCTGCAGGCAGAGTATTTCTAAATATATGAAAAACACAACTTGCCGTGCAGAATTATTTTTCAGTTCTAGGAAAATTGTAATTAAATTGAATTAAGTATGTGGCAGTATGTGGATACTGCTTTTTTTCTGGCAGTCCACTTGTTGTATGATGATTCTCTTTTTTTGTTGTTATTATTATTATTATTTTACATGTTTGAAATAAAAAATTTGAAATGAAAAAATGAAAAAAAAAAATGAAATGAAATAATAGTGTTATTAAAAATCTTGATTACTTGAAAAAAAAATTGATTAAATTAGATTCAATGTTATAGTCATTGTAGTACAGGTACTGAGACAACAAAATACACTTTAGCATCCAAACAGAAGTGCAAAAAGCAGTAGAGTACCGAGTAATGCATAGAAAAATGTATAAAATATAGAATAAATATATTGTGGAATAAACAGTATCGGGTACAGGAATACACTATGATATAGTATGAGCAGTAAGCTAAGAACAGTATTAACAGTGTGTATAATTATGCTAAACTACATAGGCAGTGCATGTATAAAATATATAGTTACAGGTAATGCTACATACCGTTAATATTAGTGTTAGACTATTAAATTAATGTTATTGGTGTTCTTAAAATGAAAAATACAACATACACGGTAGTAAAATCAAAGAAACTATAAAGAATTTGGTTCTCAATTTATAAGCCTAATACAAAACTATAATACACCAGTTCAGTTTAAACTCGGGCTGTCAATTGATATATTGAATATTTAATCGCAATTAATCGCATGATTGTCCACAGTTAATCGCAAATTAATTGCTCTTTTTGTTATCTGTTCAAAATGTACCTTGAAGGAGATTTGTCAAGTATTTAATGCTCTTATCAACATGGGAGTGGACAAATATGCAGCTTTATGCAAATATATGTATATATTTATTATTGGAAATCAATTAACAACACAAATCAATGACATATATTGTCCAGAAACCCTCACAGGTACTGCATTTAGCATCATCTTTGACTTGTTTAAACTATTCTTTGGTCAATTCATATGTGCATCTTTTGTAAGGATTTTCCATATAGATTGTGGCTACATTTTATGTTTCCCTGTCCAATAATAATTTCCTTTGGTGTTAGTTTAACTAAAATGTGTGTGTGGTTGGGTAGAGATATTGACAATGACATTTCAAAGCTGAAGGTAGAATATATCAAGTAGGAATAATATTTCCGTTTCTGTTCTTTTAGTTTATTAACCAGCAGAGGTCAGTATAAGACTTCACTGAAACACCCATGGAATTAAGCAGCATAACCGGTTGGGTTAAGACTGCTGATAGAGGGAATTACGTCCACGTGAGGTTAACCAGAAAAATGTTCAGATGGTGAGTAACATGTTACAACCGAATCATTAGTTGAAAATTAGATAAATGATTCACGTCGGAGCCAATTTCCCCTGGCTTGTCTGGAATTAAGACTTTGATTTTGAGAGATGCTTACTCCTCAAATCTCTGCCTCTCTGACTGAACTGCAAAAGTATTCCAATTAATTAAAATGATGTAACGTAAAAGTACAGCCTCAGTCACAAGTGCTTTTGGTCGTATCCAGATGCCTCGAGGCTTGAGGAAGTTACAGTGGAAGTTTCCCACCTCCGGGCAACCACAGATATACGGAGGGACAAATGTGGCACAGGTGCACATCTCCACAACTTTAGTCACTCACACATGGCATCTGACGCACCCCAGCCTCAAACAACTGGTTGGCAAAAACATCACGCAAACCTTAAGCAGAAACACACCCAAGCTGAGAGTAGGAACTCTCAACCCGTTGGGTAACCCAGCGCGTCAAGTTATGGCGCTCCACTACGGTCGCAGTAAACACGTGGTTAACGCTGTGAATTCAAACAAAAACACTTGCTTAGGTTTAAGCAACAAAACCACTTAGTTGGGTTTAGGAAAAAACATCATGGTTTGGCTTAAAACTACTACATTTGTAAAGGGAAAGTGAAAGTTAACGTTGTGAACACAATGAATTATGAAGAGGCTTCTGTTCTCCTTCCCAGGGCGTCAAATGCTGACGCTTTGTCTCGGCCGTCGGCATTCGATAACACCACACAAGGCAGCCTTTAGCGCCGGTATGAGACGCACCGGGCTTTCCAGTACTACGATGTAAATCCGACCGCAGCAACAGTAAAACGCTCAGGGAAATTGCTGTGGTGACGTAGTTTAAAGAACAAAGAGACACTGTCTCTTCGTATAGTGGTTTTGTTGCCTAAACCTAAGCAAGTGTTTTTGTTTAATTCACAGCATTAAAGGACCAGTGTGTAACATTTAGGGGGATTTATTGGCAGAAATGGAATATAATATTAATGAATATGTTTAGTGTATAATCACGTGAAAATAAGACTCATTGTGTTTTCGTTACCTTAGAATGAGCCGTTTATATCTACATAGGGAGCGGGTCCTGTCCACAGAGTCCGCCATGTTGCCCCGCCATATTTCAACAGTAGCCCAGAACTGACAAACCAAAACCAAAACCAAACCAAACCTAACTTTTCCGGAGTCAATAACGTTACTCGCTGCCGTCGCTGCCGCTCTCTCTCTCTTGCTTCACCACTCACTTTCCACGTACACACACACACACTCTACTCTGACAACAAATGGCTCTAGAGAGGGCCATTCACGTTTTCGCATCGGCCGCCATAGCTACCCTACACGCTTGGCACACGGGAGAAGCTGGGGAGAAGTTGTAATCTGCAACCTCACAGATAGATACAGCCAGATCCTACACACTTCACCTTTAAGCATGTGTTTACTGCAACCGAAAAGTGACGCCAAGGAGTTGGGATGAGAATGTGTTGAGTAAACACGTGGCTAACGTTGTGAATTCAAACAAAAACACTTGCTTAGGTTAAGGCATCAAAACCACTTAGTTAGGTTTAGGAAAAAACAACATGGTTTGGGTTAAAATTACTACGTTTGTAAAGTGAAAGTGAAAAGTTGTGAACACATATAACATGTTGTCGGTTTCACACTGGACACGCACAGCAGTCTCCTGGGAGCCATGAGTTTGTTGGAGTCATTCACCACCTCTCCCTTGTTTTTTTGCTCTTTAAACTACGTCACCAGTCACCACAGTCCCCGACCACTTAATATTGACACGGAGGGGTTTACAGTGAATTTATTCTGAAGTCTCATACAGATGCTAAAGGGTGCCTTGTGCGTCAGTATTTGACGTCCTGCGAATGAGAAACTGAAACTCTACACTCAAAAAGAGCTGTGGTGAGTGGAGTCAGGAGAGAGAAGGACATCTGTCTTGTGTACCAGAAAGGAAAAGTCAACCCTTTGAGCTATAGGTTTGTGGTTTTGGTGTGTTTGGGTTATAGATGGTTATAAGGTTACAAGTTCAACAGAATGAGAGACGTTCAAGAGAAGCATGTGACACAGAGGATACAGCCCAGTCCAGTCTGCCGCCCTGACTCACAAGCGACATCCCGCAGCGAAGAGTAAGAGGCCAAGCAGCCGGGTGACTCATCGTGACCCCTGTCGAACACTTACTAACCCCACACTTTCTCTCAGCTAGAGCACCTATGAGTCGTCTCTTTCTCTGAGCCATAACACGTCTCGCTCTGTGATGGTTTTACTAGTAGCGCTTGAGGGAAGGTGGGAAAAAAAACAAAAAACACGACGAGATCGACTGGGAACGAGCTGACGTTACTGCCTCAGCCCCACATGAGAGTAAACGCAGACAGTGAGTGGGAGAGACGGTGTGGGAGGGAGAGAGGGAGAGAAAATCTGGCTTGAACGGGGAGGACGGAGGAGGGAAATTGCTGTCCTCTTGGGTGTACGATGCATGAGCGTGGGCTTTGGAGGGGTCCTGAGAAAGTTAAAACAAACACGAGTGGAGGAGCTCAGAGATATACGAGCAACCAGAGAAAGAGACACGTGAAGGTCAGGGCGAATGTGAGTGACATTCCAGGGTCGCGAGCCAATGAATGATGAGGCCTCCGAGTGAGCGGAGTATACGTTACATAGGCCTGATCCAGACCCTCTTACTATTTATCATCCTGTAGCATAAGTGTTTTGAACAACCCTTTTTACTCCACCCCTTTAACCGTCATGTCGGACTGTGTAGAAGCTGAAATAGCAGCAGTCTAGTTTCCCCTCCTCTGCTCCACTCTGTCCAAATAATTCACTAATGAGAGCTTGACTCCAGGGGGTCTGTGGGGGGTCGCACTTATTTGAACCATATGTTTTTCTAGCGGGCCGGGCAAACGACTTCAAGCGAAATTAAAGATAAACTGAGGGGAAAAAAACTCATCCTCTTGAGCTCCACCCTTCCTCCTTTTCCTTATTTCCCTCTATCTCTGCCAGTGCTTAGTTTAGACATTTTAGTTCCTCTGTTTTTTACTGATAGTCTATTTGAGTCATCTACGAATCGTAGGGATTGCTCACATTATACGTCTCTCCTCCATGTACCAGTGGAATGATCAGTGTGTAAATCAACATCCTGACATGACACATCACATATTCACTGAAGTTATTTGGGGAGTGAGGAGTTGGAAATTTCATGTAGTTGGAAAAAGCAATATGATGAATACCTGCCTGAAAAGTCTGCTTTACCTTTTCCACATTAAACCCCCTCTCTGTTTTCTCTTGGTCTTGTACCCAGCAATTGTGTTTATATTTTGTTGAGCGTATGTTTACATTTCTTGTAGGGCTGTTTTAACTATAAAGTCAGGTTGTTACCTTCAGTGCCTGCAATGAAATCAGCCGCAGTGTGAGTTCTGGTTTTATAAGAATCTGAGTCCAGATGAACTAAATGTGTGTTTTGCCTTGTTAGGGTTTATGCCCCGAAGGGGCTAAACCCTTCTAAAATTGTGCCGGTTTATTATTATTATTATTTGTTGAATTATGCCGCGGCTCAATTTGCTGTGAGCTGGAAAGAGCTAAAAACATGAAACTTGGCACAATAACTGGAAATGATGTGCAAATGCTTCTCAAGGAATATGACATTAATCGGCCATATGGTGGCGCTGTAATTAACGCTCAAACACGCGATTTTGGAAAGGCCACGCCCCTCACACCGTAAGTCCGATTGACTTGAAATTTGAGACAAATGTCCAGCTCCGTGTGATCTACAAAAAAGCCTCTTGGACCACTAAAGTCCGCCTAACTAGATTTTCCGCCATCTTGAATTTTTTGAAAAACACATTTTTGACATCTCCTCCTAAACCGTAGGTCCGATTGGTACCAAATTTTCTGTGGATCATTATTGTACTAGGGTGATCTAAAGTTGCATAAAGCGTGTTGATATCTCATTGCGTTTTGAAGCTGCTGACCGACAAACTTTTCACTGGGCGGGGCTTAGCAGGACATTGGCCATAATTCATAAACCATTAGTCCAATCATCATAAATCTTGGTAGATACCTTCAGTACGTGTTTGGAAATAGGCATACCAAAGCATTTACCGCTCGACCCATAGGGGGCGCCAAAAACATCAAAAACTTGTACCTCAAGATCTGGTGGACAGAATTTCATCAAATTTGGTACACATGCTCTGGGGGCAAGTATTAACTAAGATCTGAAGTGTCATATTGATTGGTGCATGTGGGCGTGGCCTATTTAGCATTTTATGCTAAATTATGCCTTTGCTCAATTTGCTGTGAGCGTGAACGAGCTAGAGACATGAAACTTGGTACCATAACTTTACATGATGTCATAATGCTTCATGTAAAATATGATCCAAATTGGCCACATGGTGGCGCTACAACATTTTCAAGGCCAAGCCCCCGCACACCATAAGTCCCATTGATTTAAAATTTGACAGACATGTCTTGCTGAATGTGCTCTACAAAAAAGCCTCTTGGACCATTTAAGTCCACCTTCTAAATTTTCCTCCATTTTGAATAATTTGAAAAACCCATTTTTGACATCTCCTCCTAAACCGTTGGTCCGATTGCTGGCAAAATTTATGTGGAACATCATTGGACCATGCTCATCTAAAGTTGCATAAATGAGGTTGATATCTCATTGCGTTTTCAAGATATTGACCAATGAACTTTAAAGGGGCGTGGCTTAGCACATCAATACAGCTAATTCCACAACTGTTAGGCCCATCTTCTCGAAACTGGCAGAATATGTTCATAGGAGTACCTGAAACGTACCCTGAAAGTTTCGTTCAAATCGACCACTAGGAGGCGCCACCAGGCCCAAAGATTTGCATTGTCCTATCGCGAATTTCGCCACAAATCAATGGGAGTTCGTCCCAGCTTCACCAAACTTGATGGATATTTTAATTGACCTGTTGAAATGTCAACAAAATGCCAAGAAATATGACTGGCGGGACTTTGAGTGTGCAACTACAGAAAGGCTGCATACAGTGTAATAATGAAACAAGGGTGTGATTGGTCTCACTCCTTCTTTATACAGAATTAAACCAGGTGAAATGACTTTGCTTTGTGAAGCCCAAAACCCGATCACTTTGTTTCTTAAAATTCTTCTCTAACTTTTGCATTTAAACACATTTGAGATATGGAGTTATTCAATAAGGCTTTAGTTAATCCTAAGAGAGCCACATGGACCTTGTTTTGTCTTTTTTAGGGGTAGACAGCAGGTCAGCAGTAGGCTATATGTCACGTAGAAGTGGTGTACATCATCTGAAAGCGATTCATTTGAGATGCAGCTCAAAATGCAGCTTAGAAATAAATTGCGAAACATTATGATAGAAGTATATGATGGCCATTCCCATGCTCACTTATGTCTCATAAGTTGTTGCAGCAATTTTTGGGTTGATACCATTTGTTACGCAGATTTGGTGCTGAATTTAATAATTTTTTACCACTCGAGAATTGATCAAAAATGATCAAAAACCCTCCAAAATACCACATTAAAAGGGAGTGACCGATGCTCTTTGATGAACTTAACGTTATTGAAGTATAACAACCCTAAATAAAACTTCAGTTATTTCCTATGCTTGATCATAATGATAAAATATGACTGTTGCAATCGGTTTTAAGTTGACATATAGCACCTAGGTGTTATTTTTGATTCTGAATTGTTATTTGATGCTCAGGTGACTAAAGTGGTGTACTCCTGCTTTAACCAACTAAGGAAAATTACCAAGATCAGGTCATTCCTTTCATCTGCATACTTAGAAAAGGTCATCCATGCTTTTATCTCCTCAACACTCTTTATTCTGGTATCAGCAGGCGAAACATCCAAAGACTGCAGATGATAAAAAAAACAAGCTGCTGCCAGGCGCGTACTAAGAGTAGAGACCACATCATACCGATACTTGCTGACCTTCACTGGTTGAGTTTTAGAATTGATTTGAAGATTTTACTGCTTGTTTTTAAAGCCTTGAATGGTTTGGCTCCTGCCTGCTGCTTGAGATCCTCTGGCAGGGCCAAACTACTCTCTGAGCCCCTCAGCTGTGCAAACTCAGTGTCTTCCTTTAAATCTCGTCTTAAGACTTATGGCTTTTTCTTAACTGATGGTGTATTGTTGTAACTAAATTATTTTATTATGTTTATATCTCAAAGGTGCTAAATGCGAGATTGGGAGCATTTCTATTGCCTCCACACGGCTCTCAACATGGAGACAACAGAGATGACGGCTCACTGCTAACAGTGCTAGAAGTGCGAACAGTGCTAAAAGTGCTAACAGTGGTGACAGTGCTAACAGTGTTAACCTGGGGGGTGCTACGCTTCCACGACGTCAGTGGGGCACACTCACATGCACTAAAAACACGCGTGACCGACCTGGTGATGTCAACAAAGCACAGAGAAACTCAGATTACAACACACACAGAGGGAGAGACTTCATTCTCTGCTCTATATCTTATAGCTAATAGCTGTTTGCTGCTATATTAATGGTCTGGAATTTTTTTATTTTTTTATTGTACAGCACTTTGTAACATTTTTTTGAAAGCTGCTACTGTATATAAATAAAGTTATTATTATAATTATTTTGATCAGATTCTTTTCTGCTGTAAAAATAAGAAAAACAGAAACTTCTTTCCACACAGAAAAAGTTGTGGCATTTGAAAACAGACTGTCTCAAATGTGCACAATTGACTCCTTCATTATTAACAGCCCTTTTCATTTCAGTACTTCGATAACAAAAAGCAGAGTTTATATCTATTCTATCTACAGTATATCTGTCTATTTTATATCATATTTGCTGGTAGAGCAGACTGTGAGTACGTACTGGCATGAGGCACTTTTTTAGAAAATCTTTCCAAACTAGAAGGAAGTTTTGACTTGTGCACTAAAACAATAAAAAGCAGCATTAGCCGCTGAAACCACGGCTCCATACCTGAGTGTGAGCCCACACACACACACACACACACACACACACACACACACACACACACAGCCTGAATGGAGTAAATCCTTGACGATGGAAATGTGAAGCAGACTATGGGAGGTTTTTTTTTAATGGCTCGTACCCAGCAGCAGCAGCAGCCGCCCCCGGATCGACTGGCACCACAGCCTTGTTAAAGGAAATTTAGAAAATGACCGACTAAACAGATAATTAGAAGGAATAAAAACAAATTGCGATGGGAAGTGAAAGCAGAGCCCAGATTCCTTAAAAATTAGATTAGGATGAAAAACGATTTCACAGTATGAACTCAGCGTTTGGCACGAGTCTGGCCTTATTTGGCCATATCTGTTGATATCATGATATATCAACTTTTTTCATTTTCCTTTGGTTTTCACTGTCATCAGTCAGGATTTTCCCTCCCTCTGTCCTAATCCCGATTCTCCCATTGATCGTCTACTGTCATTCATATACTGTCCTCCTTGCTGTCTCTTTTACTCATTTGTGAGCCTCACAAGTGTTTGATGTGTGCTGGGCACGAGAACAAGGGATCGGATACACACCCCAAACAGGAAATGAGAAATTCAAGCAAATAGACCCGTGTCTGTGTGTGCCTCGGAGAGAAAGACTCGCGGGGAGGAATGCAGATAGATAGACGCCGGAGGAGGAAGTGAAATAGACACACTGAATCAAGAGGCTGTAAATGTTGGAGGTGAAAAGGCTGTTACATACTGTGTGTGTGAGGAAAGAGAGAGGAGGTGGAAGAGTATTTATAGACAGCGACCACCCCAGATGCTGCTCTACATCATCGTCCTATGACATCATCCATCCTAAGGTTGAAAAACGTCCATTTCACTGCACACTTGACCTCAGCAAGTCACCTTATATTTCTCAAAAACACCTTTCGGTGCTCATGTCAGCTCACTGGGAGTCAGACAGTGTCGTGTTTGTTTGCTCATTTCACCTGGAGGTTACACCATCAGCTTTGTGACAGATTCTGCATCACACCCTCATCGCACAGCTGTATAATGTGCTTTAGACCAGTGGTTTTCAAAGTGGGGTCCGGGGACCCCCAGGGGTCTTTAAGTGGGTTCCAGGGTGTCCCCAGCTAAAAGGGGAATCATTTATATTCACTATAATTCCATCCATAAGTAACACGATGACAGAATGTCATGTGCAATATTATTAAGGCTGTCAAAGTTAACACAATAATAATGCGTTAACGCAAATTAATTTTAAAGCTGTAGTGAAGATACTGGTATCATATGAAACTGCAAAACCTAAAGAATCCATTGGTACCAACCATGTCATACTAGCTTGTGGGGAAGGAGGATAAATAACGCTACAAACTTGCGCTACATTTTGGCGAGGAATAACTGTCGTGGACATTTTCAAAGGGGTCCCTTGACCTTTGACCTCCAGATATGTGAATGAAAATGGGTTCTATGGGTACCCACACATTTTTATGCTTAATGCAGTACCTGTGAGGGTTTCTGGACAATATTTGTCATTGTTTTGTGTTGTTAATTGATTTCCAATAATAAATAATTACATACATTTGCATAAAGCAGCATATTTGCCCACTCCCATGTTGATAAGAGTATTACATACTTGACGAATCTCCCTTTAAAAGGCATCTGTGTCCACTATTATGCAGTTGGGAAAGTACTGTCGCTCTACTGACTGATATTTGTTTGAACTCTTGTGTCATGGTTTTCTGTCTGCTGCTTTGCTTGTTTATTGCCGTCTCGCCACATCAGATCTCAGCCTTTCACGCCACTTGAGATAATTCAGCGAGAGGCTGGAGGTGGTTTTTCTCTCTTTCCACCTTGTTCTCAGAGCTCTGTGGAAGTCCTCCTTCCCTTTCAAGTCTCACAGTCATCTAACGGTCAGAGAGTGAGCACCCAGACATCCTGAGTCACTTATGATGCGGGTTCCTTTCTGTGGGGAAAGTTTGACCATGTGTGCTGCTGCGCTCCATCGTTCATTGCTCATAAACAGTAGGAGCACAGCCTGCGATGTTAAATAAACTAGAGGCCACAACATGTCGTCGCTACCGTTAACTAGAGTGAGAACAACAACCACGCTGCCAGATGAAAGGGCTGCAGCGGGTCACACCACTGTCGCTGTGACAGAAAATCCCTCTCTTGGTTTATGAGTTTAACTGGGGTTGCCGTCTATATTCCCAAACTTTTTCACCTCAAGAACCCCCAAACTGACACAAATTAGACCCCCATTTGATAAGATTTTGTCCCAGAGTCCCCCATCTGATAGGATTTTTGCTTTTAGATATTTTATTACAGAAAGTGTATGAAACCAAAACAGTCATGAGATAAGATCAGATTTATTAATACCAAAGGAAATTCTTTTGAAAGAGATAACTCAGAAATAAGGTGTATAAGAAGTAATATTAACACCAGTGCCTAATAGAATAACAATAAAAGTGAGATAAATCTAGTAAATAAGTAAACTAAAATAGAAAAGTAATATTGCACATGATATTGAAAAAGTAATAAGTAATATTAAGGGCTGTCAATCGATTAAGATATTTAACCACGATTAAATGCATGATTATCCGTAGTTAATCGTGATTAATCACACATTTTTTATCTCTTCAAAATGTGACACCCAAGACGAATAGGGTAAACATTTTAACTAATAGATATCACCATGAAACATCCCCAATTGATTACTTACATTAAGATAATTATTTTTTTGTATTACAAGTTTTTTGAAAAGTTATGATTAAATATGTAAATTAAGCATTAACTTATTCATTTTCATACATTTCCAGAACATAAATCTGAACATCGGATAAAGCCAGGTCCAAATTTTTGTTTGATTTTGTTGACATATTAGAGTCAAAGATTTATTATAGAGGGGATTTTGGATATCTCTTTGCATCATTCCATAAATCAGAAAATACTGTCAACCGCTATAAAAAAATGTAGAAAAATTCGACATGTTTTTGGGAATGAAATGTATAAATCAGGCTATGAATGATATATGAACAAACTCCCCTGTACAAACCTTCAAAATATAGAAAGGAATGATACTGGGAAGTTTGGTTAATGTAAGTGCTGCTGAAGTAGAGATTTCTGCCTCAGAGTCGGAGAAAAAACATAATTTTGGCCTTTAAAAGTACATTTTGCACAGACACAGGTGAAAAGGGTAAAAAAAACAGCGAAAAGATATTAACTTCCCCAGTTGATTACTTACATTAAAGGGACTATATGTAAGAATCAGAAATTGCTTGTTAACAGCGACACCTGTGGCCGCAATGTCAACGAAAGTCAGCGTCCTGTTGCTCGCGCTCGTGCTCGCTCTACATAGACATGAACGAGCACCGGTCTAAACAGTGAGGCGACACACGTCAGCTAACACACAATATCACTCTATATTTCACCTGCTTGGCAGTAATGTTAGCTGACCAGAGGAAGGTCTCTCCATGAATCAATGCTGATCCTAGTGTTGGCTTTTCCTACTCCAGCCTGCCGACCGCGGAGGGAACGGGGGGGGAGACAGCGACACCCGGTCTGAGACGATAATGTAACTCGCTGCGGAGCTCCGTCACTTCACAAGACACGAGAAACCTCTGTTGGTCTGGAGGAGCTGCAGCATTTATTTCTGCACAAACGTCCACTGCACATTCACTAGATATTCTCAGAGCTAAGCTAACTCTTCTGCAGTGTGTAGTGTGCGCGCGTTCACGTGGAGTTGGAGCGAGCCGAGCGCGGCGTGCAAGCAGGCAGCAGGAGCAGGCTGGAGCCTTGTGTTGGAGTCTGCGCGCTCGAGTACCCACACGCGAGCGCGCATGGGACACCGACCCGGTATGATTTATGCGCGTAATAAGTTACATATAGTCCCTTTAAGACAATTATTTTTTGAATTAGAAGTTTTCAGAAATGTTTAAATATGCAAATGAGGCATTATCTAATGCTAAGTTTTGGTGAATTTAGGAGAAATCTACAGACGCAAATAGACAAAGTAGTAAAATAAACACCTAAATGAGTATTTTGGATGTTTTTTTTCCACAAGTCTGAAAGAAGTTATGGAAGCAAAATAGCCCAAAATCTCAATGAAAAACAATGTTTTTTCCTGGGGTGTCTCGCCTTAAGTCACTGAACCTTTGCCATGTCAATACCAGCTGCGAAGCACAAACACAGACTCAGAAACCTTTGCTCAGTGTCTGAAAATATCCAGTCACACATCGGCAAGCCATCCAGGATGTAGAGGGGGAGAGTTTCCTCTTCCTGTTGCTCTTTCTGTTGGACTTTCCTGTCAGTTAGCATTAACTACTGACAGACCTTTGGGTGCCTTCCAGACTCATCCCTGAGCCATTTTTTTTTTTTTTATCTCAAGGGAGTACGATTCCTTACTGTAAAGTTCACATCCTGTACACTTGGGTGGCCGGGCAGGGGAGGCAGCATAAATTCACTCTCTGGAGCAGACACCAGCGGGTATATCTAAGAGAAAACCAGGACCACACTCAGCGGCTCAGTCACACGAGTTCATCAGGTGGTGTGAACCAGAAACCAACCACAGATAGCATCTTCCAAACTCTCACTGGACCCCGGTGGAATGCTTTATGACGTCTCTCTTTATCATCGCTGTGGTCAAAAAGCTGATCTCCCTAAATTCATTTTGTCACAGATTGCTCAGATGCCGCTGGGGAAGGCGTGCTGTGCTGTGTGTGCAGCTCAACCCTTTATGATTCAGCTGTGCCTGAAGGATATAGATGTTGAGATGGACTGGCTTGAATTAGTGCCCACTTTTGGAGTCTGGGTTCTGTTATACCTGGCCACCCATATTTCCTTTTTGTCCGTGTGTTGTGCACATGTGTTTATATGTACACTGTAGGTGTGGTGCATGTGTGAGTATGTATTGTACTGTATGCCACGGGTGATGTCAAGACTAATTTATTTGTTTGAACATTTAAAATGGAGGCAAAGAAAGAAGAGCAACAACAAAACTGAGACATACGGAAAATGAGCAAAAGCAATGGTGGAAAAAGAATTAAGATTATTTACTTTCAGTAAATGAAAGTAACGCAATGTCAAAATATTCTGCAGTCGAACATAAGTATGCACAGCAGAAAATAACCTATCTATCAAAAGTTAAAGTAGTCCTTATATAGATTTGACATTATAGTGTGCTATATATAACATATGTTTGGGCAACACGGTGGTGCAATGATTAGAGCTGTCGCCTCACAGCAAGAAGGTCCTGCGTTCGATCCCTGGTCTATGTGGATTTTGCATGTTCTCTTCCCGTGTTAGTGTGGATTTCCTCCGGGTTCTCCAGTTTCCTATCAAAATATGTTTTCCCCCCTAGAGGGGTCGCATCAGGAAGGGTATCAGGCGGAAAACCTATGCCAAATCAGTGTGCGGACCAATGACCCACAGTGGCGACCCCTAACGGGAACAGCCGAAAGACGAACAACATATATATATAATATATATTTGATTATTATGACTGGTACATTCATGAGGAAACCACATTTTAAAGTAGCTGGCTGAGAGGGAGATAATTTGACTAACTATTGTGGAGTTTAACATATAAAAAATAATCCTACTGTCTTAATTAATCATGTTTTTTTGGGTAAGATCTGCAACATGTCACTATATTATATATAATAAAAATGTAGTTGACCTGAAATGTAGTATAGAAGAAGTTTAATAAAGCATATCAGGTTAAGTACAGGTACCTCAAAATTGTACAATAAATGTAGGTTACTTTCCAATACTGGTTAAAAGTGCAAAATAACAGGTAAAGAACATATCAGAAGTTGTTAAAAAGTAGTGAATAGTAGTAAAGCTACTTAATATATAGGTATAACTTCATGAGCACGTGTGCATATATTACACACTACACGTGTGTTTGAATATGTTCTCATGGGTGTTCATGCATAATGTGATTGCGTGTGAGAGTGCATTGAATGGGAGGAGAAATGAGGAAGGATTGCATAAACCAAACACATAATCTCACCCTGCTGCCCGCTCCCAAAGTGCCCCGATCGCAGGAAATGGGTGTAAAGGAATGACTCAGCTTGCTTTGACCTCCCCCCCGACTCCCCTACGCGCCCCCCCTCTTCTTCAGGACTGCTTTAATTAGAAAAGCAACTCGTTTGTTTTTCTTCGTCTCAACACCCAGTCTGCTCCTCTCAGTCTTGAAAACGAGCGCATCCCAAGTTTGGTGATGACTCATAGCTTTCTCCTCCACCCATCATGCACTCCCTCTCTCTCTCTCTATGTGTAACTCAGCTGGCCTAGTTTATGCCTTCGATGCAGCGATATAGAAAAAAACCCCAGCTGTCACACAGATGTATGCCCTTATCATACCTGCTCAGGTGTGTCCGATCTGCTGGATACTCACAACACGCTCCAACTTTGATAGTGTCATGCTGAAACGTTTATGTTTTCACCAGTTGCTCAAGGCTAGCACACACATTCGTGCACCCGTGCTCACACACGTACACAAACACTAACATGCTGCTTCAAAGGATGGCGTGTCGTAAACAGAGGGCCAGGGAAGGAGGAATGTGTTGTTCATTGGGGAATTCAGGGCCAGTGGGGAGAGGAAGGAGGGGTGGGGGCACGCTGACCTAATGTCCCTCTGAGTGGAGGCGATGGAGGAACAGACCGCCAAGCCGAGCCGAGCCGAGCTGAGCCTTCCTCTCTGCTGTCCTAACCCTTGTACGCCCATCAATACAGCTGAGGAGGCCGCAGATCACGGCTGACTAATCTAAAACAGACCCTGTACCCAGCTAACACCTCCCCAACCTCCCATTTATCCAATAAGAAGAGTCGGGTTACCATGTGATACAGACAGTGTGTGTGTGTGTGTGTGTGTGTGTGTGTGTGTGTGTGTGTGTGTGCGTGTGTGTGCGTTCAAAGAGGATATTTCTTTCTGTCCACTGTGTCAGTTTAACGCCAGAATGTGTGATTTGTGACTTTCGTCACACCTCTCTTGATTGGAGTCAGCAGCGTTGCCCCTGTTTTACTATGTGTGTGTGTGTGTGTGCGTGTGTGGGATGAGTAATGGAGTGTGATTGAACTTAAGTTTACTCCCACTGGTGAGGTTCACAGCCTCAGCTCGGTTTATATGGAGAGCTGAAGCCCCGCCCCATTTCCCAGCATGCCTCTGTTCCACTGGCTTCTGTAACTACATGGCTGTGTCCAAAATCCTTCACTATTCATATAGTATAGTGTACCATTGTGTGGTGTCTAGTCAGACTGTTCTCATACATCGTTCGTAGCTATACCTACGAAAAGTAATGCACTGTAATTTGTATATATTTGTATGTAATCCACGTAATTGTGAACCAGGAAGTATAAAGAGAAACAAACGCCGCATAGGGAGGAGATCGGGGTGGATGGGTGGGTCAAAAAGCACCGGACTCTGTGTTGGTACCCCGTGTGAAACCAGAAGTCAACGTTGATTTGTCACGTAACTTCCAAATTTAAGTTCCGCTACTTCTGGTGTTATTTTAACCCAAACCACAATCTTTTCCTAAACCTAACTTAGTAGTTTCCTAGAGTAGAGTGCAAATTGACACGTGCAGCACGTGTTGCTGGACATTCGTAGGAAAATGCACAAAAAATGATGAATAACTTTGCGTAAGATATCATACGAACCGTTGTATGAGGATATGTTGGTCTAGTTAGCATTATATAGAGGACAACAACGATCTGACAATAAAATGTTAAAATACAATCAGTGGTAATGAAACATTTCCACTGATCAATATATATTTTTTACATTTACAATGAATCCCATAACGTGTCATGTAGGGCTGCAACTAACAATCATGCATTTTTGTTGGGAAACTATTGATTCATCGATAATTAAAATAGTTGCTGATAAATTTTCTGTTGATCGACTAATCAATGAATGAACTTACGTTTCAGCTCTAATGTCATTTGAAATGGTTCACTCACTCACAGTGACAAACCCACTGAGGATAATCTCTGTGGCTCGCCGTTTTGGTTTTAGTTTACCAACCCCATTTTCAGCAGTAGCAGCAGCAAGTAGCTGTTTTCAGCAAACTAAAGCCCCTTTCCCAATGGAAAAAACACCCACTAACATCTGGCTATTGTCTTTAGTGGGAAAGGTCACAATCGGCATTCATTCCCACACAAATAACTCTGCGGTAGTCACAGGAATTTATCGGCTCAAGCTCCGATCGGCAGTGATGGAGACATGACACCCGGGTGGACAAGCTAATTTTTGCCCCTTGCTATGTGGCGCGCATTGAAGGGAATATATAAATAACTTTAACAGGGATTTGGACAATTATTATAATTTATTAACGTACAACAACATACAATTAATATGCTCTCCTCAAAGCCATCAGACTCCAGTCAGACAACAGTAATTTTACGACACTCGATTCAAACTCGCCAAGAACAAACTAAAACTCACCAAAACCATCTTTGTTAGTCTTTTCACTCCAACAATCACCAACTCTGGTTTGGTCAACATAAACCCTTAATTCACAGAGTAAGATGTGAAAAGAAACAGACGTTATATGAGCTCCTTAAAGCCACCAGATTCCATAGACAAAAACAGTAATTTAACCCCGCTGATCGTCATAAAAGACAGAAACAAAATAAAACCGTCTTTGTTAGTCTTTCCACTGTTCCAACAACCACCAACCCTGGTTTGAGAGTTTGAAAGAGAGACTGAATAAGTAACAGATATAAAAAAGAAGTAACCACTGTGACATTTTCACCCTGTTATCCGGCGTGTTCGTGATGTCGAACATGACACACCAGAAACAAAAACAGAAAGCCATACTCGTCCGCTGGCAATGGAAAATGAGCCTATTTTTAGTGGGGTTTCCTGTGTTTAAATTACCGCGTATACATGCTAATTTTGGTGGAATAAACTGTGATGAACCCACTGGATACACATAGTTTTAGTCAAACATCTAGCTAAACATCTGGATATTTCTGTCTCAGCAATTGTTAGAGAACAGAAGCTGAGCTAACATGAATGTTAGACTTACTTATGGTTAGCCATAAAGACTTTATAGGGTGAAAACAAATCAGTGCCATCTGTTTGTCAGCTTGTTTAAGATTATTCTATCCCCAGCTGAACAAAACAAAAACTATTGATGCACATTTAAAATTGTTGTTGAGTTCAACAGAAAACCCTCAGAAATATGTTCAGAGTTTTTAGAAAAGACTGTTGACAGAAACCTCTAATTAAAAACACATTGAGTCACACATGCTAGAGCAATAGAGTGCTGCAGGGATGACGTATTTCTGTAGGCGAACCAGGAAGTTAACATCGCCCTGGTTCCCTCCACAAAAAGACAATGAGATTTTTTCCATTGGGTTTTGGATTATTGCAGAAAATAAACTCTGTGGCACACACATGTTTATGATACTTACAAGTTTTGTTCTGCAAGATAATCTTCATAAATGAAGACCACTTCTATGATTTTTGAAGTGTAAATGCAATCACCAGTAGTAAAAAGCTAATGTTAGGCTATAAACCACGGATGTGTAAAGAGAACTGGATACAGCGTTGGAAGCGGGCTCCCGTTCATGAGCGCTGAAGCCAAAATGGCTCGACTGCCGATAAAGTACCCGGATCATTCGGTGATCTTCCGCATCCATTGGGCCCATAGAGCAAGCGCAGTATAGCGTTTCCTTTAACCCCGCCTCCCAGCTCTCGGTCCAGCCTCGATCTGGGTCTCATTCACATGAACGGAGGAAGGGAAATACCTCTGGATTCAGCTATTAGTGCATTTACAACTTTTAGGACCTAATGATTTATTCAAGTGTTCATACTGGGAAGTTGATTAACCTAAAAACATTTATCTGCTGAGTTACAGAGGTCTCTTTCCCAGTGTAAGTCTATGGGAAAAAAGTATTTTTGGGCCCAATGGCATCACGTGACTGACACAGAAGTTGTAGTACCGCCATTTGGTCACTACGAAAATTTGCTTCACAGCCCGGCGCTCTTCCTGGGGGCTTGCTATAAGCGAACTACACCACAGTTGCATGAGCGCGAGTATAAACAAGGAGGCTGGAAAGGTGGATGAGTCGGCGTGATGAAGTTTAGTAGGCTCATTTAGCCGCTTGTTAGCAACGGCCTTTTTAAAAGATATATAAAGGCTTCAAAATTCACGAGTGGGGTAGCAAAACATTAAAATCTCTTGTGTTAACCACAGACCTTCTTTCAGGAATCAAACTAAAAACTCATTGACTTCCAGACGAGAGAACCGGAAGTGCTAAAATGCTATCTCATTTCCGGGTTTTAGGACTCATTCCTGCAGCTCTCTATAGAGGCTATCCAAGTGCTGCTAAAGGGAATTAACTGGATCTCCTCCCCTCCCACTGTCACCATCAACCACTGATATGTTCCTCAGTTGGGATTGTGAGATTAAACCCTGCCTCTCCTCTGGGTGGAGAGTCATGGTCAATGTTGTCAGCTCCTCTCCTCTGTTTATTACCCAGGGAGATGGTAGCTGTTTATAGGGGGGAAATGTGTCCCTCTGTGTCCAGGGATAGAGAGAGAGAGAGACGCTGAGAAGAAGGAAGGAAACGGAGGGGCGGTACCGTGAGAAGGAGCCAGTCCAGAGATGTAATTGGTACCTTTCCTTTTTTAGAAAACGCTTCTTACTTACTGAGGTCCAGCAAATGAGTCAGGGCGCAGCGTGCTTTATTACCACACTCAGACACTCTCACATGCTTTATCATACTTTCCCTTTGTAGTTTCCACTTTGAAGAGGGTTTTAGTTTCTCCTCTTCCTCTTTGATCCTCCGTGTGTTAAAGCTATGATGTTAGCTGGTTATGTGCATGACAAAAGAGCACAGCCACCATCTGGTGAATGAGAGATTTTCATTTGTGAATACGACCCCAGTTGATTTTTGTATTGTAGACTATAGCAGAGGTGTGTGGTCTTTTATTCCCCATTCATTCACACCCCTACATCTGTTTTCCTCCCCTATCACAGGCCTTGTTTAGTTCAGGTGATAACTCCGGGGAGTCTTCAAAGAGCTGGCAGGGGGTTAACAGAAAGATGAGAGAGGAAAAGAAGAGACGGAGCGAGAGATATGGTTGGCTGACTCACACTGTGATAAAGATCTTGGCTTAAACTGCAGGTGTGAAGTGAGAGGGACGGCGGTGAAGGCAAGACAGGTGGAGAGGGGAAAACCTGTCAACTCACCTTCTGCATATTCAGCAGTTCAACCTTCACACGAAATCTGAGGACTCACAAATGCAAGATTTTAGTTTATATTTGTCACAATCCCGCAAAAAAAGATTCAGTGAGATAGGATGTGTGTGAGAGAGTTCTTTTACTTCTTCTTCTTCTGTATATGAGAGTGAGGACATGTCCTCCGGTCCTCACTTCTATAAAGGGCTGTTTGAGGGTTAAGATTTGAATTATGAAGTTTATTCAACGAGGTCTTAACAAACACAGAGGCACAAAAATGTGCATATGTGTGTGTGTTTTAATGCTAAATTATGTCAGCATGGGAGGATACTTATGCAATAATAGTAATCTAACTACTAAGCAAGGAATCTCTGTCTGTCTGTCTGTGTGTCCTTCGTATAGCTCTAGAACCGCTCATCCAATCTACTTCACACTTGGCGGGTGTATTGATCGGGACCCAAGGACGTGCAGTGTTGAATTTGGTGCAATTTAGTCATGCAATACATTCAATATTAATAAAATTTGAATAAACAAGCGATAGCGCTCTGTGCAGCAGCGGGGGCCGGGGCTTCAGGGCTCTGCAGACTAAGTCCAGCATGTCGTCTGCAGCAGGCGTCCAATTTTGCTGCTGGATGCTGGATATACCAACGCTACTGTGGCACCCTAAACATTAAGGCCGTTAAGGCATATTCATGCAGGAGACCTGCCAACCATCCTGTTATATTAAAAATATAGATCTTTATTAGTATAAAAATATTACTTTCATGGTTCAAACACTTCACTCAGGCATGAACAGGTTGGTTGAGAGGAGGAGCTCACAAGTTATGCGCCGGGGCGCTTACTATTGCCGACAACGTGCCGGACCACAACAGCCCGGGGTGGACAACGTTAAATAAATAAATAAAACAAAAACATAATTAATCCCATACAACAACTCCTCACTACAAAACAGAAACAAGCAAAGAAAATATACTTCAAAACCCACCTGCTATACAGCAAACGTATTCAGATTTCTCACACAGCAGCGAACCACCAGCACACACACACAAACACACACAAACACGCACACACGCACACACGCACACACGCACACACACAGAGCCACGTCAGGGTAAGATGCCTCCCAGACTCTGAGCTCGCCTATGAACAAAACATATAATTTCATTCCTTGCCAAAATGACAAAACCACAGTATTACTGTACATCAAATAGTTTACTCACAATGAAGCAAGAACGTCCACAGTTACCCTCAGCTTAACGCAGGTAACTTCAGTCAACTCCTGCTGCCTCACAAACACACACAGAGGAGACAAAGGGCTCATAGCCCGCAGCCCGCCAACAGGTGCCTTTAATCACCTAATCACTGCCAGTGCACTACATGACAGGTCCGACCAAAACAACCATCCAACAATGTCAGTTCCACAATAATACCACCAAATGGAAAAATCCCATTGGCTTTTTGTCGAGGCAACCAGGGCGATGCTAACTTCCTGGTTGGCCTACAAATATACGTTATCCCTGCACCACTCTATAGTTAAATTTTTAGGAAAAATAATGAATTAAGAAAACAAATATAATAAAACTAGTCTTAAATTGAAATGAAATGGCATCTGGGAATCAGATTTGAAATTAAAATGATAATAATAATAATAATAATCACAGCACAATTATAACTGGGGCTAGGAAGGTATGTTTGTTGATGCACAGATTCAGCACCTGGAGCAACAATGGCTTTGAGCAGCTGTGTGTTTGTGGAGCAGCAGCAGGACACCAGGGTGTGTTATTAAGGTCAGCTCCGTCTGAGTCCACAGGATTTACACCGGGTCGCCTTAGTGCTCCACTTATAATGACCAGTTGTGGCAAAAGATCAGTGGACGTATAATTGCAAATGTCATAGATGTTGTAATAAGACAGAACCCAAAATAGCGTTTCAGGGACCAGCGGCGTGGCGAATCAGCTAACATGACCTCCTTGTAAAAAAAAAGAAGAGAAAATGTTTCAGGCAGCGTTACATGAAACAGATCCATCCGTTTTTCTGCAAATAAAAGAAGACGAATCACAAGCACATGGATGCAATTAAAGAGCCAATTATGCCAAAATTGACTTATTCGCTCTGATGATGTGCAACAAAAGAATAATTTTCCGGTTACTCATGCAGTCGTATAATCGCGGCACGTGGCTTGCGTTAGTGTTAAAAGAACACCTGCTTGACCTTGAAATGCTGCAGGCATCCGTCTTCTCTCTTGCGTAACACGACGATGGATTCAAGTGCCCCCTTTTTTTTTGTCTCTTTGGATGGAGCATTTTCTGGGATGTGCTGGGCAGGAGGTGTCAGCAGTTTGTTTCAGTCCCATAAAAAGCCCGAGGGCTCGAGAGGAAGCAGCTGCTGAGAAATGAACATTGGTTAGAAGGACAAGCCTACTTGAGTTTGACTTCCCTCTGGGACTGTTCCATTAACACCGTGATAGATTTACGAGCCTCTTGACATTCGTACTCTTTGTTTGGTCATTACAGGGAAAGTAAAGCAGGTGGAATGGAGGCATTTTTAGAAACGTATTTTAATGATCTTGTCTCCTCCAACAAAACTCATGTTTTTGCTTGTTTGGGTTTGGTAATGATGCTTTTTTCATGGAGAGAAACCTTTTAAAATTCCTATTACATCTGCCGTGCCAAGATAAAACAGCACACGATGTGCCTCGGCACCATTAAAAATCAAGAGCTGGCAACAGATCTGTCTGAGAGGTGAGACAAAAGGGGATTCAATTATGTTGATCGTGTTTCATTTTACTTTGTTTATGTGCTTTCTTTCCAAACAAGCACTCTCTGTGTGTTGGCTTGCAGGACGAAAATTCCTGTGCTTTCCAGAGGAACCCTGGGTAACCAGCTTTGGAACAAGATAGCACAGATCACTGTCACCTTGTTAGCAGCACACGCACCCCCCCCACACCACTCTCTATAGCTTATGTAAGGTATTTGACGTTGATGTGCTTGAGCCGTGGCTGCGTGTCAGTGGGTTCAGTGTTTTCATGTGCATGTGTGCAGTATGTGTGTGTTTAATTTTCCATGTAGTCACTGCCCTTAAGTCTGGGACTTACCAACGGGTCTGGACCTGCTCTCCTCACTCCCAATTCAAGCCTCGTGGGCTGCCAGTAATCCCTTGAGTACTGAGGGAGAGGGGTGGGGCTGAGAGGGTGGGGGTGGACGAGGAGATAGTAAAAAAAAATGTTGGTATGGCGTGCATCCCAACAGGTAAAGGCTGTGCCAAGAACGGGGCTGTGCGTCCGGGAAGCCCAACAGGGCTTGCTGCTCTTCTTCAGTCAGCCCTCAGTGGTCCAGAGTAAACAGGCATCCGCTGCCTGCCCAGAAATAGACCACACGCACCTGGCATACGGCACGCTTTTCCACTGGTAGATCTCTCTCCTGACACTGGACAGTTGTTGCCAGTGGACAATCGGGTTTTATAAAATGTGCTGAAAGAAGCATGATGTGTATTCTGTGCATGCTGAGTGAGGTATATCCCCAACCACAAAGGATTCCTCCATCCCGACAGTGGTCAGCAATTTTTTTTTATGGTTCTTAAGATTATCTTTCCAGATATTCCTGTGGTGTGAGGTATGTTAAGAGTGGTTTTTACATCCCCCGATCGGGTTGGAAGTCCATCCTGACCGCATCGATCTCAAATTGCAAATATTAAACATGTTCAGTGTTTACAGTCGGACATCCTGTCGCGTGTGGGGAACCTCGAGGACAGCAGTCATGTCAAGAAGGGGAGCCCAAAATTGCAATATCTGATCTGAGATCTGCTGCCCGACGATCTATCCTAACCTAAAATATTTAAGATGGGAGAGGACTATAGCCAATTGAGAACCAAGCTGAGTGAAGCGGAAGGACAACAACTGCCGTCATGGCGGCCGCGGCTAATGCAAAACACAAAGTAGATGGACCTCAGAAATGGAGGACCAACACGAGTGTTTATTTAACGTGTCTCCATGACCTCATCCATATTTTTCTTTTTTTCTTCGTGAATTTTCAGAACAAAGTAAAAACTAACATCATTAATTCTTCCTGCCCGTCGTCCGCCATGTTTGTTTACACTAAAGTCACGTTTGATAGAGAGATTATGCGATATTTTGAGAGTCGGGCCTCTTGTTGTTCATGAATGAATCTGTTAGTGTGTGGTGTTTAGGCTGTTTTGGCCAAATCGTTGCTCTCCACACACTATAGGAACAAAACTGTTAAATTTATCATTACATGTTGTTATGTGTGGGCTCTCTCACACTTTAAACACCTGGTCAGATTTGAAAACTCTTTTAGTGTGGGCCAGAAGTAGAAGAGTAGTGTAGGAGGTGTTGCAGTTACACAGTCATAAAACATTTCATTCATGTTTTCCTGTAATGAACAAGACAAAACTGCACTTCTCAGTGGTGACGGCATTCGTGTCCACAACACGCTAGGTGTGCTTGTTGTTGCTCATTTCGTAAAATGTTCTCTCCCCTTGCCGGAATTAAAACACACACATGCATGCACTGACAAGTGCAACACACACACACACACACACCTTTACAACACAGCTCTCTGACAAGTGGAAACATCGCATGCGGTTTTATTTTGCTCACAAAAACCTTCCCTCTCACGTGATAATTTAACATCAATGTTTATTTCAAATTGTTAAAATATTTACAAATTTCAAATTGTAAGTGCACTATAAAGTTTTTGGAGTTGTTCTTTAGTTGTGCAAAAAGCATCACACTTCAGATGAAAGTTAAAAACCTGAAATAAAAGGCAATAAATTGCCCCTAATTCACTGTGGCGATAAAAAACAAACAGCAAAATGTGTGTATTGAGTCTGAATGGCTTCCCTAAAACCAACACCACAACCACATCCCCTGACCCTCGCCATCTAGAGACAACAAGCTGGCTGTGAAGCCCGAGATGGAGGAAAAACATGGTGTCATCACTCTTACAACCACTGGTATTACTCATGGCTCTGACAGCACGGGAGGCTTCATAAAAGGACAAACTGGCATTCAACTATGAAAACAAAAAAAGCTTTCTATAAATCACGTGGGTTGAAAAAACAAACAAAGTAAAAGTGATGGACGGTTCGTGTGAAACTCCGGCTTCTCCGTCAGAGGGAGTTTCCCCAGGTCGGACTGTCCCTGCGGTCGTCTGCTGTCCTTTACGGTGCCACTCTCTCCAAAAACACCTGTCGCATTATCGTCCAGGAAAACCCCAACAACCGCTGTGTTCCATACCTGGGATTAGCACCTTTAACTGTGACCTCATCAGGAAGATGATATGGAAATAACAGAAATGTCCCAGAAAACAAAAGTGTTCTTCCATCAAGGTCATTTTGGTCCTTTGGCATCCTTTATCCACCTTTTTGGGGGTTTTATAAATCATTTTTGATCCTTTTCCACCACTTCTTTACAGATCTGTCCCTCCAACAAATAAATTAATTCATTTCAAGACAGATATTTTTACTACTGCGAGGAAAAGTATATACACATAGAAAATGATATCTTTAATATCTATATAAAGAAGTTCATGGTTTGATGTGCGTTCATTGTGATAAGGAGGAAAGTTGGACCACGAAGATCCTGATGACTTTAAATATTCCCCTTGTCCCGTTTACCTCCGTCACATGCTCCTCTCTGTGGTCTCCAACACATCTCTGTGTATGTTTGAGCGGAGGCAGAGCAGTGTGCCGTGTTGTATTTTTAGCTACACTTGCAGGACTTCACAATCATATTGGACAGCTGCTCCACCTGAAAGTGAAAATCAACATTAGCGTGATAAATCATCTGCATCAAGAGTTGCTTTCACATAAAACGTTGTGTAAACATTTCACCTCAGAATGGAGGTTACTTGGCTGCGGTATAGATACCTTGTGTTGCCGGCCCACGTAGTAGAGGATTGGCAGTGGCTCCAGAGCCTGGGGAACACAGCAGGGCTGGGCAGAGGCTCCTGGGTTGTGATGCTTGTACAGGGCCAAAATCTGTAAACAATTATACGAGGGAGAGACATGAAAACAGAGAACTCAGCTCAGAATTCACCAACATGACGGATTTACGAGTTTGAGTTTACGATGTTCAAATCCAGGTATAAGCCACAAAGTGTTGCTTCTTGGAATAGTCTTATAGATGTCATTTACAGCCCGGTCTCCTAAAAATTACGTTCCAATACAACTAAACTGCATCATTAGATTCAGAGGGGAACGTATTTTGTCGCGGATTAAACGTATCACAAATACGTTTGTAATGATAGTCTGTGGAAAGGCTGCAACAAGTGACATAGTACAACAGGCGGCACGCAGAGCAGGTGACGTATATATCAAGTGACCGTTAATGAGAGTTACGTAGAATAATGATGAGTACAAGCGAGAAAGTGTACTATTGGTGGACGGGTCAAACAAACACAGGGCTTTCCCCCAGGAGACAACTGTTTGTGTCCCGTGTGAGAGTCAACGGTCACTTATTTTTTTGCCTAAACCTAACAAAGTAGTTATGTTGTGTTTTCGTTTTGTTTCAATTTCATAATCATTTTAAGCCAAACCATGATGTTTTTTTTACTGAACCTAACCCAGTAGTTTTGTTGCCTAAACCTAACGAAGTAGTGTTGTCGTTTTGTTTCAATTTACATGGTTAACCACGTGTTTAAAAAAAAAAAGTTTCCCTCGGAGCGTAATTGAGAATACAGTTTAGTTGTATGGGAATGTAATTTTGTAGGAGACAGGGTTGGTCATTTAATATTTGTAAATTAAAACATTTAATTGGTTGATACAAAATTTCATGGTAATCCATCCAGTAGTTGTTGAGATATTTCAGTCTGGACCAAAGTGGTTTTGGTATCAGTCAAAGTCAAAGTGCTATATTATTTTAATTGAGCCTGCAACTAATGATTACTGTCATTAACAATTAATATATCATTAGTATGTTATTTTTCTGATTAATTAAGTCGATAAAAAGTAAGAAAATTGTGAAACTAATTTAAAGGGAACATATCGTGCTCATTTTCAGGTTCATACTTGTATTTTTGGTTTCTACTAGAACATCTTTACCTGCTGTTATGTTCAAAAAACACATTATTTTTCTCATCCTGTCTGTCTGAATATACCTGTATTCACTCTCTGTCTGAAACGCTCCGTTTTAGCAACTGGTCTCTTTAAGCCCGCCTCCTGAAAACGTCAATCTGCTCTGATTGGCTTGTGAGAAAAATATGGTGATCCTTTACATAGGTAGTTCTCAAGCTGTGGACGATATATTCTAATGAGCCCTCCTGTGACATAAGAAGGGGAGCCAGATCTGAATGGCTTGTTGAATCACATGTTTTCAGCCCACAAAAAAACTGACTGGGTCGTTTTATTTCACAGTTTGTCGGTTGGTAGGAACTCCAGATACTCAAATGTATGAGCAGAAGTACTGAGAAAGTAAGTTTTTCATGATATGTCCCCTTTCAACCCTCTTAACAAGCCGTGACTCTCATACAACACAGACTTCACCCCTTCTGGTCCTTCAGTAACCAGAGGGGGAGAAAATCAAGTTGTGAGAAAGCTTTCGGTCTGAGCTGCTGCACCTTATTCAGCCATTTAATCAGATGTGGATTGCACACTACAGTGAGGTGTTGCTGCACTATACCTGAGAATATTTGTTTTCAGCATTCCAGATGTAGGTGCAGGACCCCATGCAGTAGTTGGCATTGTAGCCCGTCGGCTTGTGTATCCACTTCCAGCCCAGATCTTTCCTGAAGTCGATGTACAAGCTCCTCACGCAGCACGTCTCTGTTTGGCTGCATAGAAAACAGGAAACGTCTTTTGTGAAGTGTGTGATGAGATGGCGTAGAGATCCTTAGAGCATCGTTGCTGTAGGAGGTCTATTTTCAGTCAGTTTTAAAGCTGCACTAAAGATAGTTTTACTGTAGGATTGCACACATCCCATCATTGTACAAATTGCCAGAGGTGGGACCAAGTCATTGTTCTGCAAATCACAAGCAAGTCAAGACTGAAAAGTCCTAAACTTTGTGTTTTGAGTCCTAAACAAGTCATAATGTGCTCTTCACCAAATGTAAGGCCATTTTAACAACAGAGTAACTGTAACTAACGTAACGTTAGTTCTTCATGGTTTTCTACTACAACTTGATTGGATGCTGTCGGATTGGTTCAGACAAAGTGGATCTGGGGAATCAAGTGTTAGATAATCAAATACAAGTCCCAATAATATTCACGATAAATAAAGAGTCCAGAGTTCAACACAAAAAACACCAGTTTTCGGGGATTCAGCAATAAACAATAAAAGATATAAATTCAGTTTTTTCCCCCACAAGTAATTCCTTTTCTCAAACAAATCAATAAAGGATGTCTCAAAAAGTAAATAAACTCAACATCTCCGACGCTGTCTGAGTTACCTCTGGTACCCGGCAGTTAATCGTCTTTGTGCACACACTTTTTAAATATCATAAAACTTTGGGCTTGGGGGGAAGGTATCAAGTATTTTCAAGTCAAAGTCCAAGTGAAGTCACGAGTCACTGGTGTTAAAGTCCAAGTCGAGTTGCAAACCTTTTTTGATTTTGTCAAGTCGGGTCTAAAGTCATCAAATTTGTGACTCGAGTCTACACCTATGCAAATTGCAGCTGCATCTGAGAAGTCTTTCCCCTCCTAAACAGGACTCCTACAGTAAGATTTACTGAAGTTACCTAAATGGAAGTCTGGTGTCTGATATATTGGAGTCACTTCTCTCCCGAAGAAAGTGACAAATCAAAACGTGTGTAAAACTACAAACTCTCCCCTTTACAGCGCTCCGGTGCGGCTGTGGCTCAGAAGAAAGAGTAGGTTGGTGGTCTGAACCCCAGCTCCTCCTGTCTACACGTCAAAATGTCCTTGAGCAAGACACTGCACCCCGACTGCCTTGCATTCGGCATTGCGTCAGTGTGTGTGAATGAGAGGCACATTATAAACTGCTTCATTTTACTAAGGTTAAAATTGGTTGTGCAAATGTAGTCCATTTACCAAACAGCTATGAGTTGTGAGGTGGGTACTCAGGAGTAGTTAAAGTGTTTTAACCTGTTGCTGCCAGTGGGTTAGTTTGCCTAGTGCAGCTTTAAAAAATATAAATGAAATACAATCCAACAGAACAGTGTGATATGTGCAGGGTCGCTTACGCTGTACAGGTGTCTTTCGTCTCCGTGGAGCGTTTTTTGCGCGAGGTGAGGTGGCTGCTGCTGTTCTGAGGGATGGACATGGTCAGGATGTAGGGTGGTTGCTTTGTCATCGTTTGTAACATTCCCGTGTCTCCCCTACCGGTCTCAATCCCAGAGATGGTGAAACTGAAGCTACTGTCGACACTCGTCTGGCTGCATTCACAGAACAGCCGAAGTTGGAAACCCTGCTCATCCTCTGGTGACACAGAAATATATAACACATAGTCATTTACAAACCGGTTTATCTGTGAAGTAATGCACAAGATTGCACATGAGTTGAGCTAAACAATAAATAAAGCCTGTTTGTCTCACCGGTCCCTCTGAGCCAGTTCTGCAGGGTCTCGGTGACATCGAAGGACAGCCACTTGTCTTTCCACTTGTTGGTGACGAAGCGGGAAGCGAGGTAGCGGGCCGAGGTGTCCAGACCCTGGTACAGCTCCACCCGCTGCTCAGAAGCTATCGTGGTGTGCTTGATGAGCATCCGCAGCTCGGCGCTGGTCAGCAGGCGGTAATCCCCCACGCTGTCCCGTATCTCCGAGATGTTGAAGAACATCGGGATCTTTATGGAACTCTTGGTGGTCCCTGTGTCATTTTTTTCTGTGGGATATAAAATAATCACTTATTAGGAGATTTCACAAAACCATTTTGGACGAGCAAGTTCAGGCAAGACTTAATCTCAACACAGATAATGACTGAGGCACAATATGCTGTGAGTAAAGGCATGTTAGAGAGACAAATGGATGTGTTAAGGCCTGTCATATAATCTAGTGTTTCAAGCCAACCTTATCCATTAAGAAGGGGAGCTATTTTGAATGGGAAATGTAATTTAAATGTTCTTCTTTTAAAGCCCTTTACACACTGGGGGCGTTTCTTTTGTACAATGATTTTTCGGAACTTTCGCACCGCGAATAAAGGCATCAACCAATCACACTGCGCGCAACGGGTTGAGTTAGACCTGTATTTATGAATCAACAACACGGAGACTCCGTAGTCTGAACCTTTCAACCTTGACAAATTCAATTTTTAATTCAATTTATTTTTATAAAGCGTCAAATCATAACAGAGCTTACCTCAGGACGCTTTTCATATAGAGCAGGTCTAGACCATACTCTATAAAGGCAGCGTATACTAGAGCAGTTTTTACCTTTCACAATAAAAGCCCTAGACATATGATATTTAAATATTTAAGTATTTCACATTTCTAGTGTTGTTTATTGGTCACGCCCCCGGTGTGCAAAGTGTTCTAACTTTTTGGTCTGTGTTTTAAAGGTCTTGACACCATGGATGTATAAAGAGAACTGGATACAGCGTTGGAGGCGGGGCCCCGTTCATTCCTGTGAAAATTGCTCAGTAGTGCATGAAGTCAAAATGGCTCAACTTCTGACTGGAACAGTAACCTTCCGGCGATCTTCCGCATCCATTGGTTCTCATTCACATGAATGAAGGAGCAGAAATAACTCTGGATTCAGCTATTAGTGCATTTTACAACTTTTAGGACCTAATGATTTAAATAAGGGCTATCCAAGTGTTCGTACTGGGAAGTTGATTCATCTAAAAAAAAAAAAAAATGATCCGCTGAGTTACAGACGTCTCTTTCCCAATGTGAGTCTATGGGAAAAAGTCTTTTTGGGCACAACGGCATCACGTGACGGACACAGAAGTTGTAGTACCGCCGTTTGGCCACTACGAAAATTGGGATCAACGACTGGCGCTCTTTCGGCCGATTCAGCATGTTGAACAGCACTTGATACAGTATAACACTGCAGTTTACTACGTCATGTAACCCTGGGATGTTTGTTTCTCTGTTTTTCATAAACAAACAGAATTCAGTACACACACTAATAAAAAGGAATGGTTACTCAAGAATCTTCACTGCAGCCAAACATTCATCTCTTCCAGCTGCTGTAAAGTTGACCATAGAGAGCATTTTGTTTTCTTACAGTATTCCTGCCCATGTTTGCAACTTTTATTCCTGAGCCTGCCCATATCATGACAGCGGGAACATTCCCCCTGCAGAGGCTGATAGAAAACAGAGGCAAGCTACTGAAGGCTTTAACACCATAAATCTACCAGCGTTACATCGCAAAGGATTAAGTCGGACGGAGACGTGCAAAGATAAGCGGAAGAAGAGTGAAACACGGCGTAGAAAGAGAGAGTGATGGGAGGTTTAGAGGGGGGGTTGTAACAGGCAAAGAAAACTGAAGAATGCACTCATATGAATATAACTCACAGTTGTGAGGGGTGGGAGTGGGGGTGCTGAGAAATTGGAGATGTGTATCAATGGAGCCTGGGACCTGGCGCAGGCCCAAAACTTCTACTCTGCCTCTGCCTGCCAAAGCCGGGATTCTCTGCTCTCAAGTCCGGGAATTACTCTTTGACAGGAGCTACAATCCAGCCTGGATCCAGGCTGTACCAGGATCCTCCGTGTCACGGCTGCTTCTGTATCATTTACCAGTATCACCATCTGCGCTGTTGCTTAGGTAGTGTTTCACCCCTTGTAGTGAAGCCAAACTGAAACTGAGAAAAAAGAGCGCTGGCGTGGAGTTTAAAAGGGAAATGCGATGACAGTTTACTGGTCCCACCCAGAGCATAGTCGAATGTTTGGTTGTAAGCGCTTGAATGGAAACACGGAGCGGCTGTCACAACAGTGTACAGTATGTGAAGAGCGGTGAACTGGCCGTGATGTACCCAGCAGCAACACCAAGCACGGAAAGTCTCCAGCTACACTGAGATAAATGTGCTCAGGGTAGAAGTGGAGAAGTGTTTACGAAACAGGAAATTAAGTCACTTCCCCTAAGATGCACACCGGCTGCAGTACCATCATTACAGTGAAGCTTTATCCTCACTTCTACTTTCCAATTAACACCATCGTCTTCCTATCACTGCTCATCTGGACACTTCGAGGGTACAAAGTGTCTTCTCCAAGGCCTCGCTGTTCCAGATAGGGGTAAAGATAGCACCCCAGCCTGCGTACTAACATGGGTGTGGGGGGGATTTGTGTGTTGAATCAAGGCCTATCCGCAGGTAAGCCGGGGACAGCTGTTGTGACAGGTAGGGAGACAGCTCTGTAATTACCAGTGGGAGGAACCAGATTCCAGCAACAGGCTAAATACCTGCCTCCTTCATACATACGCTGGGCTCCACCCTCCCACAGCCCACTAGCTAGTTTCCCCACCTCACCCTGCTTTACACAGACCCCCGTTGCTACTCTTCTTCATCGTAGGTTGGCCGTAGCTTCATTTCCTCTTGAATATAATAATTACTCAGTGAGCAGTGAACTCACTTCACTCCTGAAGTGGCTGCTTTCCAAAAAAAGGGGAAAATGTTCTCTCTGTTAACGAGCTGAATTACATTTGGACCGATACCATGTCAAATGGGAGAGGTGAATTTGTGTGGGCTCCGAGGGAGGGATGTGACTGCTAATTCACTGAAGGAATCTAGCCTAAATCCACCACACAATTACCGCGATGGAGGCTAAAACTATTAAAGTTGCTGCACACAAATATGCAACCCCGCAGGCTGGTTTGGGGGTATCAGGAAAGTGTGAGTCGTCCATTAAAATGTACCGCAAATTGAAGTGACGAGCAGGATTTAATAATTAATTAATAGGAACAAACTTGTTCTCCACTTGGCTTCTTCTTTAATTGCTTTGCTCAAACACAGTCCTGTCTTTTACTCACAGAAGAGAAGAAGCTGGATTGTCTCCTAAACCCTCCTGAGGGTGTGTGTTTTGTAGTTTTTAAAGGGCGGGTCCATTATTATTATTTTTTTTTAGGTTTTTATATCATATAGCTTCCCAGTGGTGTTCTTTATGAATTCAAATCCCCAAAAATGTTGGTTGAAATACGTATGTTTTAGCATCAAAATGCTATTTTCCCAAGACCTTCTAAAATCTTTTTTCCACGTGACCTGACGTAGGTTTCTGCATGATGACGCTGCTACATGTACAGTATATATACATCCGTATAGTCAGTGTATTAACGTTACATACGGTAACTTAGATGGCGGTCGGATCGCTCCCAGTTTGGAGAAGCAGACAGGAGTACCGGCATGGAAGCTAAACAATGTACTGCTGTGGACGCCACGTTAGTTCAGATCTGAAAGTCACACAATAACACAAACAAACTAACCGATCGATGCAGCGGTAGACCAGCAACTCCTGTGTTCTGTGAGGTCAAATTACTGTTTTTATGAATGGATTCTGGTGGCTTTGAAGACCGCATTATAACGGCTTCAGTTCCCTGTCGGAGAGGGCTGTCTGATCGCGAGGTAAAGCTGTGAAAATATTCTAAATATAGCGTACACTTACACTGATATTGATTTTTTTTTTAGGTGACTAAAATTTTCTGCTGCTCCTGTTCACAGTCGCTTTACCTCGCCGTAAGACAGCTCTTTCCGACGGAGAACTGAAGCCGTTACATCGCTCTCTTCAAAGCCACCAAACTAAATTCACAAAAACATAAATTTTACCTCACAGAACGCAGAAGTATACATACAACCCCACTTCAAAAAGTCTGAAGTAACCCTTTCAGTTATTTCCAAACAGCTAATGTTGACTCAGCTAGCGTTCACATTATTCATAACCTTACTGATTAGCTTACTTTGGTAACCTACGTCACTGCTGTTTGCAATGGCTAAATGGGAGTTTCCATTTGAAAAAAAAAAAGGGACAGAACGCAGATGGAACCGCCCTTTAAATAATTGCAAAACACTTCTTGCTGGGCCTGCACACGTACACTTCCCAGAGTGCAGTGTGTTTTAAGGAGCCGTGCTGAGGGTTAAGACAGTGGATGGGTGTTCTCTGGCATTCCACAGAGGTAGGAAACACATGCTCCCCATGGGCACCGCTTGCACCGGACCTGAGTCACTCGAGATCTCAGTGGCCATCGGCCTGCCTTCCTTCCTGCCAAGCTGCCCTGTCACAAACACACTGCAAACACACTGATAATAAACTCAGGAAACCCAGCAGAGAGAGAGAGAGAGAGAAAGAGAGAGAGAGAGAGAGAGACGGGTAATCATGGGCAGAGAGATATGGGAATGAAATGGAAAATGGTCAGGGAGTAGGAGATATGATGGAGGACAAGTGACAGGATAAGCAAGGGAGAACCCAACGCTCAAATTACAGGAAACCCCCAATCCCCGAGGGACAGAGAGAGAGAACGAGACAGGGTGAGGGTGAAGGAGTGCATTTCATGTCTTCTCACATCTCATTTTTCCCTCCTGTTCTTTAGTTTTCATCTAAGCAGAACAAAATCATGCCCCTTCATTTTGAAAGTCTCCTTTGTTCTCTCTTTGGTCTGCACACTCCTGAACACGGTCCATCAACCCACTTTTGAAGTGGTGGATAAAAGAGGGATAGCGTGGATGCCTGCCTGATAGGGTGAGGAGTATAGGCATGTAGAGAACAATGGAGCAAAGAAACCAAACCAAAAAAAAAAAAAATCTGTTTATCATAATAGTTTGGGAGTCATTGCAGGTTTACAGCCAAAAACCATTTGGCTGAACAAACAGCGTATGCAGGCTAGCCAAACAAACAGCGCTAATAGAGCAGTAAAAATGCCAAAGATACCACGAAAGCAACACAAGAGCATCAGAGCAGATGCAACACACGGTCCTGCTAACGTGTAACGCCTGTGATCTCTGAACTCCTCAGGCTGCCTGGAGATGTTGGCTGGAGATCAGAAGGGGTACACATGTTGAGGGGATTTATTGACGACATTGGAACTGACCCCAGCCATCGGGCCAATGCTGATTAATTTGTGCTGTAGCTGATAAGTTTGTCCATCCCAGCGACTGATTTAAGATGTATTTATGCTGAATGCAGCAACCCAGTCGCCAGAAAATGTTACAATGTTGGCTTTGTAAAAAAATATGTAAAAAAAAAAGTTTCATATCAGCCTTGTGTCACACTTGCACAACGCACAATGCCACATGGTTAACGTTGTGAAACGATTGGTTAGGTTTAGGAAACAAAACTACTTGGTTAAGGTTAGAAAAAATACCATGGTTTGAGTTAGAGCTGCAACGATTAATCGCCAACTATTTTGACAATCGGTTTGAGTAATTTTTTTAAGAAAAAAAAAGTCTAAATTCTTTGATTCCAGCCTCTTAAATATGAATATTTTCTGGTTTCTTTACTCCTCTATGACAGTAAACTGAATATCTGTTTGGTTTCACACGGGACACAGACAGCGGCCTCCTGTGTTTGTTTGACCTATCCACCACCCCGCTTTCTTGCTTATTTTACTCATCATTATACCACCTACCTACCACATAATTTTCATACCACATGTCTTTCAATAACGGTCGCTCGATATACTACGTCATATGCTTTGACCGAATGCAAAAACATCGACATTCAACGTATCCGTGCTTTGCAGAAACTTCCAATGCAAATGTTTTTTCCTGGCGACTGGGCTATGAATTGCGGTGGGCTAATCTCTATAAACAAATTCTGCATTCATATGTTGTATCTGCAAGCGACGGGACAATATTTTACTACCGGAAGTGTTCTGGGCTCCCTTTGTAGTCCGAGTGGTATTGACAAAATCACGCTCGAGCAGGCTTTGGTTGAATGCAGGTAAAGAGTCCGCGTGGAGCGCAAAAGAGGTGGATTGCAGTCTGGGAACCCACCAGCTATTGTCTGACGATGATTTGGCTTTTTATTGGTTTAAAATAAGCTTGTAAATTGGAAGTCTTCACCCGGATATCTGCTGGCTACACCGAAACTTGAGAAATATAGCTCCTTGCCCCCAGAGGCTTATCTTTTGACAGATCGATCGGTGGGCCAACATAATGACAATGTGAAATATTGGCTTTGAACGACAAAATGTCTTAGACCTTCTTTGTTTTTTGATATATTTGTATACAGTAGTTCTCGTTCTAAAGGGCAGCTGTTGATCTCCCTCTGCCATTAGCAACTGTGACTGTAAGATCTGAACAACGTTTCAAAATGGAAACAATCATCTCCAGGATCTTTGCCTCCGTGTGTGTGTGTGTGTGTGTGTGTGTGTGTGTGTGTGTTGAGCAGTGTGCCTCAAGTGGCTGTAAATGTAGGAGCATAAATCACAGTCGTACTGTTACTTGACATTCTTACTGCCGTAGTTAAGCCATCACCAATTCTTGACGATGGGCGTCCATTTGTGCAGAACACATTAGTGATGAGTTATCTGGTACTCACCGGTCATGTTGAACTTGTGCAGCACCTTGGCGAAGTACTCCTCCTCCTCCTGCTCTGTGGAGATGTCCGTCTGGACCTGGGTCTGCTGCTCCCTCAGCATCTCCTTGGTGCTGTTGTAGAGGGACAGCAGGGTGTTGGGGATGTCCTCGTCGTCTCCAGTCTGATCTGGCGCAGGCTCTCTTGGCAAGCGCAGTTTGCTGAGGATCTGGCTCCTGATGGCCTCGATGCGCTTTTTCTTCACCATCTCCAGGTCCAGCGTCTTACACGTAGACATACCGCTTACGTTGCCCACCGTGTACACAACCATGAGCATCAAGACCGCAAGCTTCATGGTGCCAACCTGACTGTTTGCAACCGGGGATGCTTAGGGAACGGTGAATCACTCCGTGGAGAGGTGCGAGTGACGCAAGGTGTTTACACACAGCCGAACAATTAAAGCAGTGTGGAGAGTCCTCAAAGTTCAGGACGACTGGTGCCACCGCTGTCGTTGCTGCTGCTGCTGTGAAAACCACCTAACACTTGTGTCTTCTTTGCACAGACGCAGATGGAGAGAATCCCAGAGGGCAGACAGACGGCGAGTGACGAGCCGGCCTCTGACTCAGCCACACAGGTAACACAATGACGTCCCAGAAATGAGTCCAGAGCGGAGCTGTCAAATGCTAACAGAGCCCAACCAAACAAGCACACAGACAGCAGACTCAGAAGACCCTCAGCGAGTCCAAAACACTCTAACAGAGCTGGTTCTGTACTCCCAGACCAGCTTGTGATTCATATGATTTCAAGCCTCCACCCGCAATATTAAACTAACTCGAAGCGAGTATGTAAACCTCCACGTGTCAGCTCAGTGCTCACCAGGCAGTTTCTCTTTACATGTCCCCAGAGAGCAGCTGAGTGAAAGCAAAGGGAGCCGAATAACACGTACTTACTATCTGAGTGTAAGGCTTTTCAGCTGACACTGCTTCCTGTCCTCCTTGACCCACAAGGTTTCCTCACAGATCATTCAGGGTTACCCTGTACAAGGATGTGATGTCAAGTAGGCCCTCTTTAAATGTCTTTAAAGAAGAGAAAATAGCAACGATGAGTGTAAAAAATGTCCTTTCTATTTCTCTGATTCTGATCAGATGACTTTGAGTCAACCCGGAGCTAATCAAATATCCACGGTGCAGGGAAAGAATCAATAATGTAGTATTTATACATCTAACTTATTCTAAACCGGTTCACAAACGTATGCAGTCAAGCCATCAAGAATAGTCCCTACAGAGAAAAAAAAAACATCTGATAAACTTGTGTCGCTCTCCGCTCTGACTACCTCTTTTTTAGCAATAACAGCATGTGATCTGTGCACAGCTGCAGTTCACCAGAAAATGCTCTCAGCGCCTCCGACTCATGCCGACTTCACACACAGAGCAGCTGTGTCTGTAGCTCTGTCTTCATTCTCAATAATGTGATGTCTGAGATGAGCAGGGATGCTAATCAGAAGATAAAAAAACTGTCAATCAAACACTGTCCCCTTGCAACAAAAAGTTTGACACACCTTCTCTGTGTACGAGTAGCATCCAGACACAGCAGCAGTAGAAGTCCCTGTTCAGAGAGTCGGATTCTTGTCTCTTCCCTCTATCCATCCATCGGTATCACCTCGTTTATGCCCTCTGCAGCTCCTTCACACCTTCCCTCTCGAGTCTCCTCTGACACAACTCCCTATTCGCACCTCTATTTAACTCCCTGTCTCTCTCCCTTTCTCCCTCTCTCCTGATGCTTGTCAGAGCTTGCTGGTGACAAAGTGATTTGTGGAAGCTCAGCTAACTTTTCTCTTGCACTCGCTCTGCCTCTTTCTCTCTCTCTCCCCCCCCCCCCTCTAACTCTTCTTTTTTTTCTGGTTCCTGTTACTCGTCTAATAGAGCGAGGAGCTCTCCGCCCAGGAAATGAGGGTAACGGCCGCAGTGTAAAACATCTGCTGTTTAACAGAGCTCTGCTGCCTGCCTTCTGTCCACATCAGGAAGCCAGGAGCTGAACACACTGAATGACTTGACTTTAGAGGCACCAGCTCTCTGTCACACACTCTCTCTAGCCTGTCTGCCACTGACTGACATGTCAACAAGCCCTGCACGGCACCAGTGTCCCGCCAACTGACCGCCACATTTACCTGGTGGCTGTGAAGGTGAACGCCTGCCAGGCCAAAGAACTGAGCCACTTGGGACCGGCGTGTCTAAAAGTAGAAGGGTGAATTTGAAGGGATGGAGAGCCAACAGGGCTGGACTGTGTGGTGCACTGACCTACGTCTGGGTGCTTTTTAGAGGTTGGATTGTGTATTTTCAAAAGGAAGGCCAGACTAAAACAAACCGGTGATGGTTTCAATCATTCTGTCTCTGTCTGGGGGATGATTCAACAGGGAAGTAAAGACAGTAAAATGCCATGGGTTCAGTATTTGCTCTTTGGATTTTTTATGGTTTTGCCCAAATGTGTTTGTTGTTTATTGTCTTTCATTCACTGTGACAGTTATGAAGAATGAGCTATTCATCAGACACTGACAATAAACGGTGACATTTAGCAAAGGGAAACTCAGGGCAAAAATCCCCTGAAATACCAGCTACAACAACAGAAACAAAGATGACTCAAACAAAGACACCACAGACAATTTGTCCCACAGTGTCAACAGCACTATATCTCCGATTACCATTAATAATAAGAGAATAATAGAGTGTGGCTATCAGCTGTCAACAACTGTAACTTGTCATGTTGTTTGTTGGTCTGTAGGAGCTCTGATGGGTGTGCACTGCCGCCTGGTGGCCACACATGGTACATCGTTTATAGGAGCTCTGAAGGACAACTTTGGGGGTTTTGTCATCAACCTCAAGTCTTATGTTTAAATATTGTATCATATTTTTCTCATATTCTTTTAACACAAAATAATTGTGCTGTACAAATGTACACAACTATTATAACATTAGCGTTGTTGAGGTAGATGCCTCGGTAGAGCATCCAACATGAGACCCATCCCACCCAGGATACCATCTGTTTGACCCGCTGCCCTCCGGCAGACGCATAAGGTCCATCAAATCACGGACAAACAGATAAAAAAACAATTTCTACCCCACAGCCATATGTGAACTGAACACTGACAAACACTGACACCGACTGTCTGCCTGCAATAATACCAGCACTACAATACATTTACAGCTACTTTTTTGTACATGTCTCTACAGCTTTACATTACGTGTTTACATTTCAACTGCACCCTTTATATATATAGAACTACATATGTTTACATTCCAACTGCACCTTAGTTATTCCTTTGTACTTTTGTATTCCTGTATTTATTTTTTACTCAGCAACTTGCAATGTCTGATGTGCAATATCCTACTGTTTTTATAGGTCAAGCAAATACATATTTTTCTATTTATACATTACTACTATACTATTTTGTACTCTTCTTTATTTGTACTACTGTTTAATAGATGTGTATGCGCCGTCAGGATTACTATTTAATTTTGTTGTACTCTGTGCAATGACAATATAGAAATTATGTTCTATTCAATTCCAGAGAAAAGTCACAACAGACACATTTCCTGATCTTCCTCCTGTATCATTTTGTCAAATACAACACAGCAGTGATGTATTTGAAAACTGAAGATAATGAGCATTTCCTCTTTCGCTCTTTTAACTAGAGATGCATCCTGTGATAAAATTAAGGGCGTCTGAGTCACTATTAGACAAAGAGAGAGTACTAACTGAGGAAGCCACTGAACACACACTGTGCTAAATTTCGCTCCTGTTCTTGTCATGCAAATGAAGCTTAATTCAAAATCCCAAGTAAATGTAGTAACCTATTATTCTCTGCTCTCCATTGGTCTGCTAACATACTGCATGAGCCTCTGAACACAACAACCAACGTGCCTCACTGACCCCGATCAACTAACACGTCTTACCAGTCTGCCATGGGGCATTTCATACCCTCCACCACAAGCCCTCGGTGCCAGCACCTCAAGGTGTCTGTGTGTCTCTGAGCACAAGAGTGCAACATGGTCTGCTTTCCCATCATTCGCTGTGAAGTCTTAAATGATTCTGCAGAGGATCCCATTGAGCTGTGGCAAAGCCCAAAGTCTCGCCAAAGGGAGGACGCTGGGGGAAAAAAATATTCACAGTCAACAGGGAGAACAGAGCAGTCTATAAATCATGCTACCACATCAGAGTTGGTCCTGCACACATTTCATATCTGTGGCAGAGTGACATGATGCTGCAGCTTCTTTCAACAGTCTTCTTTGTAACTATTGGGCAGTGGAATGAGGCCTGCTCTGGAATTTTATTTTGGATAGCAGCTCATATATTAATAGACAAGCATTTTAAGTGCACAATACTATGAGAGCATGTTCCTATTTTAGTACATAAGCAGTGGTGGAGGAAGCACTGTCTGGGATCTTTTTTTTTTTTTTTTCAACGCAAACGCTACCGCCATGTATTTTTACTTACCATCGCAGTTCACTGTTGAATATGGTGTGCCACGCCCCCGGAAGTGATGTCATCTACATAACCCATATTTTTTTTAATCTCATACTTTTTACTTGTTCAGTGTTGTTTTTTAGTAATGTAAGTGTTTACATGTAAATAAATAAATATACTACACAAAAAATATAGCCTATTGTGCAAGTGTTATATCTATCTATCTTTAAGCTGAGTTTAGTATTGTTGTAAACTGACATCAGTGGTGGAAGGTAACTTGTACATTTAGTAAAGTACTACAATTTTGAGGTACTTGTGCTTTACTGGAGTATTTCCATGTTATGCTACTTTATACTTTTACTCTACGTCTCAATAAAATTTTAAATATTGTACTTTTTACTCCACTACATTTATCTGGCAGCTTTAGTTATTTTGCAGATTCAGATTAATAATACAGTATATATTCAACAAAATAATTATGATGTATAATGATGGATAAATAAGATAAGACTTTATTGATCCTCAGGGTGAAAATTCACAAGCTACCCAGCAGATATAGTATATAAAGTAGTAGAAATCAACTCTGCCTTTACCAGCTGCAGCATAAAAAGTAACGTAAACATTAATGCATCAATAATTATCATAGAATAATATAATATACATTAGTCTGAAAAGGGCCTGCATAATGATGAAATGGGCCTGCAAAAAGTACTCATTCTGCATAATGAGTACTTGTACTTTTAGTATATTAGTATATTTTGATGCTAATACTTTTATACTTTTACTTTTAAAGATTCAAGATTCAAGATTCAAGATTCAAGATGTTTATTGTCACGCCGGTTATACAGGTACAATCGTGTGAAATGCTTTTTGCTGGGAAGCTCCATTAAGAAAAGAAACAGTAGGTTAAGTAGCAAAGAATAACATAATAAAATAAAGTGAAAATAAAAATAATAGTGTATTTACAATAATATACAGTATAATAATAAAGGGAAAACTTGGTGTAAGGAAATATATACAAAAAAATTGAATGCAAGATTTTTTACCTATAACAGAGTATTTCTACACTGTGGTATTGGTACTTTAACTTCAGTAAAATCTCTGAGTACTTCTTCCATCACTGAGGTCAACTGAGGTCAGAAAAACGAACGGCTGCTTCCTGTTGACGTTCTCACGTCACCTGTCTCCATGGTTACAACGTAAGCGTGTTTCAACTTACGTAGCCAGCTTAGTGAATTGGTATCCTGGTCTGTTGCTCTTCTCTGCGCAGTTTCTAAGGGGTAAGTTAAACCTTGTAATGATTATTTACTATTTCTGTGTTAATGAATACACGAGGCATCGTGTCAGTGTGAAAACGGACTGAAAGTGAAGACTTGAGTTAGTCAGTTTACTGTGTAAAGTTACTGAAGAGACATACTAATAATAACCAGAGAGGGTTACCATGGTAATGACGACGCACAGGACGAGGAGACAGCAGAGGGAGGGAGTTATAGTAGCAGCAGACAGAGAGACACCTCTCATGCTTACGGACTTTTGATGGACTTAAATCACCCGCAGACTCGCTGCTGACTTGTCGATGAAGACCCTTTCAGATTCTGGCCAGGTGAGTGTGCCTCTCGTGCCGGTTGTGACACTAAAAACTGTAGTTAATAAGGTGTGCATGAGTTGGTTTTGTGTCTACAAACAATATTCTCTCTCAGGTGTCACAAGTTAAGAAAAACCCCCTTACCTAAAAGAAGTTTATTCAAGTTTGCTATCAGTATAATTCTTTTAAACTTAGAATAAGAGAGCATACTTTCAGTTTACTTTTATGTACTTATCAGAGATATACTTAACAAGTAAAAGAAAAGTATAAGTATACTTGTACACAGAAAAGTCTAATACTTGCTTTATACTGACAAGTATAAAGTCTAAGTATACTTGGCTTATACTGACAAGTATAAAGTCTAAGTATACTTGGCTCATACTGACAAGTATACCGAAAAGTCTAACTATACTTGGCTCATACTGACAAGTATACAGAAAAGTCTAACTATACTTGGTTCATACTGACATGTATACAGAAAAGTCAAAGTATACTTGGCTTATACTGACAAGTATACAGAAAAGTCTAAGTATACTTGGCTTATACTGACAAGTATACAGAAAAGTCTAAGTATACTTGGCTTATACTGACAAGTATAGTGTGCATACAGCCTACTAATGTTATTCTGTTTGGGGAATCTATTACATTTTATTGAAGTGCTGAGTGTGTTTGTCTTTTGACAGGTGACAGCTGCTAACTGCCCGATGGAGAAATATGAAAAGTTGGCCAAAATTGGCGAGGGTTCCTACGGTGTGGTGTTCAAGTGCAGACACAGAGATACTGGACAGATAGTCGCCATCAAGAAGTTTGTGGAGTCTGAAGACGACCCCGTCATTAAGAAGATTGCATTGAGAGAAATACGTATGCTGAAGGTGAGAAGAGATGAGTATCACCCAATAGTATCAAGTTGGCTCACATCTAACACCACAGGTGGCCACGTGCACGCACACACACACTCATTAAGGTATATGACCTTTTGTTGCTTTGTTAGGAATGTGTCATGCAGGTATAATTAGCCTATTCATACACAAGGCAAAGAGCTTTAAAGACATTTAAACTAGGGCTGTCAATCGACTAAGGTAGAAATTACGAAAGTAATTTGTCATATCTGTGGTTTTAACAACCTTTTTTTAAATCAGATTTATGCAAGATGTTTTTTCTAATATATTTGGCCACTACAAGTGCCAAAACATGCATGTTTCATGTCCTCTTTAAGTCTGCGTTTAAATATGGTCGGGGTTGGGGCAAACTTTAGATCCTCTATAGGTTTAATTAAACATTTTGCACTGAAACGGTGTCCATGTTCTCCGTTGGTTCTGCAGCAACTGAAACACGTGAATCTGGTCAACCTGCTGGAGGTCTTCAGGAGGAAACGACGGCTTCACTTGGTGTTTGAGTTCTGCGAGCAGACGGTGCTCAACGAGCTGGACAAACACCCTCGAGGGTAGGTCAGGGGAGTCAGGCCATGTCTGTGAGTTGTTCTGAATTACATCAGTGTGTTGTGGAAGATACTGAAGGACCATCGTCAGAGGTGTATCTCTCTTAAGAATTCATGACAAGAGTACATTTACTCATTACTAGGGTCATTTTCTCATAGAATTCTATACAATCAGACTTCTTTTAGCAGCCAGAGGAGTCGCCCCCTGCTGGCTGTTACAAAGAATGCAGGTTTAAGGCACTTCTGCATCGGCTTCACTTTTAAGAACCCGAGTTGGCCACTGGTATTCACTCTCTTTCTGAAACGCTCCGTTTTAGCGTCTGTCCCTTTAAGCCCCCCTCCTGAAAAAGCCCGGTCTGCTCTGATTGGCTTAACTGAAAAATATGGTGCACCTTTGCAAAGGTAGTTCTCAAGCTGTGGGTGATATATTCTAATGAGCCTGCATGTGACAGAGGAAGGGGAGCCACATCTGAATGGCTTGTTGAATCACAAGTTTTCTGATCTAAGCAGCCTGACTGGGTTGTCTTATTTCAACATGTTCTCATCCCAACTCCGCCCCTGTTACGCCCCTTTGCGTCACTTTATTTTCGGCATCAAAACCACTATAGTGTCCCTTGGTGTCACTTTAGGTTTAGGCAACAAAACCACTATAGTTAGGTTTAGGAAAGAACTACACGGTTGGGCTTAAAATAGGCCTTTTTCACAGAAGATATTTTGACTTGTCCCAGTAGGAAAAGCACAGGTGTACATAATGAAATTAATGATGGCTGCTTTGATTTCATGGTCCTGGTATTGTGCATGCTGACTCAGTGTCACTCTCACTGGAACACTTAAATGGAACAGAGCCATCATTAGTGTTATTAGTAACACCTGTGCTTTTCCTAATACGACAAGTCAAAATGTCTGCTGTGAGAAAAGCCCATTACTACAATTGTACAGTGATAATGTCACTGAACGTTGTGAACACGGGACATGAACAGCGGTCTCCTGGATGAAAGCCTTGTGTTTGTTGGACTGCAAAGGTGCGCCTCTCTTTACAGTTTACCATATAAATCATTGTGTGTACTTGTATTTGTTAAGAGTACTGCTTACAGGAGAAGGGCAGCAGAAACAACCAGGGTGAATTACAAAGACTGTTGCCAAGAGATTTAAAGATGTAGAGAGTTGTTGGCAGCGGAGTGAGGGAAACAGCTATTTAGGGGAAAGGCTTCTTCTTTTTGCTCCTCATGCAATCTATAGTCACAAGATAAGAGTTTTACTTTTTGTCATGTGAAGTCACACAGCAAGCCCAGGCCACCAGTTGCTGTTGGACCATTTCTCCTTTTCCCACAAGGCCGTGCAGCAGAAACTCTAGCTGCTCCTGAAAACAAAGGCGCTGTTGCTGTTAGAGACAGGCCTAAGGTTACCCAGGTGACAAGAGGGCTGTGTTAAAGCACTACTTCTGTTATTTTTTAAATAATAGACAAGGAAGACATGACTAGTAAATGGGTTTTTTGTTCTGTTCCTCTAACAACAATCAATACTCCTTTGTCTCTGCAGGGTACCAGAGGCTCAGCTGAAGAGTATAGTGTGGCAGACTCTGCAGGCTGTCAACTTCTGCCACAAGCACAACGTCAGTATATTTTCAATACTAAATTGTCATGTATTTAGTCTTTGAGCCTCTCCATACTGATCACGCAGCGACCCGTTCCTAGTGTGACAACACTATAAAAGATGGGGGACAAAAATCCAGTCTCCCCTTTACAGACACGCCCACTTTATGATAATCACATCCAGTTTGGGGCAAACCCATACTGTTTTTTGAATCCAGTGTGTTATTTTTGCCTATTCTAAAAATGGTGTATTAGATTATTTCTGCATGCTGGGGTCCCTAAACAGTCTTGGAAATACATAAATTACGACTGGAAATGAGCCCAATTGTATTCAGCAGGCGGGTTTTAAGGAGTTAACTATGTAAAAGCTAAGATATTATTCAATTAAGGGAACTTGGGTTCCTAGCACCATTTTGCATCTTAACAATAAAATACAATAAGAGTTTCCTTTTGGCCTGTGGTCCACCATTAAGTTCCAGTTTTGGTCCTCCAAGGGAAAAAGATTGGGCATCTAAACCATTCCATAAATTAACCCCACAAATTGATATAAACATGCTCTTCTTACAGTACTAAATATTTGAAAACTTGTGAGAACTGACTGAAGCGGTGCACCATCTCAAACCACAAAACATGTAAACAACTACTCAAACTCGTTTAACATAAAATTAAGCACAATTCCAAATCACAATGCGCAAACTTTGACTTTGTTTAGGCTTCAATCCCCCCAACAGTCATTTAAGTCTCAGTGACTGCGATGCCGTATTCAGTTTCAATACTGAAATGTGTACAGGTTCCTGATCTCTTGCTATTGTTCCTCCAGGTCCTTTCCTAACATAAGCCTCTTTCTCGGTCACTAAGAGACTGTGTATCACGTTGCCAAACCCTTGACGCCGAGCGTTTATGTTGCAGTGCATCCACCGTGATGTAAAGCCAGAGAACATCCTCCTCACCAAAACCGGAGTCATCAAGCTCTGTGACTTCGGCTTCGCCCGCATTCTGAGTAAGTCATCCAGAGAGCGAGTGCATTTATGTGCATTTAGTGTTAATCTGCCTCTAATGACTTATTCAACACGGAGTCTGAATGAGCTCCTGCCTCCTCACTTTCAATGTCTCAATGAATGCATGGCACCGGAGGACCGCTCAGCCACTCTGTGTCTCTGTTTACCCTTCCTGCTTTAGGTTTCCGTGTTCTGTTACCATACATTAACATGTAGTCATTCAGCATGCCTTGTAATCCCTTCCTCTACAATGTACGTGTGTTATTCAGTATTCATTATTCAGCATCTAAGTGTATGTGTGTCCTGTACAAGTTATCTCCATCTGCCTGTGTGTCGGTGTTCTCAGCGGGACCGGAGGATGACTACACAGACTACGTGGCGACCCGCTGGTACCGGGCCCCTGAGCTGCTGGTCGGGGACACTCAGTACGGGCCTCCCGTGGACATGTGGGCCCTGGGCTGCGTCTTCGCCGAGCTGCTCAACGGGAATCCACTCTGGCCGGGGAAGTCTGACGTTGACCAGCTCTACCTCATCCGAAAAACTCTAGGTACACTGAAGGGCCACAGAAATGATCCACCTATGGATGCACAAACTCACTTGCAGAATTATGACACTGCTCTCTTGATAGTTCCCATGATCGCCAGGTGGATTGAAGAGTAGAGGTTGACAGATAGTGGATTTTTAAAGGCCGATATTATAACGATAGTTTGGAGCATGTAAAAGCCGATACCAGATTTATCAACCGCTATCACACTGATGATCTCCTTTCTGACCTCAGGTGACCTGATCCCTCGCCACCAGCAGGTCTTCCGCTCCAACGTTTTCTTCAGTGGAGTCAGTATTCCTGAACCTGACACGACGGTACGACTCCTGTTACCATTAAGAATGCATAATAATGTTCTTAACAGAGAGGCGATGACGTGTGGTCAATGTTATTATTTCCCATTTATTTTTTGCTCTTAGGAGCCCTTGGAAAAGCGCTTCCACGGCGTGTCTCTTCACGCCCTCCAGGTTATGAAGGTACGTTATGTTTATGTGTGATGGAGCCTGACTGAAATGCCCACACTCCACGCTAACTCTGTACGTCTTTGTGTGAGCAGTCGTGCCTGGTGATGGACCCTTCTCTCCGGCTGTCCTGTGAAGAGCTGCTGGAGCTGCCGTACTTCCAGGAGGAAGGAGTCAACTGGGGCCGTGAGGGCGAGCGCCCGGGAAGACGACATGACAAAGGCTCCCGACGCAGGCAGCCAGGGGTACGTATGAAACATGGCGGCTTAAAGGGATAGTTCAGGTGTTTTGAAGCGGGGTTGTATGAGGTACTTACCACAGTCAGTGTATTACCAACAGTAGATGGCGGTCGGAGAAACAGACAGGATTTACCGCACGGGAGCAAAGTAATGTACTGCTGTGGACGGGGACAGCAGCAAAACGTATTTTAGCCTCCTAAAAAAAAAATCAATATCGGTGTAAGTGTACGCTATATTTAGAATATTTTTGCTGCTTTACTTAGCTGTAAAACATCCCTTTACGACGGGGAACTGAAGCCATTTTCATTGCCATACATTTGAACTTGCATGAATTCAAACTGGCGTCTCTCATAGAAGAAAGAAGAAACTACCTACTTTTTACCAACCACCTCTTAAGTAGAGAATAATTTTCTCCTATTAGTTCCTATTATTATTTTTCCTGCTAGACATCCTGATAAAGCACTATCTCAACCTGTGTCTCTCTCTCTCTCTCTCCAGGCTCAGTACCTGCCTCAGTTACCCAACAGCAACATCTCACCAGCACCGGATGTTAAGAAGCAGGTGAAGCATAAATATCACCTGCCCAACATTTAACAAAGCAACACGTTTGTGGCTGAACTGAGAAGGATGAACTTGTGCTATGCCTTGTGGAAACATCTGAATACAGTCTGGCTTGCATATATTCTTGGTGTGGCGGTGAAAAAGTGTATTTCAAGTCTATGATCACTTTCACTTGTCATGTTTGTTGACATCACTTAATGTTTCTTACACAACAATCAACAGTTAGGACATTTAAAGATGCAGGTTAGGCAACATACTTACAGTACCAAAGAATGCAAGTGTCAGTGCTGAAGACATCATTCACATCTCTACGAAATGATATTAAATAGCTCATGAAAGTCACCAGTGTGCCGTCATCACATGGACAAACGTACTGTAGTTTTCAGGTACAGTCAATGACAACAACTGATCCCCATGCAGGTTCACACCGGCTACTAAATATGTACTACATGTTATAACCTCTGAGACCTGCAGGATCAGCAGTGATTTTTTTTAAACGTGACCTCACTGTATAAAATGGTGGTGACCTCTAGGATAATCACAGCCTCATGAAACTTTACAACCACAAACTAGAGACCTAGAGCATTCAGAGGATGGATGGCTTTCCTAGCTAGATTGACAATAAGGGGTTTCCTGAGCAGTTTACACAACAGAAGCCATCTAATTGCCAAAAAATGCAATTCTTGCAGAAATCTCCAAATGTCAAAAGTTTTTGTTCCCAAATCACAGCATGACTTTTTCTCTGGTGTTCCTCAAGGTCTTGGTGTCTTAATGTGGTATTTTGGAGGGATTTTTGACCATTTTTATCAATTCATGAGTGGTAAAAAATGGTTAAATTTAGCACCAAATCTGTGTAACAAATGGTATCAACCCAAAAATGGCTGCAACAAATTATGAGACATAACAGAGCATGGGGATGGCCATCATATACTTCAATCATAATGTTCTAAGCCCTTAACACAATCTATTTTTAATCCATTCATTAATGTTTCTGATCAATGACTAGAACAACTTGACACACAGTGTTGAGCATCTCAAATTAATCTCCAGGTTCCCAGCTTTCAGATGATGCACACCACTTCTATGTGACATTTACTGTTGACCTGTTATCTCTCCCTAAAGACCCCCCTGTACCCCCCTAAAAAAGACAAAAATGGGTCTGTTAGGATTAAAGATGGTCAATAAACCGCAATAATTCTTTTATAATATTTATTTCCTGAAACATTGTATTATAAAAAATATAGAGTTAGTTACTATATAGTTAGTTTTAAGTAAAGTACACATGATGTAAATGTTGTATTATAAAACCAAAAAAGTACTGAGTATATATTGCAGTACCACATATAATGCTGTATGCTTGATATGTAAGTTCCTGGGTCTCATCAAGGTTTAATAAAAACCTGCTGTGACAGTTGACACTCAGTAATTTGATGAGTTCTTGACAGTGACACACTGGAACATACATCAACACACTGACAGCCTGACACGCAGCTTGATCGATCACCTGACCTGAACTCATCAAATTACAGATTGCTGTACGTCACTGTGCTACGGCCTGTAAACCAGTACAGTCTGTCACAACATGATTGATGGAATTTGGACAAAACACTTCTCGTTTAGACATAAAATACATTTGTATACAATTATTTTTATGTTTTTATTATGTGATTCCTGCATTTTTCTTCTTCAAAACAAAAAAAACAAAAAAAAGTGCATATAATCAGGTGAGGAAACAAAATATGAAACAAAAATGACCCCAAACAACTCTTTAAACCAATACAAAAAGACGCTGTTAAGAGGATAAATGTTGTTAACTGTTGTACAAGTGTTATATTATTTATTCCTGAGTAGCTGCAGATGAAGCTTTTATCAGCTAAAGCAAAATAAAATAAAAAGTGCCCTCTTGTGGCGAAATGCACAGCTGCACTTTGGAAGGACGGATCGCAAAAGTGGACTTTACTGCATCCAAGTGATGTGGAGTGTGAGCGTCTCTGAACAAAACACTTCACAAGACGGGAAACAAACTTAATTACAATATGATACTGAAGCTTGTTCCTGTTTGAGGTGTGCTATTACAAAACAACTACAAAATAAGCCAAACTTCCAGTATTTAGATATCTATATAGTGACAGGTGGTTTATATAAATTATACCATAATTAGACAATCGTGGAATTAATCTGCTCTTTGGGATCATTTCAGATTATTACTAATAATATAGAAGATAAACTTTGTGTATTCTGGGGGTTTAACTAAAGTCAACAAGTCAGAACATAGAGAAATACTAATGTGACATTAAAGTGTGGCAGCCTTTTTTAAATCTTTGGTATACATTTTTTAACATTTGGTAAAAGCTTATTCGAGATTATTAACTGAGAATCTTGTTGAAAAGATGACAAAGTTGTTCATAATTTTATAATAATATACCAAACATGCTGACAGAATATGTGTAAACATGATGTGAGCAGGTACGTGTAGATTAGATTAGATTAGATTAGATTAGATTAGATTAACTAAGGCACTGTTTTTAATGTCACCCTTCAATTATTATCTCAGCAAGAGTCTAGGAAATTCACCCAAATGTTTGGGTATTTATTTTTTGCTTTGGCATCATTTAAACCATTACATTTTTAATTAAAACTATCTGAGGGAGTTCAATCTAAAGACCACTGAAGTGAGCAGCCAGCTACAGGTCAGTCTTCAGAGTTACAGGCACAGGAGAAAGAATTAAATCAGTGTGCTTGATCTACATATGAAATGAGGCCCCTTGGTATCAAATGATGAACTTTTTCAGAGGTTGAAGGCCAGAAGAAAGGTTGAAAACACGGGACTATGCTGTAAAACATCGTTACCACCGGGGCGTTGCAATGATCTTGTACCTGCGAGGCAGATTTGCGAAGCTGCTGTACTCGGGGCTGAGATCCACACTGTCAGGTCCTCCGGGGCAGGACAAGGTGAAGCGCTGCAGAATGGACACCAGGAAGAGGAAGATCTCCATGCGAGCGAGGGACTCTCCGACACAAGCTCTCTTTCCTGACAGATAACCACAAACAAACCAGTCAGAATTAGAAGAATATGTACCAGTGAAAAATGATTGCAGGGACTGGTTTGGCCTCTTGAACACATCATAGCTCAGAAAAGAGCAGGACAACACTGTTGTTTTGCAAGCCACATTTTCTGAGTGAGTCAAACATAGTTGAAGGAAATGTACTTAAAGGGATAGTTCATGTATTTTGAAGTGGGGTTATATGAGGTACTGATCCATAGTCAGTGTATTACCTACAGTAGATGACGGTCGGCACGCCTCCAGTTTGGAGAAACAGACAGTTAGTACCATCTAAAATATATTTTGCTGCTGCCCCCGTCCACAGCAGTACATTGCTTTGCTTCTGTGCGGTACCTCCTGTCTGTTTCTCCAAACTGGGGGCGTGCCGACCGTCATCTACTGTAGGTAATACACTGACTATGGATCAGTACCTCAAACAACCCCACTTCAAAACACCCGAACTATCCCTTTAATAATTTACCTGCAGAGAATGGCATGAAAGCAGGATTTTTCTTGAAGCTGCCGTTCTGGTCCAGGAAGTGCTGCGGGTTGAAGGACCAGGGGGTCGCCCACTGCTTCTCCTCTTTCAGCACAGAGTGCAACAAGGGAATAATCACAGTGTCCTATTGAGAAAAGACATGATGTTAGCGTTAGACCATTTTTATACTATCTGGAAACATTCTGCATCAATAACACTTAATGTAATGAGAGCAGAATACCTTGGGGATTGTGTAGCCCCTGAAGGAGATGTCCTGGAGTGCGTAGTGAGGGATGCTCATGGGGACAATATCCATAACGCGCTGAATTTCATGGAAGACTGCGTCTGTAAAGGGGAGGGACTTCCTGTGCTCCATATAAGGACAACGCCCCGGTTCAACCACAGTGTCAATCTCCTTCTGCATTTTCTCTGCAGAATGAGAAAAAAACACGGCTATTTAACAATTAGTTGATTACTTGATTAGCAAAGCAACAAACTAACTGACTAATAGGGACAAACATTACTGAAGTTGGTCCAGTATTGAGGGAGAGCGATGTAAACGGCAGCTGCTCACAGGCTGCAATATGGTGCTATTGGGGCAAGCTGGCAGCGTAATTTACGTCCACTAAAAGTGCTTGTTTTTGCCATGACAGGCTCTGATTGTTATTATAAGTGTCTGACATTATGGAAAGAGTCTGCGTACATATTTTCTTTTACACTGCTCTCTGTGACCTACCCTGTATTTTGGGGTATTTGATCAGCACACTTAGCGCAAATCTGATAGTTGAGCTGGTGGTTTCGGTTCCTGCCAGGTACAGATTCAACACCGTCGACACCAAGTTATCGTGGTGGAACTCGGTAGTGGGAATGTGCTTCTCCTAAAGAAACGAAACAAGAGCCAATTTACCGATTTGACGATACAGCGTGCTGCAGGATCATAATTCAAGATGTTCAAATGGACTCGCGAAGCTCATCTGTGCACAGGGAGTATGTGCATTTGCATCAGTGAATAAGTATGTGTAATGAGTAAGCATGTCCACAGCAAAATGAAACAAACTTCCAGTTCACATTATTCTGGTTAATACCTGACTGAGTCTAGTGAGGAAGCAGTCGATGTAATCTCTGGGTGAGCCGGGGTCCAGCGTGTCCTGGTGTTCCTGGATCTTTTTCACAATGAACTTTTTCAGCTCTTCAACTCTGGCGAACACTTTGTGGTGTTTACCTGGCAGCCATTCCATAAGCCGAGGGAAGATATTATACATCTGTGATGGAAAATAATCATGTGAATAAGTGTTCCACAACCAGCTGTTAGGTGAGTAGAAAGTAGCTGCCAACCTTTGGTACCAGATAGAAAGGCACCGACCCTCCCTGCATAAAAACTGGAAATCATTATCATTTGACGAGTTGGGAGTGAGAACGGGTTGAACCCAACCCACCACGCCACTTCACTTTCTCTGCACCTCCTCCTCTTACCTGACCCCAGGGACTGCTGCCAAATCTCAGGGTGTCTGAGATTATCTGCAGAAGGGAGAGGAAGTGGTCGTCGTCGTAGCTGAAGCGCTGACCAAACACCAAGCAGCAGATCACGTTGGACACGGTGCAGCTCATGAAGTAGGTGGGATCAAAAGGTTTGGCTGGAGAGAAAAGGAATAACTTTCAGTATGACTGTTAAAAACTATAACGTATCTGTTTACTCAGTCTTCAATGTTGTCTTATTTACAGTTTATTTAAGGAAGTTTAAAGTCCATGAATATTGACAAGAGCCACTTTTTAGTTGTGAGTATATGACTGACGTAGAAGCACACAAACAGAGCAAACAAACCTTTGGTACTCTCTATGCGGGACACCAGGTGTTTGCTCTCCTCCTGGATCCACTCTTCCATCCCCTTGCGTCCCATCCCAAAATCTCTCAGCGTTGTCAGGGTGAAACGTCGCAACTGCCGCCAGCGCTCTCCATTACTGATCGCCAAACCTTTTGCAGATGTAGAAATGGTAATAATAAATCCGGCCTTCACATACGAGAGAAACAAAAGAATTAAAGCTTCTTACAGCGGACTAAAACCTGTCAAACTGTGACCATAAAAAAAAGAATAAAAACACACAATGTCACTTATAAAGCCACCGTCTGCATTAATATGCAGATAATAACGTCACTGTCAGAGGATGCAATAGAATACAGTCTTAAAACATTTGGCCAGAAGAGATCAGCGACACACTGTGGACTCAAACATGCCGTTATGTTACAAGTAAACACATAATCCCTGTGTTACCATAGCCCTTGGTAACTCTCATCAGGAAAGGAACAGGTCCTCTGCCATAGAAGTCATCTGCTTGGTCCACCAGCGCCTCCTTCACAGCGTCATACCCGACCAGGACCACGGAGCGCTGAGGGCCCAGGTACACCGTTATCACAGGGCCGTGGCTTTCACTGAGCTGGAGAGCAACAAAGGATGCATCTGATTCTTGTACAGACATGCAAGGAACAAACCAAAGTAAACACACCCAGAGCGCTGCAGAGAACGAACCAGATACCCCGGGACTCACCAACACGTAAGGGATAACGTACAGCGAGTCGTTCATTGTTGTGAAATAAACTTGCATCGCCCTGAAGGGGTTTATTTCACAACAATGACCCGGTAGCTGTACATTATCCCGCTTATTACACGGCTACTTACTTAAGAAATCAATCATTTTAATGCAGCAACAAATTGGTCAAAACTTAAACAGGAATTAAAATTCCAGCATATAATGTATACTGTATATGAACATTGAATTTAATAGATAGGCCCCACTGTCAATGATATCTGATCCAGCTATTTGAGTCAGTATCTGCCCGATATCCGATCTGGTAACGGTACAGGATGATCGAGAAACAGGATGAAATGACTTCAGGGACACACAGTAAATTATGAAAATGATAAAAAAATAAAAATAAAAAAATAAAATGAATAAATATATAAATAAATAAATACATTATAAAAATAAATATATAAATAAATAAATACATTATAAAAAATTAAAAAATAAACATGTAAATAAATAAATACATTATAAAAATAAATATATAAATAAATAAATACATTATAAAAATAAATAAATAAATTATAACTATAGTTTTTTCTGTACAATCACATAGAGTTTATCATGGTCTATAAAACAATAAAATAATTAATAACAAAAAAATGATATAATTTATATAATATAATAATATATATAATATAATTAGAATAACATTTTTTTTAAGTATTTTATCATTTTATGGCTTATAGTTCTTGTAGAAGGTGCTTAGGCTACTTTTCACTGGGGACATGTTAAAATTGAGCACAGGTACCAAAAAAAAGCTAAATAAAAGTATGTTAATGTGCATTATTCTTTGCTTATGTGATGAATAAGAATAAATAATTTAAGCCATTTGCTATACATATTTGGCACATTTTAAAGAAAATATGAGGGTCATGGGGACAGATATGTTGCTTCATAACAGGAGTGACCCCAGTATGTAACTTACAGGCAAGTATAGCAGTATTATCACAGTTCCAATCACTCATTCTCACCTTTAGCATAGTTTTGAATGGAGCTCTTTTGTCCAGCTGGTGCAGGTTTCCTATGACGGGCAGACTCACAGGTCCTGGAGGTAAACACACGAGTTTACGGCTCCTCACGTTAAACAGCCATATTAAAGCGATGATGAGCCACGCTAAAAGGAACGTGATAAACAACTCCATAATAATAATAATATGCACGTCTTTCCTCTGCTGTTACACTAAAGGTGTAAATCTTAAGAGAGACCCACTGATTGTATAACTACACACAGCTGCTGTCACTGCTGCTAGTCGAGCGGGTCAAACTTCAGCCTGGACTGATTTCTTGTTGATTTGCGGAAGTTGGAAAGAAACTGAGGTTACCTCGAATAACTCCCGTTCTATGAGTAGAAGGTAACCCACAAGTTGCGAAACTCTCGCGAGGCTGAGGTTGGGATTGGTTAGATGGTTGGGTAGCTAGTCTCGCGAGAGTTGTTGCAGCTTGTGGGCTACCTTCTACCCGTTCTATGAGTATGAGCCCTCTGCTGCTCAGAAACAGGATCAGAAAAACTTTGCTTTTATATAAAAGCACAGAAATATGTATATATATGTATGCATATGTATATATATATATACATATATATATATATATATATATATATTATTTTTATTTTTTTTTTTCTCATATTTCTGTGCAGAAATATTAGAAAATAGAAATAAATAAATAAATATATATATATAATATTATGTACATAATGCTACAATATATAACACAATATATGTAGAGAAATATAAATAAGAATAAAAAATTATAAGAAATATGTACAAATATGTGCACAAGACACATACAATATCTAACCACAGTATAAATAAGTAAATAAAAAAATGCTGAGATGTAGGATCAATTAAGTCTGTTAAATGAGAATTAAATAAGAATATTTCTTGAAATGTGCAGTATAAATACAGTATTAATGGCTGATTATTGTTACAGTTAAAGGTGATATAAAGAATATAACAAAATAACTTTCCAACAGGTGAATACAATTATTCATAGCAGGAAGTAATTTATTGCCATTTGTATGTATAAAAGGACTTAGTACTTTAAGGGAACAATGCATTTTTATAGCAGCAGAACATTTATAGTTGTATAAGAAAGCATGTTCACAATTAACACAGGACCAGGAATGGATTAAAATATATACAAAAAATATATATGTATGAAAAGACAACCAAAGCAAAAGACAAGAGGATTCATGATCATGCTGACGGAGGTGTCTGCTGCAGCAAACACCAACTGTACAACAAACATTAATGTGTCACAATAAAGCAAAGTATGCTGTATAATCATCCTTGTGAGGGCTTCAAGCGATGATAGGCGGTCTGAGTGGACTCTTCTCACCGCGGTGTGGCAATGATCTGGTATGTGCGAGGCATGTTGGCGAAGCCGCTGTACTCTGGAGCCAGGTTTATACTGTCGGGGCCTCCGGGGCAGGAAAAGGTGAAATTCTGCAGCAGCGACACTAAGAAGATAAAAAGCTCCATACGAGCCAGAGACTCGCCAACACAGGCTCTCTTCCCTGCGAAGAAACACAAACACAAACAAAGTGTTTGTGAAGAGTGAAGATGCTGGTATCATATAAAACTATAAAACCAAAGGAATCCATTGGTACCAACCATGTCACACTAGCTTGTCAAGAAGGAGGCTTAATAACGCTCCAAACTTATGCTAAATTTTCAATTTGTCATTTTCAAAGGAGTCCTTTGACCTGTGACCTCTAGATATGTGAATGAAAATGGATTCTATGGGTACCCACGAGTCTCCCCTTTACAGACATGCCCACTTTATGATAATCACATGCAGTTTGGGGCAAGTCATAGTCAAGTCAGCACACTGACACATTTTTCAGACTTTTTTTGACATTATTGCGCAGATCGGACATTTTTTTTTTTTGACATTTTTCAGACTTTTTTTTTTTTTACATTTTTCGAAAAACTTTTTTACAGTTTTTGGACATTTTTCAGACTTTTTAATTTTCGAATTTTTTTTTTTTTGACATTTTTCAGACTTTTTTTTACATTATTGCGCACATCGGACATTTTTTTTTTTTTTACATTTTTCTAACTTTTTTTTTTTTTTTACATTTGAATCATAATCACATGCAGTTTGGGGCAAGTCATAGTCAAGTCAGCACACAGACACACTGACAGCTGTTGTTGCCTGTTGGGCTGCAGTTTGCCATGTTATGAGTTGAGCATATATTTTTATGCTAAATGCAGTACCAGTGAGGGTTTCTTGACATTATGTTTCTTGACATTTGTTTTTTTTCAACATTATTCAAACTTTTTTTTTTTCCATTTTTCGGACATTTTTTTTTACATTTGTCAGACTTTTTTTGGGACATTTTTTAGAATTTTTTTTTTTCCATTTTTTTCCATTTTTCAGACTTTTTTTTACATTATTGCGGACATCGGACATTTTTTTTTTTCGACATTTTTCGAACTTTTTTTTTTTTTTACATTTGAATCTTAATCACATGCAGTTTGGGGCAAGTCATAGTCAAGTCAGCACACTGACACACTGACAGCTGTTGTTGCCTGTTGGGCTGCAGTTTGCCATGTTATGATTTGAGCATATATTTTTATGCTAAATGCAGTACCTGTGAGGGTTTCTTGACATTATGTTTTTTGACATTTTTTTTTTTAATTTTTCGGACATATCTTTTCTTTTTTTTTTTTTTTACATTTTTCGAAAAACTTTTTTACATTTTTTGGACATTTTTCAGACTTTTTAATTTTCGAATTTTTATTTTTTTGATATTTTTCAGACTTTTTTTTTTTTTTTTTTTACATTTTTCAGACTTTTTTTTACATTATTGCGGACATCGGACATTTTTTTTTTTCGACATTTTTCGAACTTTTTTTTTTTTTTACATTTGAATCTTAATCACATGCAGTTTGGGGCAAGTCATAGTCAAGTCAGCACACTGACACACTGACAGCTGTTGTTGCCTGTTGGGCTGCAGTTTGCCATGTTATGATTTGAGCATATATTTTTATGCTAAATGCAGTACCTGTGAGGGTTTCTTGACATTATGTTTTTTGACATTTTTTTTTTTAATTTTTCGGACATATCTTTTCTTTTTTTTTTTTTTTACATTTTTCGAAAAACTTTTTTACATTTTTTTGACATTTTTCAGACTTTTTAATTTTCGAATTTTTATTTTTTTGATATTTTTCAGACTTTTTTTTTTTTTTTTTTTTACATTTTTCAGACTTTTTTTTACATTATTGCGGACATCGGACATTTTTTTTTTTTTTACATTTGAATCTTAATCACATGCAGTTTGGGGCAAGTCATAGTCAAGTCAGCACACTGACACACTGACAGCTGTTGTTGCCTGTTGGGCTGCAGTTTGCCATGTTATGATTTGGGCATATATTTTTATGCTAAATGCAGTACCTGTGAGGGTTTCTTGACATTATGTTTCTTGACATTTTTTTTTTAAATTTTTTTTCAAACCTTTTTTTTTTTTACATTTTTCGAAAAACTTTTTTACATTTTTTTGACATTTTTCAGACTTTTTAATTTCGAACTTTTTTTTTTGACATTTTTCAGACTTTTTTTGACATTATTGTGCACATCGGACATTTTTTTTTTATTGACATTTTTCAAACTTTTTTTTTTTTTTCCATTTGAATCATAATCACATGCAGTATATACATACATTTGCATAAAGCAGCATATTTGTCCACTCCCATGTTGATAAGAGTATTAAATACTTAACAAATCTCCCTTTAAGGGACATTTTGAACAGATAAAAAAATGTGCAATTAATCAAGATGAACTATGCACAATCATGCGATTAATTGCGATTAAATAATTTAATAGATTGACAGCCCTAGTTAATATGCAAGATTTATCAACTAGCTGAAGATGTGTTTTACCTGCTGCAAATGGCAGGAATGCAGGATTTTTCTTGAAGTTGTCATTCTGGTCCAGGAAGTGCTGGGGGTTGAAGGTCCAGGGGGTCGCCCACTGTTTCTCGTCTTTCAGCACAGAGTGCAACAAGGGAATAATCACAGTGTCCTGTTGAAAAAAGACATGACATTAGTGGAATAACGCTTCTTTTTTTCTCTCATGAATATAACAGCTTGGGATGGACAGTACCTTGGGGATTGCGTAACCCCTGAAGGTGATGTCCTGGAGTGTGTAGTGAGGGAGGCTTAAGGGGACGAGATCCAGAAAGCGCTGCACCTCATGGATGACTGCGTCTGTGAAGGGGAGGGACTTCCTGTGCTCCATGCTGGGACAACGGCCTTCTCCAATCACAGTGTCAATCTCCTGCTGCATTTTCTCTGCACAAAGCAAAAAGTATTTCAACATGCTTATTCATTTACTGACCATAATGTATGTAGAACTGGTAAAATAAGACGACTGTGTCCTCCATTAGGGGACCTATGTACCCTGTATTTTGGGGTATTTGATCAGCGCACTGAGGGCATATCTGATGGTGGAGCTGGTGGTTTCTGTTCCTGCCAGGAAGAGGTTCAACACTGTAGAGACCAAGTTGTCATAGTTGAACTCAGTTGTGGGAATGTCCTTTTCCTGAGAGGATAAAGTGGTAAAAGATGCACATGATCAGTTTAAAAATACACTTCAAGCAGCAGGTGGCAGATGCCCACTTGGGCCTTTTGCTTTCTTAAAACTGGATCTTTTGAATAATTAAAATTATTCATTCATTCTGAACACGCCCACACAGTCCTGAGAAGTCTAATCAGGTCTAATCAGCCTGATTAACTGAAAACACCTGTGTGGGTGTTCGGAGGCTTTATAGGGTTATTTTAGAGTTTTAAGATGAAACTTCAGGATGAAAGTTATGGTCTCGGATTCCCTAAAAAAAACAAATGATTGTTTCCAACCTGATTGATTCGAATGAGAAAGCAGTCGATGAAGTCCCTCGGGGAGTTGGGGTCCAGCGTCTCTTTGTGCTCTTGGATCTTCATTTCGATAAACTCTCTCACCTCATCTACCTGGGCAAACATAGTGTGGTGGTGGCCGGGCAGATGCTCCATGATCCAGGGAAAGATGTTGTACATCTGGGGGGGGGAAGCACACAGCACAATGCAGCTTTGTTTCTCAGGGGATAATGAAATATTGTATATAGGACACCATCTGAAAACCCGACTAATATCAGCCTGTGACTCTCTGGCTCCCACCTCCACCTACCTGACCCAAAGGGCTGCTCATGAACTTTAAAATCTGAGATATGATGTTGAGGAGGTGCAGGAACTTCTTGTCTTCATAACCGAAGCGTTGGCCAAACACCAGGCAGCAGATCACGTTGGACACGGTGCGGCTCAACAAGAATGCAGGGTCAAACGGCTTGGCTGGAGGCAGACACAGTTGGCTTTATTAGTGACCGTTAGTTATTAAACATACTAATCAGAAGAAAAAGGTTGTGTTGGCAAGAACACAGCATCCAGTTTTACCTGCCATGCAAATGTTTTTCAAATGTCTTAAATAAAATGTTCAAACTTTGCTGGAGTTTGGACATTTTGCAGCTCACTTTGGATGTAAAGTTTGCATCTTTAAAAGATAATTTTGGTTTATTACAGCTTGGGTCCTGCCATGTCTGTGTTTTTGAACATTTGAGCCTGAAAGCACAATCCAAGGCCTTCTATGCATGACACAAAGTTATCTGGGTTACTCTCTTGCAACCTTTTTAATTTTAGACTCTTCATTCAATCATTAACTTATATTGATCAATATAAAATGTAAAAAAAAAATCAATAAAAGTATTATTTAAATTCACATGGATACGTTGATCGCCTCCAGTGAAACTATTTCCTATTTGTTCAAATGTAAATGCAGTTTAAAATGCCCTATTTGGTATCTCAGTCAATCAAGGCTGTGAGTGAAGCTTCGCTGGTTTAGCAGGTTACGTAACACATTCTGTGTTTACTTTGCACAGACTGCCATCAGAAAGAGATAAAGATTAAAGAGTGCGGCTGAAGCAGGAGAGATAAACACACCGAGCAATCCAGCAAAGCTCCCACACACTCTTTTCAGTTGTTGACCAATTATTTCATGAGTCATCTAGTTTTCTTTACGTCTGTCAGTGTAATTGGTTAAAGCTCTATTTGGCTGACAATATTCAGACCTAAAGTTTTATGATTGATAAGGTGTTTTCTTTGTTTCAGTGTCTCTCAATTCTCATTTTTTTCTGTCATATTTCATTTACTGTCCTAAAACATAGGTGAGAAACCATTTGGGACTGAAGCGATGATGTTATTTTCACGCCATGTAGTCTGCACTGACTGCAATGTAAACGCATCCGCGTGAATATACTATGCTCAGAGCTAGTGATGTAGAATAAAAAGTGAGAAAGGCCACCGCTTGGCGGGCAGGAGGGTGCACGGGTCCAACAAACACAGGACTTTCAACCAGGAGACCGGTGTTTTGTTTTGTAGGTTACGTTAGTGACGTTTGTGACGTGCTTTAATAATATAACACATCAGTTTTACAAAGTTTACAAAGTTGTCAAAGACGCTTTACATACTGTAGAGAAAAATAAAAATAACAAAAATCTAAATAAAAATAAAACATAAATGAGAAAGAGAAAAATGAAATAAAAAAAAAACGGATTCATGTTGCGTTGTTTACATATGTACTGTACTTAGTTTACGTTCTTATTCTAAAGCTAACCATGCCATTTTTCCTAAACCTTCATACACGTGTGTAATATTCACACCTTAGCAAGGGAAAAGGTGACACTGACGCACTAACCTCTGGTGGACAGGCGGGTCTATTACATGCTTTGGCGTGATACCAATTTGGATATTCAGCAATATTTATTTGAGCCAGAGTATACGGCCGTGAGCATTAAATCAAATTTAATCGACTGCATTTACCATCAACACTGATTGGACATCCACATAAAAAAGGTGGTGAATTTTCCCTTTAACATGACAGATTGTGTAACCCTGTGTATAATATGTGCCATTACAACAACAGCTGAAAACACACCTTTGAATGTATCTATGCGATCCTTCAGGTGTTTGCTCTCCTCTTGGATCCACTCTTCCATCCCCTTGCGTCCCATCCCAAAGTCTCTCAGGGTTGTGAGTGTGAAACGTCGCAGTTGGCGCCAACGCTCCCCGTTACTGATCCCCAAACCTGACAACAGGAAATGTGCAGAGCCGTGTAAATAAAGAGACATGCATGCATGAAACCATTGAAAACTCACTGAGATTTGAAGTGTCTCGTGTTACCGTAGCCTTTGGTAGCTCTGATCAGAAACGGCAGCGGCCCTCTGCCCGTGAAGTCATCGGCCCGGTCCACCAGAGCCTCCTTCACCGCGTCGTATCCGACCAGAACAACCGTCCGCTGCCAGCCCAGGTACAAGGTCATCACAGGACCATAGGTCTCACTGAGCTACAAAAAGACATGATTTGTTAAGGTAATGAACAGTCTGATGCAAATTGTATTATCTTTGTGCAAAAGTGTAATCAAAAATGTAATAGTTAAATCAAAGTGAATAGTGCTAGATAAAATCTCACCTTGAGGAAGCTTTTAAAAGGTGCATTCTTCTCCAGTTGCGGCAGGTTTCCTATGACAGGAAGTGCAATGGGTCCTGGAGGTAAACGATACTTCCTGCTGGTTGTGACTCTAAACAACCACAGCAGAGCTAAGATCAGCCCGGCCAACGCCACTGTTGCAGAAAAGTCCATAATGCTCTTCACACTTTGTCTTCTGGAGTCTTCGCTGGTCGACAGACCTCTCTTATACTCACTTTCATCCTGTGATTGGCGCTTATATCTGAATAGGTGTTTATATTTAACAGGGAGTTGGCAGAAGTGCTGCAGTAGGCCACAGGCGAGTCATGTGACTCTCCTGTCTGTTTACCTTAGTGCACCTTCACCTGCTTACTACTTTTCATTGACGAAGCGAGGCTGACAAAGCAATTATCTGACTTGAATGGACTTAAACATGTCATTTACTTCTTCTCTGGCTGGATTAACATGCTTATCCAGCCATAATGAAGCCTGGTGGCTTTTTGCCATGTACAATTACTGCCCGGCAGTTATACGCCTCTGCCAACCAGTTAGGTAGCAGTTCCATGTTTGTACAAAATGTCATCACTTTATCATTTTATCCTGTTAGACATGTGTGTGAAATTGTCATAATTAGCATATGAATTCTTGTGTTATGGCCAAAAACATGTTTTTTGAGGTCACTATGACCTTTGACAACCAAAATCTAATCAGGTCATCCTTGATTGTGCCAAATTTGAAGAAATTCGCTTAAGCCGTTCCTGAGATATCAGGAGAATGGGACGGACGTGAGGTCACAATCGAGTGCTCAAGGGATGACGGATTTTTGTAGGCCAACCAGGAAGTTAGCATCGCCCTGGTTCCCTCGACATAACATTCATCATATGATAAACATAACTGAAGGTTTGTGGTAAAAAATAAATCAGAAAAAGATGATCAAAAATGACTGCTAAGCAGAAATATTCATATTGGCAAAGGAAAGAGCCTATGTATAAAGAAATGTATAAAGAAAAGAATACAGAAATCAAGTCTGGTAAATAAATAGGGGGAAATTGCAAAGGGAAAATATTTAATAAATATATTTAATAATGAATAAATTAATTTAAAAAATACATTTTAAATGAATAAAAAAATAATTTAAAAAAATATAAATAAATTTAAGTAAAAATAAAAAAATAAAATAAAAAGGAAAATTAAATAGACAAGTAGATAAATAGGGGAATTAATACAAAGGTAAATATATAAAGTTTAATTTAACCAAAAATATCAATTTATGTCACATTTTATTTATTAATTAATGCCTACATTTATTTTAGGGCTGTCAATCGATTTTCATTCGCATATGTTGAGGTCAGAGGTCAAGAGAAGCCTTTGAAAATGACCATGCCAGTTTTTCCTCGCCAAAATTTAGAGTAAGTTTGGAGCATTATGCAGTCTATTTCGCAAGCTAGTATGACATGGTTGATACCAATGGATTTCTTAGGTTTTCTAGTTTCATATGATGCCAGTATCACACAAACGCATACACAAGTCCACATCCAGCAGCACATGAGCTATAAACCCAAGAGATTATTATTGTTTTTGCTGTGCGACAAAATCTCAGATAAGCACACACGACCATCCAGGCTCAGCGTATCATCCCTCCTCTCCAAACCTTGGCCCTGCTGTCTGCACGCCAGCCAGCAAACAGCAGATGGATGTAGAGAGAAAGACGCACGGTCATGGTGACAGCAGGATTTATTTAGAGCTCACCTTTGGACTGCATTTCATGTAGGATATGTGCAGATGGGGGTTAATGGGGGTGATTTCTGAAAGCAGGGCAAAAGGAGCAAAGTGCCAATGAAATGGTGAGAATGTGGACGAGGAGGAAATATTCACGGAGGTCAAATAAAAAAAAGTATAAAATGAACACAGCGATGAGGCAATCAGTGGAGAAACACAACTGTTAAAAGACTAAAACGTCCGTGTGGCTGTCTGGAATCATTACACCGCTCACTTAGTTAACCTCAAGTCGTCCTGTGGCATGGAAATACTGATACAACACAGACAGACAGTGTTCAGAGGAGTCAAGACCATGAATGATTTACCTGAGGAGCATGGGCATAACGCCAGGAAGAACACCTTCATTAATTTATAAATTGGACGTATAGATGACAAACGAGTGATTAATTAATGCCCTTATATTATAAAGGAATACCAACACAAGGGTTTTGATGAGAAGAAAAGGTCTCTCTCTCTCTTTCTAAAAAGCAAATCCTCCACAGTCAAATGCATCAAAGTCGGAGTCTCCTTCGAAGTCGAAGCTGTTGAAGTGCGGGGAGTCCACGTCCTGGCTGCAGGCGTGGAAGGAGCCTCCGGCGGGGAGCTCGGAGAAGCCCCCTGTGCCGTGGGCGATCTCCGGGGCTCTGGTAGCGAGGGGAGAGGAAGGGGTGCAGGAGTTGAGGTAGCCCAGAGCGGAGGAGGCCGCTGCCCCTCCCATCAGCAGGCACACCGCCCTCACCGCCCGGGCATCGCTGCTGTTGCCATGGCGAAGACAATCTGACACACGATGAGGAGGGGCCACAGAGGTGCTGCGCAGGGGCCGCCGTGGTCCACTACCTGTAGAAGTAATTTGAAAAATAATATCAACAATACATAATTAATTGGATGATTGTTTTTATTAAATACACCAAATCAGGGATTTATGCAGACTTTGAGCGAGTCAGTCATTCCCCTTTAATAGCAGCTGTTACTTGATTGCAAGCAACATGGCTGACAGAGCTAACAGTGTTTACCTGAGGGGGAGGGTGCCGTCGGAAACACGTTACAAACATCAATAAAAAAATGTGACAAACATCATGTGACAAACGGGGTGACAAACATACACTAACATACAGTAACTTACAAAACAAAACACCGGTCAACAACGGTCTCGAACACGGTGTCTCCTGGTTAAAAGTCGGGTGTTTGTTGGACCCATCCACCTCTCCAACCGCCCACCATAAGTGGTCTTTCTTGCTTTTTATTCTACGTCACTAGCTATGAGCATAGCATTTATACGTGGGTGCTTTTACATTGCAATCAGTACAGGATACATGGGGTACAAATGAAGGGCAGAAATCAAGAAAGGCGTACTTTTTGCACGCTAAACACCTTGCGCATCATCGTGGCATTTATACGCCTTTTTCAACGGGCTGCACATGCACGAATATTCACTAAAAGCACGCGCGGCCGGCCCGGCTATGTCAACAAAGCCCGGAGAAATTTGGATCACAATACACACAGGGGGAGAGTGACTTAATTATCTGCTCAGGTTGACATTACTCCTCTATATCTTTACATAGACAATAGTTGTTTACTTCTATATTAATGCTCTGGATATTGAATTTAGCACCTTTAAGTGGTGAAGATGTTTTCTTCATTTGCTTTCTTTTTCTAAAATGAGCTCTTTCAGCCACCGAACTATATGCAGCTTTAAGCTGTGAGTTATTACATCCTGATAGCGGACCTTGGCTGAGGCTTCTCTCTCTGAAGGAGCCTCCCCGCTCAGGGACTCGAAACAAAGGAGGGGTGCCCTCGCCAACCCTGGGTGACCCAGGGTCTTTATCACTGAAGGAGTCGGGCAGGGGGTCTCTGTCGGTGATGCAGGGAGTGATGCTGCGCTGTCTCTGAAGGGTCAGGGGTGACATGACACCCTAGAGAATGAGACAAACACAAGGTTATTATATCACAGAGATACACTGTGTAGCTGTAACACAGAAGCCTCACAAGAATTCCCTTTTGATGTTTGTAGATATTACATGTTTTTAAGATTTCTCAGATATCAGAAACATGTGTATAAACTTAGAAATGAGAGGTGAGGTGTTGAGATGAAGACATGAAAACAAGGCTCAAAACTGCTGACTCACCTCTCTCACTTTCCTGATCAAGTTCAGCCACATACTGTGAAAGGTAAAATGACGAGTCATTATTTTTGAATCAGAGCCAGGCCTGTTCAAATGGCAACACAAGAGAAAGTGCAGTATTGCCCCCAATCTGATAACCATCTGCGGTAAACATGTCTGATAGTGAGTGGGACAAAGGAGGCCTAAATTCCAGCATGTGCATGTTAATATGTCACCATGTGCAGTTAAAATAATAATATGACTGATAATGAGTGGGACAAAGGAGGCCTAAATTCCAACATGTGTGCGCCAATATGTCACCATGTGCAGTTAACATCTGATAATGAGTGGGCTAAAGGACATGAATCCAGTGTGATTGTGTAAGAGACAGACTCACTTGCAGTCATCTGGGTTTTCAGTGAGGAGCAGCAGGAACTTGTTCTGCGGCAGGATGAGGGCGAAGCAGCAGTCCCTCCTGCCCCCTGGAGGCAACTTGGGCAGGTCGAGGATTTCTCGTCCCTCTACAATCGACTCACAATTGGTTTGTAGCGCCACCAGCTGGTCTGGAGGGGACTCTGCATCGCGGCACACCAACAGGCTTCCCTCCAGGGTCAGCACAAGGTACCTCTCCTTCCACTGCTTAAACATGAAGCCCCCTGCAGCAAAATAAAAGACACAGAGAGAGGCATGTCTGTAGGAGCTGGAGTTTGTCTGTTTATTTTTGCTTTTGTTATCTTGGGTGATTCATGGAGTGACAGAATACTGTAGATGAAAATAGATGTGAAAATATGGACAGAAGATTGTTTTTTAGGACTAATAGTCTATAGCTATGTTAGCAGCTCTGAGGCCTACTCTGGCACAGCGGTGCTTTGAGCTAGATTCTAATGCTAGCATGGCAACATGCTCACAACATGGATGTTTTATAAGAATACCGGATCCAAAGATGGTGCCTATTCAATCCAATGATGATTGGGTCGTGTCTAGAAGGTAACCCGCAAATTGCAAAACTTCTGGGGTATGCGGCACTCTGAATGATGGTACATGTCCACAGACTCCGTCCTTTCCACGCTTCCCATTCATTGTCTATGTAAGCCGCCGTGCAATGCATTCTGGTAGCGTGGCGGCGCGATTCGAGAAACGCACCGTCACGTCAGCCGCTCCTCATTTGTATAAAGTTGAGGTCTGGGCCACTAGGGGCGTCCGGTTCGACTCGCCGCCTCTGGAAACTCTCAAGAAACTTTTGAACTAAACTAAACTTCTAAGCCTAAAGAAGTTGTAGTTTTGTTGCCTAAACCTAAAGAAGTTGTAGTTTTGTTGCCTAAACCTAACGAAATTGAAGTTTTATTGCCTAAACCTAAAGAAGTTGTGGTTTTGTTGCCTAAACCTAAAGAAGTTGTAGTTTTATTGCCTAAACCTAAAGAAGCTGTAGTTTTTGTGGCCTGAATCGGGTGCCAATTTCAAGTAAGGGCTGCTCTAAAGCTGAATGAAAAAATGAAACAATGACAGAAACAAGCAAATGGGGAAAAAGCAACTGCATGTGGCCTGAAATCTGAAATAACTGGAGAAATGTAAACTAGACATTGACAGTATAATGCTCAGAGCAGCATGAAGATGTGAAAGTTGTATAGTTATAATGTAAATCTCCCTGTCCTTGCAAGCAGCCATCCAGGGCAACTTTGATGTGCAAAAACGAAAGGAACAGCTTCTGTTTTTGTGAGTTTTCAGGACAGGACACACATGATGCCGTTAGATTGTAAGTGCCCCAGTCAGCCATCCATTGTGTAATAATGATAATAGATGGCGAGCACATGCTGATGGACGGGGAAGATGTGCTCTATTTCTCAATACAGAGGATTAAAGATGAACAGGTGGAGAGGGGGAGAGATAGAGGTATAGGAGTTTAGATGGAGTGCTATTATCATGGCATCTACTTGGAAACACTGATGTGCCAACAACTTTATAGATTTTGCCTTATAAAACATTACTGTTGAGGTATTTTACTATTATTAGTCCACAGTTAAGAGAGAAAGATAATACTTTTCATTGCTAGTAAACTAAGCTACTGTGACGCCACTATCAAATGAAATCAATGGCGATATAAAACAGATGTAATACAAGCACAAAGACATCGGCTGAATCCTTGAAAACAAACATCTCGTCATTCTGTTAAAACACATCTGGGAGCGATTCAATCATTGTTAGGTCTACAGCTGTTCTTAGAAGAATAAAATACCAAATATTTACTACTCCATTAGAGGGAATATCACAAACACAAGTTTAATACACTCAATAAGTCTAAAATTGTCTAAAAAAAAAGACTGAAAAGTGTCATTTTGTCAACTCAAGGCCTGAGATCCCTCAAAAAGTATAAAAAATTGTTTGAATTTTGGCTGTCAATAATGTTGGAAGGACAGTTTTTTTTGTGTTTCACCACATTTTGAACGGCATTTCAGATTGAAAATCTTGACCAAATTAGTTTAGTTTGTGAAGGGACAGTGCAAATTAATAAATACGCATGGTATAAAAAATGCCAGAATTAGCCAAAAAAGGCTATTTTTCATCCGTTGTCCCTGGCCAAGGTGTTACAGAAGCCATCCTAAAATGCATCATAACACATGACATCAACTCTGATCATTCACTGTCTGCTTGTCAGATTCAAAGTAGAAACTGCAGTCAAACAGGTGGATAGGGAGAGTATTTAAAAAAAAAACACTGTGCATCAAGTAACCCACATTTAATGTTGAACATTTTTTATAGAATGAGCACAAACATGAAGCAAACAATCAGACAAAGAAATACAGTCCATCACCCACTAATTAAGGCCGAGAAGGAAGGAATCAAAGTAGGCCTACCATATTTCCTGAGGAAGCCTCGATGAACGCCTGCTGTGCTCATGCCTGTGGTCATCACAGCAACAGGGACTAAATGAGAGGGAGAGCATTTGATGCTGAAAAATAGGGTAATAGAGAGAGAGAGAGAGAGAGAGAGAGAGAGAATAATCCCCAGCCTTCCTTCCTTAAACCCGTGCTGTTGTGAGTGGAATTGGAACCGTTCCCGCTTATGCACACATAAACATCATATGAGCGTAAGAGCCAAATAATCATAACAGCAATGGATAAATCCCACCAGAAAGATCCCATGATTTTCATGGCGGCCATCACCAGCTGTCTCGCTCGACTCTTCCCACACTGCTCCTCTCGCACAGATTGAAGCCTCTATTCGTAGTCTTGCCCACAACATATGGACGATTCATAATAGCTCATCATTAAACCGTCATCAAACCAGTGTATCTCTGTGCCCTTCGATGGCCTCTGAACAAGGGCTTGGGTCACCTCCCGCTCAGGCAGATTAAAACAGAGGGATTATTATTCTTGCACAGCTGGAAGCCTGTTGTTGCAGTGCGGTGGATAGGCCCAACCAAGATTTTAATCTGCCCAGACCTGGGATATGTGCCCTCCTACAACAACCTCCAAGATATTAACTGATTTTCAATGTCATTTATCCAAGCGGGATTACAAGTCATTGTCTCGGCCTGTGTTAGCTTATCACAGTAAGAATAACATTATGTAACAAGAGGGATCTAAGACAAACACTATCACACCACGAGGTCATAATATCTGATGGGTACGGAAGTGTAATGTATTCACTTGAGAAAAAAAATATGTGTCCTGTTTTTTCTGAATTAACAATATACCTCAAAGAAGCTCTCTTTACTTGAGAGTTTGTTTTCACGGAAGCAAACGTGCCCTGCCTGTTTAGTTTCATCCAGTTTTATTTTGGCTTGGGTTTGAGACATTGTGAGATTACTTGTGTCTTTGGTAAAACTAACCATCATGTATAAATGGTAAATTGATAGTTAATTAAACGTAGTTAAAGTGGCAGTAGGCAGTACATTTTTGGCATCATTGGGCAAAAATTCCGTAATAACCTTTCAGCATATTGTAATTCAAGTGTTCTGAGAGATAACTAGACTTCTGCTCCTCCTCATGTCTCTGTTTTCAGGCTTTAAAAAATCTAGCCCGTGACGGGAGACTTTGATCAATCACAGGTCATTTCAGTGAGCGAGCGTTCCTATTAGCTGTGCCCCGATCTCGCGACCGGAACTTGGCATTCCTTCACCAGATTTCACAATGGCGGCGGCGTCACAAACTTTCTCACATTTACAGCTAAACAGTAACTACAAGATGATTCTGAAAACATTTGAGGAGAGAAATAGGTATTAACGTAACATAATATTGATTCATATTTGATCAGCGCTGCCTAGTTTGACCGTTTGGTCAGAGTTCGCGAGTGATTGACAGCCGGCTCTCATAGACAGCAGACCTCAGATCAGCTCTTACTGCTTGTTATCTTCCGGTCTGTGAAATCTTGTAGATGCCGTTAGGAGCACTGGAGGACACAGAGGAACAGGATTTTTGTCAGGTTAGATAGATAGATAGATAGATAGATAGATAGATAGATAGATAGATAGATAGATAGATAGATAGATAGATAGATAGATAGATAGTAACTTTATTGATCCCGAGGGAAATTCAAGTTTCCAGCATCACAGTTCCATAGTGCAAACATATTAGTAAAAACGTCACAGGTGAGTAGTACACATATTAGTAAAACGACACAAGTAGTAACAAGACACATGTAAGTAATACAGAGTATAAAACAAAATATGCAATGTGCAGAAGAACTGTTAAAAATGAGTATAGTGCAGGGTAAACAACTGAGATACAGGACTATTTAAAAGAGAAGTGAATGTAGTGCAGAAAGTGATATAGTGCTGGGTGATTAAGTATAGGAGATATAGATATTAAGAAATGTCAGATATGGAGTATAATTCAGGATAAGAACTGAGGTAGAGAAGTTTTTTGTAGTGTGCGGAATTAAAGTGGCTCAGTCTATTAAAGTGCACTGTGTACAATATCCTGAAAGGTTATTATGGAATTTTTGCAAAAAAAAAATATGCCAAAAAATTGTTGCCTACTGCCGCTTTAAGTTAGAAAACGTAGGCTATCGAACGTTAGGCGTTAGTGACAATGTAGCCTCGTTAGCTTAGCAGTAACTTTCACACATTCACTGCACACCGAACAGTCCAACAGCCACAAAACGCGTTAGTCCTGCTTTCTCCGTAAAGTAGTTCATCAGATACAACCGGAGTGAACCACCAGAGCCCGTATGTATGGATTAACTAGTTTAATTGGACTTTGTGAAATTTTCGGGACGTCTCATCTCATAGCCAAGAATGCTAAATGAAGTTAGCGTGCTAGCTGGAACGTAAGCGGAGGTTTTTAACGGAGTGTGACTGCAGGAAAAAATGTCTAAAGTTGAAACGCTGAGAGCTTTTGTCAACCAGCGACTAACTGCGGCTGCTGAAGAGATATTTGAGCTGTTTGAAAGAACGCTAGCAGAGTACGAGGAGGAACTGTGTCGTTTAAAAGAGGAGAACAAGCGACAGAGGAGACTGGACGCTGTTTTCAACCCTGAAGTCCGGCTACACAGAGCAGGTCTGTACAGCTTCACTGTTTTATTATCACTTATAACTGCTGAGAAACCAGTGGAGGAAGTATTCAGATCCTTTACTGAAGTAAAAGTACTAATACTACACTCTGTTACAAGATCTTGTATACCATCTATGGTTACAAGTAAAAGTAGCTTTGGTCCAGGACTACTTCCGGTCAGCTACTGCATTAACAAACATTGCAACAGGAAATACAAAGGGACCCATTGAGAATGTTTCTGTTGTCATGATTGTGAAGGTCTCTAATCAGGCAAATGTACTTTAACTATTTAAAGTAAAAGTACACACACTTGGGTTGATTTATTTATCAATTTTATTTAGGCAGGTCTGTACAGTTTCATTGTTTTATTATCACTTATAACTGCTGAGAAACCAGTTGAGGAAGTATTCAGATCCTTTACTGAAGTAAAAGTACTAATACCAAATCCTCTGTTACAAGATCTTATATAGCGTCTATGGTTACAAGTAAAAGTCTATGAAAATGTAACATAAAGGCAAAGTCCCTCCACTTCCGGTGGACCCCATGGGACCTTATGGTGCCTTCAAATGAAACTCGTGAGCTTGTGTTTACAACATGGGAACGTGTACACATTTTTTTTATATGGCTTTCTTTATTGAACACATGATACATAGACAAAAATAATTACATATATATTTCATAATGCCAGAGATTATATACAGTTTATATACATCATATTATATTCATTTTGTAACTTAAAGGTCTTAATGGCTTTTTTATTTTTTAACATTCGGTAAGATGGTTCTATATTGTTTGAATTCATAAATAAAATGCAGGAAAGTTGGCTTGGTTCCTGACCATTTTTTCCTATGAATATGACATTTTTCAAAAAATAATAAATAATTGTATGATATACAGCATGTTATTTTCAGTCTCATCTTGACTAAAATATAGCATTACATCAAACATGTTTGTTTGTTTATTTTGTAGAAAGTTGGCTCATCAATCCAGGACATTCATACACAGAGAAAAAGTAGATGGGAAATACTCTTTTTTTCAAGTCCACAGAAATCACACTCATAATCAATATCCAGCTTGAATCTTTCCAACACAACTTTTACTGGGTAAATTAAATCTAATATCTTGAAAGACACTTCCTTAAGTTTGTTTTTGTTACAGTATTTATCACACATTTTCCAAGCTTTTTCCCAAGGTATATCATCAAATAAGGAAAACCAAAAACATCTAGATGAAGGGACAGAAACATAACTGAGTGTGCTCCTAATATTTTTGTTAGAGCACTTCTCTTTCAGTACCTCCAATGTAAATATTTTCTACACAATCTTCTGAATCAAAAGGTTGATCAACAGTACCAGGGATGTGTCGACGTATAAGGACATTTTCTGGTATCGCATCTAAAACACTAGCATACTCCTTTGATTTTTCAGGAATTTTGAATTTATCAAGAAATTCTTTATAAGATAACAAATAACCATTTTTATTAAGTAATTGGCCAACTGTCAGTATGCAATGAGCCATTTATATCCACATGGAGAGCAGGTCCTCTCTTCACGGTGCTGGCCGCCATGTTTCTACAGTAGCCCAGAACGGACAAACCCCTATGTTAACTTTACCTTCTTTGGCCGGAGTCAACAACGTTACTCGCTCCGGATTTCACCCCCATCCCTCCACTCAGCCGCCGGGAAACAAGACACGGGAAACCTCTGTTAGTCAGTCGGTCTTGAGTTCTAGATAGGGCCATTCATGTTTTGACGTCAGCCACCGTAGTTCTTCTACATGCTTGGCACACAGGAGAGGTTGCAATCTGCAACCTGTTGTTTCATACTTCTTATGAATATAATCCAATTAATCTTATTTCCATGTATGTGTTTTGTATATACAGTACAGTTTGTTTGCACCTTATTTTGAAAACTGGACATAGTCACACGTGTATACTTCCGCTAACTCCGCCAAATCCGTCTCTAGCTCTCCAGTCAGCTCCGTTCTCTTTATACATCCATGGTCAGCTCCATCGGGCCGTTTGGATACATTTAACATAAATGTCAGTATATGGGTGCTCTACAGTTGTAGCGTTGGCTGATTTGACCACGGAGATGAGATTGACGGCTGGCTTGACCGCACGTTACCGCAATACGATATTGTTTCCTGTCCATAACAGAGTTAGCATGCAGCTTTAGTCATGATGTCTAGCTCTGCTTTTCCTGATAATGTGTGAAACCCAAAGTATTTCCATACTTTACTGTATGTGTAGTGTTTACCACGTTGGATTTAAAATGTGAGGGTACAGGTCATATCCATGCTGACCCTCCGCCGTTTTGTACTTCCTCGTTGCAGCCAGCTGGAGTTTGTTTTGGCTGAAGGATACGGAACGGATATGACGTCACGTTACACAGACTACAACAATAAAACTTCCTTCTACCTCCGCATAGACTCAAGTGAAGCAAATATATCGATTCTGGCATTAAAAAAATAATTTCAAAATCGTAGAAACTAAAATTGCGTTACATAGGTGAATCAATCTTTTTTCCCCACCCCTGTAAGACGTGTGTATGTATTTCATTATTCTCCACAGATGTCCAGCAGCTGTTGGTGAGTAAAGAAGAGGTTCCCCCTGAGCAGCAGGAGTGGAGCTCCAGTTTGGACCAGGAGGACCCAGATCCCCCACACATTAAAGAGGAACAGGAGGACCTCTGGACCAGTCAGGAGGGAGACCAGCTTCAAGGGCTGGAGGAGGCTGATATCAAGTTCCCATTCACTTCTGTCCCTGTGAAGAGTGAAGATGAAGAGAAAGCTCAGTCCTCACAGCATCACGAAGGCCAAACTGAGGAGAACAGAGAGGCAGAGCATCTGAAAACAGAAGCTGATGGAGAGGACTGTGGAGGATCAGAACCAGCCAGGAACGCAGATCCAGATTGTCCTTTACAACCAGCTACACAGGACAAGACTTCACACTCCTCTGAATCTGAGACTGATGACAGCAATGACTGGGAGGAGACTGGGGAACGTCAGTCAGGTTTAAACCTTCTGCAACACAATGCATTACCTGTAAGTGATATGGAATGTAATACTGTGAAAACATCAATTAGCTCCGCTGAATATGCTAGTAGCTTTGGCAAAAAGGGACACCCGCAGGAACATACTGGAGTCCAAACAGGGGAGAAACCATTTAGTTGTTCAGTTTGTGGTAAAAGATTCACACAAAAGCATCATCTGAGAGGACACTTGACTGTCCACACAGGAGAGAAACCATTTAGTTGTTCAGTTTGTGGTAAAAGATTCACACTAAAGCACAATCTGAGAAGACACTTGACTGTCCACACAGGCGAGAAACCATTTAGTTGTTCAGTTTGTGGTAAAAGATTCACACAAAAGCATCATCTGAGAGGACACTTGACTGGCCACACAGGGGAGAAACCATTTAGTTGTTCAGTTTGTGGTAAAAGATTCACAATGAGGGTAACTCTGACAAGTCACTCGACTGTCCACACAGGAGAGAAACCATTTAGTTGTTCAGTTTGTGGTAAAAGATTCAGACAGAATGGAACTCTGATACGACACTCGACTGTCCACACAGGAGAGAAACCATTTAGTTGTTCAGTTTGTGGTAAAAGATTCACAAGGAAGAGAACTCTGACAAGACACTCGACTGTCCACACAGGGGAGAAACCATTTAGTTGTTCCGTTTGTGGTAAAAGATTCACAAGGAAGAGAACTCTGACAAGACACTCGACTGTCCACACAGGGGAGAAACCATTTAGTTGTTCCGTTTGTGGTAAAAGATACACTCAAAAGAATTGTCTGAGAAAACACTTGACTGTCTGTCTGAGCAGCAGAAATAAGTGAAGCTGAAGAGATGATTTTTGAGTGATTTGTTTCCAGCAGGATTGAAGTACTGAGGGCAAGACTTGGTTCAGCACTGATGGGCTAAATACTGTCAGACTTAAGGCTGATACAGGCTCCAAAATAAGCCTTTCCAGCTAACATGAAGCTACACAACTATTTCAATTCTGTATTTATTTTTCTCTATTATTTTGTCATTTTTCAGGGCACTGTGCTTTTTGGTATTACATGTATTCATTGATTAAATTTGTTTTTACAGCTATACAGCACTATGGTTTGAGCTGAATTATCAGCAGTGGTCCAACTGAACCAAAACATTTAACCTTATTATTCAGCAACATTTTCTCTAAAAGTTCATAAATTCATTACTTTCTAGTTTTTGCTTTACTGTAGAAACTACGTGTCTGTGCCATAACTAAAGTATGATTATTGATTGAAAAAGTAGAGTGGTCAATTGTGTACATCCTCATTTCGAGTGATTTTCTTTTTTTGTGCACCGCCATGGAAGGTGAATCTTGCATATTCAGTTTTTTTTAAATTTCAGTTCCAGTTTCCTTGTTCTGATGTGCAGGAACTTTGCTTTAGGACGTGAATATTTTATCTTATGTTCACAGATTTCTCTCTGTTTAATCTGTATTTACCAGAACAACTATCGTAACAGCTGCTCAAGTAATCTGTTCAAACTCTGTTTCATGATGGCTTACAAAGAGTTGAAAAGTTCAGCCGATGTTTTCACCATAATAACTACAGTTCAAGGTTCAATATTTGCCACAGTTTGGGTAACTAAGCAGTATGTTGCTTAGGAAATGTAACACTTGTATACAGATATTTCTTTATTTACTTAAATAAAAGGGAAATTAAACAAAGATTTTTACATCTGTTTCCTTAGTGGTGGTTAGTAATTAGCTGCATTTACTCCATTACTCCAGAAAAATTGGTTTATTCCACTTTGAATCTTATTTTTGTAGTTTTGAATAATTTTATATATATATATATAGTGAATGACTGATTGGGAAGTGAGAACAGGTGAGCAGGGCTAACGAGGGACAGGTGAAACGAATCAAGGCAGTGATCTGAAACAAGAGGAGAGGTGAGTCACAACATAAAACAGGAAAACACTCAAATGAATGATATGTATGAAACAAAGGAAAAACAATGACACTACTTCAGGAGCAATGGAAGTCAGACGGCGGCTAGCGGTACCACGGATTTACACTCTGTGTGGCTCATATTAGGTTTCATGTTTCACAAGCGTGTTGGAGAACTTTAAGGTAACACGATTATGTATTTACTGTCTGTGAGTTACTGTCATTCCTGACAAGGAGTATTTGATCTCATGTGCAGTATGAGGACTTTGCATTTGTCCCCAGCAGGGGGCAGAAGAGCCCCTGTAAACTTTAGGCAGTTACATATCATTATAGTCCTTGTGATGTATCAACGGCCCAATCCCAATGTCCCCCCTAAGGCCTTCAGCCCTGAACCGTCAGGGACTTCACTGACCTCACCTGATAAAATGTTGAGTGTGAGAGGCTGCAAGGGCTTGAGATGGAATAAATATGAATGGGACAGCACTTTGCAGCGACATATCACGTTACCTTGGGGATGTGAATTGTGGGTTTTTTATTTTATGTTTTTTACTGCCTATTTGAACATATTCCAGGCTCTTGCCCTACGAGACTAGAGGTAGTCTTGAGGAGAAGGAGGAGGATTAGAAGAAGAAGAAAAAAGAAGAAGAGGAAAGAAGAAGGAAGAAGAAGAAGGAGGAGGAGGACGAGGAGGAGAAGAAGGAGGAGAAGAAGAAGGAGGAGAAGATGCAGGATGAGGAGGAGAAGGAGTTGGATTAGAAGAAGAAGAAGGAGGAGAAGAAGGACGAGGAGGAGAAGAAGAAGGGGAAGAAGAAGAAGGAGGAGGAGAGTTTTTTTTTTTGTTCAACAGCAACACGTCCTAAAGTAACACAAGATGGTACCCTGCGTTGGTCTCTGATGCCGAGGGGCACCGACCAAGTGGCAGTACTTGGTCCACAACCCTCTGACCTTGGAGCACCTAACCATGCTGCCTACACTATGCAACCCTGCTGGAGTTCTTCTGGGCCTGGGCCAGGTGGACCAGGGTCGACTGAGGCTGCGCTGCGGCCTCCCCCCTCCCCCCTCCCCCCCATGTGTTCCTCAGTAAGGACTCGGCCTACAGCGGACCTTGTTGGGCTGGCGGAGGCCGCTGGTTTCAGGGAGATTCCCTTCCAGTCAGTGATGAATAAGAAACTCTTCAATGGGAGCATCAGAAACACACCCTCTGCTCCTCGGAGTGGTTTGATCTTCGCTGTCATTTGAAAGGCTAATTTTTCATCTTGAAGGACTTTTGGCTGCCTCTTTCCACGCTCTGCGTGACCCTGGACCTGCAATTGACTCCCTCCCCAGGACGCAGCCCTTTCTCTCAACCAAACAACCCCCACTGGTTTGGGATCGGGCCAGAAAGAGTCCTCTGTCATGTGAAGTGTGAGGAAAGGGTGGGCTTTTAGCAGCGGGACTCCTTGATTTGTCTCAGTGTGACGGTTGTCAGACAGTAGGGGTCCTACAGTAGTACCGCGCACGTTCCTGCATGTGTGTATGGGAGCACAAGCGTTACGTGCCGTTTGCTCAGTCGCATTTCTGTGTGTGTGAGCAAAGAGGCAACAATGTGTTAGCAGCGGGGGGTGAGATGACGAGGTGTGAGTACAGTGACACCAGCGGTGTTGACACAGAGCAGCGAGGACAGGTGGTAATGTGGTTTATCCCGCGGCCTGCCTTCGATAGGACAGTAGGGCTGCCCTTCTCTGACCCTTTGAAAACCACAGGACTCCCAGAGACTTCAAAAGGGGCGACAGAGAGCAGGAGAACAGAGAGGGAGAAAGAGAAAACAGCATGCATGAATTAAAGACAGCAGGTGATGACTTGGTAAAAAAAAAAAAGAGCTGAGAGGGTTTCCCAACAGCTTTCATGCCAAGAAGCTCTGAATAGATCAACTGGATCTGAGAATGTGTTTTAAGGTGGTACTGAGCTGCTACTTTACATTAGAAGTGGTGATTACAGTATTGTAATAGAGAACAGTCTTAGCACAAGTTGTTTTATTGGTCAGATGTTGAATAAAAATGTAATTTAAAGGGTAACTTTGGTGTTTTTCAACCATATTTTTGTGTCTAACTGCCTAACGGGGACAACAATTGTTTAAATTGGTCCAGTATTGAGGGAGAATGCTGTAATCAGCAGCCACTAAACGAGCTGTGAGGTCAAGTGAGCAGCGTGAGAATGGTGTGAAAATGGTCGGCAAACGTCGCTCTGTTTCATGTACGTACCGTAACAACAGCTTGTATATCCGCCGTCCTCGGTCTTCTGGTTTCCCTTTTTGAATGATGAATACAGATTACTGCCACCTGCTGGGGTGGAGTTATTTCCTCTCACGCGGGCGCAGAACGTACTTGGTAGTCGGCTGTAGTCTTTGCGATGTGTTCGAGTGCAACTTTTTGGCCTAGACAAAGATGACGTGAGGCGACTCAACGGGTGGCCTTCGTCGCCACTAGTTCTTTGATGTCGGCTTGGTGTGTCCCCAGCTTAAAAGTTAAACTTTTCCCAACTTTTCGGGAGCTCTGGAGCAGCCGCTGCCGCTTTTTATAGACATTGCATGGCAGCTCGCCGCAGACCGCACTTCGCCACTGCTCTGGTGTGAACTCGGCATTAATTAAGGCCCACACACACCAACCATCACAGAACTAGTGGCGACGAAGGCCGACCTATGAGTCGCCTCACGTCGCCTGTGTCTTGGCCAAAAAGTTGCACTCAAACACACCGCAAAGACTACAGGCGACGGCCAGTTAGCACGTTTACGTTCTGCGCCCGCGTGAGAGGAAATAACTTTCCACACCAGGAGAAGGACGGCGGATATACAAGCCGTTGTTATGATACGTACATGAAACAAAGCGGCGTTTGCCGACCATTTTCACAACGCTCTCACTCACCACTTAGCTACATTCCAGATGGCCATGTTGTTGTGTAAATATCCGTGTATTGGAATGATCAGAGGAGATGAAGATGAAAAATGAGAAGAGCCTTCTATGTGACTTTACTCGTTGACTATCTTTCTTCACGTCTGTTTCTCTTCTCGTGCACTGATTCGTTTAAGCTGAACAGCCAATCAGAGTGATTTGTCTCACCAACGGGCTCCGCCACTGATTCAACATGCTGAATCAGCCGAAAAAAACTCCAAAACGGGCAGACTAGAGCCGACGGTGCGGTACACACGGAAAAAACTAGACCGACAGACACTCACCAACTGCCCCAAACTGTCCAATGACCTTTAGACACAAAAACATGGGAAAATAGGGTCCAGGTTGAAAAATACTGAAGTCACCCTTTAATAGCTGTCTGTTCAGAGTTTTCTCTGAAGCTAAAACCTCCTCTTGTGTTTCTTCCCCTGGTTGCATGTTAGGCACAGATTCAGTTTTGACCAATTTTGGCAAAAGAAATGGTGAAAGTATAAACATTTCCTCATTTTCTCCTCCAGCACCACGGCTCCAAGCCCCACTGGTGAACCACTGGTGCCTTAAACTTGGCATAGTTCATATTCTCATATTCTGTGACCACTATGATTTAAGTATTGCAGGCCCTCCCACATCTTCTCCTTTCTCTTTTTCACTGTTGCTATCATTTAGTCAGAGCAGTCAAACTGTAAATCTAAGCAATTAAACCAAGCATCAGTCAGTTGGAGCACTGCAGGGCCACTTCTGGACGTTGGGCCAGTTTTCCATTGAGCATCATTCATGCATGCACGAAATCAGTTAAGCAGCAGCAGCAGCGGGCCTGACTCAGTAGTAACCGGTGAGTCAAGGAGAAACCTGTCAGACTGTCGCCTCTCAGACCACTCACTCATAGGGATGGCTGTGTGTTGATGTTTAACGGTCGAGGTATTTACCGCGTGTGCCGTGACCGCTGCTTGTTTGGCGCGGCTCGCTCTCTGCACATCTATCGGCTTTTAGGAATAAAGTGTGTGGAAGCAATTTGAGTCTTGTAAACAGAAATGAGAGGGGCGTGATGCAGATTTCAAAGAGCAGAGAGAGAGAGAGAGAGAGAGAGAGAGAGAGGTGGGGGTTTCCAGGAAGGATGGATAAGACTTGAAACGCGTTGTGCCATGTGTGCGTATTTGGCAACGTCTACTGTAGTGCATCCCAAAGGTGGAATGTAACTAAGTACATTTACTGAAGTACTGTACTTATGTACTTTACTTGAGTATTTACATTTAGTCCCTCAGTACTTTTTCTTTGTACATTTCAAGGGAAATATTGTACTTTTTAGTGCATCCCAATGGTGGAATGTACTTTACTTGTACATTTTGTGCCACTCAGTACTTCTTCTTTACTATATTTCAGAGGGAAATATTGGTCTTTACTCCATTACAATTATATTATTTACTAAATGTATGAGGAGCTTATAAAACACAGTGCACTGCTATAGTTTGAACTACCCAACAGTATATAAAGTAGTTCAAATGAGCCCTATAACTTGGCCAACAACAACAACAGTAAAATGCTGCTTATTTCATCAGTAATAATCCAATAAAATGACACTCACAGGGAACATTCTGCTTTATAATTTGTTCTTTTGATACTTTAATTTTGCTGATAATACTTCTGTACTTTTACCATAGACTATATTTAGTATGATAAAGAAAAATGCCACAACATTTGTTCTGATAGGTCAAAAGTCTTGAAATCTGGTACGAACATACTTTGGGCAAGTATCTAACGGTACAACTTTTTTAATTTTACCGATCACATGAAAAATCACACTTTTATTAATAGTCAATGTCAGGATTTTTGAAAAATTATGAATAAAATTGTGTTTATTTTAATGTTTTCCATAAGAAATGCACTGTATATGTGAGCATATCTTAGCTATTTTATGAGTTTAAAATAAACTTGAGGTATATTACTTTTCCGTAAAGGTTATCATTATAATTACATTAATTGGACTGAACTGAATGACAAATTATAATATCATGTCCACTTTTTCTCCAGAAATTAAGCTATTCATTGATGACAACTGATGGAGACTTCACCCTGTAATCACACAGGTCCTCTCCCCGAGGTGTCAAAATAAACCAAACACCCCCAAACACCCCCGCAGCAACCATAGTCAGTACATTTGGAAATAGCTTCTGCCCGCTAATTGCCTCCAGTAATTATTGCCACACACTCTCCATCACTCGAAAATAGTGGCGGTGAGAAGAAGAAAAAAAGCTCTCTCTAAAGTTTCGACTGCGTCCGCAAATGGATTCCGTTTGTATGAATAAACATCAACTCTGCAAGACTTCTTTGCATTTGCATATTGAGTGAGGAAAGGCCCTTTTCCGTTGCGCAAAATTAGCTTTACAACTGAGCGCGCCGCCTCTTATTACCATCATTATCCGCTTCAGCATAACAGTGGCTGTAAAAGTATCGTTTTGTTGTACTGAGGGACATCCTGCGTTTAACTCATATGCAATAGATGAAGCTCCTGTAGTGGATGCAGAACTGCAGATCTCTTGATATGGTTGTTTTTTTGGCGTAAAAGATTATTGAATGAGTTACCTCCTTAGATGTCTGCCTATGATAGAATAACCTAAAAATGTGCACACAAATGCAACAGGAAATGCACAATTACAGCCACAGTTTGGCTTATCTAAACATGACTCAGAAATAATTGGGTCTTTAGATGCATTTCCAGCAAATTAATACGGAAGGTCACATGTACTTTAAACAGACTTTGTTCTGGACTTGTAATAAGAGCATATTAACACTGTTTATCCTGCTTTCTAACTGAAAGGAATAAGGAAAGTTTATTTTTCAAACTGCAGCCTCACGATAATGTTTTGCATGAATCGTGTGGTGTAGGCTCCAGTCGTTTTGCATTTTTGGAAAGCAAAAGTCCGAACTTCATTATAAAATTTGTCAATTATATGTTGGTTGCTCACCAGAAAGGGTACAAATACATGAAGCTACTACTTAAAACCTTATTCCCAAATCCGTAAGGAATATCCTTGAATTCGGCATGGGTATACACTCTTAATAATAGCATATTAACATTGTTTCCCATGCTTTCACCAAAATAACATGAACATAGTGCGCCTCTCCAAAGCACCAGGATCGATTCTACTACACTATAAGTGCAGAAAAATGATTTTTATTCCTCTTTTTAACAAATCACATGGCTATTTAAGAGTCATTGTAAAAGCAAAGAGTAAAACATGTCATGCTTGTTAGTGCAGCAAGCTTCCATGTGATGAGGAACAGGTGGTGTGACTGCTGGGAGAGAAGCACATCTGCCAGACCATCATAGCTCACTGGCTGAATATTCACACCTCCCAGTCCGACCAGCAAACAGGATGCGGTCCCCAGTGTGAGTGTGTGTTGGGTAGTCAGACAGACAGATTAAGAGGGAGGAGGAGGGGGTGATACTGTTAAACAACCCGCATTTATGACCTGCAAGCTGAGGCGTCTGACAAACTAGAGCGAATACGCAGAGAGTGAAGTACCCATATACAGTATGTGTATCCATCCAGCTGCACCATTATATGGATGATTTACAGCCGATACCTCTCACACACACACACACACACCCACACCAAGCATGCATGAGAGAAAATGTTCGATAATGTCCTTGTAATGATGTCACATTTATGTTGCTTCATGTTTCTTCCATGCCAGCACTGTTTCATATCGGGTTATATTGTTCTCCTCAGAGAGGTTCCTGGAATGAGGAGCGATATTATTAAGAAAATGAACATTGCTCCGTCTGCTTCTAATTGAGTCCTGGTCGGAATTATAAAGCGCCGTCCACGGCTAATCGTTTTTATTGGGCTGTAATGCTTCGTGGCATTTTAGAGATGACTTCAGAGTTCATTCTTCTTTTTCTATAATCCCCTCTCTTCGCAAACAGAAACAGCGAGAAGGATCAATTCAGATGCATCTATTGTTTTTTATCAAGAAAAAGCATCTGCAATTAATAAAAGATTATGGCCCTATAAATTGATGCAGCTCAGTGGAGTCCAGTGATCTGGGACCATATGCGTCAAACGGTTAAATTCATTGCAAATCATCTCACCATCACATTATATTCAATATTATATCAATAGGCTATAAAACATGTCTAATAAGATGTAAATCTTTATTTTTCAGAATCTGAGGCCTCATGATAATGTGTGCATGAACCATGTGCTGTAGGCTATTCCAGTCGTTTTCCTTTTTTGTAAAGGAAAAGTCCGAACTACATTAGAGATCTGTCAATTTTATGTTGTTTGCTCAACAGAAAAGGTAAAACTGCATAAGGCTGCTACTAAAAACGTTTTTTCCCAAATCTGTAAGGAATACTCTTGAATTCGGCATGGCGATTGAATACTGGCCTCATGTGCAGGAAGCATCTTGTATCATCATTTATTTTTCAGACACTAGTGTTTTGTCATGACATAGAGTTTGGAGCCCTCCCAGAGAGTCCGTTTCCAAACTGGACGTCTCCAATACACAAAACTCGCTGCCGTCATTATCCCAGTGGGGCTGTAAGTGTACTGGGTTTTGTTAGCTCCAATAGACAATTTAGCATCCAGTCTGCCTAATGAATCACCGTGTGCAGCGCAGAAGAAAAGTGTCGCTTATCACCCTATGATGAAGTGCAAATAGGCCATCATCGACTCCCATTGCTGCTTTGGAAAGGGGGGATGGGGAGGTGGGAATCTCCACACCCGGATGGAAGTGGCTCCCGTGGGCCACATAATGTGACACATGCATAAAAATAACACCTTGCGTTCGCACCTTGGCCTGCACTTTTGGCACAAAACCGATTAGATTTAGCACTTTTTACGCGGTGTTTTAGTATAAAGACACAGAGTTTAGGGTCTCTTGGTCTGTATACTAAAGTGGGCCATAGAGAAATTTAGGAAGAAAATGAACTGTTTTTGTCCCTCAGTGGTTCTCAAAGTGGGGTCTAGAGACTTTGAAGGGAACAAACAGCAGAATTAATTTTATTCTCAGTGTAAATGCACTATTTTGAGTTGGATTATATAACAAACCACAGGACAAAATGTACAGTAAGCTTGGCAACATTATCCTAATCATTATTATCAATCACTCCTTTATTCCAAACATCTCAGCCATGCCTGACCTTTGCTGAACTCTGAAATAAATCACCCAATACAGTAATGTAAACTTGAACCACAGAGCAGTTGTTGTGGCCCCCAAGAGACCACTATGATGATCTGGACTGTTGCTCAATGGCTCTGTTTTGTTTGATGGGAACATTTCCCAGATCTAAATAGGACCTAATAAATTTCACTAGTTGTTGATGTTGTGAGGCTCCACACTGGCCATGGTGACTGTTTGAAAAACGGCTTTTGGCACCTGTATCCATGTGTGAGGGTCATAATAATAAATGGGATTTTAAGTATAGACTCATCCAGGTAGGCTTTTAAGCAAGCCAAAAGAAACAGTTTGAAAAGAGGACAGAGGTTTGCAGATGGCCAGGACAAATTGAAACGGGTTGCCTAGAGGTATTCCAACTATTTTCATTTGTTTCTGTTAAGTCACTTAGGTCTCAGCTCCAAACACACTTGAAAAAATAGACGGTGGTGCAGCCAGTCCCAGCAGCAGACACCCACACATTCCTTACTGTACATGATCTGGAGATTCACACACTCTCTCTACGAGAGCACTAATGTAGTTCTGCCCCATCGGTGTCGACTGACTGAAGTGTGGCACCCAACAAACTGAGCAGATTCTTCAGGTTTTATCACGGTTACAGAGTGTGAAAAGCACCATAAATCGATGTGGAGGCCATAAGACAAACAGTCAAACAAATATAGATACATAAGGAAGCATTTGGTACCACCACTATAATAATAATAATATAATAATTAAATAAATACATAATTAAGTTCATAAATTAATAAATTAATAAATTAATAAATTAGTAAATTAATAAATTAATAAAATAACAATAATAACAACAACAATACTACTACTACTACTACTACTAATAATAATAATAACATTTTGTTTGCATACAGTACTTAAATAAACTCATAAATGATAGTAATAAAATAAAGACAAGTACTAACCAGAAAATCAAACCATGAAAACCAAAACAAATCTATATGGCTACCTACTAATATCTATAGGTCTACTATAGGTCTGCTTACTAATATCTATAGGTCTACTATAGGTCTAGTTACTAATATATATAGGTCTACTATAGGTCTATTTACTAATATCTATAGGTGTACTTACTAATATCTATAGGTGTACTTACCAATATCTATAGGTCTACTATAGGTCTACTTACCAATATCTATAGGTGTACTATAGGTCTAGTTACTAATATCTATAGGTGTACTATAGGTCTACTTACTAATATCTATAGGTCTACTATAGGTCTAGTTACTAATATCTATAGGTCTACTATAGGTCTAGTTACTAATATCTATAGGTGTACTATAGGTCTACTTACTAATATCTATAGGTCTATATAGGTCTAGTTACTAATATCTATAGGACTACTAAAGGTCTAGTTACTAATATCTATAGGTCTACTATAGGTCTAGTTACTAATATCTATAGGTCTACTTACAAATATCTATGGTTCTACTATAGGTTAACTTATTTATATCTATAGGTCTAGTTACTAATATCTATAAGTCTATTATAGGTCTACTATAGGTCTACTTACTAATATCTATAGGTCTACTTACTAATATCTATAGTTCTAGTTAAGTACCCACTTAACAAAGGTTTTATAACTGTCATTGTTTTTGTTTTTTTTAAAGGAAACTTAATTATTTAGCAGAAAATTATACGAGCAAAGCTAATACTAATACTTTACTAGTCAATAGTATTAATGAAAATATAGAATGGATTAATTCAGTATTTTTCACTAATACTATTTATAGGCTATAGCTTCACTTTCTTCCTAAAACAGTAAAATGAGTGTAACCTATAAAGTGAATCAGACTCAGGCTCGTTTCCATATCTTGAATAGATAGGGGCGTCAATTTCCCTTTTCCATCACCCAACCACCCACCCACCCATCATCTGTCCCGTCCCCCCCCCCCCCACCCGCCCCCCCCGCCCGGCCAGTGGCTGCCTCAAGCTGTCAGGGCAGCTATAAAGCAGAGAGGGACGGGACTGGAGGAGGCTGGCGGTACTGAGGAAACGTTCACTCGCAAATGTCCTGACTCCGGAAAACTTCTGCCTGACTGCAACTCGGATGATTTAAAACTTTCAAACTCAACTTGGACGTTTATGGATGAAACATTTTTTTTGTTAGGGTGTGTAATAAGTCGCTTTGAAGACGACAGTGGCTCCATAAAGTACTCGGAGCTTTGAGGGAACACATCTTTGTGGAGAGACGTGGAGAGACGTGGAGGTTTGGGATGCTGGTTCCCCGCGCGCTCCGCTCCTTGCTGCTGTGCGTGCTGAGCTGCGCGTGGCTGCACACCGGAGCGGCCTCGCGACTCAAGTCTGCCGCTCTGCCCATCCAGTCAGAGAGAGAACCGCTGCCCTCCAAAGGCTTAGCAGGTAACAAAAAGCATCTGTTTTATAGTTATTACAACTGTGTTTCCAACAGTCCCAACCGTGTTATGTTAGGCATGCAGTACCATTATGTGAAGTAGCAAAACTATCTGCTTATGTTACTGTAAAATGACTATACATTAGCAGCAAGCACTAGCTAGCTAATTAGTAAGCTAACAATTTAAAAATTCCACATTTTCTTTAAAATGTATGTTGTTATTTGCCATCACAAGTATGCCGAATTGTAGTGAGCATACTATTACTGTTACCAGTTGAAGTGCACTGTAGGCTACAATGTGTAACCTACATTATTTTTGTTGTAAAGACTAGAAATGTTTAATTGCTTAATTAAGTTTGGCTTGTTGTGTGCTTACAGGTGTTATGTCTAAGTCTGTTCCCCAACAGACAAACCCGCACATAGGGGTACTTCGCAAACCTGAGCTCAGCAGCCTGTTAGCCATTAGCTGCAAGCGAAGGTTGGTATCGTTAGCCCTGGTGGCTAAATTCTGAGTTCTAAATTCGAATTTCGAATTTAGAACTTAGAACTTAGAACTTAGAATTTAGAATTTAGAATTTAGAACTTAGAACTTAGAACTTAGAACTTAGAATTTAGTATTTAGAACTTAGAACTTAGAACTTAGAATTTAGAATTTAGAATTTAGAATTTAGAATTTAGAACTTAGAATTTAGAATTTAGAACTTAGAATTTAGAATTTAGAACTTAGAATTTAGAATTTAGAACTTAGAATTTAGAATTTAGAATTTAGAACTTAGAACTTAGAATTTAGAACTTAGAATTTAGAATTTAGAATTTAGAACTTAGAACTTAGAATTTAGAACTTAGAACTTAGAATTTAGAATTTAGAATTTAGAACTTAGAATTTAGAACTTAGAACTTAGAACTTAGAACTTAGAATTTAGTATTTAGAACTTAGAACTTAGAACTTAGAATTTAGAATTTAGAATTTAGAACTTAGAATTTAGAATTTAGAACTTAGAACTTAGAACTTAGAATTTAGAACTTAGAATTTAGAATTTAGAATTTAGAACTTAGAATTTAGAATTTAGAACTTAGAATTTAGAATTTAGAACTTAGAATTTAGAATTTAGAACTTAGAACTTAGAACTTAGAATTTAGAACTTAGAATTTAGAATTTAGAACTTAGAATTTAGAACTTAGAACTTAGAATTTAGAATTTAGAACTTAGAACTTAGAATTTAAGTTCTAAGTTCTAAGTTCTAAATTCTAAATTCTAAGTTCTAAATTCTAAATTCTAAATTCTAAATTCTAAGTTCTAAATTCTAAAATCTAAGTTCTAAAATCTAAGTTCTAAATTCTAAGTTCTAAATTCTAAATTCTAAGTTCTAAGTTCTAAATTCTAAGTTCTAAGTTCTAAATTCTAAATTCTAAGTTCTAAATTCTAAGTTCTAAGTTCTAAGTTCTAAATTCTAAATTCTAAATTCTAAGTTCTAAGTTCTAAATTCTAAATTCTAAGTTCTAAATTCTAAATTCTAAGTTCTAAATTCTAAATTCTAAGTTCTAAATTCTAAATTCTAAGTTCTAAATTCTAAATTCTAAATTCTAAGTTCTAAATTCTAAGTTCTAAGTTCTAAATTCTAAATTCTAAGTTCTAAATTCTAAATTCTAAGTTCTAAATTCTAAATTCTAAGTTCTAAATTCTAAGTTCTAAATTCTAAATTCTAAGTTCTAAATTCTAAGTTCTAAATTCTAAATTCTAAATTCTAAATTCTAAGTTCTAAATTCTAAGTTCTAAGTTCTAAATTCTAAATTCTAAGTTCTAAATTCTAAATTCTAAGTTCTAAGTTCTAAATTCTAAATTCTAAGTTCTAAGTTCTAAGTTCTAAGTTCTAAATTCTAAATTCTAAGTTCTAAATTCTAAGTTCTAAATTCTAAATTCTAAGTTCTAAATTCTAAGTTCTAAATTCTAAATTCTAAATTCTAAGTTCTAAGTTCTAAATTCTAAGTTCTAAATTCTAAGTTCTAAGTTCTAAATTCTAAGTTCTAAATTCTAAATTCTAAGTTCTAAATTCTAAATTCTAAATTCTAAATTCTAAGTTCTAAGTTCTAAATTCTAAATTCTAAGTTCTAAGTTCTAAATTCTAAGTTCTAAATTCTAAATTCTAAGTTCTAAATTCTAAGTTCTAAATTCTAAATTCTAAATTCTAAGTTCTAAGTTCTAAATTCTAAGTTCTAAATTCTAAATTCTAAATTCTAAATTCTAAGTTCTAAATTCTAAGTTCTAAGTTCTAAATTCTAAATTCTAAGTTCTAAATTCTAAATTCTAAGTTCTAAATTCTAAGTTCTAAGTTCTAAATTCTAAATTCTAAGTTCTAAATTCTAAATTCTAAGTTCTAAATTCTAAGTTCTAAATTCTAAATTCTAAGTTCTAAATTCTAAATTCTAAGTTCTAAATTCTAAATTCTAAATTCTAAATTCTAAGTTCTAAATTCTAAATTCTAAGTTCTAAGTTCTAAGTTCTAAGTTCTAAATTCTAAATTCTAAGTTCTAAATTCTAAATTCTAAATTCTAAATTCTAAGTTCTAAGTTCTAAGTTCTAAATTCTAAGTTCTAAGTTCTAAGTTCTAAGTTCTAAATTCTAAGTTCTAAGTTCTAAGTTCTAAGTTCTAAATTCTAAATTCTAAATTCTAAATTCTAAGTTCTAAATTCTAAGTTCTAAATTCTAAATTCTAAATTCTAAATTCTAAGTTCTAAATTCTAAGTTCTAAGTTCTAAATTCTAAATTCTAAGTTCTAAATTCTAAATTCTAAGTTCTAAATTCTAAGTTCTAAGTTCTAAATTCTAAATTCTAAGTTCTAAATTCTAAATTCTAAGTTCTAAATTCTAAGTTCTAAATTCTAAATTCTAAGTTCTAAATTCTAAATTCTAAGTTCTAAATTCTAAATTCTAAATTCTAAATTCTAAGTTCTAAATTCTAAATTCTAAGTTCTAAGTTCTAAATTCTAAATTCTAAGTTCTAAATTCTAAGTTCTAAATTCTAAATTCTAAATTCTAAATTCTAAGTTCTAAATTCTAAGTTCTAAATTCTAAATTCTAAATTCTAAATTCTAAGTTCTAAATTCTAAGTTCTAAATTCTAAATTCTAAGTTCTAAGTTCTAAATTCTAAATTCTAAGTTCTAAATTCTAAATTCTAAGTTCTAAATTCTAAGTTCTAAATTCTAAATTCTAATTCTAAGTTCTAATTCTAAGTTCTAAATTCTAAATTCTAAATTCTAAATTCTAAGTTCTAAGTTCTAAATTCTAAATTCTAAGTTCTAAATTCTAAATTCTAAGTTCTAAATTCTAATTCTAAGTTCTAAATTCTAAATTCTAAGTTCTAAATTCTAAGTTCTAAATTCTAAATTCTAAGTTCTAAGTTCTAATTCTAAATTCTAAGTTCTAAATTCTAAGTTCTAAATTCTAAGTTCTAAATTCTAAATTCTAAGTTCTAAATTCTAAGTTCTAAATTCTAAATTCTAAATTCTAAATTCTAAATTCTAAGTTCTAAATTCTAAGTTCTAAGTTCTAAATTCTAAATTCTAAGTTCTAAATTCTAAATTCTAAGTTCTAAATTCTAAGTTCTAAATTCTAAATTCTAAATTCTAAATTCTAAGTTCTAAATTCTAAGTTCTAAATTCTAAATTCTAAATTCTAAATTCTAAGTTCTAAGTTCTAAATTCTAAATTCTAAATTCTAAATTCTAAGTTCTAAATTCTAAATTCTAAATTCTAAATTCTAAGTTCTAAATTCTAAATTCTAAACTCGAAGTTCTAAGTTCTAAGTTCTAAATTCTAAAAATTCTAAACCTTCTAATAAACACATGACATTTAAAGTTGAGTTAAAAAGTGGCTAATTTTCGTAAATTTCCACGTTTTTCCTTAAATTGTTCTTCAATGTCTGAGTCGCTTCATGTGTACTGGAGGCAAACATGTGAGTCATAACCGCAGTGAAATGCCATTTGATTCATGTGTGAAAGCCCCTATGTACAAAAGCCCATTGCGGTTTTCATAAGGTAACTAACTCTGGAGTTCAAAACTGTGGGAACTCCACGTGGGAACTCCACGCTAACAGGCCCTCAGCCGCCTGTTGTTAGCTGCAAGCGAATGTTGGTATCGTTAGCCCGGGTAGCTAACCTTCTAAATTCTAAATTCTAAATTCTAAGTTCTAAATTCTAAATTCTAAGTTCTAAATTCTAAGTTCTAAATTCTAAATTCTAAATTCTAAGTTCTAAATTCTAAATTCTAAATTCTAAGTTCTAAATTCTAAAAATTCTAAACCTTCTAATAAACACGTGACATTTAAAGTTGAGTTAAAAAGAGGCTAATTTTCGTGAATTTCCACGTTTTTCCTTAAATTGTTCTTCAATGTCTGAGTCGCTTCATGTGTACTGGAGGCAAACATGTGAGTCATAACCGCAGTGAAATGCCATTTGATTCATGTGTGAAAGCCCCTACGTACCAAAGCCCATTGCGGTTTTCATAAGGTAACTAACTCTGGAGTTCAAAACTGTGGGAACTCCACGTTAACCACCGCCTTTTTTTTTTTTTAAACGTGTAATTCCCTGTTGGAAACTGTAATCAATCGACTTTCCATTACAAGCATTGGCTCCTCCGAGATGATTTATTTCAGCAGAGACAGAAGTGGCAGCGGCTCACAGTTTGGCTCCCTTTAACTGGACTGGACTGTTTAAAGTGTGCAGTCACTTTAATGAAAGAATAATGTGAACCAGGTTGGTAGCAGTGAGCAAGGCAAGCCATCAGCTGGAGTGAAGTTGGCGAGGGGTAACAACAATACGTTTGGTGTGTGTTTACAGGCAGTTATCCTAACCCAAAATCACTATAACATTCCTGCAGTAACACAGCGTGACTAACACTCAATTATGATTTTAGTATAGTAATAATAACAGTTATTTTTGTCTCCTGTAACACCAATATAACAGTGCATTCCCTATATATTAGAACAGTGATTTTTATAGTTATGGCAAGAATTGTGGCTCTTTTTATCTTTTTAAACGAGCTTCAGTTTCTACATGGTTCATTTGATGTGGATTGTTTCATTTCACTTCTGATAAGGACAAAACTGTCCTACTATGTATGCTACCCACTGTAATAATCCTTTTAATATGTATGCATACATAGTGTGTTTTAGTGAAGGTTTATTGATGCACTTTATAGTGCTTCTTACCTCCTATTCCTTACTTAACTTACTATCATATCGCATTTACAGCATGGTGTCAAAATTTATTACATTACTTCATAAAATCTTTTTTTGTCTTGGCCTACTATATGTGTATTTCTGGGAAATATATTTCAGTGGAAAATTGAATGTCTCCCTCGCCTGCTCGCAGATCATTTAGATGAGACAGGATACAAGGTTGAGTCCCGAAACTCATGAGGCATCCAGTGAGTTTCAGTTGCCTCCAACATGCCTGGGCGATGAGCTATGCAAGATTTATTTGTTGTTAAATATAAAAATGGGTACAAATGGCTCAGCCTGCAGAGTGTGCCTGACACTTAATAAAAGCCTCGTAGTTGCACTTTCTCGTAAATATTAAGAGCATTATATAAGTAAGCTCATATCTTAAAATGCCTCAACTAAACTCCTCTGTGCTCCCCTTAATTCTAGCACAATTAAAAAGGACAAACCTCATATATAGTCACATCATTTCACAGTTTGTTATTGAGATGTTTCGTCGATGGTTGACCCTGAAGACACACGTGTTTAATCAGCAGTGTTTGTGTTACAGGATGCTCATTTGGAGGCCGATTCTACTCTTTGGAGGACACATGGCACCCAGATCTGGGGGAGCCCTTCGGTGTCATGCACTGTGTCCAATGCCACTGCGAACCTGTAAGTTTTGTCTCAGTGTGACTTCTCTCTAAACGTGTCACTCTCACTCAGTTTCTGTGCAGTCGCAGGATGAACTAGCTTGCCTCAGAAAGGCAGAACTGTGTGTGTTTTCAGGTGAGATTTGGTGACTGATGTGTCTGTTTCTCTGGTGTGTTTCTCTGGCAGCAAAAGAGTCGTCGTGGCAAGGTGCTTGGGAAAGTAAACTGTAAGAACATCAAACAGGACTGCCCAGACCCGGACTGTGACAATCCCATCCTGCTGCCAGGACACTGCTGTAAAACCTGCCCTAAAGGTAACCATCTGCTGACCCAAACTCACCACCTGCTGCCCTCAGGTTTACTTGTGATCCAAATTCTTCTTGTCCTAAATGTAGGGCTGCAACTAAAGATTATATTCATTGTCGATTAATCTGTAGACTATTTTCTTGATTAATCGATTAGTTGTTTGGTCTATTTAAATGTCAGAAAATGGGCTTTAGGCTGTTGAGCCAGGCCGTACTGCAGTACAGCATGACACTCTGAATCACTGATTTAGAAAACAGAGAAATAATTTGGCTACTGGCTCCAAAAGATCTTCGCCTACGAAGAAAGTAAATGCGCTGCACTATCGTCCCTTTGGACTGTCGGTGGGACAAAACAAGACAAGACATTTGGAGGCTGTTTTCACTATTGTCTGACATGTAACATGCTAAACGTTTTAGTCGATTTATCTATCGATTATTTTCTCGAATAGTTGATTAGGTGTTTTGTCTATAAAATAAGTAAAGAAACAAGAAAATATTCACATTTGAGAAGCTGGAATCAGAATTGTGACTTTTTTTCTTAAAAACATACTCAAACCGATTATCAAAATAGTTGACGATTAATTTAATAGTTGACAACTAATCGATCAATCGTTGCAGCTCTACGTAAATGCATGCATTTCAGTCAGCTGAGAAACAAATTCCCACAAAAACCTTATGGGAATAAAGGCGAAACTGAATTGCTCTCAGTTGTTCCCCTTCTTTGTCACATCAATGGCTTCTTTTTCTTTGTTTGATTCATACCGCTCTCTTTCTTCTTCCTCTCCCTCCCCCTCTATCTTCAGCCGTTAGATGCAATGAGCAGGTCAATTGATTTTCTATTCAGCTGCATCAAATGGACATTTTCTCTAACCAGCCACATCTGAAAGTACCACCCATCTATTTAGCCTCCTTCACACATTGCCACTTACCTTGTCTACACACAATTCCACCTTATTAGAGAATTAGAGCTCCCCTGCACATGCTCACACACAAACACACAGGGTGGGTCTTCATGCTGCTCTGTTAGTCAGCAGATTGTGTGTTTTTCTATGCCGTGTGTCTGGTAATGGAATGGAAAGTAAAGGTTAAGCACTGTGTGGACAACACTGAGCTGTGTGTGTGTGTGTTGTGGTCAAGTTTTAAGGAAAAGGTTGAGTGTGTTTGTCTTAGCTTTGGCACCAAAGCAGCTAGTATGTTTGTGTTAGTGATGGAAAATGGTGTGTGTTTGTGTGTGTGCACCTGAGGATACAGCGTTGCTAAGTGGGGAGAAGTGAGAGTGACATTACCCAGAAGCCCTTGAGCATGCCCAGTGGAGCAGAGCAGTGAGGGAGTGAGAGAGGAATGATGAGATTTGCGATTTGTGGGTGGTGTGAATCAGACACCAAGAAAGAAAGCAGTCCAGCCGAGCTTCTTAGAAAACTGCCGTGGAGAAATAAAGTTTGTGGGTGACTAAGAGCCAGCGTGTGTGTGTGCAAAGCAGTTACATTACATCAAGACGCACAGCAGTTTGTGTGGAACAGCGGGTCATTGTCGGGATCGCACGCCAGCGTCACTCCCAATTCTCCTTAAGCTCTTCAGCTGCAAGAGACTACCCTGGTTAGTTACCCCTGGCTGAGAGGGAGAGGAAGTGAGGAAGACAGAGAGAATGTGCTGCAGCCTTCAGCACTGGATTGAAATGGGTGTCTGTTCCCTCTTCCCATCTCTTCTGTAATTTCTACCTTTCTTGCATGCTCAAACTCGATTTGTCTCAGTTTCTCTCTGGCTGCACACACTTCACACTCGTCATCCATACTCGACACATAATCAAGTGAAAAAAGGAGGACAAGCGATGCTTTAGTCTCATCTGTGCGCCAGACTTCGAGAGCGATGTAGCAGAATGTGTTTTGAAATGTTTGGGTTCACTTGGTTTATTTTGCCAGATACTAAAACAGCTTCAAAGGCAGACACTAAAAGTCTTTATTAGAAACCAGAATACCTCTACTGCCAGCAGGGTTCGCACAAAGTCCTGGGAAAATGCTAAATTTTAACCGTTATGTTTTCAAGGTTAGGAATATACTTGGATTTGGATATACTCCTGGAAAAATGCTTGATTTTTCAACATAATCTGGTGTTTCATTACACAATCACTCATGTAAACCCAAAATCTTTGATATTTGAAATGAGACAATCCCGTCATCTTATTTGTTTGTTGTCTCCTGGCGTCTCACACCAGAAGCAGAGGACCATAACCCTAAACGAGGAAGTAAAAGAACTGAATGAGTTACCATGAAAACTAAAATTTCCCTCTTTTTTTGTTTTAAAGGTTATTTTTTGTTGGCATTTTCGCCTTTATGTGACAGATGACAGTGTAGAAATGGGGAGAGACAGAGAGGGGTGTGACATGCAACAAACTATCAAGCATTAAATAATCACGATCAAAACATACAATCAAAGCTAATATGAGCATCTGGTTAAACAAAGTGTTGCTGTGGGTATAAATTAGTTCTGTAAACTTTATTTTTCACAGTTACATTCATATCAACAATTTAGATGTGATGATAAAGACGTTTTTGGTTTAGTTACCTTGAAAGTGCTTGAACTTTACTCTTAAAAAGCTGTACGAACCCTGTGCTAATAGTATTCCTATCAGGAAAAATAAACATAATAAAATATATTCCTAGGTCAACATTCAAAGGCTAACATTAGCCATATACAATATACTAGCAGGTATCTCTCTTTTATTAACTGTTTTTTCCCTAATACAGGTGACGCTGACAAGAAACAGACCGACTCTGTGCTGGACAGCTTTGAGTATTTCCATGAGAAGGGCAAAGATAAGGAGGGTGACCTCCACAAATCTTACAACGACCGATCCTACCTGAGCTCTGAGGAGTTGGGCCCCGGGGAGAGCCGCACTGGTGAGTGTGAGCACCCACAGACAGTTGGACAGACCACCGACACACGTACATTAAAACAGCATCTACACAGCGGACTGCAATTTGTTAGGCCAGAATAAATAGCTATGAATAACTAATAAATTCATACAAATATATATATTATACATGCTTTAGAGACTTTCACATACACGCATGCATGCAAATATGCACACACTCAAACACAGGATAATAAAAGCACTGCATACAGGAATGTTTATTATGGCATATGTTAGTAAGTAACCCTCTCTCCTTCTCCAGACTTTGTTGCAGTGTTGACAGGAGTGACGGAATCATGGCTTCCCAGCTCCAATGGTGTTGCCAGAGCTCGCTTCTCTCTGACCCGAACCAGCCTGGCCTTCTCCATCACATACCAGAGGTAATACACACAGCCGAAACGTCTATGTCCTTGGATTTTTTTTTTGTCTTTAGGGCGCTTTCACAAGCCAACATTTAGGCTGTTTCATCTAACTCTGATGCGGTTCGTTTGGGCAGTTGTGAACGTAACGTACTATGGTGCGGACCAAAACAACTGGTCCGAAACCGCTTGCGAGAGGTGGTCTCCGGCCATTTCCAAGCCAAACAAAACGCAGGCTGCCTGCACCGGTAAACGACAGGAGTGGGAGAGGACTGACTTAGACTTCTGCAGAAGTCCGATGTTTGCTTGTCATCTGGGCGGAAGAAAACTTACAGAATATGCTAAATAAAGTCCACAAAAATAGTGACGTTTATAAAGTCATTCCAGATAAACTGGAGGAGAAGGGATTAGTGCGCACAGTCAATCGGTGCCGAATCAAAGTGAAATAACTTTGACAGAGATATACCAAAGTCCGTGACACTCTGCATAGAAGTGGCAGCTCTCGAGATAAAAAAAGATGAATTTGCTCCTTCGTACATGCCCTTCAGCAAATACATTTTTTTATTTGGACCGCTTTAATTTGTGCACCGTGAAACCGAACCAGACTAAATAGAAAATGAACCAAAAGTATTATGACTATGGCTTGTGAAAGCGCACTTAGTCTCTGAAGGTTTTTCTTTTTTCTGATCAGCCACATCACTGCTGATCAGCCACATCACTGCTCATCCTTTCCGCATCAAATATAAAAGGCATTACAATCTATCTGTTTCAACCATAAATTGGTTGAAGCACTCAAGCAAACATAGTGAGTTGTAGAAAGTTATGAGTTATGTCTATGAAAATGCATTAGATTTTTGAACATTTTTATTCCTCTGTCTTCCCTTACTTTCCAGAATGGGCCGTCCCAGTAAAATAGTCTTCCTGGATTCAGCTGGGACCACGGCTTTTGAGTACCGAGTCCCCAAGGGACAGTCAGACATGGTAAGACACTGCATAAATAGAAAAGCATCCCCTCTTGCTTGCATTAGTGTTGTTTTCATTATGTGTGTGTGTTAGTTTCCTGAGAGAGAGAAATTAAGTACTGTTATGATGAATGCTCCTACTCCGTGACTCGATGTTCAAACTCTGACTTTTTCTCCCCCATAACTCACTCTGCAATAATAAACGCTAAACACACTCACAGACACACACATACATACACAGTGACACTTCCTCTTTGCTTCATTGCCTCTTTTTAAACACCACAAACTGATTGCAGTAAACATCAACATACACTCACTCACTCAAAAGGTTACATCAGGGAGAAACAGCCGTCAGGTCAGAGGTGTACAAGACTGAGTGTAATAAAAGGCCAATATTATCCTGATAAATCAGTAAGCTGATATGTTGGTGTAACAGTAGTACCCATACATGCATATCCACATACTCCCTAAGGTCTGGCTCGATCACTACACATCATTTCCTGCCAAAATACACAAATCTCAACCCGAACACTCTGTTCAGCAAGGCAGGAGCCCCCTAAATACAAGTCCCAGAAATTGGCCTATTATTATTTTTAGATAAATGTCAGTGTCAAGCACCAGAGGACCTTAGAGAAAACACTCCAACACAAAAAATGAACTAGGGGGGGAGGTGAGGGACTTTGCTGGAGCAAAACTTTTGGAAAGAGAATTTTTCACATGTTACATCACTGCTTAGCAGGGGGACAGAGAGCATCGCTAATTAAAACGGAGATTACCCCTGAACTGAAAGTTATGAGGTGCCGGCACACTGCCACATTTCTTCCCTCCGCTCTCAGAGAGAAGTAGTGGCTTTATGTTGAAGGTTTGCAGCCAGCCAATCACATGGTTTATTGTTTAGCAGATGTGCATGTGTTGTCTGTTTGGATTTCTGTTTTACACGAGTGAGAGATTTGAAAATGTTTGGAGATTATGCTGCCCTACAAAGGGAAAAGACCTGAACTCGCCGAGTTAACCTGAACTTCGAGTGTAGAACTGAAAAAAATGACTTGAAGAAAACTTGAAGCTTTTTTGTTGTCCAGCCAAATGAATTGTATGCTGAATATTGGAAATGTGGCAATTCTTTTTTTTTTTAATGAAGTTAAAAAAAAATTTGGAGCTCAAACACTATTATAAAACATTTTACAGGGGATAATAGTTGTTGTTGATGATGTTGTGTGTAAGTTTTCTAATAGTGAATAAAAGTGACACTGTATAAATAAATTAACTTGGATAGAAAGTGAAACCAGCGCGGCAAACTTCACTTTGATGCGCAGCAACACAAAGGCTGAGTAGGCCTACCGTAAATCAATTTGGGCGTTCCTGAGTGCAGCACAAAAAAGACAAAGAACCGTACCTTATTTTACGGGATTCTGCATTGTCTTCTTTGGATGCTTTGGAAGTTACGGCAAAAACAACCCACTATTTTCTCCTAAAAACAACACAGAAGATACGGGATATTTGTGCACGTGATAGAGCAGGTCTTTATTGTTCCAAAAATCACAAAAAAGTTAAGGTCTTTTGCCTCTGCGTGGCAGTATAGACCGAGTATGGTTTGATATCCTTGTCTTTACTGCGACAATGCTGCAGCTTACCTGCCTGTGTTTGTGTCTCTGTGTGTAGATCTGTGGAGTATGGAAGAACCTGGCTAAGCCTGTAATGCGACAGCTGCAGTCTGAGCAGATACGCATCAGCATAACCACATCGACGAGCAGACGAGTTGAAGTGGAGGGGAAGATCATCAAACACAGGGCGCTGTTTGCTGGTGCGTGTGCATGCGGGATATTATAGCATTCTGATGGTCCATTGTAATGTTCTTTTAGACTATTTTTGTGTTGTTGTGGTGCACAGTAAACTCAATATTTACAAAGCAGGGGAATTGTATACGTTCTCATGTAATCTTAAAAAGCCTTGCATGGATTAATGTAGGGCTTTGTTTACAGAGACGTATTTGTACAGAAGAGAATGCAGATACTCAATATGGTAATGTTCCTGTGTCTCATCGTGTACAGAGACGTTCAGTTCAACGCTGACATCGGAGGAGGAGAATTCAGGCATGGGAGGCCTCGCCATGTTGACGCTGAGTGACACAGAGAACAACTTGCACTTCATCCTCATCCTTCAAGGCCTCATCAAACACACAGACAAAGGTGAGAAGCAAGACAAAGACTCCAAACTGAGATTTCTCACCCCTGCAAGAGCTGTTGTAGTGCCCTTCAACAAAACACTTTTATTACCAATGCCTCCACTGAAAGTAAAAAAAACACTGGGGCAGGAATCCTCTTTTGTGATCTCTGTTGCCATTTCAGTCTGTTTCTACCAATATTATCTCAGTGCTTCAATCTTCCTTAATCTGGGGACTGTCTCTCTCCTCAGAGCCCCTTGTGGTGCCCATTCGAGTCCAGCTTGCTTACAGACAACACATCCTGAGAGAGATCCGAGCCAACGTCACCTCTCATGTGAGTAATATCCAATAGTTTTGAATTTTCAATTCGTTTTTATTGTATTTTACATGAGTTTGCGATTTCATTTTAGTTTAGTTTAAGTTTTCAGAGTGCATTTTCTAGTTTTAGTTTAGTTTCAGTTTTTCAGAACAATTTAGTTTTAGCTTTTATATATATTGAAGTAATTACGGCATAGCGCCATCTCCTGTACTATCAAATCCTTTCAATTTCTGTGGTTCAATGTCGAAAGAGTTGACGGAAATTCAAGATCTCTCCTTTTTTTCGGCTGTGATATATCATAGCTAAAAAAAAAAAAATAATGATTTTACGTTCATTCGTTTTATTTTTTTTTGTTTTTTACCCAGGCAATATCATTTCAGTTTAGTTTTGATGTAGTTTAAATTTACCAAAAATATTTACACTGCTGATTTTCGTTTTAGTTTCAGTTTTAGTTAACTATAATAACCCTGGTAATAACACATATTTTCTACATTTTACAATGGGCTTTTCAAGGCTTATGCCAAAAGTAAAAGCTGTTGATAATATTTTGTTCCAAATATTTTTATCTTCCCATCTGAAAAATAGAAATGTTCAGATTATTTGGAAAAACTAACCCAATATTCAGCATGAAATATGTGGGAGGTTTTAGGGAAACGTGTTGAACGATGAATTAAGGGGTGACTGGAGGAGGAGAAGTGTTGTTGTTGGTTAGGAACATATGACACAGCAACGCCCACCCATCCTCTCTGAGACGGATGTGGTCTAGTCACCACATCCAGGCGCTGTTGTCGCGGATGCTCTGATCACAGCTAACTATCCTGAGACATGACAAGACAAATGTATGGAGGGGAAGAGTGAGAGGAAAACAAGAGAAGAGAGAAAGTGTGTGAGAACAACTTTTGCAGGAGACAGATGTGAGCAAGGGATGAGAGACACAGAGGAAAGAGGGGAGGGATGGGGGGAGGTAGAGAGGATGGACTGCGTACACACTCCTCACACATGTCAGTGGTTAGTGGTCTGTGGGCTGAGATGGATCGAGGGAGGAAGGAGGCAGGAGGAGGAGGAGTGATGAAAGGCGGGTCTGTTTTTAATTCTGCCAGGAATTGAGTGAAGGGCTGATGCGCCTCTTTCGAGCCTAGCGGTGAGAGAGGCAGTCCGTGAAAGATATGTGTAAAGTTCGAGCTCAGCAACTGCCACATGACCCCTTGCAGTGTCCTCTAGCTACATGCTGAAACCCAAACCGCTGACTCATGTTAAGTCTAGCTGAGTAACAGAGGCGTATACACAACAGAGTCATTTTTAGCTGAAGAGGATACTTGCCATTATTTTTCCGTCTCTAAATACACACACAGATGAGCAAAAACATCTGATTTTTAAATGTGTGAAGTCATTTTTTATTGGACCAGTAATTCTGACAGTGTTATTACTCTGCATGATTTACACAAAACCCCAATATATCCGTTTGCACCCTACTCCCCTCTCATTATTCTAGTTTACCCAGTATAAGTCACCTTCCCTCTGTCCAGCCCCTTCTCCGTTCCCACTCTGTTTTGGCTCCTCGCTGTGTGGATTTATGGTACATGTATATTTATATTGAACTGAGGCCCTCAAGTCATAAAAGTAACATTTCTTCAACACGCTCGTACATCTGTCCTATTACTCCGGCATTTTTCAACGTCCTGACCAACCCCAGCCCCATCTCTCCTGGAGTCCAGTCTGCCTGCTTAAAATTAAACTTCGCTCAGTATGAAACGTTTTAAGGCAATGCAAGCCATATTTTTTGCCCAGGGTTTAAGTATGCGCTTGTGAGCGGGGTGATTTAAAATCATGTGTTTTTATGTAACATAACTGTCTGTGTCCTTCTGACTTTGTGATGTCTTTGTGATTGCTGAATTAATCTTGTCTTGTGCTGTTTTGCTTTCTGTGCGCATCTTTGTTTGGTATAAACTGAAGCTCATTTTAGTTAGAAACATGCCACCAGTCTGTCTTTTGTTTAAATAAGTTGGGGTTCGGTTACTCTGGTAACACGTCAGTGTTGTACTACAACATGTCAACAAGACCTTAGCAGCATAATATTACATTTTCATTTCTGGTGTTGTTGAAACGTATTTACTATTTACGATGGAATATGGTTTTATATATATTCACCAGGGCTGCAACTAATGATTATTTTCATTATCAATTAATCGTTTGGTCTATAAAATTTCAGAAAATAGTGAAAAATGTCCATCCCAGTTTCTCAAAATCCAAAGCGATGTCTAAAAATGTCTTGTTCTGTCCAAATCATTCCGTTTAAAATGACATAAAACGGAGAAAAGCAGGAAATCTCCATATTTGAGAGGCTGAAAACAGCTTTTTCTACCATTTTTGTATGAAAAATTACTTTACTATTCGTTGCAGCTCTAGTATTCACTTGTTGACCCACGTATAGCGCGACTCGAGTTAATGGTTTCAATCTGTGCAGGATCCAGACTTTGCGGAGGTGCTGACAGACCTCAACAGCCGCGAGCTGTTCTGGTTATCTCGTGGTCAGCTGGAGATCGCCGTGGCAACCGAGGGTCAGGATCCCCGAAAAATCTCTGGCTTCATCACCGGCAGGAAATCTTGTGACAGTAAGTGTCCCCGAAGGATGTTTAAAACCAAATTTATGTACTTGTATTTAAGATTTCTTCTTTCCTTTTTCATCTAACTATTGTTGTACTGTTATGTGATATTTAGAAGTATGGCTTTTGTATTACTGTTTTTTTTTCAATCAAACGCCTTTAGGTGAATTGAAAACCTGTTTTTCTTCACGTCTCTCTTCATGTTATTCCAGCAAAGTGATACCAAACACTGTCGAGGTTGCTAAGACAAATGTGTTTTGCGTTGTCGTTGGTTTGTTCTAGTCCATCTGTGGCTGTTTTTGTCATTCTCCTCTATAAATACTTGTTCTCTTTCTTTCTGTCTCCATCCTTTCAAGTCTTATCGCTGGGGGGAAACCATGTTTATAGACCCTCTGTTTGACTTGGTGTTCCACCAACACTGTGTATGCATGTCTGTCCATGTGTGTGTGAGAGACACAAAGAAAGTAAGACAGACAGGGTTTTGGAAATGCTGTGGACAGCCCAATCGTCTGAAACCGTTAAAGCATGCACACATGGTCTCTTTCCTTGGGACGCATACTCGAACATCAAGGTGTCGAGCACTTTGAAACACTTTATTGTCTAACACACACAAAAACCATGCACACAAATATGTAAAAGATGTTTTTGTCAGTCCAAGTTTTACACACGGACACACGGTGGTGCAGCCAAGGTCACAGTCTGCTGGTGTTCCAGTGATGTGATTAACAGCTTGACGTTATGTGTGAAGAATTCAAACCCAACACACTCGTCTCTCCCTCTCTTTCCTCCTCCTTTACTTTACCGCTATCCTTCCTTCAGTCTCTCTCGTCGTGTCTCGATACCGTCGTCTGCTGTTTTTGACGTCATTCCTCCTCTCTGGCCTTTTATGTAATTTCTGAATTTTTCTCTGCACTTTTCTCATCTTTCTCTGTTACTCATTCCCTCCTGTCCTCTCTCAGCTCAATCTTTTTAAGCCTGCTGCTGCATTCAGCAAGGGTTACCTCATCCTAAGGCTTAACCTTGGGTGGGTGTTTTTGTGTGCAAGTGTGTGTGCCAGACAGTGAAACAACATGTATGTTTTTGGCTGAAGGTCACGAACGCAATTACACGAGCAGACCCGCCTCCTGATTAGTGGTTCAATTGAATCTGTCCCCTCAATCACTGTTTCTCGGTGAAGGGATGACATTATGTGGCGTCTATGAGTGTGTGGTTGCAGAACGTGAGGGAATGTAATGTGTCCCCCTTCCTCTCCCTTCTTCAACCGACCAGCACATTTTAACATGACAGAAATCATTGCCTCATCTCGCATGCTGTCAGGCTCTACTATAGTCTAGGAAGGGGGGACTCTGAGGGGAAAAGTGATGGTTTTAGATAAGTAATTTGAACAGGAATGCACTCTAAAGTAGATTCGTGATATTAATCTTTCTTTGTCTGGCTCAGCTATTCAGAGTGTGATGTCCAGCGGTGATGCATTGACCCCGGGGAAGACAGGAGGTGTGGGATCCGCTATCTTCAACCTCCATGATAACGGCACACTGGACTACCAGGTATGGATTTGTCCACTACAAGGGAGATTTTTTATGACTATAGTAGGGCTGCAACTAACGATTCTTTTCATTTTCGATTAATCTGTTGATTATTTTCTCAATTAATCTATTATTTGTTTGGTATATAAATTGTCAGAAAATGGTGAAAAATGTCGATCAGTGTTTCCCAAAGCCCAAGACGACGTCCTCAAACGTCTTGTTTTGTCCACAACACAAAGATATTCAGTTTACTGTCACAGAGGAGGAAAGAAACCAGAAAATATTCACATTTAAGAAGCTGGAATCAGAGAATTTAGAGTGTAAAGTAAAAAACAAAACAAAAATTCAAGTAATGTTAGTCTAATGAAGTTTTAAAATGTTTTTCCATATGTGCTCATGTATGAAAAGACCCAAAGTCAACACTGTAAGCGGACTACTTGATTATTATAAGCAAATTATTTAAACAGCATTTGTATAGGAATGATTCTGTCCCAAGCTCTTGATCCATAAAAGCGGTTGATCACTGTGACCGTGATCACTATAAGCGGTTTCCACTGAAGTTGTGATGTCACAAAATCCTGCTTTTACGTTCACATGTCAAACTGAGATTTAAGGTGAGCTCATAGAAACTTCATCCTTCAGCAGATGAATGTGAAAACAGCCTTCTAATGTCAAACTCTGCACAGTGAAGCTCAAACATCCAAGTGAAGTAACAATCACCAAAACACATTTTTGAGTATTAGCTAATTCTCCTTCATCTCCTTCCTCAAGGTTCAGGTCGCAGGTCTCACCAGTGAGTTCGTTGGCCTCACTATTGAGTTGAAACCACGGCGGCGAAACAAGCGATCTGTGCTTTACGACCTGACGCCAGAGTACAACAAGGCCACGGGCCAGGCGCAGGGCAGCTGGAGTCGCCTGGAGGCTCGACACATCCACATGCTGCTGCAGAACGAGCTGTTCATCAATGTGGCCACGACGCACAGCCAGGAGGGGGAGCTGAGGGGGCAGATCAGGGCGCTGCTCTACAGCGGCCTGGAGGCACCCAGACATGGTACGGACTGATGGAAGCAGGGGTGGAAGTGGTGGGAGGGAGGTCATGAAATTCATAAAATACATACAAATGTCACTTCAAGTCCTGGATGCACGCTTCATTTAAACATTTTCCTTCTTTTAGAGTTGCCAACTCCTCTGGCCGGCCACTTTGTGTCTCCCCCGGTAAGAACCGGTGCCTCTGGCCACGCCTGGGTGTCCGTGGACAAACAGTGCCACCTGCATTATGAGATCGTCGTTACGGGCCTCAGCAAGGCCGATGACCTCACTGTGAACGCCCACCTCCACGGACTGGCTGAGATTGGAGAAATAGACGACAGCAGCACCACTCACAAGAGGCTGCTGACCGGCTTCTACGGCTCACAGGTACGTCACTGTACACACACACACACTCGCATACATACAAATGAATACAAAATACAGAAACACACTCAAACACACTCTCCTCTCCTCCAGGCTCAGGGAGTGTTAAAGGACATCAGTGCTGAATTACTGCAACACCTGGACCAAGGAACAGCCTTCATCCAGGTCAGCACCAAGACGAATCCCCGAGGAGAAATACGAGGACGGGTACGTAAAGAAAAGCTACTTTACATTCATTTCTCTTTGTTTGTTTGACTTTTTTTAAATTGGAGTAAAACTATTTTATTAGTCTCTGTTTCAATGAAGGATTTTTTAAGTATTTAAAGATGCTGAATTTTGTCACAAAGTTATGATTATTAGCAGCTGGAATACAGAAAATCAGCATGACATAACCATTTTACAACTACAGCTCGGCCACAGCGCAATGGTCTTCTCCACACTACTGTTTTACACAAGACAACCATTTTACAACCATAACACAATAAAACACTAACAGTGCAAGCTCGTCCACCAGTACAACAGGGCCCATCAGGGAGGGATTCGATCATTTTGTGCACAAACTTTGTGCACAAAATGCACAATAATACAGGAAAAAAAAATTAGGTGATAAGTTATATTAGACATTGATAAGTTATATTAGACATTTTCAACCATCCCGTAAACATTTTCAACCATCCCGTAACCATAGTAACTAATTCCTGCCTGTGGCGCAGCTACCAGACGAGCCGCTGACTGAGTTCACTCTGAGCAGCAAGTCACCAAAAGGGTCTGAAAAGTTGATAATTCCAGCAAGAAAGTTGCCAAGTTGGCAACACAGTGTGCGTGTAATAACCACTACATTTAATTGGTCCGTCTTTGGGGACAGAGGCTTGTCCAGGGCGGACACAGATGACTCTATGGGCGGGCGCCCGGCCCCCCAAATGCCCGTCCATGTCGTCGTGACTGCCTTGGGGCCTCTTTTAGCCATCTGAGTGTTTATGCGGCTGTGTGATTGCTCACTTATCGCTCACTAGCCAACTCAAACACACACTTTCACTGGCAGGTGCTGTCTGCCTGGAGAGACTTTGTTGAAAAGTAAAAGTTTTATTGGGGTTCAGAGAACCACAGTTGCCCACAAATCTGTTTGCAGCATTGCAGGTGTAGTGGTTGATGAGTTGTTTTAGGTCTGCTAGGCACTAACAAAGAAAGTGATGACACACCCACACGCACAGTAGTAGGGTCCAGCTGTTTTAATAGCAAACAGGTCCAACACATAAACAGCCATCTGCTTGGGAGCACGGAAGCACTCCATTTAGGAACAATTAACAAGTCAGCTTGAGGCCAGCCTTGAGTCAGGTGTGGCCAACAAATCTCTTATTACCTAACCACCTTTTCTCTTTTTTCTTTTCTCTGCCTCTCTTTCATGTCCCCCCTTTTATGTCAACACATTTCACCCACCCCTACATCTACCTCCTTTGTGCTGTATGCCCTCTACCTCCATCTATCCCTTCTTTTTTGTTTCCTACAGGTCCATGTGCCAAACAACTGTGAGTTAGGGGCCAAGGGGGAGGTGGAGGAGGCTGAGTTTGACGACCTCTTTGTGAAGGACCCTGAGGAGCTGAAGAAAGACCCTCATACCTGCTTCTTTGAGAACCAGCACCAAGCTCACGGCTCCCGCTGGACTCCCAACTACGACAAGTGCTTTTCCTGCAGCTGCCAGGTAAAGGCGACAAACACAAAGGCAGCAGTTAAATGTGTTTGTTAAAAGAGCTCTTTGATGGTTTAATCAACCAGAATGCATGCTTTGGCACTAAGACGTTAAAGCATTTCAAGAGAAGCTGGAAAGTACATTAGTTTGCAGTCCTTGTTAAAGGGATAGTTCGGGTGTTTTGAAGTGGGGTTGTATGAGGTAGTTATCCATAGTCTACAGTAGATGACGGTCGGAATGCCCACAGTTTGGAGAAACAGGCACCAAGGGAGCAAAGCAATGCAATGCTGTGGAGGGAGGAAGCAAAACATATTTTAGCCTCCTAAAAGAAAAAAACGATATCGTTTACGCTATATTTAGAATATTTTCACCATTTTACCTCGCCGTCAGACAGCCTTTCCGACGAGGAACTGAAGCCGTTATCTATGCTCTCGCCAAAGCAACCAGACTCCATTGAAAAAAAACTGTACTTTTACCTTGCAGAACACGGGAGTTGCTGGTCTACCGCTGCCTCCATCAGTTAGTTTGTGTTATAGTGTGACTTTGGTTAGTTCAGATTCACCAAAGTCACACAATAGCACAAACAAACTAACCGATCAAGTCAGCGGTCGACCAGAAACCCCCGTGATCGGCAAGGTAAAATTACAGTTTTTTTTAATGGAGTCTGGTGGCTTTGAAGAGAACATAGATGGATACAACGGCTTGTATGCTGACCGTCATCTACTGTAGGTAATACACTGACTATGGATAAGTACCTCATACAACCCCACTTTAAAACACCTGAACTATCCCTTTAAGTGCATGTTAGGACTGAATCTTGTATGTCATCTTATGTCACAAATAAAACTTTTCATCTTTCTGCATTTTTTTCTGCAGAAGCGAACTGTGATCTGTGATCCAGTCATCTGTCCCGTGTTGACCTGCTCCCGAACCATTCAGCCTATAGACAAGTGCTGTAAAATCTGTAACGGTGAGACAGACAGAGTTTGGCTGTACTTGAGATATATGAATGTGTTTTATAGTAGTTATGCTGCTTTGAGTCTCTGGTTGTGAGTTTCCCACAGTTCTCCCAACAGAAATCATAAAAACTAATTCTATTTTTATGTCTCCATTTCCTTTTTCCCACTCAGAGACTAAAGAGCCCAAGGACATGAAAGTTCCAGAGAGGGTGGATGAACATCCTGAGGGTAGGTGCTACCTCTCCTGTCTCTGACTGTCTTTTTCTCTTATATTGTGTCTTTTCTTTCTACATGTCTATACTGTATTTCTTTCATTGCATTTCTGCCTACAGTTAAAAGTAAACTGAATCATTCGGGCACTTTTACTTGCCAACTATAACCTTCTTTCTCCTCGTCCCTTTCTCTCAGGCTGTTACTTTGAAGGAGACCAGAAGATGCACGCCCCAGGAACCACATGGCATCCCTTTGTACCTCCCTTTGGCTACATTAAATGTGCTGTCTGCACTTGCAAGGTAAATATACATCAATAAACCCACTCACATCTGGCTGGATTTACTTTCCAAAATCCCTTAATGGATCATTTATCTTGTATTAGACTGCAAAGAAGCTGAGGCATAAATGAATTTCTCATAAGCTCAACCTTGGGGAATGTTTCAACTATTTATATGGAAAAAGCAATAAGTCAGCTACATTTCGTGCTAGACAAAAAAAAGAATAGCTGCTAACCTGCTGCTAACGCTGCATTACATCCATAGGGATCTTCAGGAGAGGTGCACTGTGAGAAGGTGACGTGTCCGGTGTTGACCTGCAGTCACCCCGTAAGGCGTAATCCCTCCGACTGCTGTAAGGAGTGTCCAGAGGAGGAGAAGACTCCTGCAGGCCTGGAGCACAGCGACATGATGCAAGCAGACGGCCCGAGGCACTGCAAGTTTGGCAAGAACTATTACCAGAACAGTGACAACTGGCATCCCTGGGTACCGCTGGTGGGGGAGATGAAATGCATCAACTGCTGGTGTGATGTAAGTATTGTGGCTGCCAAGAAATACGATCCAAGTGTAATTTTACTGAAATATAAGTTAAAGCAAGGGTCGGTAATGTTGAGAACAGGGCTGTCAAATTTGTTTTAACGCCACTAATTTCTTTAACGCATTAACGCAACTTGCAATTTTTAGGTTGTAGTAGGTTCAGTTTTAAAGCTAGAGAGAGGATATTGGGATTATATGAAACTAGAAAACCTAAGGAATGGTCACTTCCATGGTGATATAATTCCTGTCATACCGTCTTGTGTCTTTTTCACCTGTTCTTCTACATTTTCCCTCTTTTCATCAACCAGCCTTCTTCTTCTCTTATTGTCCACAGCACGGTGTGACTAAGTGTCAGAGGAAGCAATGTCCAGCACTGACCTGCACCAACGTCTCCCGCAGAGAGGGCACCTGCTGTCCTGAATGCATTGGTGAGCAATGAACACACACACAGACACACACACACACACACACACACGCAACACCAGCAGAGGCTAGACTGATATATCCAAACATTTTACAAGGCAGCATACTTTACCTCTGATATGATGGAGGTCTCTGCCTGGCCAGAAACATGCAATGACAATCTGTAAAGTATGCAGTGAAATGTCATTTACGCACTCATTTAAAGGGCGGGTCCATCTGCGTTCTTCAAATGGAAACGCCCACTCAGGACGTAAGTTACAAAAGTAAGCTAATCAAAGCTTATCTATAGGGTTATTCGGAAAGTTTGGAAATACCTGAAAAGGTTAGTTTGAATTTTTTTAAGTGGGGTTGTATGTAAACTCCCGTGTTCTGTGAGATAAAGTTACTGTTTTTGTGAATGTAGTCTAGTGGCTTTAAAGAGAGCGATATAACGGCTTCAGTTCCCTGTCAGAAAAGGCTCTCTGATGGCGAGCTAAAGCGGCTGTGGACGGGAGCAGCAGAAAAACGTGTTTTACCCACCCAAAAAAAATCAATATCATTTTAAGTGCAGCTATATTTAGAATATTTTCACCGCTTTACCTCGCTGTCAGACAGCCCTTTCCGACGGGGAACTGAAGCTCTCTTCAAAGCCACCAGACTCCATTCACAAAAACTGTCATTTTACCTCGCAGAACACAGGAGTTGCTTGTCTACCGCTGCATCGATCGGTTAGTTTGTTTGTGTTGGCCCTTTTCACAGCAGCCATTTTGAAATGGCATCGCAGAGTAAACACAGGTGTAATTGACAAAAGGGCTGAATACAATATGATTTGAATAAAAAAGTAATAGTAAATAATTGACCCTTTAAAAAGTCACTTTTGGGAGCTGCAAACCTAGTTAAAATACTGTGTGGATATGTTTTTCCTGTCTTGATTCAAATGCTGCTACTACTTGGGTCCTAAATCGATTTTTTTTTTGTTCTCAATAGATCTCAAAGAGGAAGACGACCTGATGATGAAAGCTCCAGACAAAAGGCGACCCTGGAGACACTGATCACCAAACCCTCCTCTACCCATTTAACCCAAACCCAGAGCTGCACACTGGGTCCCACCTGCCCTCCTCCACCTCCTCCACCTCCTCACACCCACCCTGCTATCAGCTTTAGGATTGTAATGAACAGAGAAGAGCGCAGACGGAGACATAATAATAAAAGGAAAACTTCCAAAGACTCATGACGAACGAAGGGATGAAGCTACATGAAAAGGACCAACCAGACTTTACCAACCTTTCTGCTTCCTGCCTTTCCATTTTTGCTGGAATTTTTTTTTTGCTCAGTTTTTTTTTCAGCTCAACAGGACAAAAAGGTACATATGTAGAAATATAACACAGCTGCTCAATGGGATTTTTTTTTGGTAAGATTGTGCAAGTTGTATTTCATTGACAGGGCTTCTTTTTGAAGTGCAGCCATAGCTACTGCAGTTCTCACTGCTCTAACTGGATAGAGAGGAAAGTGTGAATGTGAATGTGTGTGAGTGTTTTTTTACCAGTAAAGACTTATCAGAAACACAGTAAACGTCCTGGGTGGCAACACAGGGTTCAATAACTGTAAGAAAAACTGTGAAAACCTGGAAACAGTGTCGTCCGTTCAGTCGTAAGATCATGTTTCCACTCAGTATTGATCTGTTTGATTGAAAGAGAAGCCCAGCTGGTTGTTATTTCACTACTAATATGAGCTTCGCCTTCACCTCCTGTTGATCTCATTGCTTCTCTGCTTCGGTTGTTCCTGTTTCGAGTTAAGTAATATTTTTATAAATATTTCTATCATTGTTTTCAAGAAGCTGGTTCGTATTTTTGTATTTATTGAATGGCGTGGAGACAAAATAAAGAGATGTTTGCTGGTAACAGAAGGAATACCTGTGGGTTTGTTTTGGAACTAATAATTCTCCCTTGTTCCCTTTTTGCATTTCTATCATCTGGAGTTATAGAAGGATTTTAGTTTTGTTGCTTTCTTTCCCTCTCTCTCCTCACAGTTTTTCACATATGGAGCTATGATTATAGAGGGACGACGAGCCAGATTGACCCGACTTAATCCTTCTTTCTCTTCCTCCGTTTTTCTCTTCCTCCGTTTTTCTGTCTCTTCCTCTTCTCTCTCTTCATCGATTCCCTTCATCATCTTTTTTTCTCTCATCTGTAATTTTCTCCTGTTACGTCCTTTCTTTCCTTGTTATATCCTTTCTCCTCTCATCTCCTCACTTCCTCGTCATTTATTTTTCGGTTGTCTTTTCCCCATTCCTTCTCTCTTTTTACACAGTGTATCCTCTCCCCCTTTCTTTCTTTGCCTTTCCTTTCCCTCCCTTTCCTCTCCTCTCCCTTCCTTTCCGTTCCTTTGCTTTCCCTTGCTTTCCTTTCTTTCTTTTCCTTTCCTCTTTTTTCCTTCCCTTTTCTTTCTTTCTTTTCCTTTCCCTCCCTTTCCTCTCCTTTCCTTTCCTCTCCTCTCTTTTCCTATCCTCTCCTTTCTTCTTCCCTTTCCTCTCCTCTCCTTTCCTTTCTGCCTCCTCTCCTTTCTTTCCTTTCCTTTCCTTTCCTCTCCTTTCCACCTTCTCTCCTCTCCTTTCTTTCTTTTCCTCTCCTTTCCTTTCCTTCCCTCCTTCCATTCCCTTTCCTTTCCTTTCTTTCTTTTTCTTTCCTCTCCTCTCTTTCTCTCTCCTTTCCTCTCCTCTCCTCTCCTCTCCTTTCCTCTCCTCTCCTCTCCTCTCCTCTCCTCTCCTTTCCTTCCCTCTCCCTTCATTTCCTTCCCTCCTTCCATTTCCTCACCTCTCCTTCCTTGCTTGGTTTCCACCTCAGACAGTCACCACATGTGCTCAGCAAGTATTTGTCCCCTACATACCCCCCCCCCCACACACACACACACAGTGCAGACAGACAGACTGAAACATAAACACACATTCACAGATGTACACAAGCACAAACTCCTGAATCAGGAACACACACATTGCCAAAGGGCCAGCAGGATGCTTTCCAACACACACACACACACACACACACACACACACACACACACACACACACACACACACACCTGCTACTGCCCTCTGCTGGCCCTAACACACCATTACACCAACGTCGCCTCCTGTAAACCAGCTGGTTGTCGACAGCGCTTCTAATGCCACCTGTTGACCTCAGAGTTATGTGTGTGTGTGAGTGTGTTCACACTGAAAGCATGTTGGAAAGTCATCACCAGGCCAGCAGGGAGAGGTGGGGGGGTCATCAGGGCCGGATGGTGGAGGTCAAAGGTTAAGCAGCCTGTGAAGAAGCATGAGACGAGTACCAGCCTTAGCTCTGCATCTGCACATGCTTGTGTGTGTGCGAATGGTCAGTAACTGGAACAGTACCGCCTACACAGAACAGAGCCACTTTCTCTCCACTTTTCCGATGAATCCTCTCCAAACATTTAATGCAACTTTTAGCTATGGGCTATTTTCCGTTGTAGCATGTGCACAAAATTATTAAATAGTTTTTAACGTGCCAGAGATGCAGCATAAAAGGTTTGTTGATAAGAACAAGCTGCTTCTTCTTTGTGTCTCACTGACACCTCCTCAGATATCTGTTTACTCTGTTACTCTGTTACTGATAGGACTGTTTTGTATCTTATTTATTACTGCAGTCACATTTCGATCAGAAACACATGTTCTGATCTGGACTCAGGTCCCCTTTTCTTCTTCGTGGTTTAAGGAAAACATTTTAAAGGGAAAACTAGTGTGAATTAATACAGAAAAACATAGTAAGAATAATGCAGATGTCATGAGATCAAGACTTCAGAGGTGAGAGGAGGATGGTGTAAGAGAAAAGGTTGGTTAGAAGATGAGGGGAGATGAGGAGTAGAAGAGGAGGTTGGTCTGTTGTGTTTTTACTTTATGTTTCTACACTGCTGAGAGTAACTAGGGGAACAGTGTGTGAGAAAGAAAAAGAGCGAGCGAGGTCTCTGACAAATAAGTTGTAGTGCTTGTAAGTCCTGTTGGCATTTTTTCTTACACCAGAGCACCTACAATAGCACATGTCAGCAAAACCAAAACTCAGCACAGTTTGAAATATACTGAGAGCATCACAACTATAGAGAATACACTGTGAGCAGATACATCACACAAAAACACTATATACTCTTATAAAAACGTATTCAGTTTCTTTGGATCCGTTTCCACAATTTTTTCATAAATAAATAAATAAATACATATATTTAAAAATAAATATAAAATAAATTAAAAAATATAAATAAAACATAATGCAAACATAATTTAAAAATGTAAAAATAATAAATAAATAAATAAATACCCAAATAAATAGACAGAAATATATATAAATAAACAGAAGAATAAATAAATAAGGAATTAATAAAATGTACGATTTAAGATAAATAAATACAGAAGCAAAATAAAACAGAAATATCAATTTATCTCACATTTTATCAATTAATCAATGGCTACATCTATTTTTAATTTTATTTTTGATACATTTACTGACATATTTATTTATTGTGTTATGTATTTATTTATTTATTTGTTTATTTTGGCAGGTTCCATCCTCCATAGTTTTTGTGTCTTGGCAGTTTCCAAATTCTGTAAACACTACTGAGAGAGAGAGGGAAGGCTCATCAATATTTTATCACTGCTGCCCTCTGCTGTGAACAGCTGAACTGACATCTTAAATCACAGCATTAAAATGAGGATTTACAGAGTTTAACCGACCACGTATACAATACACATGAGCCCTATATAGCATCATAAAACGGTTCTTTAGGCTCGTCCCAGCGCTGCAGCAGCAGCAGCCTTTATGGCATCATAATGAACCTTTTCACAACAGTTCAAACTGCCTTTGAGCCACTGAGTTTCACACACTTTACATGCTCCATGGTGCAGTTGCATGGGGTAAATGCCTTGCTCAAGGGCATTACAGCAGCATTTGCTCAAGGAAAAAACTTTTATTTTCAGCCTGGTCAGTTGTTTAACCTTCAGGCTGTTCGTGCATACACAAACAGGTCCAGGTGCATCTGGGGTTTTATCACATGAAACGGATTCTGACAAATTTTCTTGGAAATTCACCTTTTTGTTGAGCGTGTGCCTGAAGCAACGAATCCCCCTCTGGGGTTTAGGATGAAAGTAAAGCACTTGATGCTTTACACATGGCCAAATATTATATAATAAACTAAAGGTGAAACGCTTTGTATTACAAAGGACAAAAGTTTCTCCCTTTGTAAAACTTCTACTTGAGTACTGTACAAGTTCAAACCTCTACTCCTGAAGGGGGTCACTCCCTCACTTCCATCATCTTCTCTATTGAGCAGATCTTCTCTGACATTTGGGATTTCACACGGTTATATTGACCTAAAGTTTCTTTTGAAATGACTTTGAAAACTAAGACGAGCAACGCCCACAAAGTAAAGGCAAGTTTATTTTCATAGCACCTTTCAACAATGATGCAATTCAAAGTGCTTCAAATAAAACATAAAAAGACATGAAGATGACATATAAAACAAACACAAGACAATAGAAAAATACATATAAAAAGGATTTAAAAAGAGTAAAATCTAAAATGATATGCACCTTAAGTCAAAGTCTATCTGGTATATATGTATAAAAGGATTTGTTTATAAGTAACGTAGGACACTGGTAAAACATAATGTAAGATTAGATTTATTTTCCAAAGATATGTCATTTTGGAAAAAGGTTCTCCAGCTGTGTGATTCGTAAGAATGTTTTAGAGTGAAGCAAAAGGTAGATTCACAGACAAGAGCCCACACAGGTGAGAAAAAATTTGCATTTGATGTTTGTGGGAAAAAGATTTAGACAACTTTGTAGTCGCAAGTCACACAGGAGAGAAACCATGTGGTTGTGATGTATGTGGGAAAAGATTCACACAGCAGGGACGTCTGACGTCACACACCAGAGTTCACACAGGAGAGAAATTGTTCTTTTAATTAAGTAAGAACCACGAACGTTTTCATTCTATTTTATTGTTTCATTGTCTGTTATTGTTGTCTTTCACTTGTGTTGGGTTTATCTTTATTTTAATAAAAGCAAGGACTGCATACAGTAGGTCTGTGATGGAGGAAACAATAAAAGAAACCAAAGACACTGCACATAGGGAATATATGGCCAGAGGCTAACGCTGTGATGCGAACATGTTTTGAATTTGAACTGCAGTACCCATTTTAAATGCTAATGCTAGTACATACTGCAGCTGCCCTTACAAAGTATGTACTGTTGCCAGTAGTATGCATACAATTGGGACATCCTACTTCATCATAACATTGTGCCTTGAACTTTGACCCTTTTGCTCATATATCTGCAGCCAATGCGGAAGTACCTTAAACTTGCATTCTTTCTAACAGCCAGCAGGGGGCGACTCCTCTGGTTGCAAATAGAAGTCTGATTGTATAGAAGTCTATGAGAAAATGAGCCTACTTCTCACTTGATTCAATTTATGGTCCCATTTACAGTCAAATAGACCATAAAGCAGGGGATGCTTTAGGGCGGGGCTACCTTGTGTTTTCAGTTCATGAAAGTTAATTATAACCTTTTTGGTTGCCTAAAAATGTCTAATTCAGCGTTCGGTTGTACTTTGCCTCACCCTCTTGTGTCACTTCTGGTTGCAAAAAAACAAAATAGCGACGGCCAAAACGCCCTACTCAAAACAGTAGTCAACAAACCAATGGGTGACGTCATGGTGACTACGTCCACTTCTTATATAAAGTCTATGGGTGCATCCCAAAGCGCTTATTTGTCGTTTCCTCGCTCCTCGATCCTCGGGTGAACCGGAAGTTGTTCTGGTGCGCCATCTTGAAGACCGTCCCAAAGCTCTTATTTGTGCATCGAGGAGCGAGGATCGAGGATCGAGGAGGGATCTCTGAGGAGCGATAATCGAGGAAACACGAGAGCATCCTCGACGGAAGTCTTTTACCGACCGACACGCCCCCTTATTGGATATCAGTTCGGTAAAATTATCAGATCGGACTGATCTGATAATTTTACCTCTCAACATCGCTGAAGTTTTATACCAGAGTGAAGACAGATCACAGATTAAACGTTTTATAGTTTAGTTGTCTTCTGATTCACCATCTAGTTAATATCTTTGTTAATTGTAGCTCTGAACAGCAGCAGAAGGTCCTGCAGTATCTCTCATTCACACACTGCGAGTGAAGCAGCCTGTCACTGAGAGGGCTTTGTAACACCTGACAAACGGGTCTAAAACATCTTTCTGCATTTATTTGTAAGCTTTTTCTTTTCATGAACTGTTATTTCCCCCGTTAACTTATATTAATGATACTATTAAAGTCAGAGAGAGAAGGAGAGTCTGTCTGTCAGCAACAAACACCTGTTACATTATTTATCTTCTTTTCCATTCAGTCACGTGAGGCTGATAATTCCTGAATGTCGGGATTGATATGAGTTACATCATTTACATTTTCCCTGAAACATTCAGCCTGATAAATAATGTCCAGTGTTCAAAAGACCCCATAGTCATATTATGGGTTATTAAATAATGAATTCACAATCAGAATATCGATAACTACAGATGCTAATAATGAATACATAATATAAAGATATTGTTCCAGTAGAACAACTGTGTGTCTTTATTAGTATTATTAGTACAGTTCAAACACAAACTCCATCTAAAGTTTCTATAGCTATTAAAGCCGTCTGACAGCTGATCCAGCTGTGATCAGCTACTGCTGTCATCAGAAACGGACGTCGCTTCACGTGACGCTTCAGAGGAAACGACGTCTCAATTCCCTTAAATCGCATTTCCTCGTTTCCTCTCTCCCCGCATGGTTTCCTTGCGTCTCTCCCATGCTTCCCTGGTGGGCGGGACTAAGACGCAAGGATGAGACGCAAGTGAGGGAAACGAAGATGCAAATAAGCGCTTTGGGATGGACCCTCAGTACTGGGACAACAAAAAAAATTCTGGCATACTAAACAGTATGGTAGTATAGGTACTGGAACACACAGCTGATGAGGATACTTTACAGGTGAGCTCTCAGCAGGAGTCCACAAACGACATGCAGGTGTGCTACTCCTCTCATGGAAGGCAGCCAATTAGAGAGAGGGAGGTGGGTGGGATCATGACACACTCACCTCACAGGTGTGCAGGTTTAAATGCTAGTGAATTGTTTTCCCAGTTTTAAACTATCTGTTACTTGTGATGCAGTGTTGAATCCACGGGAAAAGCAAAAAGTTCAGTATCTATTTCAAGGACTCTTGAGCCAGGCAGCAGACCTCAGACTCTTCCCTCTCAGGTATTTGGTTGCCTAGATTCTCCTCTCAGATGGCCACTGGGTGAGATTAATGCGTCACACGTCTTGTGATGTTTCCGTGGTTGCATCAGCCGGCCCGTACCCGTCCAGGTTTTTTTTTTATCTGACCATCTGAGATGAAAGCACTTCACATGATGCATGTTTCAGGAGTCTTTATTTTTAAATCTTTCCAACCGACATTAAAGGTCATCTCTCTTGTGATGTTTGTCTCTTGGAAAAATGTGAAATCTGTGCGGTAGCTGGGTTTTTCATTCATCCAAGGAGCTCCGTTCTCATTGTGATACCAGCAAAAACCTCATGTACAGTTCAATTTAATTGCTACACTAGAATTTAATGGCTAAATTAAGTTTGAACCATGTATTTGGATATGTATATGTATGTTTCATTATTTACTTATTCTACTGTTTTTGTTTCATTATTTATGTTTTATTCCATTCTGCTGTCTATGTTGTGAATTTCCTTGGAAAGCACTTTGTGCTTGAAAAGTGCTCTACAAATAAAATTATTATCATTATTATTATATGATTTCAATTCAACGAATCCCAACTTTTCCAGGTAGGAACAGCTTCAGGAGCTCTTTTCCCACTCAGTGTTGTTCCACTGTCACAAAGGTCGTGAGCTTTGAACAGCTGGAACAGGGAGCAGAAAACCCTTCTGTTGCTCAATTTCCACCACTCCAAGCAGGCTTTAGCTAGAAACAGAGCTTTTTGACAACTGCGGAGACACATATGCAGCCAGAGGATAGGGTTTATTGATTGGTAGATTAACTCTCTCCTTTTGCTATGTGCAGGAAGCAGAACTGGTGCGACAGCCTGAAGCACAAATGGTGTTCACTTCCCCCATAATCTGCTGGTGGATCCAAACCAGGACAGCAGTGGAAGGTAAACACATCTGAACACACCTTGTGAGGCAGATATATCTGAACTAACTAACCTGAACTACTGTAATGTGACAACAGAAATTTTCACTTTTACTATCACAACAAATCACTGGTGGAATCATTTAGGCCCTGCTGAGGTCGTCTTTTCCATTCATCCAACCAACATGACATCTGCTGAGACAGAAGGAGGGAAAATTCATGGCAAGAATGTTGAACACAAAGAAATTAGAGATGCATTCGCTTGTTCGCTGTTGTAAATGTTTCAGTCATCTGTCTCCCAAATGTTTTCTGATAGAATGAAGGCTTTTTAAGCTTCTCTTCCAGAGAGCCGATGATTTGAACTTTATTAGACATATTACATGTAAGCAGTAGGTGATATGAGGGGGGGATGCCATTCCGTGTTGTTAGCAAAATGACTGTAGTAGTTGTTGTAGTTTTTTTGCCTAAACCTAAAGAAGTTGTAGTTTTGTTGTCTAAACCTAAAGAAGTTGTAGTTTTGTTGTCTAAACCTAAAGAAGTTGTAGTTTTGTTGTCTGAACCTAAAGAAGTTGTAGTTTTGTTGTCTAAACCTAAAGAAGTTGTAGTTTTGTTGCCTAAACCTAAAGAAGCCTTTTTGTTTGTGTTCAAAACGTAACATTTCATTCAGTTTTACATGGTAGAACGTGTTGCTTTTAAGTTTCGCTTTTACGGCGTAGTAGGCCCCTAATGACCCACATCCGTGGTGCTTATAGCGACTGATAACGCTTATTTAATGGCCTGATAACAGTCGAATCGGGTGCTGCATATTGATAAATCCCTGGCGCTGTCCGTGGTGCTGAAGTAGCAGGTGGATTTGTAATTGTCCCGCCCTACTGTGAGTTTCGTCTTGGATCTATAGTATTCTCTAAACTATATAACTAGGGGGTGGTTTGCTAGTCGCCGGTGAACGAAACAAACTGGGTCCTTCCCCCCTGCTAAAAATATACTAATCACCTAATGCATGTAGGTTTCCTGACCTGTCAAACCAGAATACTGTAAAATCATCCTGAAACCCATTGTTTTCGTCAAGGAAACTATAAAAGGTAGTAATAATAATAATAATAATAATAATTGATTTTCATGAATAAATTCCCTAAAAGCAAGGTTACAGTGCAGTAAGAGAAGAGGAAGCACACATACAGTAAGCAACACTTGCATCACAGACTCCATGAAGACCTGCAGCTCATTAAATCTGATTCAGCCGGCTCCTCTCCAATAAACAGACCTCCCATCGCCTAATGAGAGCAATAACATGGGAGCAGTTAAACACACAGTGAGCTTAATGGAATTAAACCGTTCGATGCTGCTGCTGATGAATTATTCTCACTGTTCTGCTAAACCTGAGCCGTCTTCATCATGTATGAAAGGCTGCTGACCCTTCTTCCCTACAGGCACATATTCATCTGCAGCCGCTGTTAAACCTCACAGCAGCAGACCATTTATAATTCCAAAAGTCCAGAAGTGTTGCACTCTATTATTGTGGCGGGGCTCTGTCACTTCCTCTGTGCTTATCGAAGCGTACAGACAGAGAGTATTTGGTTATATCTCCCTCTGGCAGAGGAGAGCTCAAATCTCCTTCTATATGTATTATTAATGCACGCTTGTATTTATACAGTTAAAAGAAGGAGGTGGAGAGCAAACAGACAATGGTTTATTAATGATGGTTTATAATAACCATCATTAATAAATAGTAAATTGATAATTAATTATTAGTTAATAGTTATTTTACTGTTAACATACAATTAAATTGTAATTAATATTTACTAATTATTAGTAATGCTATAATTTATGTTATTTCATCATTTGTTTGTGTAATATAAAATAATTAGTTTATAACTTATATATTGTATCATAGCTGATAGGAGACGAAAACAATTACATTCTTAGTAAAATATTTATTAACTGGTTACTGTTGCACACATAACATTTAACATACTATATAGTATATACAATATAGTATACTATATACAAATTGCACATCTTAATGCAAATATTTATACATATTTCATATTTCATATATTCTAATCTTTTTATTAATAATTTTACTACTTACATGTATTTCTTTACATATATTGTGTTCATACTGTAGCATCATGTACATAATTTATTTCTATTTTCTTACATTTCTTTATGTTTATACAAGCGAAACTGTAACGCCCCAATTTCCCTCCAGGGATCAATAAAATATTTCTGATTCTGATATATTAAATATTTGTTAATAATTACCAAATAATAAACCTTTAAGAAATTGTTCATTTATAAACATTACATAGACAGATGGACCAGAAACCAATTATTAACCATTTAAAAAGTATTAACTATCCATCTAAATATTGTTTATTGATGATTTACAAACAATTTCTTAATGGTTTCTTAAATCATTTTGTATATATTAACAAATGAATAATAAATTAATTCATTAGTAATAATAACCTTACTATAGTATACAAAATGTTATAATGTGTGCAAAAATAAACTTGCTAAATTATAGCATTACTAATAAGTAAACATTATTAATTATCATTTCATTGTTTAAAGTTGCAACTGATGATTATAATACCTTGTTAAATGATTAATAAATACTTTGTAAATCATCTATAAACATTATTTAGAAAGTTAATACTTCTGGTCCATCTATCTATGTAATGTTTATAAATGTTCTCCAAACAAGTTCTTAAAGGTTTACAAATCCTTTGGTAATCATTAGCAAATACTTAATATAGTCTATAAAATGTTATAATGTGTGCAACAATAAACTGATAATAAATAGTTTTTAATGTAATCAGAATGTAATTGTGATCGTCTCCTATCAGCTATGATACACTATAGAATTTATAAACAAATTATTTCATATTACACAAACTAATGATAAAATAACATACATTATAGCATTACTAATAATGAGTAAACATTATTTATTATAATTTCAGTTTATAATAACATCATTTACAGTAAAATTCATTCATTTATTAATAATAGTTATCATAAAGTGTTACCAAATGGTTATTTTGGTGCCAGAATGTGCCTGTATAGTAGGTATAGGACGTAGATTGTTTTTAGTTTAATATGCATGGCTTATATTTAGAGCAAAGGGTACAATCGTCAGTGCTGCTGCGTATGTTAATATTGCTCATCAAAGCTCTAAAATAAATGCTGATGAGCCTAGAAGATATGAAGCAGAAGCAGTTAGCTTAATATCAAGTCAACAGGCTGCAGAGAAGCCGGAGAGTCAAAGACAAAGAGACTCAGCTGCTGTAAATGAGACGTGAGCAGCCGAGAGAAGCACAATGGGGAAGCTTCCTGCTCATTTCTCTAACCTGTCAACCTCAGACGCCCCATCCTGCGATATTCAGCCTCTAATTAGTGCTTATAGATTCCCATACACCCCTGTGCCCTGATAAATTTTGCAACACAGCTTTTCTCTGACGTTTTAAGTGCACAGGTGAATGTGCTCGTTGATCTGTGTGCTAATTGAGTGAGATTGCGAAGAGGCGAAACAGAGGTGTCGCAAATTACTTTATTGACTTCTTGATGCTCTGAAGAAGAGTCTGGTATCACGATGTGTACAGACAATTAGGGCCTCAGCTTCACATTGTTTGTCATCTGTTCACACTAGAGGTGTCCATACTGCTCGTTTGCTAAGTCCCGCCCCTCGGTTACTGTTACTACGCCTGTCAAGCTCTATGTTCTTGCATAGTTTACAATGATAATGGTGGCAGATTTACTACTGAAAACTCAATTTCACCATATAAGAAGCGGACATAGTCACTGTGGCATAACGTCCGCAGTTAGGTTGAGGCAAAAAAACCCACTCACTTAGGTTTAGGGAAAACGTCATAGTTGGACTTAAAATAAGTACGGAAATATGTACGGAAACAACGTAATATAATTCTGTCAAAATTATGGCATGATGATATTAATAGTGCAGGTGTTTCTCTATTTCCCACAAATCCAGATTAATGAGGCTTCTTCTGATGTTTCTGCTGTAATAAAATCCACACTGGTGGACATTATAAATTATTACAGTGTGGGTAGATGCCAGAAGAGCGAGCCAATCTTCTACAGTACATTGCTGTTTTGTTATGCTAATGTATTTAAATGGGTGTGGTAATGATTTATTGGTGGTAAAATTCTCCATGTGATCATAAGGTTTTATACTGGGACTCCTTTCACCCCGTCCTATAAAAGCTAATGTATTCTTAATCACAGCGTAACTACGACATTTATGAATGCTATGAAATTTATTATCGAAAATAAGAAGTCAGCCCCGTGCTGCAGTTTGAGCTTGAATTCTCTCTCTATGGGAAAAGGAGAAGCAGCCTTTAGGTCTTTTATCCCCTTTAGGCCACCGTCACATTCATCTTCTTTTTTTCTTTCAGTTTCCAAACGCTCTGCTGAGGTGTTACTTTTGACCAGACAGCAGAGTGTCACACTCAGAAATATAAAACCACTGTAGTGTGCTGATTTTAAACTAGGCTCTCATAATGTCCCCATATACTGTAGATGTGTCTCAAACCAGAGAGCCATTAAATAAAAGGTTTTTATATTACAGAAGCAGACTTTGTACAGGTGAGAGGAACACCTAACTAAGTGGTTTTGTTGCCTAAACTTAAAGGGATAGTTTGGGTGTTTTGAAGTGGGGTTGTATGAGGTACTTATCCATAGTCAGTGTATTACCTACAGTAGATGACGGTCGCTGACAGGAGCACGGACACCGGAACAAAGCAATACAATGCTGTGAACGGGGATGGCAGAAAAACGTATTTTAGCCACCTAAAATCAAGGCCCACCTAAAAGAATTGATTGTTTAAGCGTACGCTATACACCATGTTACACTGCACACATCATCATAAACCCATCATCCCCAGCGTGCACCGTGGTGGTGGCAGCATCGTGCTGAGGGGATGCTTCTCTGCAGCAGGCTCTGGGAGGGAATTCAGGGAATAAAATGAATGCAGCAACGATACAGAGAAATCCTGGAGGAAAACCCCCCCCGATGCAGTTTGCAAGAAAACCTGCCACTTGTGGAGAAGATTTGTTTTCCAGCAAAACAATGAGCCCAACCATAAAAGCCAAAGAAACAAACAACAAAGTTAATAGCCTGGAGCAGCTGAGTCAGAGTTCAGATCTCGAGAAAAAAAAAAAAAGAGGCTGTTCACTCATGATCTCCATGCAGAGAATAGAAAACCTCAAGTGTCCTGATGTGCAAAGCTGATACAGACCCATTCACAGAAAGACATGGTGGTTATTGCTGCCAGAGGGTGGGGGGGGGGGGGATACTTGTTTATAGGCATTATATCTGATATATAAAGCATTAATAGCTGTTAGTTACAACTCGTAAAGGGTGTCTAGAAAACCCCAAATTCATGCAATTGTTTGCTCTTAAATGTGAAGATTTCCTCTTGCTGGTGGATTTAATAACTGGATGGCACAGTGGTGCTCACTTCCATCCAGCTGCAGGTGTCACATTACTAAACTGTAACTATATCCAGCTTTATTAACACAACTTCTTATATTATTTGCGGACGAGCTGGCTTGATTACTAATAATCAAACGTAAATTAGATTTAGATAAAATTTCGGTTATTTCTTGGATTTAAATCCGCGCGTATGAGACAGATGTTCCTCACATCTGCGAGCTTTTGTGCCCTCCTGTCTGTGTCGGCATCTAAAACCTCCCACAGGTAGCCTCCTCTCTCTCTCTCTCTCCCTGCGTCGCCTGCCTCCCCCCCCCCTCCAGCAGTGCGCACTCCACTTCTCCCCCTCCACCGCATCCCACTGTGTCCAGTCCGCTCCAGTCGGTGGGAGCCCGGCTCATCAGCACATCTGCACATCTGGACCAGCGACGCGGGAATCATGCGTTTTTTTTGCCGCGGCAGCACCCGCATTGCAACACAGGAGCGGAGGATGCTGAGCACCGGCTGTTGAATGTGTGAGGAGCATCTCTCGTCTCTCTTCATTGTTCTACTTGTTTATTTTATCACAACAGACAGATAAACACACTAGTGTTGCAGCATGCCATTTTTTTTTTTAAATTCTTCTGATAGGATTACAGAGAGGGTGTGTTTTTTTTTTTTTTTTTTATATTAAATGCGTGTTGGAAGTTGGGCTGTTGCAACCAATAGGATCTCTACCCATCCTGACACCAGTGGCAGCCTGAAACAACAGGATCCGGACCGGGCTTGTTGGCAGCAAACAGAAACCTTTGCAGCAGCAGCAGCAGTGAAGTTCTTGTGGAAGATAAACTGTTGCCTTGAATCAAACTTTGTCTTTGAACTTGCGGGATTTTGACCCTCCCGACGCCCCCCCACCCCCCCTCCTCCGCCCTCAGCGCTCTGAGGGTGAGACATGGAGAGCTGCAGGTGACTGACCGCTCACCGCCGCTTCAGGACGCCTAACGGACTGGGGACACCCCGGGGCCCCGGGCAGGATGGTGGGTAGCTGCGCACTGCGCGTCCACATGCCTTCACTAGTGTGCGTGTGTGTGTGTGTATGAGTGTGTGCCTTTCATCTGCCCTTAACGCCTCTCAGTGAACTTCCTCACCCCATCCTCCTCCTCCTCCTCCACCTCCACCTCCACTCACGCGCACCCACGCCAGTGTTGGGTTGACGCGGCGCGCGTCGGTCGGTCAGTCACGGTTCTGCCTGTCACAAGATAGAACCGACACCAGCTGCGGGCTGTCCAATCACAATACGGGCTCTTTGAGCGGCTACACGCGCTAATTGGCGACTGATCATGTGCCCAACTCTTTCAGGAAATGGCACTCTGCTCTAATTTGTGAAGCTTGCATCTTCGGTCACACACACACACACACACACACACACACACACACACACACACAGTTGCACGATGCTGAACTGGCCAGAGGCTGCAGTTGATTTCGTAAGTAGATCAAAAGAAGCGGTGGCCTGCAGCAGCAGCAGAGAGCATCAACACTCCACAGGTCCTGGTACTTAGTAACACTTTGCATGTTGATGGTCTACATGAGGACCAGGACTGTGCCTGGATTGTCCCACTAGGGGGCCTCCCAGATTTAACACAAGAAGCTGCACTGAGAGAAATCATCCATCTGGGATGTTCTGACTTCCAGTAGAACTTTTCAAAGGAGACTTATTCTGCTGTTGGGCTTTTTCCCGTTCCTTTTAGTGTGTTTATATAGTTTTTTGTGCATGTAAAAGGTCTGAAAAGTCATAAAGTCCTGGAGCTTAAACAGAGGGTGAGAAGAGGTGCCGCAGCACAGTCGGTGTGAGAAAAGTAAAGCGTCTTTTGAACATTAAATCATGTAAACATGTTCTAGTACAGAGGCGTCAAACATATGGCCCGAGGGCCAGAACCGGCCTGTCAAAGGGTCCAATCCGGCCCATTGGATGACTTTCAAAGTGTAAAAATTGCAGAGAAGTCAATAATTACAATTGTTCCATAAAATGCACTGCTATTGCTATTTGGGGGTGGCGCTGTCCTAATAAGACTAGCAGGTCCTATATGCTGGATACGCTATTATAGATCCCACATGCTCACATACAGGCTACGTGACACAACATTGGCAACCTACTGTTCATGCAGCAGCCACCGGTGGAAAATGTCTTGGTCGAAAATGAGAAAAGAGGGTTTTCCAAGAACTGGTTCCTATTTCTTCACAGAGGTAAATGGGAAGCTGGTGTGCTTGGTGTGTTCACAGCACTTTTCAGTGCTCAAGGAATATCATATTGTGCCATTATCAGCCTCATCATGGCAGGCAAAAAGGGGAAACATTACTCTTTGTGGAACTTGATATTAGTTCTCTTTCAATAAGATTAATAAACAATTGATCTCATAATTCATCATAGTGTTACCACGAGACAGCAACATTTTTTTCCTTCCTGCAAATATAATGGCGATTTTGTTGTTTTTGTCTTACAAATTGAGTCCTGGTGCGTTGCAGCCTCTCAGACCATGACTAAGGAGCCGGTACGGTTGAGATCAATTTTCTTTTATGGACCTTTTCAATGGAATTGCGTTGCTAGGCAACAGCTTGGGTCCATGTTTACTTGAGCATGCCTTTCTTGATTTCCGTATGTCATTTGTAGGCTATACTGACTGCAATGTAAACGCATCCGTGTATAAATGCTACGGTAAGAGCTAGCGACGTAGTATAAAAAGCGTGAAATACCACTTATAGTGGGCGGGAGGGGAGGTAGTTGGGCCCAACAAACACCAGAAGACCCTTGTTTAAGACCGTTGTTGACCTGTGTTTTGTTATGTAAGTTGTAAGTTTGTCACATTACGACTGTGACGTGTTTTCACGTTCTTTCTGTACGTGTTTGACTAAGTTTACGTACTCATTTTAAGCCCAACCATGACGTTTTCCCGTTGATGACCATGATGGTGATCTTTTAATTTCCATTTTTAAAATGTGAATGTGCAGCAGGTACTAAAAGGTGCTCATCAGATCACCGTAGGGAACCTGTGTTGTGAGATGATGTCTTCATCCTGCCCTCAGCTCCAGACTGGGACCAAGGTTCATATCAGGATCACATTACTCTTGTACTGTATGCTCCGCTCCACTGTAAAACTACTACATTTACTTATCTCCACTGTTGGGCCCTTTAGACACGTTCCATTAACGCTGTAGTTGACATCTGAGCGTGAAACAATTAGGTGAAATGAGTCGGCCGCAGGGTTTTTCAAGCATGAATCAGTCCAACACTTCCACGAGACTAATAGAGTTGTCTACCACCAAATAAACACCAAGTGTATCAGCGGACGTGCCGCCCCAAGGCATGTGATGGATTTTTCTTTAAAGTTCACCACTCGAGGGACAGCACCAGACTTGCTGAGACAGGAAGAGAGGAAGGCGTGAGGTATCGGGGTGGAGGCAAATGGAGGTTGGATTGCTCCCAGTATTTCATATTGATCTCTGAATCTAGCTTCCACTTTGATGGCCTGCAGAGAGTGTGTTGCCAGATGAAGTGTTGGATGAGATCAAATAGCCTGTTTTTGTTTTCAAATCTTGTTCAAATGAAAATACTTTTGCTAACAGAAAAAGCAATTTAAATGAAGTTAATCCATTTCAGTCTGTGGGTGGAGCTTTAGAAGTCACGGCTTAATTGAGATTTCCTTGTTGCTCTCTGAAGAGCTCAGTCGGCCGAAAACACTTACGTCCGTGTGTTCATGCATGTGTCTGTGTGTGTGCAATGCTACTAAAATCCTTGTTCAATCGGTGCTGGATAATCATTTCCCTTGATTGTTCACTCACTGGAGCACAACTCGGATCGGTCGCAATGTTGAGCAAATTGCAGGTTTTCTGTTGATGGGACACGGATGGTGAAGTAATGAGAGACACAACAAGAACGGTTACTGAGCGCGGTCTTTCACATGTGGTGAGGCTCAACATTGACCTGAACAAGCACCCAGAGTTGAGGACATTCATGTTAAAACAGTTTTAAATTGATACCCGAAAGATATTTGTGTCCAGATTTCACAACATGCTACAGGTTCAACATATACCACAATTCCTATGATATCTTATGAAGAGTTAGTCCTCATTTTTCCTACGAATGTCCAGCAACAAATGTCAATTTCTGCTCGTTACATGCATGCCTACTTATAATTTATATATATCCCACAAAATCATTTCATATATAATCCACGTAATTGTGAACCAGGAAGTATAAAGAGAGACAAAAAACTCCTGGACTTTGGCCCAGGAGACTGGTGTTCGTACCCCTGTGAAACCAGAAGTCAACGTTGATTTATTTGTCACGTAACTTCTGTGGTTAAGTAACGCCGCTCCTGGAGTTATTTTAACCCAAACCACAATCTTTTCTTAAACACAACTAAGTAGTTTTGTTGCCTAAACCTAAGGAAGTTGTTTCCTGTGAATACCGAAGTTCATATTGAAAAGACTGTATGCATGTAACAAGAGGAAGTTGACACGTGTTGCTGGATGTTCATAAGAAAACGCACGAAGTAATAACTTTCCGTAAGATATCATAGAACCGTTGCATGAGGAAACGTTGTTTTAAATCATGTAGCCTGTCATAGTGTTAGAAAACTGACACAGCATCTTCCAGCAAGAGCGGATTTAGGCCTCTGACAGCTGCCTGAATAATTCATATAAATCCTGAAAATGACACACAGCTTCTGTAAATGATGATAAATCCAAGTACTAATTGGTCCAACAGAGTTGCCTTAAACCAAGAAACCAAATCAAGACTGCGTAGCATTGTAGGCGAAACATGACCACTAAATAGTAGACCAGACATTAGACTGAGTCCAGGCGGTCTTATCAACTCTAGGCATCGCCAAAGAGTGTCTCTTCAGTGTGAGAGACCCTGACAGATCCTGACCACATTCAGACAGAGTGTCCACAGTCTGGCCCGAGAGGAATAACACTACAAGACGTCCTTGTTAGTAAACACAGGAAGGAGGATGTTGTGACAGCAAAAATATGACATCATCGCACTTAAAATGTCCAAATGTGATAAATATCAAAATAACAGACTAGTTTCATTCTTCCATCAACTTGTACGTCACAAACTGAAGGACAGGAGGGAAGGGAATGATAATCTTGATGTTGCTATTATTGTGATAAATTCTTGTGTTGTGTTATTCTGGCTTTGGCGTCATGTTTGCAGTCATAGTGTAAATATGTGGAATTTGAATTACAAAATAACTGGATATCAGCTGGTCATTGATGGGCATGAGGCACTTTGTTTGATAGGCAGTGGTCAGAGTTAAAGCTTTAAAGGTGCTCTTTATATGATACCCAGAGCATTAATATAGCATCAACAGCTACTGTCTATGTAAAGATATAGAGGAGTAATGTCTACCTGAGCAGAGAATGAAGTCACTCTCCCTCTCTATGTATGTTGTAATCAGAGCTTCTCCGTGCTTTGTTGACATTTACATGGCGTGAGAATGACACGCCTAAAGCAAGAAGCGCGTTCTTATTACACACTTTTGCCTTGTGCATTGTTATTAACACACCTTTTCTTGCGACTGGGCTGGTAGTCAATATATTTATATACAGTATGCACCATTGAAAACTAAGATATTGGCTTTTTAGCAGCAGCCATAGTGAACCAGGAAGGAGAAAGCAGATAGACAGACAGACAAGAGCAGAGTTACAGTGATATTTTCGTGTGTCGGAATCTGTTCCCCATCACCTCAGGCATCTTCAGACCTGTGGCTTCCCATCACTGGCACCCGAAAACCGATTTTTATTCTTTAAATCAGCCGGTGCCCATAGCTCCTTTCTCTCTCTCCTCATGCCTCAAGACGAAAATCGAATAGAGGCGCCTCCTCCTCCAACTCAGCACTGAGACGGTGGGAGGAAGAAAGAAATAACGAGAGGCAGACTTGGTAAAAAAAAAAAGTGTTTAATTTTTAAACACTCCTGACTCCTGAATCACCAAGATTACAGTCTGATCTGCTCACTGTGAATGGTTTTATGAATGGTTTTAAGTGAGGTTATTTAGATCCATAGTGTGATGCATGATGATCAGTGTTTGCAGCAGGTTGTTTTTTTTGTGCACTTCATCAACTCCAGACTGTAAGTACGTTAGCGAGTCCTCAGGTCCAACGATCATTACATAGACGGGATTTTGGGGGCAAGAATTTATGGGTAAAACAAACAACTCACCTCCCAGCATACGAATGACTTTCTTGTGAAAATCTGCGCAGGTGTTGCAGAAGCTTTCGTGTCTGGAGAGGCAGACGTGCACACAATTCAGATATTATACAAGGCAGTCGTACCTGAATACATTGACTCATTGTTGCATGCACACACACCTAGATACACACACACCGATACATCAGAGAAGCCGTATTTCTTGTAATTGAATCATCTCAATGTTTTAAATCCCAGCAGAGACCAGTCAACACGTACACCCAAGGTCACTATCAGACGCACACACACAGACACATAGATGCTCAAAACTATAATGAATGCATACAGTCTACTGGAAGAAGCTCGGTAGTCACCTGTTGGCCGAGCCGGTGCTGCACACACACTGAAACAGCTGCTGAGGATGACGAGACACACTCTTCTTCTGCAGGTCGTAGCAGAAGGAAGTCTTTGTTCCTGTCTATGTGTTTAACTGATTAAATGGAGCATATAGAGTTATTTAAACAAGCAGACATGCTGCGGAGAGCGCTGCATACAGTGAAACCACAAGGTTTACAAGAGAGAGAAAATTTAGGAGCAGTTTAAAAGACAAGCTGTTATGATACGTTTAATAAATAATTAACAAATAGTTGATTTTTGTCGACTAAATATCAACAGAATTACGAAGGATGATATTGACTGAATCTGACAAAACTCACATGAACTTTCTAAAATTAATAAAATGTTTACCTTACCACCTAAAGGTGGTTTGTTCTGTGGTCATAGAATTGTTGGCTTATATGTTCTCGTGGTTTTGACTAATCATTTTCCTCAAAACACGATAATTTTAAGCCTCTGGTACGATAGTTTAACATTTCCCATCTGGCAACGCTGCACCCTAGTCTCCAACTGAAGTGTCTGCTGTCGAGTTCCATCGTGGGTAATGTAGGCGCCAGGTTTTGTAAAGGAAGTCTGGTTCTGCTGCATCAATTTTAAAACTTTTCGTTGTGAGTGTGACAGTGTTAGGAGTGCAACTTACTTAGTAATTACGCCGGTGAACCTGTAAGACAATCAGATATTTACATAGCTTCATATCAAATCAAATGGCAAATCTACTACTACGTGGAAATGCATCATTTATAAGATGTTACAAGACGCATACAGTAAATACTCAGCCTCGCCTCACGTTAGGATTAAACCCTCTTGAGCCAGCAGCTGTTAGTTCAGACTCAGGTGAAACCCCAGCAGTAGTAGCCTGTGTAGTGGAGATTCTAATCTAACACAAACATCACAGCTGAGTTCAGTGACCACCTGAGACGACTGTTTCGAGTGAGCAGGTCTAATATTTCTCTGCAGTATGAAGTGAAGGTGTTGCGTGTGACACACCTGGTGTTAATGAGGCAGAACGAAGCCTGTCTTGTAACAATTGTTGCCTGAAGGAAGTTTGTTTACAGTCAACATCGAGTCTCCAGGTCCACTTCCTTAACTTCCTATCCTTGACCACGGATCAACTATAAATAACAATGCAACTCATCACATAATGGACATTTACTTTTGGCCTAGTTTATAACTAAAGTCTGACAAATATTACATGACCTGCTTACGGCACTTACCATAAAAGATGTTTCTCACTGAGAATGTTACAGACATATAATGTACTGCCTGAGAAGACATGGTCAATCCATTCTCACTCCAAACTTGTCAAATACTGCCGCTAGATTATCTTGGTCAATGCTCCTCGAGGTCTGATACCGACGCACCGAGGGACCGTTTAGTGTCTGTATGTGACGCACCGGTCTTTCACCTAACTCCGATGTAAACCCATCCGTGTTATTAACAGACGGCAGTATCAAGAGCAAGAAAGTTTGCCCAGGGAAGAGGTCGGGTGGATGGACGATTCAAACAGACACTTACACCCAGGAGTCCGCTGTTCATGTCCCGTGTGAAATCAATAGTCAACGTTGACTTATTTTACTTAACTTTTCTTACGTAATTTACATACTTAACTAACGCCAAGTTACGAAATCTTTGTAAAAAACATACTTATTTAATGTAACAAACATACTTATTTTAACACAAACCACAATCTTTTCCTAAACCTTACCAAATACTTTTGTTGCCTGATCACACAGAGCGCGTTTTAGCACCCGTGGGTGGCTTTTTTGTATTTGTTTTCAATGAGATTGAAGCGTTTTGCTCGCTGATTTTGCGTTGCTGAGCACCTCGTGTTTTTACAGGAGCGCCCTGAACGCCTTAAATCGAAAAAAATTAAACTCTGAGCGGAAAAGCCTCCAACGTCATTAGTGTGTTTTTTCTCAGACTTTTTTCTGGACACCTGGAGCTGTCTAACTTTACCAACCGTAGTTACCACGATCTGAACAGAAAACAGCAGGAGGCAAATTAATGCAGTACTTGAGATTTCGAAGTTATTTTCATTAATTTAAACTGAACTATTAACTATTAGGAAGCAATCTAAAAAAGACGCAGCAAACTGCAAAAAATGCTCTGTCTGATCGGGCAACAAAAAGGCAGTGCGGGGTGCCTCGCATTTTCCACCTGCAAAACATGATCTTTGTGATCTTTTCCTAAACCTAACCAAGTAAATCTAAAAACTAAGTAAACCTACGTTGGAAGTTTATTTTGAAAAGACACTGTACGAGCAGAAACTAACACGCTGTCGCTGACACGTCCAAAACTGACACCAGAGGGGTGCCTCGATGGCACTTAGCATCAAAAATGTGTTTCTCACTGAGGTTACCACAGACAGATTATGTCTCCTTGTGTGAAGATTCTTCATCCTCAAGATTAAGTCCGTAGTTGTCCGACACTTCAACACCATGTGAAGGAGCGGTTCTGGCATGGCCCCATGGAGTTTTGTTTGTAATCTCAAACTAACCCGTGTTACAGGATTATATTTGCATTTAAATAAGGCTACCTCTCCTCCAGATGTGCCATTGTACATTTCCTGCAAAGCTGGTGACAGGAGGGTAGCGAGCGCTTTGTGAACCTCGACAGCGTAGCCGTCTGGCCCAGGAGATTTACAGGATGATTTATTCAGCACCGAACCTGCTGATGGAAACACAACTCATTTACATTTGGTTTAAAAAGTTGGCTCGGCAGCAGGATATCACTGCTAATGACAAATGGAATAAAAATATGGAGCATTGTGATGGAGCGTTGAACATGGAGAAGAAGCTCGTGTCTGGTCTAAGATGCTGACGCTGCTGCTTGGTTGGTGGCTCAGAGTGAAAGCTGAAGTCCCACAGGGAATGATGTGTGGAGTCTGTAGTGATGTCTGACCTCAGTAACACCAAAGAAAACAGCATCAAACAGCAAATATCCACCTCAAGCTGTTGCTTAGTGCTGCTTCTCCTGGTGTGTGTTGGTGTGTGTGTGTTTATGACGTGCATGACTGGCAGAATAAGACAGAGGCCGATTGGTAATGTGTGTCATATATTACTGCAGATGGACGTCTACCTGCACTGTGTTCTGCTGTTACATTACAACGACCCACCCCTCCATTCATCTGGTCCCAATAAGGTAAACCATCCAACTTTAGGGTTCCTCCTTGTTTTTTTAGTCAAGGCTATAGAGTTAAACCTAGTGCAGACTTTCAAACTTCTGCGTCTCTCACACATGTGGCGTCCACACGAGCAGCGTTTCTGCTGATCGGCTGTTACTGCCAGCTCTTTCTTTCTACATTGAGTTTGCCTTTCATAATGGAAGTTTCACTTCATTATAAATGTAATTTATATTTAGTTTAGACAGAAAAAGGCTAAGAAACGTGTGCTCATTTGTAAATAACCGTAATAATCCACATAACCCCGTCGGTACATTATTCATTCATGGAGCCCTGCAAGTCACTGCATGTTCTACAACATTGTCCTGCAAATATTTCAGAATAAAAGCTGTGTGTTAACAAATGAAGGAATTCTGTCCACAGAAAAAATGCTAGAGGCCTTTTTTCTTTTTTAAACGGAAGCAGGAAGTGTTGAGTTAAAAATTAGTCTTTACTTTCATGTCTTTAACATACTCTACAGATACAGACATTGAAACTGTAGTATTATATTATATTTTTGCAGTGAACCGCACGCGGTACGCTGTAAAAATTGACGAGACCTCGAATCTCTAGAAGAGAGATGAGCGAGGAAAATGGACATCACAGTTTTTCCGTTCGCTAAAATTTTACAGAAGTTTGGAGCGTTATTCAACCTCCTTCTTGACGAGTTCGTATGCTCGACGTGACGAGAGCAAGCACAGACGGTGTTGACTTTTTGCACAAGATCTTAAAAAATGTATGCAAGACAAGCAAAAGTCGTGTAGTGTTAGAGTTGGATAAAGGTTCAGGTAAGCGTTGGGGTTGAGCGTGCAGTAGCTACTGCTTGGTTAATGTTAGGGGAAAGGTCTCCAGTGAATGATGAAGTGAAGTCTCTGTGTGACAGAGAAACAGATTTGAAAGCAACAGAAGAAAGAAGTTAATGAAGAAATGTACTGTAGAGGCAGACATGATGATAAAAGAAGGAAACAGAGACGGAGACAGCATTTTCATCGTTTTATCTCCGAGCGGTCTGCAATTGATTTTCAAGGTTCTTGGAAAGACAGTGGCCTCATTCATCAAACTATCAGATTCTGCTTGTTACTCTGCCAAACTCCATATTTATCAATTCAATCTCTGCCGGAGCCGTAAACAAAGAGCGAGCGTCTCTCTAATCATTTCAGACACTGAACGTGGAATAACATAATCATAAAGATTACCTCCATGCTTTGTGATCAGATACATATCTTTCAGACCGTATTTATTCACTGTGCTTTCTTAAAAGAGGTCAAGACTCTCAGAATTAGTGTTTATCATATTTAAACGATGAGCTGTTGATACTTTGTGGCCTGAGTCAGGCGCTCTGCCTTTTAATACAAATTTATGAGTCATAGTATAGTGATCTTCTACCAGGTGGAGCTGTATGGGAACCTTGCTGAAGGAGTTAGACTTGTATTTATATATAACTCACCTTAAAGGATAGGTTCACATTGTTCATACTGGCCCTTAAAGGGAAAATTCACCACCTTTTATGTGGATGTCCAATCAGTGCTGATGGTAAATGTAGTCCACTGATGAAATAAATTCCTCGTGTGATATATTGACCGATAAAGCTGCGGAGCCGTGCCAGCAGTGCCTACATGTACCAGAATGCATTGCATGCACGAAATTAATCGCACATTTTGTTGTTCAAATTGTACCTTAAAGGGAGATTTGTCAAGTATTTAATAGTCTTATCAACATGGAAGTGGGAAAATATGCTGCTTTATGCAGATGTATGTATATATTTATTATTGGAAATCAATTAACAACACAAAACAATGACAAACATATCCAGAAACCCTCACAGGTACTGCATATAGCATAAAAAAATGTGCTCAAATCATAACATTTCAAACTGCAGCCCAACAGGCAACAACAGCTGTCAGTGTGTCAGTGTGCTGACTTGACTATGACTTGCCCCAAACTGCATGTGATTATCATAAAGTGGGCATGTCTGTAAAGGGGACACTCGTGGGTACCCATAGAACCCATTTTCATTCACATATCTTGAGGTCAGAGGTCAAGGGACCCCTTTGAAAATGGCCATGCCAGTTTTTCCTCACCAAAATTTACTGTAAGTTTGGGGCGTTATTTAGCCTCCTTCTCGATGAGCTAGTATGACATGGTTGGTATCAATGGATTCTTTAGGTTTTCTAGTTTCATATGATACCAGTATCTTCTGAGCCTGCTACAACCTAAAAATTGCAAGTTACGTTAATGCATTAAAGAAATTAGTGGCGTTAAAACGAATTCGCGCTAACGCGTTATTATCGATTGCTACATATTTGGGATTTGCATCCACTTAAATCCTCACTCAAACTTGGCAAACTATGTAGTATTGTTTGAAACCACAATTCTCCACAATTCAATTTGTGTAAACCATTTCAAGATGCCAATATCACCATGACAACAGATGCTTATTTTGTATCAGGAGTACATACAAGACAGAACAGTAAAATTAGAAACTAAATTTAAAAAACATGTTTGTTTTTTTACCATGTTTGAGCTTCTGTAAATTTGCTTTAGTATCACTCCGTTTGAGTAACCCATTTATTTTGTGTACATCATTTTCTGGCACATTTTCTTTTTTATCAAATTTGTGAAAATGAAATTGAATTGTGAAAAAGGATAAACGAATACTACACAATACTTTTGATCTTTTTGTGAAACATGACCCATGGGAACCACATCACTCCATCCATACTGGAGAAAATGAATAATTCAGAGCGTGATCAGGCAGTAGAGCAGATTGACCATCTGGAAGCTCTAGTTATCTGCAGCAGAGTGACTACCAGCTCCAGCACGTCTTGGCTCATTCAGCAGCACATATTGTTGGAATCTAGGACCAGAATCTGTGTATTTTTATATCAATTTATATTTTCTACAGCTGAGACAGTTTTCCTGTACAGAATGTCAAGTGGGAAATAGGAGACTGGACAACTCAAAGTTGCTCCATAGCAAATTAATATGTGAATTATTTTTTAATTCATCACTGTGTGGATAGAAATGGACACACACACTGACATGCACTTACGTATGTGCAGCCCGGTCTCATGAAAAGTCGTGTGAATGACACGATAATTTGCAAGAAATTTAGTGTGCAATAAGAATGACGTTCTTGCTTTAGGCGTGTCATTTGTACGCTATGTAGTCTATACTGACTGCAATGTAAATGCAGCCACGTAAATATGCTACGCTCAGAACTAGTGACGTAGAATAAAAAGCGAGAAGACTTGCGGGAGGGTGGAGGTGGATGGGTCACAGGACTTTCAGCCAGGAGACCGGTGTTTTGTTTTGTAAGTTACGTTAGTGACGTTTGTCGTGTGTTTTTTAGTGATGTTTTCCGTAGTTATGTTACGTTGTTTCTGTACGTATTTTACTTAGTTTACGTACTTATTATAAGCCCAACCGTGACATTTTTCCTAAACCGAACTAAAGCCGGGTTTCCACCAAAAGTTCCGAGCACTTTTAGTCCCTGGTACTACTGTACTTTTCAAGGAACTAAAAGGTTCCTTCAGCCCGTTGTTGTCTGTGTTTCGATCGTGGTCTAAAGATCTGCGGCAAATCAGTTCGTTTACGCATGAAAAAGCGGTCACAGCGGTAAACTCACTCATCTTAAAAACTTCAGTGCGATGGCATTTACTGCTGCAAAGTATTTACTGATGTACGTTGGATGCAATGAATGAAATGCAGAAGAGGAAAATTAATCTGAATCCGTTTTTAGTTTTGTTGCGTGGCGTCCAAATGACGCACGAAAAGCCTAAAATTCATCCTCATGACAGGAATGTCCTTGTATGTTGTGCTATTTATACGCCTTCCCATGAGATCTGGTATGTGTATAAATAATATATTAAAAGACACATAAGCAAAGATGCATGCTGATATACAAACATAAACAAGACACACATACATATACATATACATATACATATACTAAACATGTGCACACAGACACATATAAATACAATAACAGCAGACATACTGTATGGACACACAAGCAGCAGAGAGGAAGATATGTGAGCTTTTGGATGTTATAATCAATAATTGATGATAAGGCTGTAAATGTGTAACGGCCTCTAACACCATGGGTTTGATTTATGAATACTGATGCTGCTGGAGATTCAGATGGTCAATACAGATCCCTCATCCAGACTTCACAGGCTAATCCCAGCACACTGTTGATTCTCTCCATTCACTTTTATCAGGCCAATAATATTATGATTAATGTTAATATGAGGCCTTTTTCACAGAAGACAGTCACAGTGCAGGGTTTCTGCCGGGAATTATGTATTTTTAAGATTTTTTTTTAAACTAAAATGTGTTATACAAGTAGCGAACTCCTTTAAGTAATAACTCGTTAACGTTAGCGAGTGTCGGTGTGCGGAACAGACAGAGAGAGAGCGAGGGAGCACGGACTGACGGCGAGTATGAAGATAATATCGCTGTGAGCGTAGCAGTGCAGTCATGCTACCACCAATAAATATTGCAATCCAGTTTTGGGTTGTAGAGCCTTCCTTAGTTCAGTCACTGCATTTAGAGAAAGATGAAAATAACTTTCATTCTTTGCTCCGTGGCATCCGACATACTGAGCGAGGACCACTTTGGAATATCAAGTTCATCTCCTAATTTCACAGCATCAGAGGCTAATAGAGGGCGTCATTGTTTAGTTCGCTGCTATGGTTTTAATTTGTTTGTGTGTGTTTGTGTATCTGGGGTATACCCAACAAAAGGAGTCAGTGTTGCAGTGTTGCACAAGTGGAGTTGCCACTGAGCCCCATTGTTACAATCACAGATCATCACTGGCTGCTTGTACTCCTCCACTGCAAATGCTCCATTTGTCTGACAATATTTTTGAACAGCTTTGTGAACTTTGATGCAGGTCAAAAACAGAAATAGTTATTAATAATATGTTTTTGTGAGTTCTCCGCATGGTGCAAGTAGGAGGTGGAAGGCTGCACCCGATTCGACTGTTATCAGGCCATTAAATAGGAGTTATCAGGGGCCTACTACGCCTACTACGTTGTAAAAGTGAAACTTAAAAGCAATACGTTCTAACATGTAAAACTGAATGAAACGTCATGTTTTGAACACGTACAAAAATACTTCTTTAGGTTTAGGCAACAAAAATACAACTTCTTTAGGTTTTGGCAACAACACTACAACTTCTTCAGGTTTAGGCAATAAAACAACAACTTCTTTAGGTTTAGGCAACAAAACGACAACCTCTTTAGTTTTAGGAAACAAAACTACAATTTCTTTAGGTTTAGGCAACAAAACTACAACTTCTTTAGGTTTAGGCAAAAAAAAACACTGTGTTTTGGGTTAAAAATCTATGAACACAAAGACAACTACACATTGTTGGTTTCACATGGGATTCGAACTCCGATCTCTTGGATGAAAACCTGTCGTGTTCTTTTATACCTTCTTTCAGTGATCTACCATGTGAATAGATGATAAAACCTACTAGTGGATGTAGTAGGCCCCTATTGACCCACATCTATGGGGCTTATAGGGACTGATAACGCCTATTTAATGGACTGATAAGATGGCAAGTTTGATTTTATTGCAGACATGTTAAAACACACAGAGAGAAAAAATGAAAGTGCCAAAGCTGAAACAAACAACAAACAACATGGGATGCATTAGAGTGTATACACTCACACAATATGCATATACACAAACACACTCACAAGAATAAACACATTTGCGGGTGGAGGAGGATTAAGAGCATTTAAAGTCAGAGAAGGTCAAAAGTAGAGGAATAATACTCTAACTGGAGTTTCTGTGTGTGTAGGTGTATTGAGGGATAACGCTTGAGCAGAACAAATATGAAAACAAGACCTACTGTCTGAGGGTAATGATATAAATAAAACCAGCTGTGAGACATGTGGTTAGAGTTAAAAGAGAGGCCTTTTAATTGGTTTACCACACATGAGCCACTTATGAGTGAGACAGGAACAAAGCCTGAAGGTATAATAGCACCCAGAAAAGCAGTTTGACCTTTTCAGAGGTTGATGAATTTACACAGTTTATAAAGGGAAAAAAAAAGTTAGCTTTATAGTAGTCTCGCCAGTGGGCAACCTCCGGGTTTGAAAAGTGAAGCCAATGCTGAAGTGTCTTAAACTTGCATTCTTTCTAATAGTCAGCAGGGGGCGACTCCTCTGGTTGTCTGATTGTATAGAAGTCTATGAGTCCAAAAATGATAGAAAAGATATCCGCACACTTAGATCTATGCAGTATTCCACTTTATTCTGAGCTTTCGGTCTGTCAGACCTTCATCAGAGCATACAACAAATAGAAGTCTATGAGAAAATGTTCCTACTTCTCACTTGATTTATTATCTAAGTAAACATTGTAAACATGAGTTTATGGTCTCAATCTCTAGTTTCAAGTCTTCTTCAATACAGCATGATGTTCATTTAGTAAATTATGGTCCCATTTAGAGTCAAATGGTGAAATATGCCACCTTCCAAACTCTTTAGATGAGTATCACTCTTAATACAGCCCTGAACACCACTTCAACATGTGGAGACATCTAAAGTTTAGCAAACAGTCGATTCAAACACTGCTGATATTTTTGCCCTTTACATTCATCTCTATGCCCATAATGGCCATTGTGGGATTAATGTCCATCTTCCACTGGGGAAAAGATAATCTATTGTCATGGTTATGTGCCAACTTGCGTGACAGTAAAAGAAAATAAATCTTGCTCATATAAATCCTGGAAAGTGCAGCGTTATGGTGAGCTTCATTTGTCCTACAGTGAAATGAAAAGCTGAACTTCAACAGGTCTGGTAAGTGTGATTATGAAAACCATTTCCCAGCACAGTGAGAATGACAAGCTGAAATATTGGATTGTACCACGGCCGTTACAGTCTGTATAAACATTGTCTCACATTGAAGATATGTGGCATCAGTATGTTTTCTACCACTCCAGAACGATTGTGTTGCCCTTAACTGGACTAAAGAGTGGGTGTGTCTTGGAAACCCTCCTTATTTGGTAAAATTACACAGGTTGGATGAGCACAAAGTGAAGTAGGTTCAGTTACACCCAGCAGTGAAAGATTCCAAGATAGAAAACAAAATCAGTAGAAAACGGGTCAATATCTTATCTCTGGAATGCACTCTGATAAAGTTGACTCTTCGTTGCCCTTCATTGATATCAGGGCTGTTAATCGATTCAAATATTTAATCTCGATTAATCGCATGATTGTCCATAGTTAATCACGATTAATTACAAATTAATCGCACATTTATTATCAGTTAAAAATGTACCTTAAAGGGAGATTTGTCAAGTATTTAATACTCTTATCAACATGGGAGTGGGTAAATATGCTGCTTTATACAAAGCTGAAAGCTCCAGAAAAAGCTAGTACAGTAAGTTATGTTATTTTTGTTAAACTAATATATTCTTTTGACTAAAACAAAAAAAAACTGGGGAGTGAAATTAGGTTGGTGATAGCCTAAATTTTGGAGAAGTGTGCCAAAAGACCAGTTTGGCTATAAATGTAAAGGAGTAATTGTCTACATGCTCTGTAGTGTAAGGTACATACTGTATCCACCACCAGTGACAGCGTGATGTGTCTGTACAGTACAGCTTTTGAGTGTGTTTTCTATGAATAGGTGCTGTTGTGGTGCTCCATGTATGCGGTTTGGTTGAGTTTAGGCCACTAAAACGACATGGTTACGGTTTGGGAATGACCGAGGTAATGATTAAAGGAAGCCAGTGTTGGTGGGAGGCAGGATTTTAAGTCAAAGTGATAAGTCTCTTTTATTGTGTTTATCTCTCTGATTTTTAAGTGATATATACTTTACTTAAATGTAGGAAAAGTAAAGCCAGCAGGGGTGGAAGACGTACTTAAGGAGAAGCAATACTCAAATACAGAATGTGGATTTCTTAAAAAAAATCCTACTGAAGTAAAAGTTTAGAAGTATTATCAGAAAAATGTTCTTAAAGTATTAAAATGACTTAATATTATGCAAAATTGCCCCTTTCGTATAGTGTTTAATATACAGTATGATTATCAGAACTGATGCGTTAATGTGTACGTAGCATTTTACTGTTGTAGTTGATCAACGTGGAGCTAATTAATCACTTTATTTATTGCTGGGCTGCATAAAAGACCTAAAGTACAAAAACACTGCCAGTGCAGGAAAGAATATTTCAGTTTTTTGTTGCATTAGAAATTGTAGTTTGACACAGGAGTTCTAAAAAAATTAAACTTGATTTTAGAAAATACCTGAAACAGTGTATTTGTATTAAAAATGTTATGCACTGGCAGACTTTTTTAAGTTTAAAGCTGACTTGAGATGATAAGAAATTTGCTCACCTGTAGGGCGCAGAGCAAAGTGCGAACACTCGTAGAGGCAAATCGCAGTGCAGGTATATGTCATCAAAAAAGTGGCTACGTTGGCTACAGCTGTTATCTCATTGTATGGGCTGTGAAAGTTCAGCGGCAACCGAGCGCTTCCTCCTAGTTGGCGCTCTCCCCTTACGAAAACAATGGCACCGCCAGCACAGCGCAGTTTTACTTGATCATGTGTGGGCGCCACTTTGAGCGGCTACAAAATAACACAAAATCTTCTCAATACATGATATTTTATAAATTTGTTACATATTGTGTATGAAAACTCTTAATCCTTTATGGTCAGTAGTGACATTTTGTTGGTTGTTATTGTACTAAACTAAACCAGACTGAGTCATGTCAAGCACTCAGTAGAAGTATATCGCAAAAAAAAAAGTTGGCAGTGCTGTTTTCAGAACTTTTTTTTGTTCATGGTGGAGTTTTCAAATGCAAACGTACATTTTTATTCTTGTTTTAGAGAGCTTACAGAACAGAATAATGACAATATGGTGACTGATCAGAGGGTGATACTGCTGCTAATGCTGGTAATTTGAGTGTAATCTAAGTACAGTAATAGATGTGACCGCACAAAAAAAAGTATTTTTTTTCTTTTAATTATTTCTCAGGTTTTCCACATTCTTTTGTATCTCAACCGTTTAGTAGACACTCATAATTAAAACAGATTGTGTTGGTGTGTGGTTAGTTGAAATTAAAAGGTTAACATACAAAATAAGTAACTAGAGTAAATGTACTTAGTTACTTAGACAGCCTCTGTGCCTGACTAGAGAGCAGACAGACCTGCTGGAGGATGTCAGATTGGGTCTTCCACAGAAAGCCAAAGAGGATTAGAAAAAGTGAACTGTGGTGGTCTTTTCATCCAGCCAGACTGATCCGCCTTGTCAACACAGACCCTGTGAAGAGAAGTAATCTGGTCCACAGCGGGACGGTCACAGCTGAGCGGCTGCTGTGTCATAGAAGGTGCTGGCCTACCTGAGTCTCACACTCACACACTCACACACTCACACACTCACACACACACACACACACAGGTGTATAGCAGTGTCACTGCTCCGGTATCTACCCGTCATTGACCTCCGTTCTCACCAGTTACCATTCTGGGAATGTGCCGATTCTCTTGCGACACACTCCGTCACTTCCTCAGTGTTTGAATTAGATAATAGTTTATTGACTCTGGAAGGCCCATATAATATTATGGTATGTCTCCTTTGTGTGAGTGGCTCTGAATGAGAATTTATTACTTGAAAACACACGGACATGATGACACATATTAGATCTGATCTGTTTGTGTCTTTCGTGTGAAGACATACACGCAGATGAACAGCTTATTACAGAGAAATTAGCATCAATCCATCCAGTCGCTTTGTTGTCAGCCGTCTCATTTGCCATTCAGGTGTGTTTGCCCCTCGTGGCCCTATCTGTCACACTCGGAGGCTTCCAGCAAACAAGCTGTCACACAGTCAAACGAAAGCCATTAGCGTTTCTATGGGGCTGCTGATGGATTGCATTAGCTTTAATATGGACCTGACAAACATTGTTTTTATGCATTCAATAGAAGAAAACAAGAGAGTGGAAGCAAAGGAATATGAGGTTTATGTGTGTATGTCTCTGGGCTGTAGTACTTGAGTCTGTCTAACACCATGTACTTGTCAGACCGACTAGTCCTCAGACAGTGACTACGTTTACATGCACACTGATATCCCACTATTATTCCAAATATTCTGAATTTGATACGGGTCATGTAAACAGCATAGTCCGTTTGGATATTCTATACATGTACTCTGGCAGTAAAATGGTGGATGGCTCCCTCCAGCTAAGGTGTCTCTCTCATGAAGTTAGATTTATACTTTTACATTCATGTCGTAGCTTATGCGCACCTCCTCAAAAATGATGATTAAGCATCTGGGTTATGGAGGGTTCCACCACATCATAAGACTACTGTCTTTAGATGTGGTGTCTCTGATCCCGCTGAACTGTGTTTGATCAGAATTATTTTCTCTTACAAGTCTTTGATGTGGGTGAGGATCGCTGATAGCGAAGACAAAGTTACAATCAGTGAATGTGATCACAAGCTTTGGGCAGTGACTGAAATTTTTCAATTGTTATGTGGTTATTTTCTTTTTGCATGAGCTGTCCAATGATGTGAACGCTGCTTCTTCGCATTAAGGGGAGACACTACAGGTGAATAAGGTACAAATTTTAACAAATAGATATCAGCATGAAACTTCCCTAGTTGATTACTTACATTAAGACAATTTTTTTTTTTTGTATTACTAGTTTTCTGAAATGTTATGTTTAAATATGCAAATTAGACATTATTTAATGGTAACTTTTGGTGACTTTTTGGTGAAATTTACAGACTCAAATAGACAAAGTAGAAAAATAAACACCTAAATGTGTATTTTGGATGTTTTCTTCCCATTAGTTTGAAAGAAGACATGTTATGGAAGCAAAATAGCCCAAAATCTCAAAATGTACCAGTGCATGCCTGGGTTGTCTCCCCTTTAAAGGAGCCGGTTGAGGTGGTTTGGGCGTCTGATCAGGATATAGCTCCTGGTCACCTCTTAGCGGAAGTTTTTCTGATTTTAATAGGAGACACCAAGGCAGACCCAGAGCACGCTCCAGGCGTTACAGATCCCATCAGCCCTGGGGTTGCCTCAGGATACCCTAAGAAAAGCTGGAGGATGTGGCTGGGAAGAAAGTTTTATATTTAGCCCGCTGCCATCCTGAACCGGATCCACATAACTAGTGTGAAATGGATGTGTTGATCATCAGTGCTTATCATGCACCCGCAGTCATTTTCCATTGTGAGGAAGCAGAGCTGTCATGAGTTTCGAGAATGCGAGCCCTTGTTTAACCTTGACGAGAGCGATTCCACCAGACGTGGGGTTAAACTACAAAGGCTCGAACTATCAAACAAGATCCACACAAAGCGAGGCTGCTCTAATGATTAACCTTCTCACACGCACACACACTCTGTTGGAGTGAAAAAAACATCTTTGTGGGCTCAAGTGTGTATTTTTGTAGAGTTCCATCTCAGGTTGAATGAACTCCCTGCTGACAGTATGTATAGGTTCCCTGTATTTGTTTCACATCACTGCAAAAGAACATCAAACACTTCAGTATCAAGTTTCTGAAGACTGATGGAATCAAGCGTGTTTAACCTTAGGAAGAGATATCCTTTGTGCGGGGCCAGCAGTTAGTGTCTCGAGAATTAACTGTTAACGTCTGATCATCTAAAAGTTTGAAAGGCCTCAACCGCACGGAGCAGAGCAGCAGTATTCTGTCTCAGGTCAATGTAGTTTTCTACCTGTATCATATTAGAAGATGACACCTTATTGATCTGTTCAGAAGTAATTTTAAACTGACATAAAGCCTCATGTTCTACTTAACAAGACTAATGCTGCATGTACACGGAATCAGGCAAAACAGATATCATTTAGTGGACGAGAGCAGGACGGTAATATTAGGTGAAGCTGGCAGAAAATACTGGTAACAGTAATCAGCATTGTTGTCCAAAATGTTGCCGTCCTCTGAGACAGAATTTACAACCAGATGTTAACGTAGCTCCCTCTGACAAGGACAAAGTATTTTTAAGGGGGGTCACTACATGTGAATAAGGTAAAAATAAAATTAACTAATAGATATCGTCATGAATCTTCCCAAGGTGATTACATACATTTAGACAATTTCTAAGTTTTCTGAAATTTTATGTTTAAATATGTAAATGAGGCATTATCTAATGCTAACTTTTGGTGAATTTAGGAGAAATTTACAGATGCAAATAAACAAAATGTAGAAAAATAAACACCTAAATGTGTATTTTGGATGTTAGTAGTAATTTTACGTGTTATTTACTTTTTTTCTCGTAAAGTTATGACTTTATTCTCGTAATATTACGACTTTTTTCTCGTAAACTTCTGACTTTATTCACATAAACTTCTGAATTTTTTTCTCGTAATATTACGACTTTTTATTCTCATAAAGTTATGACTTTATTCTCGTAACATTATGACTTTTTTCTCGTAATAATATGACTTTTTTCTTGAAATTTCAGATTTTTTTCCCTCAATGTGGCCCTAATACTCACACTTGGGCCCTCACTGCATTAGGACATGAATGTCATGGCAAACATCCAATATTTGTTGAGACATTTCACTTAAAACCACAAGCTCATGGTGCTGAAGAGATGAAAACTCAGGGGATCAACAGTCATTATAGGATACATCATTTGGGAACGGTTCATAATGTTGCTCCAATCCATCCAGTAGATGTTAAGATACTGGATGAGTGAAAACGTTGATCTCCCGTTGGCACTAGATGAAAGTTTGAGGCTTTATTCTCTGGGCTCCCAGAGAATGTCAGAACAAAATGTCATAACAGTCCATCCTATAGTTGTTGAGATATTTCAGTCTGGACTGAACCTGCCTCGCAACACTCAGCGTTTCCCAAAGTAGGGTGTGGGCTTATAAATGGCACTCTGTAGCTCCCACCTACAGCACAATTACAACTTTCACTGCTTTTAGTATAGAGCTAAAAGCATGCCGGGGAAATATGAGATCATCATTTTTACAAGCACAAATTGTAGAGGTAACGTAAACTTGTCCTAAAGGATATTACGTTTGATTAAGCCTTAATTAATTGTCTCAGTTTTTTAGGACCCAGAAGAGGCTTGGGCCAGCTCATAAGTGTTTAATTTAAAGGTAATTCATAGCCTATAATGAAATCAATGATACCATGGGAGGGTTTTCAAATTAAAACAATAATGCCAACAACAACCATATCATCTAGCATACACTTAAAATGATCTACCGGCACATCCAAATCAGAATCAGATTTATTTGCCAACTACATACTGTACAAAGAAGGAATTTGCCTCCGATTTTATGCATCTATATCGATGTACTTACACAGAAATAGAAAAAATAACAGCTAGGGACAAGGACAACAAAGCTGGACAAATAAAGGTAAAGAATAGACAGGACTGTTTAAAAAATTAAAAAATAGGTGTATATATAAATGTATATAAAAAACACCAACGACCAACAATAAAATAAGAAAATAATAATAATAATAATAATAATAATACAAATTGTGCAAAGAAATAGACACTGAATGGATTATGTACAGAATGTACATGTATACATGTCTACTTTCAATACCTCTTGTAATTTGTTCCATTTATTTGGTGCAAAACAACTAAAATCTAATAGCTCAATATTGATCTGAGCAGTTTCGAGAGATAAAAATTGTTGTGAACGTGTGTGATGACAAATGGATTTGAGTTTTAAAAGAGAAGTGAGGTAGAAGCAAATATAGGGCTGGGCGATACGGCCAAAATCTTCTTTCACGTTATAGGTCATTTCGTATCTCGATAGCGATATATATCATGATATAGCAGGTTTTCTGGTAATTCAATTAATAATCAGTCTATATGAAATAACAACGCCTATTTTTGTAAACTCCTGTGTGAATTAAATTCTTATTTTTTCATTTTAAGAACTTGAGTGGAAAATGAACACAACAGTTTTAAGTGAAATTATAGAGAAAAGAGAAATAAATGTAAAAAACCAACCCATGGCGTCGTGTTATTTTACACTAGTTGGCTACTTATCTCTACTTTCTTTCTTTATTAAACAAAAGAACATAATTCACATTCAGCATAACAATAACAAAAGAGCCAGGGGTATATCACACTAAACAAAAAATATTAAAACCTACATATAGGCCAATTAAGTGTCTTTCTTTGTCAAATTAGAAAGTGGTTTCGCATATTGCTCAACATCCTTCAGGAAAACAACACAATAAGGTATTTATTGTTAAATTTAAATTTATGAATAAAATATATATTATATATATATATATATATATATATATATTTTTTTTTTTTTTTAAGAAACCAATCCCCACATTTTCCCAAAATAATGTCTTTAAAAATATGATCAATGACAAATCTGCAAAGGTCTTTATGTCTTTTTTTTATTTCTGCATGTAGTGATTGACGGGGTAATATGATACTGAGATTTGGTAATGGTTTATTTCAGCCAATTACTCTTTTTAATATTTTGATCTCCCTCTTGCCTCTCAAAAATAGCCTCTATGGACCGGCCTCCACTGGTAGAGATATAACCAATATAGCAAAATAAATACATTTTTATATCGTTTTGATGATATATATTGTCATATTTTCCAGCCCTATTAGCAATACATTATAGACAAAAAGGAGGCAGTGTATTTCCCTTCTATCACTGAGAGAAAAAATCACCAAATTAATTCATTAACCATTAAATCATTTGCTCTAATAAAAAAGTAGTTAATCATCAACCCCCAGAGGTGTGGTGGAGGATCAGTCCACCTGGACTCAGGTAACCACACATTTACTATTAATAGTTATGTTCACCTTTTATCTGTATGCATAAGCTGTCAAAAAATGCCCAAAATGAAATAAATAAGTGAAAACCTTTAAGGCAGCATAACTCCTTGTTGGTTTGATTGACACTTGCTCCAGATGGGAGGGTCGATTCCACTTCAACCCACCTAAGTCCCGCCTCACTCTGTGGATCTTAGCTGTGGGACTTGAGAGGCTATAAAATGAAGGAACTTACTGAAACCGGGACGCACTCTGCAGCTGGAGTTCCCTTTGTGAACTCCCATAGAGAAACTAAAGTCAGCCCAATGCCTTAATCACTGCTCTCAGAGAGAGAGAGAGAGGTATCGCTGTCGGGTTCCTCTCAACTAACAAGCCGAAAGCGTTGCAGCAAGTCGCCGGTCCGAGCCTGCAGATCCTGCAGAGCCATGGCGGGGGACGGGTCCGACCAGCGGGCGCTGCAGTATGAACAAACTCTGGTAAGTTGGACTTGTTGTCAGTCTGAACTTTGTTCCCAGGACGTGCTGTACAGTCCTCCCCTTTGCATGGAGCCAGACTCCATTGACAAATCTCTCAATTTAACGCTGCTAACACATCTGGTACGAGCTAACATGAATTGCGGTCAAAAGTCATAATTTAATTGAAATAAATGCGTGTTGGTGTTATGCGTGTAAGCCGAATGAAGCAATGCATGTCTGTGAGTGTGTGTTTTCAATGACAACCGTGGGTCAAGTATAAGTTGTCAGATTTTAAGCGAAGTTCAACCCCCCCCTGTGCACTCATGTGAAAGTGACCGAGGTTTGTGGTGCGTTTGTGTCCTTAAGTCCTTAATTGGCCTTTTGTGTAGCTCACCTTTGTAGCGACATAATTAAGGACACGTTTCTAAATTGTCTTCAAGTTGAATGTTTTTACCTACTAGGTTTACAATAATAATAATATATAGGTAGTAAATGGGGTTATTATCATAACATCTGGATTTCGCTGTCTTGATTTGGGCCAAACTCCATGGTCAAAATCCACGTTTTTTAAGAAAGCTGTGCTTATTGTATCGTAAACGCATATTAAAAAATAACTTTATGCCTGTTTTAAATTTTTAAAAATGTGCTGATGAATTCGGCAAAAAAATATTTCATAAAACATTCATTTATGTGACAGAAATATCAACTTTCAAAGCCATTTCACCTTTTTCCACACACTGTCTTGGTCCAACCAAAAGAGCGGCAGCGAGCAGTGTGAAGGTTTTAAAAAGCTGAAATTTTAGGAAATGAAGTTTTGCTTGGTGCTTAATAGATTAGCCGAATTCACAACAGGCTTCTACTGATTTGTAAAAGGCCTGGAGTCATGTTTTTTAAGATGTGCATATTTGTCAAAAAGCAAAATTAGCTCTCCCTTAACTGATTTTTTTAATGGGAATTTGCTCAATAACATGTGCATTCAGAACCCTGATTTGGCAGATATTCTTATCTGTGTGCCATAATAAATGAACTACCCACTACATGAAAGATGATGGTGTCATCTTCACACAAACAGTACAATAGTGATTGGGGTTACTGTATGTGTCAGAATGTGTAGGCTGCATTGATATCCGCCACCATCATCCAACAATAGTTCAATTCATTGTTGTTCAGCAGCTTGGTTGCTGAGAAAAGCTGCTGTGTACATGCATAATGTGTTGTAAGATGAGATGCATCTACTAGTTGTGCAGGCGTCCAGCCGGCTAACCTTTATGCAGGAGTGTGAACAGAGATTAAATCTGTGTTTAGACTTTATAAGTTACTGTATGTGCCTCATAACCATTACCTTAGGTGATTTCTGTTTTGGGCTTACATAACAAGCAGGCAGTTGTTGGGATTCATAGATGGTCTGCAGCACGAGGTTTAGAGGATGTGAATGGTTTAATATTAGACCTGTTTTATACAGCAGGGGGCTCTCAAACATTTGTCACAGGCCCTCAAACAGATACAGTTTTGTCCTTAAAGACTGTTTTAAATTTAGCAATGAATTGTGCACATTGGGAGGTAACAGTGGTGAAATTGAGAGACATTACACTATTTATCAATTTCCTCCTCCCTAAGGACCCCCTGAGGTTCCCACTTTGAGGAGCACAGATTTGCAGCGTGCCCCTCGTGATGATTAAGGGTGAGGTTTGGACTGAGAGTCCAAGCATTGTGTGTGTGTGTGTGTGTGTGTGTGTGTAACAGTTGAACTTTTCCTGAAAAAACGCTGTCAAGCCTAAACAATCTGCTATTTGAAGAGACAAGTTTTATAGGCCAACTGGACCCATTCAGTGGCAGCGAGGCTTTAAATTAAGAAGAGCCACAACTGTAACACTTCTTTGGGCCTCTGTTTCCTACTCTTGAAAAACTTTCTTTGTAAAGAGTCCAGCCCCCCCCTCCCTACACCGCCTCTCTGTTAATCTGTGTGTGTGTTTGTGTGAGAGATTACACAACGTGCGACCCGCTGATTCAGCGCTGGACGCTCTGTCACCCTGGCGGGGTCTCGTGCTCGGCCTCTCTGAAAGGAACGGGCAAGCAGCTCTCTCTGCAAAAAACCACTTTCATCCACGCCACCTTTTCTCTGTTAATCTCACCCTGCTGTGGACGATTGTTACATGATTGTGGAAACGTCTAGAGTGAAATAAAAATAGCTGGAGTGTGAGAATAACCTCTTTTAACATAAATGAGTTCTCTCGCTGCCCCCCATCTCCTCGCCGTGGGTTGTAGTAACATGGTGTCTTTGTGTGATATTGGCAGTCGTGGTGGTTGTGTGGGTTTGTTGTGGGCAGTGGATGCTCAAAGAGGCCAGTGTAGTTGAGAGAGGCTGAAAGGCTTGCTACAGAAATGTTGGCAGAGCCAGCAGTGAGGAGCACTCGCAAAATCAAACCAGCCTCAACATATTGTCTGATGCATCAGTTTGTATTTGTATAAAAGCCGATTTAAGTTGATTTCTTTGAGCTCGTCTGTGAAGAATATGATGGACACAATGCTGTTTGAGTATTTATGCAAAATTACATAATGTATACATGTGCCTTCCTGTCTCCCTATCACGATACTTGGGTGTCGATTCAATATGTATTGCGACTTTTAAGTATTGCGATTCAATATTATGATTTATTGCGATTTTTGTTAACTTTTTTAACACTAGACCATGGGAAAAATTTGAATCTTACCCTTCTAGGGACTTTTACTTTGGATAATATCTAAATTAATCCAGTAAAAATGTTTGATTTTCAGCATGTACGTAGTCAGAGATGTCAAATATATCAGTTATTGTCAGGCATTATTTATTAAATTTTTTCCAGCAACCAAAAAATCAAAGAATAAAGACATTTCCCTCACAAATTAGTGGTATTTTTTCTTTTTAATTTATAAGGGACATGTAATGTTTTATACTTCTGGTGAATATAATCCAATCAATCTTATTTCCATATATGTATTTTGTATATACAGTTCCCTTTGTTAACACCTTATTTTGAAAACCAGACGTAGTCACACGTGTATACATCCGCTAACTTCTCAAAGTCCGTTGCTAGCTCTCCCGTCAGCTCTGTTCTCTTTATCCATCCATGGTCAGCTCCATCGGGGCCGTTTGACTGTATTTAACATAAATGTCAGTATATGGGTGCTCTACCGTTGTAGCGGCGGCTGATTTGACCACGGAGATGAGAGTGGCGGCCGGCTTGACCGCACGTTACTGCGATACGATAACGTTTCCTGTCCACGACAGAGTTAGCATGCAGCTTTAGCCATGATGTCTAGCTCTGCTTTTCCTGCAATGTGTGAAACCCAAAGTGTTTCCATACTTTACTGGATGTGTAGTGTTTACAACTTTGGATTTAACATGTGAGGGTGCAGGTCGTATCCACGTGGACCCTCCGCCGTTTTCTACTTCCTCGTTCTGGCCGGCTGCGTTTTGTTTTGGTTGACGGATACGGAAAGGATATGATGTCACGTTACTCAGACTACAACAATAAAAGCTAACATCCTCCTACCTCCGCATAGACTCAAATGAAGCAAATATATCGATTCTGGCATTAAAAAATCAATTTCAAAATCGTAAAAATTTAAATTGCGTGAAACGATTTTTTTTTTTCCTACCTCTACTGTATCCACAAATGTTTTTATTATTTGAAAACTGTTTCGGAGGCTTTTTTTTTTAAGAATGAAATGCATTTGGCATTGAAACAAGTCACCTAAAGAGCCCAACATATCAGCAAACAGCAGCTATAATCAAAACATGTTGTTGTCGACCTTCAATAATGAATTTAGTGGCAACTAAAGAGGCTTGGCACCAGTTTAAAGGTATTCAGGCCCTAAAGCACTCGCTGTTGGAAGGTCACTGCAAATTACAGCCCCGTTCAGATCATTGGTCTATGAATCATTAGTTAAACACTGCTTTGTTAATGATGATAAAAATAAATAAAAAAATTTCATTAAATAGTAGATGGACTGTCTTGTGATCAAAGGTTAAGTTTTATTAGCTGTACAATAGCATCAGTCACAAGCGGTGAGAGTGAGAGGCTATACAGGAGATTTCCTAAGCAATGGAAAGCAGCTGTGAGTCAGTATTGCTCCGATGTAATTGCACAACTGTGTGCACATGAAACTTTTTGTTAACAGAGCATACACATGAGTTGTGTGTTTTCTGCAGATAAAGTCTCTTATATCAATAGTTCTCAACCTTTCTCCTTAAGGGACCTCTTTTCTATCATTGAGTAAACTGACGAATCCTGACTAAGTGACATATTTTATTGATATTTCATATTATATTCAATGCATAACAGTACAGAACAATTGATAAACTGTACACTTAACTCAAATAGTGAACACAATAACTGCAGGAAGTTTGTGTAAAATGAGCAATTTGGATGAATTTTGAGCAGATTATATTCAGGGAAAATTGCATCAGAGATGTTTTCCTGTTATTTTTAGGAACTTTTAATACAATTCTCTGTCTGTATTATACATTGTTTTGTCTTTTTAACAATCACATATACTTAATAGGCTTCTTTTTTGACACATTTTGAACAAACTTTGGTTGTTTTAGCCGCATACTTTTCAGGAAAAAGTTGTTTAGCAGAGAGAGATTAAGGCTCTGTTAATATAGATTTTGTTCAGGTCTTCACTGTGGGTCAACTAAAAAAATTTTTAAAAGTTGTCTTACACCCCTTAAAATCAAGAAGGCCTTACAACCCCCCCCCCCCCCCCCCCCCATTAAGCTTTGGTGACTCCCCGAGTCTGGATCCCCAGGTTGGGAACCAGTGTCTTATAGTGTTGGTCGTTGCTTGTCTCAGCTTTAATCTGCAACACGAAGTTGCTGAAATGTTCCGGGGAGAAAGATTGTGAGATTATCACAGTGTGTCTCCGTTGCATGTTTGATGTAGCCATTACCAGAAACATGCAGTTATGTTACTTCACCTGGGTTGACTGTCTTTTTCTTCAATCCACTTTTTTAATAGTTAACAGAATAATCATAATGATCTCAGATATGAGCTCTAAATGATATGTGAGGCTCTTAAAGGGGCCCTCCATCAGGGCAGTACTACTCAGCCAGTGAAAACTGTTGTATGATGTGTTCTGTGGCTCTGGAAGTCTGAAAAAATCAGGGTTATCTATGACAACAAACAGATGTAACAGAAAGCCTGTGTTACAAAGTGGTCGTAGACATTTAAAAGACGTATAGTAGGCAATTTCCAGAAGGGGAAGGGCCAACAAGTGATGAGATCATGATGCGTTTTACAGCAGCCCATTGCTCCTAAGGATGGGTTCAATGCTGAGGTCATATTTCATGATGTACCTGTATGTACGTATATGACGATTCTAATAAAGTTGCATTATGGGAATTGAAGGATCCCATGTTTTTTGGAGAACAGTTATTTTCATTATCGATTAATCTGCAGTTTGTTTTCTCGATTAGTCGTTTGTAGGTGTGTAAGAAAATATCGATACATTGAGTAGCGCAATATTATGTTTTTTGATACCGTATCGATTCTCAAAAACACTATCGATTTTCAATCAATAGTTAAAAAAAGTTTTTTTACTCAGATTTTGATGCATATGGCAGTGCGTTCTTATTACTATCACAGTTTTCCTAAAATTTGATTTAAAATATTGTAATATGGCCTTGCTTACAGTATCGTATCGCCAGATTCTTACCAACACGGCCCTAATCGTTTTGATCAATAAAATATGATAAAATAGTGAAATGTCACAAGCTCCTAAAGCCCAAGTTGACGCATTCAAACCGCTTGTTCTTTTCTGACCAACAGTCTAAAAACCCAACAAGTTATTCAATTTTACTCTTATAGAAGTTATTAGTCTTTAAGAAGACCAGCAGATATTTACATTTGAGAAGCAAAGATTGGTGTCAAACCAATAGAAGTTGCATATTTCATGAGAAACAAACTTATAGTCAGGCATGTTTTTCTGTCAGAAGGACTTCTGGTTTATGATCGGGAATGTGCTAATATCCTAATAATGACTGTTTTTGAGCAGAGCAGCAGGGAAGTGAAAGTGTCGAGTAAAGTATGAGAACATAATAATCTGCAAGTGCATATTTCCCCCTGTGTTTGCGCGGGCGTGTGTGTGTGTGTTGCAGCCATCTGTCTTACTGGGACACGGAGTAATTTGTAACCCTGTGTTATTCGCCCTGCTGTGGTAATTAGACTTTATGTAGCGTCCGTTTGATGTGTGCTCGCCTGCAGTCGTAGTGGAAATTTCCCTTTACTTGTCCTCCTCTGTTTCAGGTCATTACGCCTTGTGGGTTAAGTCTTTTTTTTATTTTTGTAAGACAGGTCAACAACTCCTTGACCCCTGCTTTTATTGTGTGGAGAAAAGGGGTGCTTGCATAACATTTGTTCAGAGCTAAGTTGTGAATAGGCTGGCTGTTGTTGCAGATAAGCATCAAAAGCCTCTAACAGTTTTTCTCTCTCTGTTACAAAAGATCAACCTTTTGTTTTTTCTTTGCCAAAATGACAAATCCACCTCTGTTTATTCTCTGGACATGATGGATTTCCTCAGTCAGGACTCGATGTGTGTGGACTGTGGCGGGATCTTGAGGTCTAAACACAAACATTTGCACAAAAGCCTCTAAATGAGAAACTGTAAGTGTGGATTTAGCAAACACTCCAGACGACATGTTGCCGTATGTCTGTAGGTGAAACCAAAGGTGGAATGTGTTTGTTCTGAGACGCATTGATCGTGTTGATGATTAACCGCTGAGAGAATCAGCTCGACGGGTCAATAGATTAACAGATGAGCTGGTTTCAAGTGTTGAGGCGTGCCTCTTGATTAGTGCCACACAATTATTTCTTCCCCCTCTTGTGTCCTTAACAAATATGGATTAGAGAACAGATGGAAAACAGATGTTAGTTCAGTGATAACCATCAATAGTGCTGATTAATAGACGAGTACTCGGCAGTACAAGGTCAATACAGGGCTTCAAGGAAAATGAGATAAATCATGAAAAACACAAAGAACATTAAGCCTGTATTAATCTTTGATGCAGAAAACCAACTCTACAACTCTACTACTATACACTTGCACAGGGGTGCAACTAACAATTTTCAAGATCGATCTTTATTATTTGATTAATCAAATAAAATGCTCATCACAATTTCCCCAAGTCCTAGGTGATGTCATCAAATGTCTTAGTTTGTCCGACCATCAGTCCACAACCCAGAGATTAGGGCTGCAACTAACGATTATTTTCACTGTCGATTAATCTGTTGATTATTTTCTCGATTAATCGATTCGTTTTTTGGTCTATTAAAAGGTGAAAAATGTTAATCAGTGTTTCCCAAAGCCCAAGATGACGTCCTCGAATGTCTTGTTTTGTCAAATATACTCAGTTTACTGTCATAGAGGTGTAAAGAAACCAGATAATATTCACATTTAAGAAGCTGGAATCAAGAGAATTTAGACTCTTTTTCTTTATAAATTACCCAAAGCGATTAATCGATTATCAAAATAGTTGAGTTAGATTCATTTATTAATTGACAACTATTTGATTAATCGTTAATCGTTGCAGCTCTACCAGATATATTCAGTTTACAATGATAAAACAAAGACAAGCATCAAATCTTCACAACTGAAGAACCTAAACGATTCATCGATTATCACAATAGTTGCTGATTCATTTGATAATCGATTAATCGTTGCAGCTTTAAATCCACTACAGTGAACATTGTGCCCGGGTTTATATTTGTGCTCAGATTTGTAATTATTATAAAGTGAATGCTGCATGTGTTCTTCATTCACATGCTGATGGGACAGCGATTACTTCCAAGTAAACAGCACTACGTTTACATGCTGCTCTGTTGACACATAAATGATACAGAAATATTGAGGTGATTTGATCGCTTTGTGCTGTAAAACATGTGATTGTTAATTGGTTTAACTCGTCGGATGAAGCTGCAGTTTTATCTGCTTTTATTCTCCATTTTTGAATTCTCGTCTGAAACTTGGGAGGCCCAAAGTTTTGAGAGTTAGTTTTTAACCATTACTCAACGTACAAGCAAGATAATGAAGAATTAATCTTGCAGATGCAGACATCTGTCTAAAATTAATATCATATACTGGCGTAGTTTACAGAAACGGTTCTCCTCCCATTAAGACGCACAATTAATTATTTTGTCTTGTGCTTTACACATAATCACATAGATTCTTGTTGGCATGTGTTATTTATTATTTTTTTCATTTAAAAGGGACGATGAGCAGTTTAAACATAAATGTTGACATTTGATGCACTGTACCAGATTATAGCTTTAAGCTAATTCATGTCTGTAGTCCTTTGACAGGTCAAGGACAAAGTAATCGCAAAACATAACAAAGTAATACAAGAAGGAACACACAAGACACGCAATACAAAGCTGTACACAATAGCGCATCATAAATGTATGTTTGTGAGATAAAAGCCAGTCAGGATTCAAGGTCGGTGAGGAGCCTACAGAGCTGAGCAGCTTTCTCCAGACTTTCTAAGTTGGTTGTGAACGTGCTGATGGAGCTGCAGCTCCTCACATCGTCACACTGGGTGTTCCACTCATTTGTGGCTTTTACAGAAAAAGCTGATTCCCCAAATGCAGTGCGGTGAAATGGTGTGTCTCGTGTAGAGGATATTCTTGAGAATCTAATAGAATTTACTGAGTAGACAGAGTCACGTAGTGACTTCTGGGGATTTTTCCAACAAAACATATATTGTGTGTAAAAACAGAGGAGCTCGTTTATGTCTGATTGCTCTTGAATTTGTGGTTCAGCCCCGACTCCTCCATAACAATGACAAAATAGGCAAGACTCAGAGGTCTATTTTATATGTTGAAGTTGAACATATTAATCAAATAGAGGAAAGAAGGATCAGAGGGAGGCTGTGTGATGGCTCTAATAATTGATTATAACACTGAAAAACTGGGATAGTTTCTTACTTGTTCAAACGGATTTTTTTGATCACATTTGGTTATTATTTCCACTAAAATAGTCCATGTTGTTGACGACTCAGAGGATGAGTCTTCTTCTCATGTCTTATTTTTGGCAAGAGGAACTGTAGGATTTTGGGAGTTTTATGTGGAAATTTTACTTTTTTTAAATTGATAAATTAAGATAATTTAGAGCCTGGCTCATTTTCTATTGATCTGATATCTATTGATATCTGAATTACGTATTTAATTTAAAATATTTGATTGTGTGATATCAATTGTCTTGCTGTAATAAACATAGTTTTTGGGAAATTATCATTATTATTATATACTAAAAAGCTTCTCCCCACATCAATGCATGACTCCTATAAAACTCTAAAGTCCCAACCTAAAGATGCCCATATCGCAGAATGTGAGACACAAAAACTTATTACCTAGAAATTTCACTCAATTTTTAACAAGAGATAAATCAAATACAATAAAGTAAACTGCAGGCAGAATAGTTAACAGGGTAAAATGTGTGTTATTGTAAAAGTGAATGTAGATTCCCTCTTTTTCTCAAAGAGAGACAGAAAGAAAATAAACCTGTTACAGTAAAATAAAGTGTTCCAGACACATCAGCATTTCACTTTTGAATTTCTGTTTTCACGTCCACATTTCTCAGTGAAAAGCAAAATGTTTGCAACATCATTTCCATTTAAATGGGATACTCTGTGGATGTCCCTTTCCTTTGTTATTTCACACTTAATCATATTTTCAGCACACAAATGGGCCGAGGCAACCGCACAATAAGCTTTTCTCATTGGAACCAATATATAAGGTCAAATAAGTTGAACGTGTCTTCTACCTCTTTAGTGGCTATCACTGCACAGAGTCACCACTTATCTGATTGAAGTTGAACCCTGTTCTGAAACCCCCCGTCCCGAAACAATCATGTAATCTGTGTTTATTTCCAGAAGTCGTCATCAAACGAAGATAATGCAGTGAAGGACGGGGCTCTTTGTAGTAAAGATGAAAGAACAACATTTTCTTTTGTTTAAAGGTTCATTGTTGACATCGGAAATAGTAGTCTAGTTTGATTTATTTTGTCTTTTTACAACATTATTTATTATACAATAGTCTAAGGAAATGACTGGTAATAAGGGGTAATGTCTTCATGATGCAGCATTATTTGTATACTAACATTATCGTGGAAGGCATGATTACCAATTGCAGCATTTGCTAGATTATATATATATGCAGGAAATAGCATTTATACCAAGCGGCAGCCTCTGGGTCTGAGAAGTGAAGCCAATGCAGAAGTGCCTTAAACCTGCATTCTTTCTAACAGCCAGCAGGGGGCGACTCCTCTGGTTGCAAAAAGAAGTCTGATTGTATAGAAGTCTATTAGAAAATGATCCTACTTCTCACTTGATTTATTACCTCAGTAAACATTGTAAACATGAGTTTATGGTCTCAATCGCTAGTTTCAAGTCTTCTTCAATACAGCATGATGTTCATTTAGTAAATTATGGTCCCATTTAGAGTCAAATAGACCATAAAGCAGGGGATGCTTTAGGGCGGGGCTACCTTGTGATTGACAGGTCGTTACCACAGCATTGTCCGTGTTTTCGTCTTACAACTTTTACCCTTTCACTGTGTGTTTTCAGATCATGAAAGTTAATTGTAGCCTTTTGGTCGCCCAAAAAATGTCTTATTCAGCGTTCGGTTGTACTTTTCTCTTACTCTCTCTGTCGGTGCGAGTCTTCCTCATTCATTATGAGTTCAGCTGGTTCAAACAAGCAGGCAGGCGGTGGACTAATACAGCCAAGTCACCTTGAGGTGGCTGCGTGCCACGATAAAGCTGCAAAGTCAGAGTTGACACATCAGTGGATGTTCAGTTCACTATCAGCTGTCTGGACGTGTGTGTGTGTGTTTCTGCTCTGAGTTTTTCCATGTTTAGAGAGATGCTTTTTGATGAAGGTGATCTTGTTGATGTATCAACTGCGTGCTATGAAAAAGATCCAGACGTCTGAATAAATGCAGTCAATCACGTTTACCTCTGCTGTTGAAAAGGTTTCACTGTGCAGCCGTGTTCTCACTAAACCACCTTCACCTTTGTCTCATGATGTGTCTACACGATGCTGCTCCAGTGTCTCTGCCTAATTGTTTACACGGCTGTGTGTGTCTTCCTCTTCCTCTTCCTGTTATTAAGCAGAAAGCTCAGTAATCAATAACGCTGAGCGAAAGACAGAGGGCCAACGACAGCAAAACTAAAGACTCAAAGAACAATACTTTATGGCCTAGTGTCACAACTATGTATGCTGCTATCATATTAAATCACCTTTATGCCTTTTGCTCTTTGTTTTGCTATGTTATTTATACCTTGGAAGGAAACCCTAATATACAGTATGAATGTGCCGCTCTTGTTATAATGAAATTATTCAATTTACAGCATTGAATAATGGTCTGATGTTGGCAGCAATTTTATTAGTTTGACTCTCCGTGTAGCTTCAGCGGAAAAAAACAATGGTAATCTATTGAGTGGCTGGTAGATTTGGGAATCTGCCAGCCACAGTGGCAGGTGGACATTCCCAACCCTGCTTTCCATCCTGATAAATACAAATATCTGGAAAATTCAATGAATTCTTATGATTTTTGTGGTACAGAAATAGTCAACCGATCATCTAGTGCTAAAGCAGTTAGTCCAGCAATCAATTAGTTGATGCACAGAAAATTAATCGGCTTGGTATTTTCTCTGTTTTCTCTGTTTTATATCCTTGTAAATGGAAAATCTTTGGGCTCTGGACTGTTGGTCGGACCCAACCACCAATTTGAAGACGCCACTGTAAACATTTTTCACACATTTTGCCTTTTTGTTAACAAATGATTAATTAATAGGGGTGGGCAATATGGGTTATAATCCGACAGATACTTGATTTCTGTCCCAGATACTGATATTGATATTTGAGAGTGTCTGATTATGATATATCAGCCGATAGTAGTTGTTTTTAACATAAACACATAACATAACACTCTTGATACAGATCCCTTAGATTTTTAATAAATGTAATTACATTTTTTAAGAATTATGACAAAGACGCATACTGAGGGGGACATTTTACAGTTGAAAAATCAGCTCGTCAGTGCTCCGTGGTGGACAAACTCTGCAACGGACACTGTTTTTAAATGACCTTTCATGATACTTATCGGCCGAGAAATACAGCGGTACCAATATATCTGATAATAAGCTAATATTGGCCAATGTATCGGCCAGGCTGATTTATCGGTCAGGTTCTAAAATGGATAAAATCTTATATTCATGAAATTATTTATCACATATTGTGATATGATATATTTTCTGGAAATAGGGATCTATTGGCAGAAATGGAGTAATGACCTGAAAATAAGAATCGAGTTTCGTTAGCTTAGCCGTTTACATGGGGAGCAGGTCAGATCCTACAAACTGTTCCTTTAAATACCAGAAAACACAGGGTACTTGTTTAGTCCAAACATATGAGAATCAACTCTAACTTTACTGACCATCCGTACACGGAGCCAAATTTAGCATCTGTGGGTGGCTGCAGGAATAAACTGGCTCATGCAGATGTTTGTCACAACAAAAAGAGGATATGGTGTGATGCTGATCCTTCCTCTTCTGACCGGTTCATCACTGCAGCGATCAGTATCATCATCATCATGTTGTGGTGATGAGACAGGATGATCTCTGCTGTGGCCCGTCCTTATCTGCGGTCACTACTGATCTTCCTTATCGTGGCTGACTGCCTCTTTGTTTATGCATCCATCAGCACATTTTCCACGATTCATCATCAGCTCTGTTCAAACATGAGTGTAAGGAGGTCAACATGATGGCACCATCAGACATTATACATTTACGTTTTGTTCCTAGTTGGTCTGTGGAGAGCTGTATTCTCCCACAGCTGTACTTTAATACAGTCATCGTGAAAAGTTGCGTAAATACCGAGCTATGCTGATGACACGCCTGTGTTCATACAGAACTCCTAAAACCACAGTATCCTATGATACACGCGGATTCAGATTCGGTTTTCCAACAAAATTATTCATTTTTAATCACGTCTTGTGAGTGATAGTTGGGTCGGGACACTTGATCCTAAGCATGAAAATGGTAATAATAATTCCATGTGTACTGTAGCTCACTATAATTTAATGAGGTATTGGGATACTAAGAGTTAGTTTGTGATTATTCTCAAAAATATCATTACACTCAAAAGTGGTATTCTGCTTATTGAGGACTGTTACATAGGTGGAAAAAAATGGCAATTTGGGTGTAGGGAAGTCACAAGTTCTTTTAAGGTGGGTCGTGTCTAAAAGGTAACCCCCAAAGTTTCGCAATTTGTGCTTTACCTCCTAGACACAACCTTTTATTAAAGTGTTGCTATTGCTCAGCATGGCTCAAACCAAACCCGCCTCATATTCTTTATTAAGACACATCTTTTGCCTGGAATGAGTCTAATGAGCCTCTAATGTGCTTATAATAGTCTTACAACACAGTGTACCTCACAGTAAAGTGTTATAAATCACTATCATATTAACAATTATATTTGCCTAGAATTTTTCTTCAAGTTCTAGATAACTGTTTCATTATGGACTACGTTTACAAGGACAAAATATTCAGTTTTTTTTTTTGCCCTTATTCCGTTATTTACATGGCTAATGAAAATTAATATTCCACTAATATCCCCGTTTACATGCAGCCGTTCATACTCCGATTATCATAACCGGTGGCAGACTTGTTCGACCGTACGAACACAGCCTCCCTCTTTCATTCCTTCAACTACCTTCTTGAAAAGGTAGGAGTTGCGATGGCCTGTTGATATCCAAGTCTTTCATAATGTTTAAAAGTAGGTGTGTTTCTCCTTCCGACCAGAAATGTGGGCTTTTCTTTTGGGCATGCATCTCTGCAAACTGTTGGCTAGTTGGTTTGTGTACAACGCACAGAGCTGAGCTGTGTCGCAAATTGACGTAAAAACCTCAATCGAGACGCATATTCTGAATGTATACATGTCCAAAGAATGCTCCTAAATAACCTGAATAATATCAGCATATCCTACATGTCTTAATCGGAAAAAGGCCTAATTCAGAATATCCAAACAGAATATGCTGTTCACATGACCCGTATTAAATTCTGAATAGTGTCATATTCAGAATAAAAGTGGAATAGTAGTGAGCGTGTAAACGTAGTCAACGGGTTTCAAACACGGCGTTCCTTCACCCCTGTATCTTTCTTGTGAAATCACTCTACTGTAAAAGATTAATCTGCAGCTTTGTCCTCAGTTCATCAGCCCAGAATCCAGTCGTCCTCCCCCTCGCCCGCCTCCCTTCTAATTGCTGTTAGTTTACTGTTGATGGAGTGTAATTAAACTAGACGCTTGGCAGTCAGTGTTTAGCCCCTGATGGAGTTGATCAGCGCTGCTTCTGGCAGCCGAGGCTCAACGGTCCCCGCGCTGACAGATTGGACGGCGAGATAGAAGGTGTCTCTGATGCACCAAACACCGGTTATCAGCAGAGATTACAGCGCTGTCGCTACACAAGCTAGCACACACACGTCCTCGTATATACCGCACACACATTTTCACTAATAGGCACTTGGCCTTTTTCCTACTCGCAGCTCTTCAGTGAGTGCAGGCAGGCAGGTGTGAGATCCACTCGGCGGTCGCACTCACAGAGCAGATCCCACCTGTTTCTTTCTCTCCTCTCTGAGCTCTGCCACGCTGACTCACGCTTCTTATCATGTGCCTGTGATGAAGAGAGTTAAACTGGTGCTAATGATGCCAGGCCCCGAGCAACTAATCGGGCGTATGGTGGATTAATCACTAATATTCTCTCAACCTCTTTCCCCCCATTTCCGTCCCTTCCTCTCTGTTTCTCTAGATTTTATGTAAATGTGAAGTTTAATGGTGTTTTGCTAATGTCTTGTCTGCAGTCTGCCTGCTGTGTGTTTGAGTGTGAGTGTCCGTCCTCTTTCTGAGCTTCACACCTCCCTTGTTGGTCTCGTTTCTCATCCTCTGACCTGCTACCAGGCATTAATGTTGCCTCATGCTATCCAGCCCAGTCCAGACCAGTTCATAAAATGATGCTGATGTGGGATTTCTCTTTAAAGATCATAGAGTGCGTGCCTCTAGTCTGAAACTGAGCACCATGTTGAGCTTGTAAACAATGGATTTACTGGAGTTGATAAGCAGACAGACAGCTAGCATTTACTCGATCTGTGCACGTTGAATGACAGCCCCCTCATTTGCATAATGAGGGAGAAATGTATAAAGAAATGTATAAAGAAAAGAATACAGAAATACTGTTGGTAAATAGGCAGAGAAATGGAAAGGGAAAATCATGCATAAATAAATAAATAAATAAATAAAATGTAATATTGAATGAATAAATTTAAAATACATAAAAACTAAATGCACAATAAATAAATAAAAATAAACAAATAAAAGGAAAATAAAATAGAAGAGAAGATAGAGGAATTAATACAAGGTAAATAAATAAATAAGCTAATTAAAACAGAAATATCAATTTATGTCACATTTTATCAAATAATTGATGCCTACATTTATTTTTAATATCAATTTTGGTACATTCAATTGCATATTAATTTATTTATCAAGTCATCTATTTATTCATTTTTTAATTTTGGCAGGTTCCGTTCTTAATAGAGCACATGCAGTATGTGAGCCTTTGTTACAGATTAACAGGAATATACTAATTATGAACAAAAAGTTCTATTACACAATAAGATTTCCATTGCAAATGTGTCCGTTTTTGTTAGTATTTGTAGTTTAAGCTCGATAGAGAAAATGTTTTATGCCTTGTTTGATATCCCTGAATCTATAAACTAAAATCAAAGTCTCTGATCCGTCAGTTTCAGTTTCCACAGAGCACAATGTACCGCGGCTTCTGTGAGTTTTAGATTAAAAGCGGGTCACAATGATATGCAAATATCTGAGAACAAAGTCGAAGATATACATCTTGTTATATATGCATTTTTATTATCAGTGTTTTTATCAATCTTTTTGGAACAGTACAGCCCACTCACTGATTAACCCTGTTAAGCAAAGAGTTTCAGACTTGCCAGCAGACTTATGCATCTAGTCCTTATTCTCCAGTCCAAATACAGTCTTCTGAAGTCAAGTGAAAAGAGATCTCAGAAGAAGTAGTGATATTGTTTTTATTTGATAGGTTTGACACATGTTAGCACTCTATAACTGTAATCCATCTGACATCTGATTCAAATAGTGTTAAAGGGATAGTTTGGAGAAACAGACGGGAGTTACCGCACGGGAGTAAGTAATGTACTGCTATGGACGGGAGCAGCAGCAAAACATATTTTAGCCACCTAAAAGAAAGGCCCACCTAAAAAAAAAAATCATATCTATATTTAGAATATTTTCACCACTTTACCTTGCAGTCAGCCGGGGGAACTGAAGCTGTTGTATCCATCTATGCTCTCGCCAAAGCCACCAGACTGTGACTTTGGTGAATCCGAACTAACCAAAGACACACAATAACACAAACAAACTAACTGATTTTGGCAGTGGTAGACCAGCAGTTCTGTGAGATAAAATTAATGTTTTTTTCTATAGAGTCTGGTTGCTTTAGCGAGAGCATAGATAACGGCTTCAGTTCCCTGTTGGAAACATAGACTGTATAGCTGTGTCACGGTAAGATAAAGCGGTGAAAATATTCTAAATACAGCGTACACTAAAACTGATATTTATTTTTTTAAGTGGGCCTTTCTTTTAGGTGTCTAAAATAAGTTTTGCTGCTGCCCCCGTCCACAGCAGTACATTACTTTGGTTCACTGTATACAATACACTGACTATAGATAAGAACCTCATAAACCCCATTTCAAAACACCCAAACTATCCCTTTAAAGGTCCCATATCATGCTCATTTTCAGGTTCATTCTTGTATTTTGTGTTTCTACTAGAACATGTTTACATGCTGTAATGTTAAAAAAAACAAACAATTTTTTCCTCATACTGTCCGCCTGAATATACCTGTATTTACCCTCTGCCTGAAACGCTCCGTTTTATTGCATTTCAAAGGAATTGCGTCGCTAGGCAACGGTGTGGGTCCATGTTTACTTCCTGTCAGCTGATGTTATTTACATACACTGCAACAGTAAATAAACTGGGACACATTTAGAATGTTTACGTCTAAAACCGTGTAATGGTCTAAATATTGTATATTTGTGACATCACAAATAGACAGAAATCCTAACGGCTTGTTTCAAACGCACAATTTCTGAATACAGGCTGTGTGTGTTTCTCCGTATATTGAGTGTTTTGATAGTTTAACATTATTTTTATAGCACTTAACCCTGCTTTATAATTTGGAAGACCTGAAAATCTCACTTTCTACAATATGGGACCTTTAAATGTCGCAGTGTGTGTGTGAGAACCATGACGACGTACTGACCACTTGTATCGCCGCTCTCTTCAATTTTCCTCGTCAACTCTATGCAGTCTTTCCCAGAACCAGAGCCACGATGCATCTAAGTCTGAGCCTTCAGGAGAGCTGTAGTATTGGCAAGTCAGCATGTGTGTGTATGTGTCTGATGTGTGTGTGAGGCTCTTCTGTATGTTGAATGGATAGATGGTGTAATGTGATGTGACAGCAGGGAGGAAAAGGAGAGATTAAGTTCAAGAGGTGGCCTGCTCACTATAACGGCTCAGCTAGTAAAAGAGCCTCTCTGACACACACACACACACACACACACACACACACACACACACACACACACACACACACACCTTCTGTCTCTTTAGTCACCGAACAACAAGCACCGTCCAGTGTACAAACATACAGCGGTATCTGTGTTTATGTTGGTCATCGATGCTAATAGATGGTGGGGGCGACCGTGTGTGTTGTACTGTATTTCAAACTAATCTTTACGGAAGTGTTGCCAGATCTCGCGAGAGAAACCATCAACCAGGTCTATAGAAACGAGCCCAAAAGAAGCGACCTTACCCACCTACCACGATATATGAGAGAGAGGCGGCCACTTGATCACTTACTGTATATGTGAATTTATTTTGAATTGCATGAAAGCATTTTTGCATCCATTTTTAGCTTGAAACTTTAAATTTTTTCTTGTTCTTTCTTGTCTAACCAGTGCGGCATGATGTGCTCGTATATATCACACTTACAAAAACGGCAAACTGCCTTTGAATCGTCCCCCACTTGAAGACGAATCCAATCTTTACGTCCACTCTTTTTTTTCCCTAGTCCTTGTACTTTTTGCCATATTTCACCCACTTAGTTCCTGGCATGGTTAGCTGAACTCCATCAACCCTGAAATGATTTGTCTCACAACAACACGCTGAGTGGTGGCGGTGAGTGACTGTCAGTCATCTGTGTGTGTGTGTGTGTGTGTGTGTATGTGTGTGTATGGTGGAAGGAAAGGGCGGAGGGATCGGGGTTGTGTAAGGATCCTGCAACAGGACAAACTAGACAGGTACAGAGCAGGTATAGAGGAGAGAGACAGGAGCAAACCCAAAAAAGCAACTACACTTTAGAAACAAGCCCTGAAAAATGCAACCCGCGACTACCAATATTTGTAAGCGACTTTTCAGGAAAACAAGCCCAAGGTCGCTTATAATAAGCGGACTTGGCAGCTCCGCTTTTCGGCACTAATACAACTTGTGAATTGTATTTTAAGAAACATTTTCCACTTAATTTTGTACGAAAAGAAGTTTCATGTATAAAAAGAAAAGCTCCTACTGTGAAACATCACAACGGGGCGTAACTCCGGCACCCACTCACTCTGTTTCTGTATGTGGGCACGACTTACTTTTTCACATCCATTATAATTTTCTCCTGTAGCGTTTGTGCATTCGCTTCCTCGCCGCTGTTGTTTTCTGTTTCTGCAAACAGATTCCCCACATTCTTTCCCCGCCGGGAGAACGACTGCGTGCCTTTGAACGCCCCTCTGCACTCTCACCACAACCTACGATTAGTCGTCCTACACACACACACACTAAACAGGGGAGGGCACGGACACACTCATTGCACCCAAAGGCATGCGGGCACACACATGCAGAAACAGCAGAACATATAGCATCAAAGACACTAAACACACTCCTACACTGTGTTTGAAGGGCTGCCCGGTTGCAGCGTCGAGTGTGTGACTAGATTGTTAACTGCTTTGTTCTGGAGTTGATCCACCTTTCACCCATCAATCTCCTCCTCCTTCCTCTCTCTTTTTCTCGCCCACTTCTTCTTTTTCTCCTCTTTTTCATTAATAACATTTCTTTCAGTACAGTTTTTCTCTCTATCCCACCACCAAACTGTGAACCCTGCCTCTCCGTCTCTTTTATTTCTCATCACATTATCAGGATCAAATATCTGCTGTCGGTTGCATCTTCCTCAAAGTTAGCCCTCAGAGATTAGCACTTATCCAACCTTTTTTATCTTCATGCCCACAATTCTTTCAACTGATTTTAAAGAATACAGACCCAAGAGACATGACAGCTAAAGTTTTATATGTAATCTTTTAAGTATTGTGGCAAAAAATTCTGGTTGTTACGCCGAATTCAGGCAGCATCAAAGTGCGGCTCGCCACAATAATTATATTTTTCTGCGGCCCGGAGGCGTGTTCATGTGTTTCAGTCGGGAAGAAATTCACAATACTGTAAGTAACGGGAGACACAGGACTCTGTTTACTGATTGGCTGCGGGTATTCTCTGGCCACAATTCCCCGCTAAAGTTTTAACTAAAAGTTAAACTAGTTTTTGGTGAGAAACTTGAGGCGTTCATCTGGGATTAATAATAAATTAATCGCAGTTTTTATCTGTTCAAAATGTACCTTAAAGGGAGATTTGTCAGGTATTTAATACTCTTATCAACATGGGAGTGGGAAAATATGCTGCTCTATGCAAATGTATGTTTATATTTATTATTGGAAATCAATTAACAACACAAAACAATGACAAATATTGTCCAGAAACCCTCACAGGTACTGCATTTAGCATAAACAATATGCTCAGATCATAGCATTTGAGCATATTGGCAACAACAGCTGTCAGTGTGTCAGTGTGCTGACTTGACTATGACTTGCCCCAAACTGCATGTGATTATCATAAAGTGGGCATGTCTGTAAAGGGGAGACTCGTGGGTACCCATAGAACCCATTTTCATTCACATATCTTGAGGTCAGAGGTCAAGGGACCCCTTTGAAAATGGCCATGCCAGTTTTCCTCTGCAAAATGTTGAGTTAGTTTGGAGCGTTATTTAACCTCCTTTTTGACAAGCTAGTATGACATTGAGGGTGGCAATGAACTCTGTAGGGTTTCTAGTTTCATATGATACCAGTATCTTCACTCTAGCTTTAAAACTGAGCACGCTACAAAAAACGAAATGCGTTGAAGAAATTAGTGGCGTTAAAACGAATTTGTGTTAAAGCTTTATTATCGCCTTAACTTTTCAGCCCGAATAATAAAAAATAATACAATAAATATAATATAAATAATGTCAATGTTGTTGTCACAACTTGTTTGCCGAGCGGTCCCAAACATCAAACATCGTTATTGCAGGTTTTAACGTTCGTCCTGGTGCTGTTGCAAATACAATAAACCGGTAGCTGATATTTTTCTTGCAGTTTTGAGTCGACCTTTAGTGTATCCAAACAAATCAAACAATCTCAGTCTTTCCTCATCCAGAGTTGGATGTTGTCATGGTACAAAGGCCTCTGAAACGGCTGCAGTTTGTTTTTCTGTATTTTATAGCTCTGATCAGCCGTGTGTGTGAAGGTTTCATAGAGGAGGCAATGTTCACTAATGTTGCAAATATACAGGTGTCTTGTTGATTTCTCACAAGGTCAAATCCTCTTTTACATATGCAAAAAAAAACTGTTTAGCATTTCCTATGGATGAATTCCTATGCATTACTTTTCCTCATAGATCTTCTTGGCACTTGAAGCGTTGAATTTGCTGAATCTGATCAAAAAGCCACATTAAATAAGGTCAGACCGACGCATTGACTGGGACTGTGTGTTCAGGGAGAAATACTGGAGTCAGATGTTTCACCATAATCATATCTGACTTATTGACTGACGTATTAGACTGATAACTGTAGCGGGCACAGTAGTCTCCTGATGCCTGCATGGTGCCAGTGTTACTGCATCGTGTTATCATCATGTTCCCATCTCTGACCGGTCTGGCTCCAGCACACAAAGCATGAGGTGTGTGTGTGACGTCGAGCCCCCACGATAGATTTGGCTTCGAGGATCAGAATAAAAGAGTTCAGGAGGGTGAGAACACATTTCGCATTCAAATCTGTGTTGAAACCCGAAGTGTGTGTGTGTGTGTGTGTCCTCACATAGCGGCTCCCATTCTCTCCCAGACCTTCCTTATCTCACATCCAACGCTATCTCGGGGAGCATTATTCAAATACTTAAACCCAGAAAGCCCAAGTCTCCAACCTATTTATTTCATCTGATGAGGAGCGCGGCCCTGTGGAGGGCATACCGAATGAGGGTGAAACCTCTCGCAGAATATCGACTTCTGCATCTCCAGCGTCTCCTCTCCTCCGACATCTTCTACCCCCAGAATCCCCAGACTGACTTAAATCATGTTTTAGACAACAGAGATCCAGAGATGACAGAAAAATCTAATTCCCTGCAAATTTAGTGGCTGATATTTTCTCCTCTCAGCTATTTTCTAGAAAAGACGAGTGGACTATTTTTCTCTGTTATGAGTTTTGTATTCTATTTTTACGCCTGCCTCTGTTTTTAAGTTGTCCGTCCGTCTGAACCATTCTCGTGAACGCAATATCTCAGAAAGGCCTGGAAGGAATTTCTTCAAATTTGGACTCAAGCTTTGGACTTAACCCTAACCCTGTAAAAAGGTAAAGAAAGAAAGAAAGAATTTATTTGTATTTTGCACTTTTAAAGGACCAGTGTAAAATTTAGGGGGATCTATTGGCAGAAATGGAATATAATATTAATAAGTATGTTTTCTTTAGTATATAATCACCTTAAACTAAGATTTGTTGTGTTTTCGTTACCTTAGAATGAGCCGTTTATATCTACATACTGAGGGGGTTATCTTCATGGAGGAAGCCATGTTTCTACAGCAGCCCAGAACGGACAAACCAAACACTGGCTCTAGATAGGGACATTCGCATTTTCACGTCGGCCGCCGTAGTTCTCCTACACGCTTGGCACACGGGAGAAGTTTCAGTTGGTTGCAATCTGCAACCTCAACGCTATAGATGCCGCCAAATCCTACACACTGCACCTTTAAATTACTCTAAATTCGAGTAAGTTCCTTTAAATTTAAGTAAATTAACTTTAATCTGTACATTAACAAACATAACCTCCTAAAAGAAACAAACAACATCTGGTTTTCCAGGATTCCACCAGTACAGAACAGAAGTTAATGGATCATTCTCACTTTGTAATGGATTACAGCTAAAGATCAAAGTTACCAGGACTCACTCACTTCTGTTGAAGCAAGAGACCGGCTGGATTTGTTGGCACAAATTAAATTTTTACGTTAATTGGTGATGATTTATATTTCTAAGGCCAAACAACTTGTAATCCATATTCAGACTATAAGTAGGTGTTTTTACAATGCATGTCTGTTATGTTAGTTCATGTGAACAGGCAGCTTCTCCTCTTTCCTCAACACCCGACAGTGAAGTCATTCATCCATTCATCCTCCTCTCCTCCCCTGTTCTCCAGGGAACGAAGGGCACCAGTAGGAGGATTGGTACTCAAGGGGGGGGCGTGTGGGCACCCACTGGTGCTGCAATGACACCTGCACGGCAGCAGGCATGTTGATGTAATGCACTCCCTCTTCAGTTTCACACGGGAGAGAGTACAGTGTGGGAGAATGAGGAGCATTGTGCCGGTTAGGCTGCAGTGCCACCTGATGCCACCTTAGGGCGACCCGGCTCAGACACTTAACAAAGGATGGTGATTGAAACGGTGAGGGATGTAAAAGAGGAGAGGAGAAGGATGACCAAATGATGATTCCAGTTGACTGATCTGGTATCTGTCGTCAATATTTCATACTTTTCCTTAGTGATACGAACAGGAAATGCAATGGAGAGAGAGAAAGAGGGATATGACAATAAAGGTCCCCGGTCGTTGTAGTTATATGGTGTGTGTCTTAACCACGAGGCCACTGGACGCCACAGACTTCTATACTTTTACGCCAAATTAACACCAGAGCAGCGGTGAAGTGCGGCCTGCGGCGAGCTGCCATGCAATGTTTGTGGAAAGCTGCGGCCGTTTAATTCTGCGGCGAATTGCAGCTAAACTAAAACTTGGGAAAGGTGCAACAAGTTGTGATCAGAGAGTACCTGTAATCAATCAGTAAACAGATCCTGTGACTCCTGTGACATGTTGACCACAAATACTGTACGTAAACAAATATGTTTTGCCAACTATCCCGTTTAGTCATTAAGTTGTCTTGAGGCAGGATATTTTACAGGTTAGCATCAAAGATACTAAAGGTAAATTTCAATTATTAACAGTAGTAACTAATAATAAAATCAAACTAATAAACGAGAACAAATGCACAAAACATTGAATAAACAAATGGTCACAATTACATAAATTGGAGCTTATAAAATATTTCTATTTTCATATATGCCAACATATATGCGATAGGATACATCTGTAATAAGCCAATATTGGATGATATTTATTACTTTTAAATCACATCAAGATCCTAAAACTGACATATGATCATTTGCTTTAAAATTGTGGACAGTTAAAGTTATTACTTAAAACATTAAAGTCAGAATGTTATGAGAATAAAGTTAAGAAAAAAGTCATAATATTACAGGATAAAGATGCAGTTTTTGTCAAAATGTAGAACTTGTTGTATTTAATTCCTGTATTCTCATACTAATGAGGTTAAACTACAACTTTTTTCTTCTAATAAAATGAGCTTTCTCCTCAGAATCACAACTTTATTCTCATAACATTACATTTTTCTCAAAATATCACCGCTTGATTCTCGTAATCTAAGATCTTTCTTTCTGTAAAAGTGGCCTACGTCGTGAAGCTGCAGGTTTTAATGACTCAGCATGTTGTGTAACAGACAGTGACAGCCGTCTAAACCCAGTTGAAATACTGGAAGCCTGTGATGATGAAGAGGAGTCATCACCATGTCCAACTGAATCTGTTCTCCACTCTCTGTCTCTCTCTGTGTTCATACTGTAGCAGAAATATCTCTCCATTTTATTTTTACCGCAGGTGGGTGTTTGTTTTTTTAAGTTTGTACGGCACCTAAGGCTCTCTCTCCCATAGCCAGTCCTATTGCCTACATTGTGTGTGTGTGTGTGTGTGTGTGTGTGTGTGTGTGTGTGTGTGTGTGTGTGTGTGTGTGTGTGTGTGTGTGTGTGTGTGTGTGTGTGTGTGTGTGTGTGTGTGTGTGTGTGTGTGTGTGTGTGTGTGTGTGTGTGTGTGTGTGTGTGTGTGTTCAGTTCCCTATCTCTGAGGAAGGACAGATAGACGAGTGTATAGGAGGCATTTCAAATTGCATTTTTTCTGTCTTTGTTCTTCACCCCCTCCATCTCTGTCCAGCTGAGACACACCGAGTCTAAATAGCTGAAAGCTTTCCATTTAGCTTTTGGTCTGTGTGAGTGTTTGTGTTTGTGTGTGTGTGTGTGTGTGTGTGTGTGATTGTGTGAGATGAAGAGGAGGATACAGATCTTTTGTCGGACTGATAACGCAGCCTGTGCAGGCAGAAACAGTCTATCGCATTTGTGCATCTGCATCCAAATAACTCCCCTGTGTGTTCGACTGTTGTTACGCAGCGGCAATTTGCAGTTGTGTGTGTTCGTGTGTGCAACATAGACTGTATATAAAGATGGACGACGTGATAGCTCCCAAAAAGTGAAGCCAAAACATCTGGATCGCCCCCTGGTGGCTGGCTGCAGTATAGGTCATAAACCCCGCCCCCTCCATGTTAGCAGATGGTACGTGGGCCATGTGAAATCTGAGTCCTGCTACTCTGAGCTGAGACTCCGTACGGAGCAGACACTTTCACTTTCAGTTTGTAGCGTTCGCCGTCTGACTATCTATTGATAACACGGCGCTGATACGCGAAAATTAACTAAATTGGTTTTATTTCTATAAAACAAGCAAAACGACGGTGGTTACGTAATGTAATCGGTGTGTGCCCGACAACCGTGTAACACCGACTACCGCGGCAAGCCTACTGTGTGCACCACATAGTGTGTATAACTCTACAGTAGAGGCAGTAGGCGTGTTGTGTGTGTGTGTGTGTGTGTGTGTGTGTGTGTGTGTGTGTGTGTGTGTGTGTGTGTGTGTGTGTGTGTGTGTGTGTGTGTGTGATGTATTACTTGTAAAATGCCGACCGGGCCTTTAGAGCGCTTGATTGAGTTTGAGACGGGTGCTGCACTTTTTCTCTCCTTTGTTCCACTATATTCATATTAAACCTGCAGATCGATAGATCTTATTTTTAGCTTTCCTCACCCCCCACCCCCCCCCCCCCCCACCTCACCTCCTCTTCTCTTTCACCTCCCTCCATCCTCCCCTCCATCCCCTCCGTCCACGCTCAAAAGTGTGTGCATGTCCTCCAACATCACCGCTGCCAGTCTTGAGAGCTCACACACATCGATCTCTCTCTAACAAGTTGGCCCGAGCCTCAGCAATACTCCACCCCCCCCTCCCCCCCCCGCTTCATCTCCTCTGGTGAGGGAGGTAGCAAGAGACAAAAACCTGTTGGGTTTAGCCCCCATAAAGTGCCGCGGGGGCCGTGTTATGGTGCACTGCACTGGGCTCAGGCATGTGAGAGCTGTGACTGATACACACACTAACAGCCGCGTGGGATCTGCACACACACACACACACACTCACACACTCTTTCACACACACACACACACACACACACACACACACACACACACACACACACACACACAAGCATTTTTGAGATGCAGCAGCCGTCTGGTACATTGTCTGACTTCGCTGTGCTGCAGTTTGAAAAACACAAGCAGTGATATGAGGCGTAATATCACACACACACAATCTGATCTCCCTCAACCTTGGAAGCACCTTGCTGATGATGCAGTGTTTCTATGTTCAATGTAACACACACACACACACACACACACACACACACACACACACACACACACACACACACACACACACTGATATGAATGTGGACATTGGTCTGTATTGTGTTTGGCAGCACACTGACTGATAGAGATTAGCCAGCCAGTGTTAATATCTCACTGTTTGTACATTTCAGTTCAACACAGACAGACAGGTTAACCTGGCACTCAACAGTGGTTTTAACCATGGAAACACACATACACACACACATAATACTGTACACACCGCCTGACCCCTACGACAGCCGGATATTGTCAAAATGTCACGCTTTCACAAGCCAACATTTAGTCTGTTTTAATCGAGCTCTGGTGCGGTTTGTTTGGGCAGTTATGAACGCAGGAATCGTACTCTGGTGGGGACCAAAACAACCGGTCCGAGCCCGCTTGTGAGACGTGGTCTCGGACGATTTCTAAGCGAACCAAAAAAAAAAACAGGCTGCCTATGTGGGCATTTGTTGAGATGGACACAGATAAATGACAGGTTAAAATGAGTGGGAGAGGACTGACTGATGTTGGCTTGACATCTGGGCCGAAGAGAACATACAGAATGTGCTAAATGAAGTACACAAAAAGAGCGACGTTTATGAAGTCATTCGAGATAAACTGGAGCAGAAGGGATTTGTGTGCACAGTAGATCACTTTGACAGCAATATATCAAAGTCTGATTCCCTGCATAGAAGTGGCAGCTCTCGAGACGAAAACACGCCCCTCAGCAACTTCATTTTTTGATTTGGTTCGCTTTAATTTGTGTACTGTGAAACGGAACCAAGGCTCAGAATTAGGGATGCTAATTTAGATTTTTTTTCCGACCAGTAGCCGAGCGAAAACAGGTTAAATCTTTTATATCATCATTTATCACCAGCTGCAGTGTTTGTGCAAAACAGGCAACTGAGTCCCCAGTTCATCCGTACAATTAACCCTACTGTATGATAGACTCTGCATTGAAGTTAAAACATGAAATTCATTGGGGAATTATTAGCTTTTGACATGTTAACAGTAGCATGTAGAGGATGTCGTAATCTGGCTGCAGAAACTGTTAAAAGTTATGCAACAAATGTGATTGTTCCTCAGAGCTGCTGTCATGTGATATCTCCCAGTCTGCAGTGTGTGTGTGCAGTACATGACTGAACAGAGAAACATCAATATACTGTAGGCTACACTTTTCCAAGTCAGTTCTGTATTTTGTAGAGTTGTTCTTCAGAAAGTCTTGCACTGCCGAGAGTGAAAATGGGGAACAGCGAATACGTCCTGTGGGTAACAGCTGTAGTGTCTCTGTACTTCTCTGATTTCACAACTACTATTGATATGTTTAAAGTGGTTCAATGGGGGGAAAAGCAAAGTATTACGTATTATTATAAAAGTCTCGGGCCTCTTAGTCGATACAGTAGATCCTGTAGAGACTGAAAAGTAAAATGAATCGCTCTGAAATATATTGTATGTTAATCCTCATCAGAGGTTGTATTGTAGCAGTTCTCAGATGCAGTTTCTTTATCATTGATAAGCAGAGGCCATCGACTGTAGCGGCTGCTCTGCACCACCGACAGATCTGTTTCCAGCCACTGAACCTGCACCAGACTGTCATATCACTGCACCTCCACCGTCACAGTTTAATCACAACTACTGACCGGCAGCAGCCCTATCCACCCTCATGTTACACACACACAGCTTAAAGCTTAGAGAAGTAGACAGTTTGTCTCTGGCATACCTACATAGTTTTGGTGATTTTTGTGGCGCAGCAGTACTTCCCCCCAAATCATTCCTCAGTCAAACAGCTTTTAAAGATTTAATATTGACACACATGCTGGTTAAGCTGAAATCCAGTCTCCTCGCAGGTTATCTGCAGGTCGTGTCAGTCGGTTCATAAAACAGATGAGAAGCTGGCAGGACGGAGAGAAGTGGGTGAAATCAGTTATGTTAGTTTAGATAAGATCAAAACATCTTGTGACTGAAGGAGCTTCCAGGTGGATGATTGATGAACATTTATTAGAAATTTAGATTATTAGATTTACTATAGAAGTTTATTTTTATTTATTTATTTATTAGAAGAAAAATGTACATATCGTTAGTAATCACTCAATATTATTATAGAACAGAACAAGGTCATAAAAAATATTGTTCTACTGTTTATACACACCAGAACAATGTAAGCATAACACTGTAACAGTCCATTTACATGTAAATGAACTTTATCCCAACTCGTTTTTGTGCCTTTCCATTGAAAGTCTATATATGCCTGTAAATCACTAAAAATATTAATAATTCAGTTTTAAAGATTTCTTTCAAAAAAGAGTTTCAGCTTGTCTCTACATGAGATCTAAATAAAGTAATGTCACTATTAATAAAACAGGCTCAATTTCCTCCAAATTGTTGGAGACTTTGTGGGAGAAATTTACAACAAAGTTGTTCATCTGCAGATTTCCCTCTCTATAGCTATATATGACTGATTCAATTTACAAGTTAAAACCATAGAGTGTATATAAGAAGTGGACGTAGTCACCGTGACGTCACCCATTGGTTTGTGGGCTGCCGTTTTGAAGCTTCAAGTTCAACATTTTGGCTGTTGCCATCTGTCGCTGTGGTAGTGACCTGTCAATCACAAGGTAGCCCCGCCCTAAAGCATCCCCTGCTTTACGGTCTATTTGAGTCTAAATGGGACCATAATTTACTAAATGAACATCATGCTGTATTGAAGAAGACTTGAAACTAGCGATTGAGACCATAAACTCATGTTTACAATGTTTACTGAGGTAATAAATCAGGTGACAAGTAGACTCATTTTCTCATAGACTTCTATACAATCAGACTTCTTTTAGCAACCAGAGGAGTCACCCTCTTTAAGGCACTTCAGTATTGGCTTCACTTCTCAGACCCGGATGTTGCCGCCTGGTTTGGAATGAGAAAGAGGTAAACAACATAATCCTGAGTGTGTTGATTCAGCCACACACACACACACACACACCCTTTGAACTCAATAAAACTAGACCGGTGCACTTCCTTTGCCAACATCTTAAGTATGTGTTTGTTTGTGTGTTGGTCAGTTTGACCCAACAAGCTTAAACATCATGTTTAGTGCCTCTGTGCTTGTTGCTTTAAGAGTCTGTATTAGCCACAGTAGTGGTATTATTCCCGCTGGGCTAAGGGTGTGTGTGTGTGTGGCAGTTGTTTGTGAACTTCATTGATCTCCTCTTGTACCTGTTCGCACAAGATGACTCCACTAAGCCTGTATACCAGGTCCCCACTGACCACATTGCTACACACACACACACATACAGTTTAATTCATTACATATTCTGCTGCTGCCCACTATGAATCATTTTATATTTTGCTTGGTATAATATATGCATACGTGGCTGCACTGTCAGGACAGCCTGTAATCGCTTATTTATATTCTACTCCATTCAGCAAGAAACACACATACTCTCTCACACACACACACACACACCTTGGTGTATCAGCAACAATCAGTAAGGCGAGTGTGAGGGGCCTGGTTGAATCAAAGGAGATTGATTAAATCAGTCAGCGAGGTGTGTGTGCAGACATTTACCAGTGACACCCACTTGCTTTAAGATAGATGGGCATCATTAACCTTAAATTAATTGTAACACACACCCTACGTTCCCTCCCTCTCGCTCCTCCTCTCTCGTTTCTAGTTGAAATGTGTTCAACAGGACTCTCAGACTCCCTGCGGTGAGAAAGCAGTGCAGCGACAGACGAGGTGAACATGCATAATACAGTGAGAGTACAATCAGACTGAAACAGTGGGTCGTTTTAAAGCCAAAAGTTAATCATCTCAGCTCAGAAAGAGCAGAGCAGGCCTGAATAGATAAGAGGCTGGAAAGCTTCTTAGCTGCTGGTGGCAAAGATTGTAAGTTTGGATGTTGTATGAAAGAAAACGGAGCTCCTACTCCACTTGAAAATGAGTTAAAATGCCTGTATAGAGTGCTCTATTTTTGTAGGCCAACCAGGAAATTAGCATCACCCTGGTTCCCTCGACAAAAAGCCAATGGGATTTTTTCCAAAAACACCAGACTTCCACCCAGGAGACCGGTGTTCGTGTCCCGTGTCGAATTAAGTTACGCCACTTCCGGTGTTATTTTAACCCAAACAACGATCTTTTCCTAAACCTAACCAAGTAGTTTTTGTCACAGAACTAGCGTTGCGGCCACTTCCGGTCTTTTCCTAAATCTTTTCATAAACCCAACTAAGTAGTTTGTTGCCTAAACCTAACCAAGTTGTTTCCCGTGAAGACGGAAGTTTATTTTGAAAAGAAAATTGACACTGGACATTTGTATGTCTTACGAAAACTTTTCGTGCGTTTTCCTCCGATCCGTTGTACGAGAATACATTGAGAAGAAGGAAGGAATCACAGTTGTTGTGGTCTGCATCGCCACAATGTGTAGCTACATTTCTGGGGAGGTGCACGCCAGGCTACGGCGTAGGATACGGCATAAGGTACAGCTTAGGGTACAGCTTAGGGTATGAACCTATACCATACCTACGCTGTGGACTCTCTCCATTCCCTCAATGGTCAGCACTGACAAGGCAGTTTACGGTCAATGGCATGAAATTGTGTGTCAAAGTTGAATTCAACTTCATGGTTAACGGTACCATCATGTCCCACCTGTTTTACTAAATGCAGGTGGACTTGATGTCTCTTAATTTCGTTGCTTGTTACTTGAATTACAGTATTTCCAATCAGAAGTAGTAGAACAGGTTTTCCTTCTTTTGGTGTCTTGTCTTTGGTTGATACGCGTGTCTTCAGTAGAGCCTCAGGTAGCATTAAAAGTCTCTGTTACCTGCATATATGTCAAGGGCATGTATGCACCCATATCTTCTTATGTAACCATGTAGATAGCACCGTGGGCTGCTTAATACCTCAGCAGCACAGACACGTGACCAGATAACTTCAGTTTACAGTAAACCCACCAATGTAAAAAAGACTTTTCTGTCTTAAGACTTTTATTAAGGACTGAGCTTAGGGGGTTAGTGTGTGTGGCGCACTTTGGCCAAGTATTATTCACTTGGATCAGTGGACTAGCAGTGGGGATTTTGACCGGGATCTCAGTGTGTTTGTCTGCAGATTTGTGTGTGTGTGTGTGTGTGTGTGTGTGTGTGTGTGTGTTCCAGTAAAAGCAGCAGGAGTGAAGGTACCTGGGGTCCCACTGAGTAGAGCCTGGACAAACATGAAATATTCTGTAGATGAGACCCTTCATCCTGTACTCAGAGTGAAATCTTGAAACTTCTTCAGGTTTCTATATGTCATCATGAGACTTCAATCCAATCGGTCCACAACTTTGATTCAGTCTAAAATATCTTTACAACTACAGACCAGTGGGCTACCTCCAGGTCTGAAAAGTGAAGCCAATGCAAAGTGCCTTAAACTTGCATTCTTTCTAACAGCCAGCAGGGGGCGACTCCTCTGGTTGCAAAAAGAAGTCTGATTGTATAGAAGTCTATGAGAAAATGAGCCTACTTCTCACTTGATTTATTACCTCAGTAAACATTGTAAACATGACTTTATGGTCTCAATCACTAGTTTCAAGTCTTCTTCAATACAGCATGATGTTCATTTAGTAACTTATGGTCCCATTTAGAGTCAAATAGACCATAAAGTAGGGGATGCTTTAGGGCGTGGCTACCTTGTGATTGACAGGTCGTTACCACGGCGTTGTCCGGTCTGGGAGTTGTCCGTGTTTTCGTCTTACAACTTTAACCCTTTCACTGTGTGTTTTCAGTTAAAGTTAATATTAACATTTTGGTTGCCTAAAAATGTCTTATTCAACGTTCGGTCGTACTTAGCTCCACCCTCTCGCGTCACTTCTGGTTGCAAAAAAACAAGATGGCGACGGCCAAAATGCCGAACTCTAGTCTTCCAAACGCCAGCCCACAAACCAGTGGGTGACGTTACGGTGACTACGTCCACTTCTTATAAACAGTCTACTGACAACTACAGACAATATGATCCTCAGAGGATGAATCCTACTAACTTTGTTGATCCCCAGACTTTTCCTCTAGCGCCACGAGCAGGTTAACATTCGTGATTTTAAGTGAAATGTCTCGACAGCTGTTAGATGGATTGTCACATTGGTACCAAGACATTCATGTTCCCCTCAAGATGATTTATAGTAACTTTGTTGATCCTCTGACTTTTCTAGCATGGCATGGCTATCAACTCTTAATGTTTTTACCATTTTTGATGTGTTGTAAGTCCGTTTCTATGACAGCACTATCTGAATGCATTGCATATAAATTCTAAATGTTCCTGCAGCTTGATGTTTGCTGCGTCAGCAATTTGCATGGTAGCATATCATTAGATAGCTGAGGACAAAGACTTTTAAGAGTGCACACCTTACTACCTGAAAACGTGCACACATTTGTTGCATTTATCCCCGGTAACGTGACTGATGAGGTGAATGGTATTTCCTTGGTAGCCCATGAATGCAGCGTCAGCCCGTCTCTGTCTCTGTTGCATAATGTGACTGAGCCAGTCATGTTATTGTCCGGCCGTACTCCGTGACAAAAGACAGCTGCAGCACTCTGACCTCTGAGTCTGATCTGGGGCCAGTTTAGTCAGCTGAAGGGAGAGACCTCTGCAGAGATAATGTGTGACTTTTACCAAAGACTGAACATGTGTTGGAAGACCAATCCGTCATTAGTCAGTGTCCTCTCTTGTGGTCTTGGGAATCTTTGGTGTTAACCCTCTCTGAACTTTGGCCTCAGGCAGTTTGATCCTTATCGCAGCTACTGTATCAGATTTTTCTCTTCATGTGACCAGACTGACTGACTTGTTTTATTCCGGGTAATTTTTGGCAACATCAGGACAAAATTTCCCGCTAGTTTATCCCCAGAAATGTGCCACCAGCAGAGAGAGAGCTTTCTGCTGTTCTCTCACCTTTTGGTGTCGAGTTCAAAGGCGTCACATAATATTGTTATAAAGAAGATGCCATCCTGCACTTGTGTTTCTCTTTAATATCCTCTAGTGATCTCAGAATGCAGTGACGTGATTGGTCAGCTAAGTGGATTTACCGCGGCACCAGAGAGGAGCATTTTCACTGTCACTTGTCCAAGTGCTTTAGCTCAGTGGTTATTTGGGAGATTGAAGGCTTGTTGGGGGCTTTCCCAAACTTATTTCCACAAGGCCACGATGCCAGATTAATATATGTAGATTGGTTCAGTTATGAAATAGAGATTAGATTGGCCTTTTTCTGACTTTAGTGGATGTTACACCACAAACGCTGCTCTTATTGCCTGCTCTAGTGTTCAGACACACACTGACACACACACCTAATAGGCCTGCTGGTTTAACCGTTTCAGCTCTTCTCCCCTGTACTCTCTCTCTCTCTCTCTCTCTCTCTCTCTCTCTCTCTCTCTCTCTCTCTCTCTCTCTCTCCTCTGCTTCAACTTTGCTTTTGTTTCAACTTTTGTTTTGCAAAATGCTTTCTTTGTTCATTTTGACTGAGCCGATCTCATCTCACGTGATAAAGCTGAGGAAGTTAATCCCTCAAAACTGGGTGAAAGTCATTTTCCAGGTGTGTTTTTGTGTGAACCTGATTTGTCCCTGTGTTTGTGTTCTCACGGTTGGTGCTAGGTAGTAAGCTGAACTCTCATCTGCATTTTAATTTCACTTAACACTTCTTTTATTCACTATTTCCTGTGAGACCCTCATACGTTATCCAACATATTTTTCTTTAGTCCAGAGTTAAATTCAAACTATATTTATATCCCTGAATTCATCAAGATATTTAAGCCCAGAATATGAATTATTCTTTTAGCAATATTTTTTATCCAAGAATAGTATAAAAGGTCATGTTTTCATTCCAGATTGGTGTCTGAAGAAAGTTCTTCTTCTTCTTCTTTCCATTCTCCTCCTCATCCTCATCTGTCTTCTTCTTCTCCTTCCTCTTCTTTCTATTCTCCTCCTCATCCTCATCTGTCCTTTTCTTCTTCCTCTTCTTTCCATTCTCCTCCTCATCCTTATCTGTCTTCTCCTCCTTCCTCTTCTTTCCATTCTCCTCCTCATCCTCATCTGTCTTCTTCTTCTTCACCTCCTTCCACTTCTTTCCATTCTCCTCATCATCCTCATCTGTCTTCTCCTTCTTCTCCTTCCTCTTCTTTCCATTCTCCTCCAAATCCTCATCTTTATTCTTCTTCTTCGCCTCCTTCCTTTTCTTCCTCTTCTTTCCATTCTCCTCCTCATCTGTCTTCTTCTTCTTCCTATTCTCCTCCTCATCCTCCTCTGTCTTCTTCTTCTTCGCCTCCTTCCTCTTCTTCCCATTCTCCTCCTAATCCTCATCCGTGTTCTTCTTCTTTCCATTCTCCTCCTCATCTGTCTTCTTCTTCTCCTTCCCATTCTTCTCATCCTCCTTACCTCATCCCTCTTCTTCTTTTTTTGTTTTTCTTGTCCTTCTTTTCCTTGTCCTCATCACTTTTCCTTTTTGTTCTTCTTTCTCTTCCTGTTCTTCTTCTTCTCCTCCTCTCTCTTTTTCCATCTTCCTCTTCTTCTTATCCTCCTTCTTCTTTTCTTTCGTCTGCCCCACCTTCTCATCCTCCTGCTATTCCCTCATCTTCATCTTCATCCCTACTATTGTTAATATTATAAGCTTATTTCTTAATCACAGAACACACTCCGAGTATAAATACCTGCATTTATTAAATAGCAGCACATTCAGACGGCATTAAAATCAATTTAAGTCATTTACAAACCAATCACATCATTTCTATCATAAATATCTGATGTGTTTCAGATGGTATCATGAGAACACGCAGCTTTAATAAGGAAAGTGAGAAGGCTCTTATTAAAGTAATTGGAGCGATGGGTGTAGTGGGTGGTGGTGGTGGTGGTGTGCAATGCAGCTGTGTGCTGATGGCTGCAGGTTTCTCTCTCACACACACACACACACACACACACACATACACACACACACACTGGTTGATTGGATACTGTCTCAATCTTTATTCCATTACAGATATTGACACAAAACTGGCCGCCTGGCAGTAAGCTGTCCCTCCTCCTCCTCCTCCTCCTCCTCTTCCTCCTCCTCTTCATCCTCTTCTTGTCTTTCTAAGGTGTATCTGTATGCCACTGTAGTCGCTGGATTTCTGAGCATTCACTGAGACTTTCTTTTTCTAATATTCATCCTCTCACCTGGGTCTGTATCTGACTTTCTCACGTGCTCTCTGTTTTTTTTTCTTTCTCTCTCTCACACTCTGTGGAGGTCTGTTTATATTATGACTCTCATATTTCTCTCTCTCTCTCTCTCTCTCTCCCTCTGCATAGTGTTTTCTCATGCTCTCTCCACCTCACACCACTTGTTCTATCACATCTTGTCTTTTCTTTCAGTCTTTTTTTTTTTCTGTCTTACAGTCTTCGGCCCATCACTCCTTCAGTCCAGTTATTGTCACAGCTGTGTTTTCTCAGTCAGATGTCAGTGATGCGTTTGCTGGACAGTGTGTCCTCAGCCCTTGTGAGTGTGTTGTTTCGGGGCCGGTACAGGGCAGTGCCATGGCGGTGCCTTCCCACGTCCCGACGGAGCACGTGTGAGAGACAAAAAGGAAGAGAGAGAGAGAAACACTGGGCGTTATTGTGTGCAAATGTCATTCCTCCCTCAGTCTCACCCGTTTTCTCACTGGGACTCCATTGTCTGTTCTGTTACCGTCGCCTCACTTCATCATAGATTCAGTAACATGTGACATGTCGATGTAATTAATTTGATGTCCTTTTGGCTCTCTGGCTCCCTCGCTGGTTGATGATGATGTTTTCATGACGTCTTGGAACATCCCCCTTTCAACCCTCTTTGTATTATTGGCTAATTTACATAGTTTAAAACCCGACATGTACAGTAAGTTTTGTGACGTTATTAGCGGTTCACATGGCCAGATTAAACCAGTTGACGGCATGGGCCCCAATTGATATTGTTCAGTTTGTTGACTATTGTTTTTATGAATGGCTAGAAAGATAATAATGCAGGCTGTTCTCATACACCGTTCGTAGTTTTACCTACGAAAAGTAATGCACTGTAATTCGTATATATCCCACGAAATCAATTCGTAATCCACATGAACCAGGAAGTATAAAGAGCGTCAAACGCGACCTCCTCCCTTAGTAGGGAGGAGGTCAGGGTGGATGGGCGGGTCAAAAAACATGGGACTTTCGCCCAGGAGACTGATGTTCGTACCCAATGTGAAACCAGAAGTCAATGTCACCTAACTTCCATGCTTAAGTAATGCCACTTCCAGAGTTATTTTAACCCAAACCCTGATCTTTTCCTAAACCTAACCAAGTTGTTTCCTGTGAAGACAGAAGTTTATTTTGAAAAGACTGTATGCATGTAATGAGCAGAAATTGACACGTGTTGCTTAGAGAGTATTGGTTGAAGGTAAATTATAATGTTATCATGATATGTTCAAATGTAGTCTTGTAAAATGTAGTTTTTGGCCAGAAACTTGACGCGGATCATCAGATTAATAATAAATTAGGAGTATGCAAACAGTAATAAAGGAGTGTATGTTGAAGTACATGGGATTTATTGTTTTGTTTTTGTCTTTTTACCGAGGTAAAAAGTCCGTTTACCATTTTACCATTTCACATTGTGATTCTTATGAGGCTCAGACAGCAGCCTAAATAATTAATATGCTTCCTCTGGTGTTAATATTGGAAAGCTTTAACTTTCAAACAGACAATCTAGACAATTTACAATCAGACTTTCTGATTTAATGCATTTTGGCATGTGCACTCATGAATATATGTTGTTATATCTTCTGTAAACTGTGAAGTCCGACAGCATCAAATAGAGTGTAAATAGTGACCCCCACTGATTGACAACCACAGAGGACCTCTATGAGTGTGTGTAACTCGAGCAGCTTTTGATGAATTAGCTGCTCATTTTACCTTCAGTGCCACTTCTCCTGAGTCATTAACTGTTATTAACTCCACGAACAGGGTCACAGTGAAGGGAATGAATTTTCTCTCCCATTTATTTTTACTCTGCAAGTCATGATGTGTCTTTGAATATGAGCTATGTTGAGCTCAGTGTGCTTTGAGTCACAGTACACTGCCATCAGCCATGTCACCTGAACAAGTCCCCTAATGGGAATCTGTCCACCAGAACGGCTTCTCTACTGACGTGACAGCCTTGCCGGCGCCGCTCGCTGCATTGTCCTCATTCTGACTCCCTGTATGTGTGGGGCGGGTGGTAAAGAGATTCGGTAGAGAGAGGAAAGAAAACATACTGTGAGGAACAGCAATATGGCAATATTTGCTTTGAAATGTGTCTAAAGTAACGGACCACAGTTATTGAATAATATGCTTTTGTTGTCACATTACATGTCTGACCAGAGATCCCAGTGTGGTGTGAAAGATTCCTAAAATGTTCTGTGAAGCTTTTCTCGCTCTGCTTTAAGAAGCTGCTAAACCACCTGAAACTGTGTCATAATGAGACTTTTAATGAACTGTTTTATTCTAAAACTGCTTTTGTCTAATTGTCATTTAAAGGCTTTTTCCCTCTGACAAGATCACTGAATTCTGTCGATCCCTGTTTCTTTAGGTTGTGTGTTTTCTGAATCAGTTAAGTCATGCAAACTATTTCTGTTTATTCACGTCAAACAAACATGCTCTAAAGGTCTTCACAGGTCCAAGAGGATCCTAGTAACTGAGACCTGACTCAGGATCCAAGTTAGGCTGGCTCTTATTCGCTCTAATCTAGTTGGGTAGGGTCCTATTCTGTTGCCGCAGGTCTCAACGGCTCTGTGCGTCATTATGTGTGATATTCAAGTGGATCTGGCAGCTCTGATCATGTGGTCATCATATCATAAAAATTAACTTTTTACAGTGAGATGGAGAGTATGAACTGGCAAGTTTAGGGAAAAATTACATATATTGCTGCCGTTTTCAACCGGGACTCCCTAAAAACTTGGTTGTAGCATTGCACGCTTCGGTTTGGGCTAAATAACATGATGATCTGCGTGCACCTTTTGTAAGAATGCAGGATTATTTTGGTTTGATGAATTTGAGAAGTTGGACTGAGTGGCAAAGTATGTGCTAGTTTTATTTCTAAAGCTTGGAAAATTAGGCTGAGTAATACACACATACAATATGAGATCAGATTATTTGATACATGTCAAGTGTACATCAATACATTATATATCTGGGCATACATATTTGGTCTCACACCTACATGGAAACTGATAGTCTGCCTTGTAAGCCTATTGTTTCTGTTCAGGTTGACTACATTTTGGATCTGGTTTTAAAAACCTTGCATCTGTTTCTGATTGTTTGTCTTTTTTTGAGAACCAATTTATGCACATTGTACAGGAAGACCTAACCTGCAAACCAGAGGATTTTAAAGGTCTTCCAGACACAGGTCAAAACTTAAATATTATACTTTATCATTTATCTATATAGAACAGTAGAACAGTTTTTATATGAAACACAACATCATGCATCGCGTCGGGGTCCATCCACCGCATCGCCCTGTCTCGGTTTATTTCACAACAATGAGCGGCTCGCTGTACATTATCCCTTACTTATTTGATCCATTGTTAATATACAACTTTGACTGTAGCAGCTTTAAAGTGATGCAGCAGTTTCAAGAGCGGAGTGTTGTGGCTTTAAACGTCGGAGGGAGAGTGATGAAGGTGTTTGGAGAGAAGCGGGGCACGCTGTGCCAGCAGAGCTGAATGTCCCCAAGTAAATATGGGTTTTCTTAATGAGGCAACAGGAGAGAGCACCTGCTGCTCTCTCACACACACAGTCCACAGGTGAACATCAGTGCTTTGCCGGGTCTGTGGCTTTTCTTGTGGCAGTGGTCAAGACGTGGCACTAATACCAATGTGCAGCTGCCAGCCTGCCATTAGAAGTGATTACTGGAGCGAGAGAACGAGGCAGAGAATGAACAGAGAGAGAGAGAGATTCATGCTGTCACTGTAGTATACGCCATCAGTGCTCTTCTGTCTGCACGCAGCTGATATAGTGAAGAGGAAGAAGTTAGAGAGTGCTTAGTTTGTCCTCTGGGAGATTGTAGCTTATTGGACTGAATAATCATATAAAGATTAATATGTATATATTGCACAAGCTGGAGTAGAAATATGAGATATTGTAGGATAGATGTTTGCACTTTATTGTGTGTGCATCGGTGTGTGTGTGTGTGTGTGTGTGTGTGTGTGTGCTGTAATTCACTGCGTTTCTATAGCGCCAACATCGGACAGGTGTGAAGGCTCTATCATTAATCACCAGCCGACGTTCGCAGCTGCACTCTTTCTTCTTCCTCCTTCCCTCCATCTTTTTTTTTTCTTTCCCTGCGTCCACCCTCTTCAGTTAAAATCTAAATTCACCTCACACTGTGAGATGGATTCTGTATAAAGTGCCAAACGCCCCCCCCCCCCCCTCCTACACATACTTTAACCCATTCTCTCTCTTTCTTTACCTTTCTTTGCAATCTGTCCATCATCGCTACACCGCTTTTCTCAAACACCTCCTGCAGCTTTTCCTGCCTCTTATTTTTCTGTCATCCGTCCATCCGTCCATCCATCCTACCTTCTTTTCATCCGTGTGTTTGTCCAGCTCTGGGTCAGTGTGAGAGAGGCCCAGAGGGTTGGCATGGCAGCCTGGCACAAGCACACAAGACTCCCTATTAGCCCCCCGGCGTGCCCCGCAGGAGGATTGGGAAACCTTTATTTACTGTACATCCTTCCACATCTCACTCCCTCAGCCTTTCTCCTCTTTATGTCTCTGTTTGATGCTCTTTTTGAATCTAATTTACAACTGATGTTCTTGGAGTAAATCTGGGATCGGGGCTCGTAATTTTCCAACTTCTAAGAACTTCTAAGAGGGAAATTAGGAGTGAAAGAGTTGTTGGCCGATTTGTGAAAAATAAGACATTTATTGAGAGACTTACAGTGGAGGGTAAGAGTAATCATTGAAGGGGAACTCCGCTGATTTTCCACATCTGATTCTGTTTACAGGTGCAACCTATCATCATACAATGGTTCTTATAACTTTCAAAAAGTTATTCCCCATTTTTCGTGCGTTTTTCTACGAATATCCAGCAACACGAGTCAATTTCCGCCTGTTACATGCATACAGACTTTTCAAAATAAACTTACGTCTTCACAAGAAACACTTGGTGAGGTTTAGGCAACAAAACAGCTTGGTTAGGTTTAGGAAAAGATTGTGGTTTGGGTTAAAATAACTTAGGAAGTGGCGTAACTTAAGTATGGATCTTACATGACAAGGTTGTGGCTCAACACAGAAATCAATGAGGGACTGCTGCGCGTTTGTTATCACGGAGACATGGCTAACTGAGCTGGTTCCCAACGTAGCTATGGAGCTAGCAGGCCGGTCGCTACACCGTGCGGACAGGACTAAAGACTCCGGTAAGAGCAAGGGGCGATGGGCTCTGCATTTATATTAACAACGAATGGTGCACCAACCACACCGCAGTTGAGAGCTATTGTTCCCCAGATTTGGAATATCCATCTGATCACCTGTCACTGTTTTTGACACCAGCATACAGACCTCTCATCCACAAGTCCAAACCCATGATAAAGACAGTCAAAGTTTGGCCTGATGATGCCAATATACAACTCCAGGACTGTTTTGAGTGCACCAAGTGGGACCTGTTTGCACAACAGGCTACCAATGATGCAGAGGTTGATCTGGAGGAATACACAGCCACTGTGCTTTTTTACATCAACAGCTGTGTGGACAAGAAAATAAGGATGTTCCCAAACCAAAAACCGTGGATGAATCAACATCAGCACCCTGAGCGACTATCGTCCAGTTGCCCTCAGACCTGTGATAATGAAGTGCTTTGAAAGACTGGTCCTCTCACACATCAAAGCCACCATCCCCACCTCTCTGGACCCACACCAGTTTGCCTATAGGCCTAACAGATCCACAGAGGATGCCATCTCTATGACCCTTCACACGGCCCTGACTCCCCTGGAGAAACCAGGCACATACGTGAGGATATCGTTTACCGATTACAGCTCCGCCTTCAATACTGTTATCCCCAGCAAGCTCACATCCAAACTCCACCGGCTGGGCCTCAGCTCTCCACTTTGCAACTGGATTCTGAACTTTCTCTCAGAGCGACCTCAGGCGCACCTCCAGGTTGAGGATGCCCCCCCCCCCCCCCCATCTTTTCAAAATAAACTTCCGTCTCCACAGGAAACAACTTAGGATTTGGCAACAAAACCACTTAGTTAGGTTTAGGAAAAGATAGTGGTCAAGTTACGCCAAACCGGAAGTGGCGTAACTTAAGTACGAATTTTTTTGTGACAAAAACCACTTAGTTAGGTTTAGGAAAAGATCAAGTTTTGGGTTAAAATAACACTGGAAGTGCTGTAACTTAAGTACGGAGGTAACGTGACAACTAAATCAACGCTGACTTCTGGTTTCACACGGGACTCGAACACTGGGCTCCTGGGTGAAAGTCCGGTGGTCAGTGTTTGAAGGTGAAATTTAAAATGGAAAATCCAGCCTTCACAATAAGACAAAGGTGCTACAGTGTTCAATAACCTTCTCTGAACCTAAAAAAACTCAGTGGACTCAGTGTTGGGTCCTCGTTAGGGTGAAAAAGTCGTCACACCATCAGATTCCTTCCTCTGTCCCACACAGTCTCGTTCTTCACCCTTTCTTCCCTCACTCAGTCCCTCCTTTAGATGAATTGCACAATGATTCTTTCCAGTCCTCTTCTTCCTTCCTTCCCACAGTGTGCTGACACACTCGCACACATTAAAAAAACCCAGCAGGAAGAGGTTGAGTGTTAAACTCCCTCCTCTACCTGTTATTGTATGGATGAATGTTTTTAAAAGGAAGGTTGACGGACGAGAAAGAACCGTCTTATCTGCTTTTTTTTTGTCTCTTTTCACTCTTGCACCACTCTCAATCTTTGAGTGATCAAAATCAATGTGTTTTTTTCTTCACACACACACATTCACACGCTTAGAAGTGGACACACACACACACACACACACACACACACACACACACACACTGTCAGGGAGCTCATTAGCTGAAGTGAGTAGTGGCATGCTGGGCTCGAACGGTGAGGCTCCTGGTCATTTGGGGTTGACTGGTTGGACTATAGCCAGCTCTCTCTGTGTGTGTGTGTGTGTGTGTGTGTGTGTGTGTGTGTGTGCGCGCGCGTGCACGTGTGATATATCAGCTCTCTAGTCCCGTTCCTGTATATTTTATAGGCTCTTGTTCCCTCATTTGTGGTCCCCACTATGGCTTTTCCTGATTTGTGTGTAGTTGGCATGGGACCACACGCAATGCCACACAAGATAGCAAGCACACACACACACACACACACACACACACACACACACACACACACACACACACACACACACACACACACACACACACACACAAGCTCTTGTCTTTTCCCCGTGGCCCCACATTACCTTTGTACTACTGTACCCTTTAGTTGTTTCTTCTTAACAGTACTATTTTGTGTGTGTGTGTGTGTGATCAGTACAATATTTGTCCCTACAGAGAAAGAAGAGAAAAAATAATAGCATTAAAGTGAAACTGAAACTGAATCTAGAGCTGCAACAATTAATTTAATCGATTAGTTGTCAACGATTAAATTAATCGCCAACTAATCGATATATCGGTTTGAGTCATTCTTTAAGAAAAAAAAAGTCAAAATTCTCTGATTCCAGCTTCTTAAATGTGAATATTTTCTGGTTTCTTTTCTTTAATGGCTTTCAAATATGAAAGAAACTCATTATGAAATACACTAAACCTAGGTTTCTCTTTCATATACTTGGATTTGTTTAAATTAAAGAGGACCTATTATGCTTAATTTCAGGTGCATACTTGTATTTTGGTTTCTACCAGAACATGTTTTAAATACTTTAATGTTCAAATTAGGAATACATAGATTGGAAAATCAAAGATCAGTAGTTTCACCATCATCAAAAAAGTAAAGGAATGTACTGTCTGTCTGTGTCTGTGATCTGGTGGGCTGATTATGCTCCAGCTAGGCTGGTTCACCCAGTAACCATGAATGGCTGAACCAGAGGAAGGTGTGGCTCCAGCTGAGCTCCTTGATTGGCTCCTGGGTACAATCAGGACCTCTGTCTCTATAGTCATAGTCTCTCCGTCGTCTTTCCTTGACTTGTTTTCCCTCTCTGGACTTTTCTTATCAATAAAACATGACTTCCTTTTCTTATCCCCTGCGGTAGTTGTTTTTATCCTTGTACTGAGCTCAGAATCGGAAACTATTTTACCAGAGAAATCCCACATCACTGATGTGGTGTGTAAAATTCATGACCTAAGTTCTGGTGTACGGTACTCAAAGGATTTTATGATCCCTTGTGTATTGAGAAAATTCTATGACTCATGAGTTTGTGAAACTTTAGTTAGAAACAAGATTGTTTCTCTAACTTCCTGAAAAGTTCCCATGTTAGAGAGCCTTTTTGGTCATTTATTATCAGTAGTGGATGAAGTACCTGAAAGCCACACTGGAGTAAAAGCACAAATATCTAACCTGTGTTGAAAAGTAAAAGTACAAGTAAATGCTGTTAATGAAAAAGCAAGTAAGTCAGAATTTTGAGGTTTATGAAGTTTATGGGGCGGTCACACATGCGCAAAAATTAATATTTGCCACCCGTTTACTTCCATTCTACGCGAGCAAAAGTGCAAAAAAACATTCGCTTCCAGTTGTGAAGCAAATTTGCATCTTTGCATTTGAAATGCAGTTCTGTTTGGTGAACTTTCAGTTTGAAAATCGCCTCGGCAGGTGATGGTCACTCGCCTGCATTCGTGCATGTGTGAACATGCTCTTATTATTCCTCTTAACATGTTCACCACCTTAAAAATGAAGGCTACAATATACTTGAAGAAAAACAAGGTCCCCACAACTACTACTAGCATGTAGCATGATCTAACATGCAGCCTGCCTGGACTTGAGAGGAAATCGAAACTTAACTACAGCTTTGAGAGCACTTTATTTGCACGTGCCCACCACGTGAATGATGTAACTTGCAAAGCTCGGACCACTGATTCGCCAAACCTGCTTGCTTGCAATAGTAACGAGTAACGAAGATGCTTCGGGGAAATGTAACAGAGGAAAAGTATTTTATTTAGGAAATGTAGTGGAGTAAGAGTGAAAGTTGACGAAAGTATAGAAACTCAAGTAAAGTACAGATACTTCCTAAAAATACTTAAGTACTGTAATGAAGTAGTATTACTTTGTTACATTACACCACTGCTTATTATGTCATCTATCGGTCCATCTATCAATATTAAAAGAAAGACAGGACTAATGGATTTAGATTAATTCACCCTACCAACACCTTGAATATTCAGGTGCTGTCTCAAACAGGTAAAACGTTCTTCCCTCCTCCAACCTACCCTTTGTAGAGTTTCTGCAGGACTCTATTGCATAATAAAAACAGGCCAAGGACGGAGGTGGGACTTATCTCCCACCTCTGTCTCACCTGTTAGCTCACCTATTTTGAGTCATTAAACAAGGTTACTTGACCCTTGAGGCGTATTTATTGTTCTCGTCTTGGCGGAAGTGTCACTTGTTAATTGCAGATTTGTCAGTTAGTCATTGACCTGTGTTGTTTCGTTCTTGTTAAATGTTTGAAGTGGAATTTTTGGTTGGAAATGTCTCACAGCCTCGCAACATATTTAAGTATCTTGCTTCGTAGTCTGTCCTGGCTCTGCCAGCGACTGATACCCTTCATATCGATGCTGGAATTACTCGTCACCCGTGCCCTCGCCTTTGCCCCAGCGGCCCAGGACAACTCGTTCATCTGGGATCAATTAACCCAGGCAGGCAGGCAGGCTCAGCCCAGCGCCCGTTTCTGACTATGCTCAACATAATGATAGGCTTTCAACCAGTAATGCCTTTGTTCTGGATGGGTCTGTTTGTTTTCTTCCTCTGCTCAGATGCGAGTTTGAAGGGGGTGCATCTGAGAAGGTCTATTTCTGCCCTCTTGTTTTCGGGTCTTTTGAGTTTCCCTTGCGTTTGAAGTCTCCTTACTTAATTAAAACTTAGGGTTGTGGATCATGAATGTGGCCAAGAATGCCATGCAGAATGGCATCTTGGGTAGAACAGCGGTTGGCATTTGATGTCAGAAACCCCAAATCGCTCCCCAAATGTTTCCCTTCTTGATTTTTCCTCTGTTTACCACTGTTTGTGTTCATTCCTTTCCTACTCCCATATTGAACTTTCACATGGATCGGGCGAGGTATTTTCAGGCTCGTCAGTCAATTAATCCTTTCTACCGAGAAGGGTTTGGTATTGAGGAATGGTTTTGAATTGGAACCAGCTCTACATTTTTACAAACAGCATTTTCTATGCTTTTTGATCTTGTCTTCTACACGTGCATTGTGTTGAGCTTGTGCTCAAAAGTATGGCTAAACTTGACAAGAGGCATTAATGATGGAGCAAAATGTGATCACTGCATGACATGAACTTAATGTAAGGGTTGAACTTTGTCTAATAAGATGATTTCCTGCAGAATCGTCACAGAATTATTGATGTTCTTACTTATTTGTACTCATATTGCCTGAGTATCAGCTGACAGTAGCGTGTTCAACCCAACTACAAACAGTGTACAGCCAACTTGTGTGCCTCCGTGTTGTTGTTTTTTTTATAAATATGGGTGCAACTCAACCCGTTCGGCACAATGTGATTGGTTGACGCCTTTATTCGCGGTGCGAAAGCTCGGAAAATCGACCTTGTTCCGCAAAAAATTACACCGCTTTTTTGTCATATAATATTTGCGTTCTGTGTGAAAGTAGTCATGACAAAAATAACAGTTTGGAAAAATATATTGACGTGAATTAATCACACGAAAAAAACACCCCCGATGTGTAAAGGCCTTAAGAAAGTATAGAATATGCATATTTCAAAATACAGATGTTTTTTGCTTGCAAATATTTTGGCTTCTATTCTTACCTATTTAATGTCACACATAGGAAACAGGATTCAGAAAGAACTGGAATTGATGAGCACAATCTCAATCAGAATAGATAAAATCTAAATAATATCCAATACTGCCGAGGAATGGCCACTTCTGACTCCAGGATCTCAACTCATAACTCCCTGACTGGGACACCCCCCCCTGCTTTGCTCTCTTGCCCCCCAGAAAAGTCCATCATCTATTTCCCGGTTCAGTTAAGCCACCTATTTCAACCACAGATCCTTCAATAAGCCAGGCAGATTCAGGTGCTCCCCACTGAAGGAGCAGTCTGTATCTACTGTGGTGAGGGGGGGGCTTTTCACTTGCTCTGCAGAGGCGAACACTCGGTTCAAGTGGTCATCTCCGAACAGGCAGGTGGTACGAATACACATAGTTTTCATTAATGAGCTTACATAAAGAACATTGGAGGCACACTGCTTGCTTCTGATATCAATAAATCAACAAAAGCACACATTTTCGCAGCAAGAGACAAACTGAGAGGCTTGAATTATGCAGATAAGTATAAGGCAAAGCATTTCAAGCTCAGTGGTTGGCCTCAGGTAGCCTTGTTATGGCCAACTTATGAAAGGCAGATGGTTATTTACCTGGCTTTGGCTTGAACACACACTCTTCCAATTTTCTATTTGCAATTTTCTTTCCCTTTCTAATTTAAAATCTTTCTGCGGAACTATGTTCCACTGATCAGAAGCATTCCTGTAAGCTAACATGAGATTCAACAATTCAACTTCCTGGTACCGGAGGTAATCCGACAGCATCGGATATGTTGAGTTTATTTACTTTTTGAGAGATCCTTTATTGATTTGTTTGGGAAGAGGATTTACTGTATTCGTGGGGAAAAAAACTGAACTGAAGTGAACAAACTGAATTTCTATCTTTTGTTGTTTATTGCTGAAAAGATCCCCGAAAAGTGGTGTTTTTTTGTTGAACTCTGGACTTTTTATTTATGGTGAATATTATTGGGACTTGTACCTACACTTAATTCCCCAGATCCACTTTGTTTGAACCAATCCGCCAGCATCCAATCAAGTTGCAGCAGAAAACCATGAAGAACTAACGTTACGTTACTGAGCACCAGTTATTCTGTTGTTAAATTGGCATTATATTGGATGAAGAGCGCATTATGACTTGTTTAGGACTTGAAACTCAAAGTTTAGGACTTGGGTCTTGAGTGCAAAGAATTGAGACTTGCTTGTGACTTGCAAAACAATGACTTGGTCCCAACTCTGCTTACAGCAATATATTGTGCAATTTTTAAGTATATCGCTCTAGACGATTGTGTAATGACATTGAGAAACAGGGTTTAATGTAGATTCATCACATTTGGCCTGATATATTTAATAAATTTAGCATACTAGAGCTGATATTAGTGACTAGAGACTGCTGGAATTTTATTGAGCCTAGTGTCACAATTGGCAAAGCTTTACAAATACCAAGCATGTTTGATCTGGACGGGACTTACACCAGATAGGGTTGCTGCAGTAGTCAACCTTTTCACAGCATGGCCGCGATGAGGTCGCGTCAAGCATTTAATCTGACAGTTTGACTTGAACTCAACCTTTCTGTGAATTATTACCTGCCCCTTATTTAGGTAAATGTCCTTGATCCTCTGTTTTGACTGACGGTTCTACAATTTGAAATCATATACCGCCGTCAGTCAACCTGCTTGTGATCGTTGACCCCAATAAAACAGCAGTGAACTAGTGAGCTTTATGGCTCACTCAAACTTGTACAAGTGTGTGTTTGTGTGCGGCTAAAAATAGCCTGCAGGCCTCCTGTTTGTGTGCATGGCAGACGGTGCATGCAAGGTGCCAAGTGCATCTCTGTCATCATTCACAGTTTAGCATTGTGTGAGTGAGTGTGTGGGGTGTGTGCGAGTGTGTGCGTGCCCGCGTGTATGTTATCTAAACACTTTCTTCCGTCAGGCCATGGGGGCCACGTTCCAAGTAATGTAAGCCTGCTTCCATTGTCGGTTTTATCCTGACATGCATGGAAATTTAGTGAATCTGGACTTTTGATTATTAAAAAAGAACTAGCAGTGTACCTTTTGCTTTGCTGTGTAAACACAATCATACCAGTCTTAGAGTGAAAAGAGAGGTACCGTTGTTGTGATTTGAAAGAGAACGAATAGCAAGGTCATACCAGTATTTTTAGATTAAAACTGATGATAGCTTCCCTCCTCCATCCAAAGGCGGAAAGAAATGCAGCTTATAGAGGTTGAAAGTCAGAGTTTTTCAGCCCTAAACTGCATTCTCAGTTACATTTGGAGGGAAACGTATTTTGACGCCGATTACGTTGTACGTGTCTTTTACGTATCACAAATAGTCCGCGGAAGGTCGCTGCGAGTGACGTAGCACAACAAGCGACTTGCAGAGCAGGTGACGTACTATATCGAGCGACCGTTAATGAAAGTTACGTGGAATAATAAGGAGTACAACAAGGGGAAAGTCCACTACGGGCGGGTGTTAGGGGACAGGTGGACGGGTCGAACAAACACCGGACTTTCCCCCTGCAGACCGCTGTTCGTGTCCCATCTGAAACTGAAAGTCATCGTTCACTTACGTAGTAATGTTAAGCCAAACCATGATGTTTTTTTACTAAACCTAACCCAGTAGTTCTGGTGCCTAAACCTAACTAAGTAGTGTTATTGAATTTTTGTTACGTTAACCATGTTTAAAACGGTTTAAAACTGTTTAAAACTTCGACCGTAATCCGAGAATCCCTCAAAACGTAATTGAGAATTCAGTTTATTTGTATAGGAACTCTATTTTGTAGGAGACAGGGTTGGATTGTCAATTTGATTATATATGTAGTTATAGAGATATTATGGTTAGTTATTGTGTCTTTCTAGTCAAACAGCTACCATGGTGCTAACGTAGCAGCTACTGGTGGCTCATGCTAATAAGTTGTGCCCGTATCTATCTTTCTGTCACCTTCTCACTTGGCATAACTTCTGAGGCTGTAAGGTGTGTAGTTATCCTCAGGCTCCCGCACTACTGGCGCTGCAATGCAGGTGTACTTCTAGGAACATGAACCCGGTGTGCAGGAACACAATTTTTGAATCAACATGGAATTTGAATAAAAAGTCTGTAATTTTGTCTCCTCTTCATTCGTCAATGAAAGTATAGATTTAAATATGGATATATTGTTTTATTTTCAAATTCAATTTCAGTAAACTCAAAGATTTAGTCACTTATTGTTTCATAAAGTCTCATCTTCATCATAGAAACAAGGTTGTTAACCAATTTCTTTAACAAATGTATTATTATTCAGGTCACATTAGTGTTGACACCAACAACACACTAATAACATCACCGCCACCACCGATGTCAACACCTACAACAACAACACAAATAACAAAACTGAATTTGAAGATTTGACTCATATGATTTAAAAATGAGAAGCTTTGCAGATGCAGAAAAAATGTGCCCAACAGAAAAACTGCAGATTTGTTCCAGTGTTGGATCTGTTTAGTACGACTAAATGTAATCTGACACACTCTCTCACATGCACATATAGGCTCTTATGAAGTTGGACAGTCTAACACTAAACATTTAGGCATGAGGCTACAGTACTGCATATTCCACTTCACTGTGGACTTCAACTGTGCACCGCATGGTTTGGACTTTGCAGAGTTACGGCTGTAATTTAGTTCAAATGCAAAAGTTCTGTCACAGTTGGATCAGTTTTGCAGGACTGACTGAATAATAGGTTTTTCATGAAGTCAGAATGGTGTAAATCAAATTCTCTATACCTGTGTTTTTTTATTCTAATCCCGGGAAGATAAATGTGTCTGTAGACATTCTTGGTCAAGAAGCTACAGAACAATCTGTGTAAAAATATCTTCAGGCTGCATGTGTCTGCGGTGAGACTTGATTGTTTTTAATACCAATATCCAACTTTTGCACATCAGCAACTCTCATGCTGCTGAAATCAGCCTTGATGACCTTGATTGACCTGTTGAGGCGGGTTTTAATGCCTTGCTGTGTTGCGACGGGCGGCCAAGAGGAAATCATTACTGTCCCCTTTCCTGTCCATCACCCAGGAGCATCATGGGAGGAGGGAACTGGTGTCTGGGCGGTGTACAAAAGTTGGCGCTTCCTGTCTCATATACTGCTGACTTGACTTCTTTTGTGTGTGTGTGTATTTGTGTGTATTTAAGAGTGTGAGTGTTTGTGTGTGGGTTGTTATGCTGGGGTCAAAGTTAAGGGTGAAGCTCGACCAGTTTGGAGCCAGTGAGAAGTTATTCAGTTCATTGCTGAGTCTGTGAGGGCGTGTGTTTCCTAAAAGAAAACTTTTATCTTTTTCAGTTGATTCTTTTTCTGACCTCTGACCTTTAGGCGGGCCGTGCTGGTCGAGAGTAGGGCTGCATAATTATGGCAAAAACCCTAATCAGGATTGTTTTGATTTTTCAATATTGAGATCACGATTATTTAACATGATTACTCGTTGACTTAGGAAACATCATGCATTTAGAAAGAATATTTTGTATATTTTGTAGCCTGGATTTTAAAGTGATATGCACAACCTGGTGCACTTTGAGGGCAAAATTAAGAGGCCGCTGTAAAGGAAAGGGATGTGCTGGATTTATAAAAAGACAAAATGAGAGCGTAATTGCGAAACGTAATGTGGTCTTGTGACTTTTTTGTGTTATCTTTGATATTCTTTTGACTGTGCATGTACATCGATGTTGTAACCATGTAAGTGTCTTTTTAAAATGAATTGTCAAATAAACAAAACAAAAAACAATAATTGTTTTACATAAAATATCTTGTTTTCATAAACGTGGGTAGCCAAAATAAGGTTGAACATAAGTCAGTCAGCAGCAGTGCATTGTATCTGTCTTCATACGGTCTCTCCCTCCACCACACCATTCACATAGCGGCCATATTTGATTAGTGGAGAAGATGCTGAACCAGCAGTATGGTTGTTTAAATGTCAAATCAATGAATTGCACCTTTGGAAACATGAAATATGAACCTTCTCTGCTTGTTGGTAGGACGTGTGGAATGTGTGTGTACAGTATTGAATACTTGAATGACTTTACTGTGTCTGTTTCCAGATGTATGGGCGCTACACCCAGGAGCTCGGGGTGTACGCCAAAGAGGAGGCCGCTCGGCTGAGGGAGAGTGGGCAGAGGCGATCGGTCAGCGACCGGAGCCGGACCCTGGACCTGCTGGAGTACGACAAGGGACGCTGTGCCAAGTGTCGCAGTAAGTTTCACACCGCAGGGTCAACACTAAAGCTTCTTTTCTATACACCTGTGCTGGGTTAGGGTTACTTGGCTCGACTCGGTTTGACTCTCAGCCCCAGCACAGCAGGGATTCACATCTCCATTACAACAGGAAGGTGTGTGTAACATTGGCTGTGACTAGTGGTCAAGGGAGCAGTTGTAAAACGGTGGATAAACACATCTCATTTCCTATATTCTTCACAATAAAAGTCTCCTATTATTTTTGCTGCTTGTACTCTTCCTCCCTGCAGTATTAGTAGACTTGTTTTTATTGAAGAATAGACGCTAACAAAGCTCCACTAATTCACTGATAACCTCATTTAATTTTCTATAAATTCTTCACAATAAAATTCCCAATTTCCTATACAGCTATAGTACACAATAGGACTTATCTATAAACTGTGAGAAGAGCGAATTTGTGCGTAAATGAACGTTCCTGACTATTTTTACTGTCATTTCCGCATCACAAATTTATTATCAAATTTATTATCAAATTTATTTGGCGACTCTAATAAATTCTCCTGCGCCCCTCCTGTTGGTCCCGACCCAGTCTTTAGAAATGACTGCACTATGTGAATCCATACATATTCATAATTGTCTTGAATTAACAACAGGACGTTTATCAATCTTTTTTTTTTTGTGGCTTCATGTTCTCATTATATCATGAAAATATAGAAATATAACGTATCTACTTTGATATGTAAGAATAGGATTTCTCAGAATATGTGTTGCAGCTTTATGTGGGATGAATATTGATGCAGTCAAGTCGCAGACGGCAGTCACATCATTGATTTAAAGAAATAATCAAATATTGCTCAGCCCTGGTGGGGACCGGCAGAGCCTGTTTTAGTGCTTCCGAGAACTATTTTATTAAATCTTTCTGTAGGATTATATTCAAATAGCTCCACATGAACCCCTTTATGGTCCTTTATGAACCGTAAAAAGAAGCGGAGAACGCCTGAAATGCCTCAAATCGGCAATATTAAACTTTTTGCAACCAGTTTGTGTTTCAAGAAATGAAGAAAGTTGGGTGATATTTTCACTGTCTAATCAAAAATGTGCCTATTATGTGTATGCGGAAGATACCATGTAGGGCTGCCCCGTATTAGTCAACTAAGCGGTCGAATTGGTCTTAGTCGACTAAGATTTCTATAGTTGATTAGTCGTTTTTCATGCTTTTTTCATCTCTGGTAAACAAGATTTAAAGTGGTGCTTTTCTATGATTCTTTAGTCGACAAAACCGTAGAAGTTTTAGAGTTTAGTCGACTAAGAATTTCTTTGGTCGAGGACAGCCCTAATACCATGCTATATGTAACAAGCCCTCACACACTATCTCAATTCAGTAGATTCGCACTAGAGTCCCACCATACCACTTTATATGTGGCAATAATACATGTGGAGCAGCTGATATTTACCTCAGTTTCAAATGAAATGTACGAACAAACTGTTTCTGGCTGCCAAATTCAAGGAAGAAAGACATCACACTATCTTTATTATCATCAAAAAATAGAATCAGTCTACAACTGCAGTTTTTCCCATTAAGATTTTAATACAGTTTGCCTCTCAGCCAGCTTTATCTGTTACTTTACATCGCCTCATATGTGACGTACCGGACTTGTCTGTGATATTTCCAAACATTCAGTAATGAGCTGCACCGCTGAGGTCAGGAACACTGTTTCATTGAACCTTTTATGTGTATTTTAATGTCATTGAACATCATATTTTACTGTAGTCTGAGCACCAGTCCACAGATTGGACAACTGTTTTCCTGCAGCTCTTATAACGGGACTAAAACACCAGACGACTCCCACTTCACATCACAGCTCCGGTGGTCGTGTTTAGGATTAGATAGTAAATTATATCTGCCCCATTAACAGAACTAGTAACAGTATACGCTCCATATAGCAGCCTGAACCATCTGCACCATCACTGCCCAAAGGGGCGACAATGTTGGAAATGTAATTGTAAAGGCTCTTTGCTGGTCTGAAATACGCTGACTGCCTTACTGCTTTTTGCTCCGGGAGCATTGATCATGTCGGGCGGTGGGATGGGAAGAAGAGGAGAAGAAATGCTGCATCGCTGAACAACCCTCTTGTCCCTTTCTTGTGATTGAATCCAGCATTTAAATGCACGGGTGGATCCACCTTTCTCTGTGCACTGTTGGTGATGATAATAATTGTGTGTGAGGGAGGCAGATGATAATGAGATTAGATTGTGTACAGGACACATAACAGGATAAAACAGGCTGTAAACACAAGTAGGGAATGTCATTCAGATGCATGTGGAAGATGAGAGATGGCGTGTGTTTGTGGTCAAGCTTTGTTTTATAATTGGAATGCCTATAGCTACCACATAGCTACCAAACATCTACCAAACATCTACCAAACATCTACCAAAGAGAAAGGCTGCAAATTGTTGTCAAGTTTGTCCAAGTTTGGTAAACTGTCACCCAGAAGCTTTGACGTGAGGTTACCCTCTGTCACATTTGTCCTCTGACCTTGGGTACATTTGAGTACTGTATTTCTTAATGAGGGATCAAAGTGACTGAATCCAGTCACTGCTGAAGTGCTGTTGAGCATGTAAGTAACATGTTTCCCTGTGCAGCTGCCTGATCTGTGTAAATGCAGCGCCCTCTGCTGTTGAGAAGAGCTCAATGCACCCAGCTCTCATCTTTCATGCTGCAGATCTGTGTGTGTGTGTGTGTGTGTCCTCTGCTCTCATCTCAGTGATGAGTTTTGCTGTTGTTTCACTGATGAGTCAGCTATCTGTCTCCCTCTTCCTCCCCCTCTTCCTCCTCCTCCTCCCATCCTCTTTGTAAGGATCAGGACACCAAAAGGCCAGGAGTTGAACTGATTTGTCCGTCAGCAGCTTCAAGCTGAAGAGATTTGATCTGAGTTGCACTGTGGCCACACACACACTTTTCTCTCTGCAGGAGAAAAAGGCAAATCTAAACACACACAGAGTGAGCTAAAGGCGTAAAAGAAGAGGCGACTAGCTGAAAATATATGTAAATATTAAGTTACACATACGCATTCTTCTTCATCGCTGCTGTGGGTTACGACTGCAGCTGCTGCACTGACACACACACACACACACAGTATTCCCCTGCTTAGATCGACACAATCTCTCCATATTATTGCTCACACACACACACACTGTTTTATTTATATTTTATACACACATACACACACACCTACGGAGAAACAAACACACATTCTCCTTTTCATTTGCTGGTTTTTAATGATGCTGAATTGTGCAGCCGGCAGCAGAATCTGCAGCCTATCATCTGCACTCTCAGGCCCTGAAGGAGCTGTCATCATTTTAAGTGTGTGCTTACATTGTGCGAGTGTGTGCGTGTTTATGATATGCCGGTACGCCAGGCAGTCCCAGCAGCAGCTCCAGGCGTTGTTCGCGGCGAAATGTAATGACAGCAGAGCGGCTTGAACAACAGGTAGCGTCTCTTTAATTACGGCCAGTAATGTAGCAGACGGAGCGTGTTTCAGTCACAAGATGCTGCTGGCTGTTCACTTAATATGGATACGATGTCGGCTTTAATGCTCGTACATTTGTATGGAGCAGTATGAAAAATATAGTTATATAGTTATAATAGTTTACTGGCTTTAACTTTCTTTTCACTCATCTACCTCAAAGGTCTCTTGGACATCTCTGCAGCGTGAACACTGCAGTGCTGGATCCCAATATAACTCCTTTTAGAATTTATTCATTTAATTTTTAGCTTTTAACTGGTGACTTTTAAGGCTTGCCTGGTTCTGCCCCTACAGCTAAACTCTATCATTCCCCGACGAGGCAGAGCCCGGTTGTGCATCATCAGCCAGAGCACCTTCGCCCTTTCAGAGGCTGTGGAAAAGCTGAGTGGATCTTTTTGTGAGGAACTGTACATTTGAGTCAGAATCAGAGTATCTTGTCCTGAATCACCATTTAAAACAGACATTTATGGTGGTCTGGTCATCCTGGAGGTAGTTTCATGAAGCTGCAGTTTTCTACCTACAGTGACTGTGTCAGCTGGTGCAGTGTGCAACAAAGATTTACTGTTCAGTTTTGGAGTGAAATCACAAATTGTCTTCTGGACATAATGCTTCAGTGATTGTGGTTACTGTAATCTTATGAGACCTCATGGTTTATCTGAATGTTAGGTAGAAAAGAGTTGATGTTGAGCTGCAATCAACGAGTGTTTAACTGAAGTATATTCTGAGTTCGTTTAAAGGGATAGTTCGGGTAACTCTGATTTAAAGTGATGTCAGGGTAGCTGGGTATATATCACAAGTTGGTCAACTGACTTGTTCTCCAGTTTTGTGCTTGTATAACTGGATGGAGGTGATTATTCAGACAATAATAAGGCAGCCGTCCAGGCTATCTATAGCAAGCAGTCTTAAGGATACATAGGGGACTGAATGCTCCAGTCGCTGTTGTTCACTTAGTTATAGGAAGTGCTTTTTATACAGGACTCCCTGCTGTGTCTGACCATGTTGAAAGAACATTTTTATTTGCGTTGGCATCTAAAATCTTGCTTCTTTCACCCAGCCGGAACAAAGTGGTTTGAACAGACGAACAGTCAGTGACCAGTTGACATCGCTCTTTGTAGAGCTCCGTGCTGCTGCTAAAAATATCTAAATTTAACAAGAGTTGCCAACTATTTTCAGTGGTAAATATGTTCACTTTTCAGATCACAAAAACGTCAGATGGGTGGACTGCAGGGACCTGAAGGGTCGGGTCACCTGGCAGGTTCAGTGGTGGAAGAAGTACTCAGATCTTTTATTTAGGTAAAGTAAAAGCACACATTCTGCTGAACAAATGGCCCCTGTTAGTAACATATTATCATGTGTGACCACATGTGTAAGCAGCATTTTATTGGTGTAGTTGGTCAAGATGGAGCTAGTTTTAAACACTTTATACAGTTCCAGATTGAAAGAACGGGTCAGCTCAGCAATAAAAGCAATTGTCGCGTAAGATAAGATAACATGATAAGATAGAATTTCATTAAAAAGATAAACAATGATAGGATAAAATGACAATAAGTTGTGTGATAAAAAGTGATGACATAAATATACATACATAAGTTTATATTCCTATCTTGGACTTTTCTCTAATCTTTGCTTAAAACCGGAACACATTTTTTTAATTGAAATTAAACCATGTGAGATATGGAATTGCTAAAAAAAAAAGGTTGTAGACATCTGAAAGATGACAACTCTGCTTTTTTTATGAGAGACAAAATGTTGGCAATCACTGGTTTAATCTTTAACAATGTTTTTGGATAATTTTATAAATTATGTTTTTTATGTAAACCCCTCTGCAAAGTAACTATGGCTGTCAAACAAATATATAATGGAGTAAAATGTGCTATATTTCCCTCAAAAGTGTAGTGAAGTAGAAAGTAGCATGAAATTGATATACTCAAGTAAAGTAAATTGTACTAAAATACAGTACTTGAATAAATGTACTTTCCACCACTGCCTGCCTTTCGTACGTCAGATGCTTTCTTGTAGGGCTGCAAATAACAATTATTTTCATTGCTGATTAATCTGTCGAATATGTTCTCGATTAATCGATTAGTTGTTTGGTCTATAAAATGGTGAAAAATGTCGATCAGTGTTTCCCAAAGCCCAAGATGACGTCCTCAAATGTCTTGTTTTGTCCACAACTCAAAGATATATTAAGTTTACTGTCATAGAGGAGTAAAGAAACCAGAAAATATTCACATTTAAGAAGCTTTTTTTTTCTTAAAAAATCATTCAAACCGATAAATATAATAAATATACGTCCACTTTCCTGTCCCGTCAATGAAAGATGTATTACATAATGATCTTAGTTTTGACTTTGGTTTATATAAGAATCTTTTTAGTGAATCACGTCTATATGATGAGAGAAACCGTCATCTTAGAGCAGCAAAGCCGGATGTGTGTTCACGCCCACAGCGCCTCAATTTGGAGACCATAAAGTTGAAAACAAGTGGCACAAGAGTGAACATACGATGTCTTCACTGACTGTTGGCTGTTCAACCACCCAGTGTAGCCCACTGGGTGAAGCTTGTTGTTGTGTCGTGTTGCCAGCAGGGTGCAGCATTGAGCTTCACAGCAGCACATTCACAAGGAAGCTGAAGGTAGAAGGAGTGTGATGCTTGCTTCCTCTCTTCTTCCGTTGACGTGCATGTGTGTGTGTGCTCAGGTGCGTAATCTCTGGACGTCAAGTCGGCCTGCCTGTTCACGGTGCATCAGTTGTATATTCTTCCTCAATCCATCCACTATTTTTTTTTGTCATTTCACATTCAATTTAAGTTTTTGGGGTGAGGTTGACTCTAATATCATTTCCTTATGTAGCCCCCAAAGTAATTTCATTCTGTTTGATCATCGCAGGTGAAACAATTGAATTAGCTCTGGGTGTTATTGTGCTCTAAAGGTTGATGGCATAAAGATACGGAGTCTAATTTGAGGCTGACCGTTTCAAATTGAATCGCCGCACCAGACGGGGTTCAGAGGTGAGGATTACACAAGCAGTGTCATTACTTTACTGTGTGTGTGTGTGTGTTAGTGCGCCGCGTAACGAATTCTGTTAAAGGAGCTCAGCCATGAGAACGGACATAAAAAATTCAGCTGACAAGAGGAACTTGCCCTGCCACACACACACACACACACACACACACACACACACACACACACACACACACGGTGCAGCAGTAGAAGGTAACTCACAGTGATGCACCAATTCAAATCCCAGTCAAGCCTTATTTATCCACAGATGTGACTCAGTGATCTGATTGGAGTTGCCAAAGCACATTTACATCAACCCCATTGGCTCTTTTCTCCTCTCTTTTTCTTTTTCTCTGTCTGTTTTAGGGCTGCACAATTAATCGCAATTTAATCGAAATCTCAATATGGCCTACTGCAATTTTCAAATCGCCGCGGATGAGAAGATAAATCTCAATATGTGTTAAAGGTGAAATATGTGTCAAAATACCATTTTAAACTAAATATTTTCACACTGCAGAGATGTCCCGGCCTACACATCATATTCTACAGACTTAAGAAAACATCTTGTTAGGTACAGATCCCCACAAAAATCACCTTTTTCAATGAAAATGAGAATAATTATCTAAATATGATCATTCCCTCTAATATCGCAAATCATATCACAATTGCAATATCAGTCAAAATAATCTCGATTAGATATTTGTTCAAAATCGTGCAGCCCTAGTCTTTTTTGCCGTCTTTTTTCTTAATCTAGGGATGCACCGATCCGACTTTATCAGTCCCGATATCGATACCTGGACTTTGGTTATCTGCCGATACTGAGTACTGATCCAATACCAGTGTTTAATTAATAAGCTGTATGTCTCACTGTGTGGAAGTGACTGGGATCATTATTTTATGTGTAAGGCAACGTCAATGAATTGATCATTTTACAAATTTTGGCAGGTCCAAAATGAATGTTTTTTTTTTATCTCTGTGGAAGATATCTGACGTTTGGTTCCCACTTCTAACAAGGTTTGTAAGCCAATAGTAAAACTAGGTTGGTATCACATGATATCTCTGGGTCGTCAGTTAGTGTGGAAAAAACAGATAAATTAAATGGCTGAGTTTGATGGTAAGTACCTGGCAATGACTTGTTGTGAAGTGAATGCAATAGAACGGGGAGGGAGAATGCAACATCTAGTGGCTGAATGTTATCAATGTTATCAATAGCACCTTTAAACATTGCTTTCCTAGCTTTGTAAAACAGAATGTAACAAATAAATACATAGATATACATTAACTGAATTGATATTTATTGTTAAAATAATAAATCATGCACCAGCAACTTGGTAAAAAATCTTCAAAATTAACAGGAAGTGTTAACCTTTTTAAATGCAGCAACAAACTGGTCAAAACTTAAACAGGAATTATAATTCCAGTATATAATGTATATAGTATATACATATAGAATTGAATTCAGTAGATCGGCCCCATTGTCACCGATACCCAATCCAGCTATTTGAGTCAGTATCGGCTGATATCCGACATCCGATTTTTTTGCATTAATTTGTCGAAAAAGACTAAAAGTAAAAGATCATGTTCTTGTCGTGTAACAAAACAGGCTGTTCTCATACACCGTTCGTAGCTATACCTACAATAAGTAATGCACTGTAATTCGTAGATATCCCACGAAATCAATTCGTATGTAATCCACGTAATTGTGAACGAAGAAGTATAAAGAGTGACACAGGACTTTCGCCCAGGAGACCGGTGTTCATACCTCGTGTGAAACCAGAAGTCAACATTCATTTATTAGTTACGCCACTTCCGGTAACTTAACTACGGTATTTCCTAAACCTAATTAAGTAGCTTTCTTGCCTAAACCGAAGTTGTTTCCTGTGAAGACAGAAGAAGAAGAAAGAAAGAAGAACGAATGAACAAAAAATGAGGAATTACTTTTCGTAAGATATCATAAGAATCGTTGTCTGAGGATACGTTGAAAAGAGAAAGAAGGAGAAACATTCAGATAATGAAATATCTATTTTTATCTCTCAATCTCTCTTTCTTTGTCTCTGTTGCTGTGAGAAGACGGGGGTGGGGGGGTGGTCACCTCTAGCTTTCGTAACCATACGTGTGTGTGTGTGTGTGTGTGTGTGTGTGTGTGTGTGTGTGTGTGTGTGTGTGTGTGTGTGTGTGTGTGTGTGTGTGTGTGTGTGTGTGTGTGTGTGTGTGTGTAGAAACACAGTCAGGCTTCAGGCTGCTGTCATTCACTCTCTCTGCTGATGTCACAGGCACCCACATTGGCTCCCAGCAGGGACACACACACACACACACACACACACACACACACACACACACAGTGTAAGCATCTGTGTCCATGAGGTGATGAAATATACACAGCTGTCTTTTTCTTTTTCTGTCTCTCTCTGTGTCTCTCCTTCAGTCCACCTGCACCGCTATGTCATTTAATTGGTTCCAAGACACACACACACACACACACACACACACACACACACACACACACACACACACAGCGTTTCGCTTCAACAGGTGTGATGTCAGCAGGAGCTCAGCATGGCGCCACATGTTGCTATGGTGACCGGCAGGCGCCTAGCGACCAACAGTTTTTTCACATGCTCTTGTCTTATTTCCTTTCTTTTCCTTTCCTTTTGCTTTCCTCGTCTCCTCTCCTCTGTTTTCATCTCCTCATCTTTCCCCCTTTCTTCCCCTCCTTCACTCTTTTCCTCCCATCTTCCTCCCGTCTGTATTCATCCACTCCCCCGTCCGGTGATAGTGTAAAAGCTGGATTGAAATGACAGAGCAGAAAAGCACCTGATAGGCTGATGGCAGGTCCAGGTGGGGTGGACACATTTGTCTCGGGGACACACACACGTACACGCATGCGCACACAAACCGACGAACGCGTGCTTGTTAACCAATGACACTTCCCGTGATGCCACTTTGGGGAGCTGCGTGGGGTGCAGGTTCATGTGTTTGGTACACACCTGCGTGTTGAAGTATGTGAGCTCATAAGAGCATACGAGTGCACCTGCAGCTGTGTGTGTTCCCGGCCTCCTAATCCCTTCTGACATGTTTTCACAGCAGTTTAATGAGGATTAGAAAAACGCATCCAGAATTTAAATTTTGAATTAGCTTTATTGGACAGTAAAACAAACAATACTACCAACCAAATTCGTAAACAAGAATGATATATAAACCAACAGAAATTAAAGGAGTCATTAAGAGGAGGATAAAAAGATGGAAGAAGAACCATGTTTTTAGAGTTATAGTTTGGGTGTTTTGAAGTGGGGTTGTATGAGATATTGATCCATAGTCAGTGTATTACCTACAGTAGATGATAGTCGGCACGCCCCCAGTTTGGAGAAGCAGAGAGGAGTACCAGCACGGGAGCAAAGCAATGTACTGCTGTGGACGGGGGCAGCAGCGAAACTTATTTTAGACACCTAAAAGAAAGGCCCACCTAAAAAAATCCATATCAGTTTCAGTGTACGCTATATTTAGAATATTTTCACCACTTTACCGTGCCATCACACAGCCCTTTCCGACGGGGAACTGAAGCCGTTATCTATGCTCTCGCCAAAGCCACCAGACTCCATTGAAAAAAACTGTAATTTTATCTCTCAGGACACAGAGAGATGTTGTTGGTCAACTCCTGTGTTCTGTGAGGTAAAATTACTGTTTTTTTCAATGGAGTCTGGTTGCTTTGGCAGGAGCATAGATAACGGCTTCAATTCCCTGTCGGAAACATAGACTGTATAGCTGTCTTACGGCAAGGTAAACCAGCGCAGTGCAGTAACTCCTGTCTGTTTCTCCAAACTGGGGGCGTGCCGACCGTCATCTACTGTTGGTAATACACTGACTATGGATAAGTACCTCACAAAACCCCACTTCAGAACACCCAAACTATCCCTTTAATGCTATTTAAAGTCAGTGAGTCAGTTTCAGTTGTCAGGGTGTAGTGTTTCAGGTGAAGGCCTGCCCTTGCTATCTGCCTCTTCATCAACAGTCATACTGGTCACACACACCCACAGCGCTGCTCTGCTGGTTGTACCGTTCTCTGTAAACTGATATAAACACACAAATCAAACCACGGTGGGTGCCAGCAATGATTATTTTAAGTGTCAATCAACCGTTGTGTGGTGGAGCGCCCCCGTGGCTGGGCAGCTTTTGTTGCATCTCCCTCTCCTGCGTTTCTTCTCATCTGGCGCTGTCTAATAAGGCACAAAATGCCCAAATAGGTACTTTAGGTTTAATGGTATTCACTTTTTGGGTCTCTAATTAACTCAAGTTCCAAAAACTTAAAGCGTGATTAATCCACTTGTGCTTTAAGTTATGCACCCACTGACATTATAATGAGATCTCCTTCCATACAACTGAGAGCTCTTGGTTCTTTTTTATTTTCTTCCCATGGCTTGAAACATTTAAAGTTTCTGAATTATCGCTGTGATTATCCACCTTTAGTCTGCATGATTGCATTATGGTTTATGACACTTCACTGCAGCATGGACGGCATTTACCAACAACAAGTGCAGTGAAACCTGGCAAATGATTGAAACACACACGCTGCTCCACCATTTACATACATGCTTTGTAATCACATGAGTGTGTGTCCTGCCGGTGTATGTTGGACACCACGCTGACGCACTGTGGGGGTGTTCGGACGTCATTCACATGCAGCTACCAGCCAATTCCAGGAAGTAACACAACTGACTCACAAACACACACTGTGTTAAACCTTTGCCTGTGTGGTTGATGGTGTTTGTGTGTGAGAGAGAGGGAACTTTCACTTTAATATATCAAGTAACCAAGGAGACTTGGGCCACTGATCAATATTTGATTCAGTGCCACTCGAGCAGATTGTGTGTGTGTTTGTAGAAGTGTGTGACTTCAGATGTCTATTTGCTTTTACTACAGAGGTTGTGGCGCCGGTCCAAAGTGTGTGTCAGCAGAGAGAGAGAGTGGTCACTGGCCGCAGCGTTGGCTTACATTGATTTTGTCATCTCTGGAACAGCAGGTTGAGCCAAGATGGCTTCCTTAATGCAGCATTGAGATGGTGACATCATATCTAATATTCATATATCTGTCCCTAAGGTGCCAGACGTATAAATTAGGGGTTCCTGTGGTGATTCCAGTGTACGGCCAGAGCAGGAACGTCGCCAAAGGGAGACATTCATCTCCATCAGTCGGGCTACTATGGGATAGGCTTTGGACAGCAGAAGGATGCTGTTGTCTTCAGTGTCATTGCTCATCAAGGCAGACACTGCAGGGCTTAACATTAACCATGGCCTAACGGCCCGTGGCCACAAAAAGTTACTCTATGACCACCAAATATCCGCTGTAGGTGGCCCCCTGTGGCCACCATGTGTTATCAGGTCTCTCTTGAGAATGAATTGCGTGTCTCAAGGAGATTACGCTGTCCTTGTCCTAACCATAGACTGTAGACTGAATGCAGCACGAGCGACAAAAGCAGTTTGATTGCATTGTTTTCTATTAGAGTGTCCTAACTGGCCGTGAGCGGCGCAGTGAACTTTTGTCGAACGCCCTGTTTCTGTTTATTCCTGTCGCTCGCTTTGAAAGCGTCGCAGTGGACGAGGAACGGATGATTTGTGAAGTTGAAATGAGGAGTTATCTTTAGGAATGCGATCAAGAGATCGGCATTAATGCTTTCTAGTTGCCGTTAGCTGTTAGCAGCCGGTGGGCAGCACAGTCCTGCTTGTCTAAATAACGGAGCTAACGGCTAACGTTAACATCATAAGGTGTTACATTATGATGCGTTCAGGCTCCATTCAGTGAAAATGAGTATTGGGCGAAGGTAAATTATAACATTGACATGATGTGTTCAAATATAATCTTGTAAAATGTACTTTTTAACTACTGATGCAAAGATTGTTTTTAAATCAAAGCAAATATTTACATAATACAATCATTTATTTCCTAATCATTTGAATTTCAAGGCTTTTAATTGAGTCAATCAGCTTCTAGGTAACACCCCGACTATGAACTAGTACCTCGTACAACCCCACTTCAAAACACCCAAACTATCCCTTTAAAGTCCCCACACATAAAATATTAAGTGTACCTTTACCTCTGAAACTGTAGTACCAAAAGTTGTCGTTGAATGTCTGGTTAGTACTCTTATTTACTATTATTTAAATAAGAATTTATCTATCAGTTTCCACAGTGTCGTTTGACTGAAGGAAACCTATTCTAGGTACATTATTAAGTTTCCACAATGACAGTTTTACACATGAATGTGTAGAGAAGAGGTCACATAAAACTGTGACAGACAGGTGTACCTGTCTTCTCTCGGCAGCGAGGAGAGAAGTGGCGAGCCAACTTTTCCAGCAGTGACGCTGTCACTGAGGGACTCACACGGTTTCCAAAGTCATCAAGTTTCTAAATCTGCTGGGAGCTGTTTTAAAGAGTAATGCTGTACCCAGGTTGAGTTTCTCTCTCAGCCTAACGGGTGATTTTCAAAAATGAGAGACAGTAACGGTTGAAGAATGGGGAGAGCGAGGGGAATTCATGGTTCGGCAGGAAGACTGTGGAGTGTGAGTTGTTTTTCCAGCAATATAATAAACTGGTAAAGACAGGAAGGAAATTAAATGAAATTCCCCAAACTAATATTTAAATAATGCATGTCTATTAAAATATGCAATTTCTATGTAGAAAACAGATTGATTCTCCCATCTGAATCCGACTCTTATTTCTAATGGTCGTTTTGTGAGCGTCATACTGTAATATACCCAATTTAATACAGAACACAGAGTCAGTAGTTCGACACAGTGAAAGCAGATTTATTTCTTAATTAACTGCAGTTTGAGGTGGACTTGTCCACAGAGGTGCTACAGTTTTCTAAATCAATAAATTGTGTGTGAGAGTTGTTGCCAGTCTTTACTGCCGCTGTAACCATGCAGGCCAAAGTTTTATTAATGCCGTCATTAAATTTTTACGTGTTTGGATTGTGTGTGGCTTTTACAGCCGGCTCCTCTCACTGTAAAATCGATGCTTATTAAACACAAAAGGCCACAAAGAGGTCAGCGTCCAACTTTTTTGGTTAGTTTGCAGCTTTTTTATTTCTGTGTTTCGATCTTTTCTGCTCTTGTTTCCTCATTCTCTCCTTCCCACTTCCTTCCTCTTATATTCTAATATACCCTTTACTTTCCTTTTCCTCTCATTCCCTCCTTTTTGTGTCCTCTGATCCTGCATCTCTTCTATTCCCCATCCTCTATCCATCTCCTCACTTTCTTCTCCTTTTCCTCCATTCCTTATCTCCTTCTAACTTTTTTCTACCTTCCCCAATCTCCTCCTATTCTTCTTTCATTTTTCCTCTCCTTCCCCCTCCACCCCAGTGACCTCTCTTCTCTTCCTTTTCCTCTCCATCCTTTCTTACCACTCGGCTCTCTTCACTTCCCTCTCTGTCTGCAATCCATTACCTCCACCACCCCCTCTTCTCTACTGGGTATAATCTGTTGGTGTATCCACCTCTCTCTCCCTCTCTCTCCCTCTCTCTCCCTCCATCTGAGTCCCATGTTGTGAGTTATTACTCTCTAATCATCAGAGAGCCCAGAGCCAATACACAACACTCACTCACACACATATTTTCCCATAGTTTGCAGGTTTGTATCCCGACCTGGCTGAGATCGGAAAACTTTTTATCTTTTCATCATTTTCTTAAAAAAATGGATTTCAATGGGAGAAATAAATGGCACCAACTTTTAAAAACAAAGCAACTAACGATAATATTTATTGTCAATTAATCTGTTGATTGTTTTCTCAATTAATCGATAAAGTTTTTTGGTCTATAAAATGCCAAAAAATGATGAAAAATATCAGTCTTTCCCATAGAACCCATTTTCATTCACATATCTTGAGGTCAGAGGTCAAGAGACCCCTTTGAAAATGGCCATGACAGTTTTTCCTCATCAAAATTTAGCGTAGGTTTGGAGCGTTATTTAACCTCCTTCCCGATGAGCTAGTATGACATTTTTGATACCAATGAATTCAATGAATATGATGCCAGTATCTTCACTCTGGCTTTTAAACTGAGCCGATTGTGTTAATGTGTTAAAGAAATTAGTAGCATTAAAATGATTTTGTGTAAAAAATGCAAAGCTTTCTGTGCCTAGTGATGGTTACTAAGCGATGATTAGACAATTGCCGTTCTTGGGCGTGATTCAGCGCACGGTCAATTTCAAAAATAAACACGACCTATTGGCATCCATTAATACAATATTGGTGTATGCTCTACTCTATGTGATCATGATCTTTACCCACACTCATTATTAAACTACCTCTTCTCCCTTGATATTTCCTTCTTTTCCATCTTATTTTCTCCCTCCTTATCTCCCACTCTCCTCCTCCTCCTCTTCATCTCATCAACACTCTTCCAACACTCATCCCTCCCTGTCGGGTGGGTTGTATCCTCCATCACTCCTCGGTCCCTCTTCCTCTTCCTCCTCCGCTGCTCGTTCATTTGTCGTGTTGCTGAGTTTGCACAGCGCTGACATCAATCACAAACTAATGATGTTATGTAGAAAAATGGGTAAAGAGAGAGATTTTTCTTTTCGTTTTTTTACATTAAAGGAAAGGAAACTTGTTTAAAATGTGGGGTGAAAACTGTGTATACATAGAATGAATACGCACACAGACCCACTGCTTGTGTTTAACTATGTGATGTGGTCTATTTGTCCTCCAGGGTCAGGGTACCCGTATGTTCTACCAGCTCCAGCCCAGGACTTTATCTCTGGTAAACAAGCAAGCAAATAAAAACGTCTGTATCATTCCCAGTCTGCCCCTTCAACTACCAACTACTCAATCCTCACACTCAACCGTGCTACAGCTAATACTGCTGCATTACTGTTCCATCATTAATCTGTGATAAGTGGTCAGTGATAAGTGTTGCTCCAACTATTGGAAAAGTTCCCCTGGCTTTGCGATGTATTAATACCGCCATCAGTTAATCACACGGTTGGTTTCTGCAGAACCCAACCGTGAGTGTGTGTGTGTGTGTGTGTGAGGGCAAAGAAAGCCAAAGTCTGATGCTGCAGTTTGCAAACACACACACACACACACACACACACACACACACACACACACACACACACACACTCACCTTGTGGCTTCATATTAATCAACAACCAACATGAAAAATATCTCTGTGTGCATATTATTCCCATTCCGCCGTGCCAAAAAAGACTAACTCTCCCTGCCTGGCCTTATTACAGCTAGCCCCGAGCGCTAATGGAAAGTAATAAAGAGCTCTGAACGTCTTAGTATAGTTGTGTGTGTGTGTGTGTCTGTGTGTGTGTGTAGGAGAGATGAATGGTTCTGATTAGGCGGTGCAAGCTGCGGACAAGCCTGATGATCAATATCTCTCTTCTTTTCTGCTGCTTAAGAACAGATGAATGTGCCATGGCCCAGCCCAGTCGCACAGCAGTTCATGAAATAGTCACAAAATATAATGTATAGATTAGTGTTCATAGACACACACAAAATCCATTCGTATGTAATCCATGTAATTGTGCCGTGTAGGGAGGAGGTCTGGGTGGATAGAAAAAAACAGACCTTCGCCCAGGAGACCGATGTTGGTGTCCCGTGTGAAACCAGAAGTCCAAGTTGATTTATTTGTCACGTAACTTCCGTACTTAAGTTACAGCACTTCTGGAGTTATTTTAACCCAAACCACGATCTTTTCCTAAACCTAACTAATTAGTTTTGTTACCTAAACCTAACCAAGTTATTTTCTGGGGAGACAGAAGTTTATTTTGAAAAGACCGTATGCAAGCAGAAATTGACAAGTGTTGCTGGACATTCGTAAGAAAACACGAAAAACTAGGAATAACTTTTCCTAAGATATTATGCGAACCGAACAAAGTTGTTTCCTGTGAAGACGGAAGATTATTTTGAAAAGACACTATGCATGTTACGAGCGGAAATTGACAAACTGATGCTAGAGCGGTACCTGGAGTGTCATTGTTCAGGCTGTCCTCATACACAGTTCGTAGCTATACCTACGAAACGTAATGCACTGTAATTTGTGTATATCCCACAAAATCAATTCGTATGTAATCCAAATATTCATGAACCAGGAAGTATAAAGAGCGACAAACGCCAGACTTTCTCCCAGGAGAAGCTTGTTCGTGTCCGGTGTGATACCAGAAGTCAACGTTGATTTACAGTATTTATTACGTAACTTCCGTACTTAAGTTACACACTTCCGGTGTTATTTAAACACAAACCATGATCTTTTCTTAAACCCAACTAAGTAGTTTTATTGCCTAAACCTAACCAAGTCTATCTATTCCTAAACCTACAGTAAGTAGTTTTATTTTGAGAAGACTGGAGCGGAACATTCGTAGGAAAAAGCACGAAAAATACATTGTTGAAAGTCGCGCTGAGTGTCACAAAAATAAATGAAACTCGTGTCTATATACGCGAATCAAATAGATTAAATTTCATGACTATTTCACGAACTGCCGTGAGACTGTGTTGCATGGCCACACAGACATGCATGTAGGTTTTTCATCAACTGTGTGCAGCCTGTGTGTGTGTCTGCAACTTTTAATACTTTTTGTTCCTCCCAAGATTGATGGTGTGTTTGCTTCATTTCTCCGCCTCCATATGTATGAATGCACACATGCTCGTAACCTTGTATTTACAATACATATGTGTATATACTGTGTGTGTGTGTGTGTGTGTGTGTGTGTGTTGCTGTCAGTATTAAAGGATAGTAAATGCATGTGCAATGGAAATGCTCTGAAATTGGTTACGTCAGGGTATAAAAGTGTAAATCAGCGCACTTGTGTGTCTGCAGAGCACTGCAGAATGGAAGTGCTGACTCTGCAGAGATGGGTGGTTGAAGGGTGGAGGAGGGAGAGGGGGGGGGGGAGGCTGGACGGGCGGAATAAAAAGAGAGAAATGAACGGATGCAGAGCGGAAACGGAAGGATTATTTAAAGGCGGAGGTGGAGGAACTCGGCGTAGGAGGGGGGCAGAGGAAGGAGAAACTAACGGAGAGCGGAGGGAGGTGAAGACATAAAAGAGCGAGATAGAGGGGGAGTTGATGGCAGAGGTCTGGTGATTGGACGGATACAATCAATTGAAAGAGAAAGAGAGGAGCAGTGCAGAGAGTTCGCAGCAGGTCCCTTGGCTTTTGGTTCACCAGGCTTTCATCCAGGAAATGAAACGACTTACCTCATGTGATCGGGCTAAACACACAAACACAAAGAGATTTAAACCACACAAACTTCCTCACACACACTCGCGTTGACGGACTGTTATTGTCATCGTCAGCGCCACCATCTGTATGTCTGTGCGTCCGTAGTGTGTGTGTGTGTGTGTGTGTGTGCGCGTGCGTGTGCGTGTGTGTGCGTGTGTGTGTGCGTGTGTGTGCGTGTGTGTGTGTGTTGCCACTGGAGAAATCACGCTGCTGCTTCCTCATCCCAGCCTCGGTGTTGATGCACAGCTCATTTTGTTCATCATCTTTGTCAACATCACCGCTGTTTGACTGTTGCTTTAATGGAGAATCATAAAACAGAAGCATCTAATCATTAGTTCAAACATTTGGTCCCACTCCGAGCTGTTTTTAATGCCAAGTAAACACACGTTTCAGTTCATAGAAGTTTTGTTTAGAACTTATGTGCTGCTTTTAAAACCACTTTTTCTACCTACCAGTTTATTGTTACAGATTTTAAATGATAAAAATCTTTACATTTATTTGACATTCCAATTGGCCTGGCTGATATTGGCCGATATTAACTTATATATTATATATTTTACTGGCATAAATGTCGGCAAATAAGTAACAAGAATTTACAGTACAGAAAAAAGGATACAAACACACACAGCCATTTTTTTTACATGTATATTTCATAGGATATTCAAAGCTTTAGTGTGAAACAACAACTTCAAAAACTTGCCGAATCGCCATGAAAAACTTTGCAGAATAAGCTAAACCTGATGCAGAAAAAGTGTTGCGGTAGTCTAGAGTATCAGCAGCAATACTGATCCGGAAACAGATGATTCATGACCTCAACTTTATTAACAGAATCTGAAGTAAAAGAGGTCATCACACACAGCAGTGAAGCACCAAACACAGAGACAAATCAAAAATCATAAGGAAGATCATCTGACCTCAGACTTCAGCCTCAGATGTTCAGCAGATTAACGCCCCCGCCGCTCTCCAAGACCCAAAACAGAAAGCCCATTTGGCTCTTGGTAAAATCCTAGCTATGCAACATTTATAACGAGTCCACTTGATGATATTTGATGACTTTTCTCTGCTTTTAAATGCATAAAAATATCCCAGTTGAGAGTGTGGGTTTTAGAATTACTCCCTTAAGAAACGTTAAACTTACATCACACACTCTTCGGAGGCTATTAAAAAGTCTCATGCATAATAACTCTGGTATTTGTGCTGGCCTGTTAATGTGTGTGTGTGTGTGTGTGTGTGTGTGTGTGTGTGTGTGTGTGTGTGTGTGTGTGTGTGTGTGTGTGAGTGTGCACGTACACATTACACCTCATTAAGCAGACATTGTACTGCAGCCATAAGACGGGTGTCACAACCGTCGTTACTCGACGAGCAAACGGAGTGATTGAGTGCGAGACGAGGCGCTTTGCCTGCTCGCCCGGGACCGACGCCGACGCCGTTACAGCACATTTACATAAACATCACCTCCTTTTACATCTCATTAGCATAGACAACACATTAACATGGAGGAGGGAGCGGAGGAGGGACGGCTAGATAGATTAATGAATGGATGAATGGGGAGGCAGGGAGGGGAGAGCAAGAAGGAGATGCTACAGTTATAGCGAGCTGAGGGAGCGGAGATGGCCATAGAGGAAACATTTACAGATGCATTGTTGGTTTTATTACTCCGACAATGTTTCTTTTCTGTCTTTAGGGCCCAATTTGTCTTGTTAGTTTTTATCTTTTTCTTCTTCCACTTAACTCTATTCTCTCCTGTGCTGCCTTTTCCTTTCTCATTTTCTCTTTTATCTGCAGCTGCGCAAACAGCTCATTTCCCTACCCTAACTAAGTGGTTTTCTTGCCTTAACCTAAGTGAGTGGCTTTGTTGCCCCCTGCTGGTACTGCCCAACCCGATATCACACCAAAGCGTGTAATAGACCCGCCTGTCCACCAGAGGATAGCTTTTCAGTGTCACGTTTTACCTCGCAGTGACGTGAATATTACACGCATGTATGAACCTGCAGTACCAGCAGGGGGCAACAAAACCACTTAGTTAGGATTAGGCAACAAAACCACTTAGTTAGGTTAAGGGAAAATGTCATGGTTGGGCTTAAAATAAGTTAAACACGTACGCAACAAAACAGCATAATGTCGGTACGGAAAACACGCGACAACCATCACGTGACAAACGTTACCAACGTAACATGCAAAACAAAACACTGGTTCTTGAGCACCGGTCTATCAACCTTTATAAACCTTTGACTTATGCCTTTGTTCTGTACTGTACATTTACTGTACGATATATACTGTATGATACATACAGTATATACTTTACGATACTGTATCCCACCCCTCCCTCTATCTTTAAAAGTTTCTGGTTAAAGAGCAGAAGAGCTGAATGGTCAGATTTGCCTATCTATATTAATTCTATTCTAATTAAGACTGTGGTTTTAAACACAGCCGACCGTTCCTAATCGAATCTCTCCCCTATGCATAAAGCCACATAATAAATGTGGGATCACATACACACAAAATGGGGATTGGCTTCATTGGCATGACTGTGCAGAATCGAGGCATTAATGGTAGGCTCTTTTACCCTTTACACCCATATATAGCTGTCACCCTGCATAACAAATGAGGGGCTGATTTGAATAATTGGGTTTTATGTGGGAGCGGTTGCATAGAATCTGCACTGTTAGTGATTTTCCTCTAAGGTGTGTGTGTGTGTGTGTGTGTGTGTGTATGTGTGTGTGTGTGTGTGTGTGTGTGTGTGTGTGTGTTCGCTCTGTCTACCTCCTAGCCCTCATGTTCAGCATAATCACACTACAGTTAAACCAATATGTTGGTTTTCTGTTCTTTTATTAGAAATTACTAATTGGTGCTTTAGTTTCTTCTACTTCTGAGGTGATGGATTTGGTACAGTCCTGTTTAAAGTCTACAAATGATCAATATTTCTTCTGAGAAGCAGTTTTTCTACTGTGACATGTCTACATGAACAAGGTCTATCTTTATTAGAAATTTCAGGCAAGTGAAGAGTAGATTTTTTCATTGATGTTATAGCACTGATGGCCAGCTTTGGCTGCTATCAGTTAGCAACAAAAATAAGCAGTAAACTGAAACTAAATAAAACTATATCCTTTAAAAAAAAAAAAAATTTAACTAAACTGAAACAATATTGTCTGGTTAAAAGCTAATGAAAATGAAATTCATTTCAGTTCGATCTATTTTCATTCACATATTTTGAGGTCAGAGGTCAAGAGACCTCTTTAAAAATGGCCATGCCAGTTTTTCCTCGCCAAAATTTAGCATTATTATTGGAGCATTATTTGCCTCATTAGTGCCTCCTTCACTACAAGCTAGTATGACATGGTTGGTACCAATGGATTCTTTAGGTTTTTTAGTTTCATATGATGCCAGTATCTTCACACTTGCTTTAAAACTGAGCCGCTACAACCGAAAAATCGCAAGTTGTGTGAATGTGCTAAAGAAATTAGCGGCGTTAAAAACGAATTTGCGTTAACACCTTATCGCTTTGCTTAACTTTGACAGCCCTAATATAAATATTTTCTTACACCCCAAATAACATAGTCTCATCGTCTCTTGCAAGTACCTCGGTTTTATAAAAGTGCAATAGTAAATTTGCTGGAATGCCCCTCTTAAATTTTTATGCGCATTAAATATCTGATATCTGCAGTTTCGGTCCAAAATACATTGTATTGGTCAAACCAAAATAAACACAAGCACACACGTGCACAATCACCCTCAGTTTCTTAATGCCAGGCCAAGGAGCTAGATGCACTGTGTATCCAAGGCAACCTAAATTAGTCTCAGCAGGTATGTGGGCATTACATCTTTCGCCGAGGAGAGTGTGAGCAAGCAAGACTGGAAAGAACGGATAGAGAGAGAGAGAGGAGGGTGTAAAGAAAGAAGCGAGTGTGGAAAGGAAGAGTGGAGGGCGGCAGATAAGGCCTGAGAGGGAGAGGAGAAGATGAGAGGTAAAGTCAGAGGTTGAATGTGATTAGCAGAAAGCAGCAGAAGAAGGAGAAGAAGGGGGAAGAGGGTAGAGGGAGCGAGGGATGATTGGATCATGGAGGGGAGGGATGAAAGGGGAGAGTGGTGCAGAGGGTGAGTCAGAAGGCAATGAGAGTGATTGGGAACTAGCATGCTGCTTATTGCATGCCATGAAGAATAGAGGCAGCAACCAGTCTGCAGGGTCCCCGTGTGTGTGTGTGTGTGTGTGTGTGTGTGTGTGTGTGTGTGTGTGTGTGTGTGTGTTTTCTGTGTGTGTGTGTGTGTGTGTGTGTGTGTGTGTGTGTGTGTGTGTGTTCTTGTACAGCTGTTTTTGTGAGGACCAGAGTTTTAGATATTCAGAGTGAGGACAGGTTTGGAAAGTGAGGACATGACATACATACATACATACATGCCTACTTGTGTGTGTTTGTGTGTGTATGTGTGTGTGCACTGCAGAAAAAGCTATTATGAGCAAACTAAATTACATCTCCAAAAAGACAAGAATACACTTGCTGCCAGACACACACACACACACACACACACACACACACACACACACACATGCATGTTAAGAAGTACAGACAAATCATGCCTGCACACATGCATGCTCTCAGACACAAAAATACACACTAACACTCATTTACATTAACTAGTGTCTGAATGACAGAAGGGGTCCAAGAACACAGACGGCCCGTGGGTGAGATGACGCACAAGCACGCGCACACACACACACACACACACACACACACACACACACACACACACACACACACACCCTCAAACAAAATCTAAATATACACATGAACGAAGCCTGTTTCTAAGATTTGTCACTTAACTGTCTGTGGAGTGTGTGTGTGTGTGTGTGTTTGTCGTGGCTTTTGCCAGCATGTGTGTGTGTTAGACAGCTCCCTGAATGTGTTGATTGGGGAATGTGTGCATGTAAGTGTGTATCTGCTTGTTTCTCTCCATCCCTGCAGCATTTATCATTCACCTACTGCCCCCCCGCCCTCTCTCGCTCTCTGTCTGTCAGTCAAACAGGGTGTCAGACTCACCTCGACTTTGAAAATATATTTGTTTTTTATGTTTTAGAGATGTTTTTTTTATTCATTAAATATAGTCTGTGTCTTTGGCTTTGGCGCTCCATGCTAACATTTTTAAACACGTCTTTAATACTCAAAAGTCTGTAATGAAATGGTCCTAATTTGTCACCAAATAATGGCACTAATGCAACAGCTGGAAGCACTTCAGCCAGTGATCTGCTGCACATCTGGCTCCATAACATTTAAAGGTACAGGGCATTTTATAACATGCACATTATTTTCTCATCAAACACTGCACTTGAATAAAAACAAATATCTGACAGGCACAATGTGATGCTAGATCTAGATAGGGCTGCAACTAAGGATTATTTTCATTGTTGATTAATCTGTCGGTTATTTTCTCGATTTATCGATCAGTTGTTTGGTCTATAAAATGTCAGAAAATGGTGAAAAATGTCGATCAGTGTTTCCCAAAGCCCTCAGATGATGTACACCACTTCTACTGTATGTGGCATCTAGTGTTGACCTGCTATCTTCCCCTAAATGACCCCCTGTACCCCCCTAAAAAAGACAAAAACGGATCTAAGTGGGTCTCTAAGGGTTAAGGATAGCAGGTATAAACACAATACCTCCTTTTGTCCATCTTGTCCTCCCTTATGAAAATACTTGGCTTGTTTAAGGAAAAGTTTATGGGTATTTTTGGGTACATTGAAATACAAAAGACTGCTGACAAAAACAACATTACATGCACACTGTTCATGCTGGAGGTGAAAGGAGATGAAACAAAAAGAGTGTGAGTGTCGTTAGTGTTCGGGGCACCCCACTGCTCCAGAGTGTTATTTATCTGCAGAGGAGAAAAGTGAAACAAGGACAGGCCTGGAGGAGAGGAAAGATGTGGTGTGAACGAGAAGCTTTATGAGTTATTGTGTGTGCGTGCACATCCTAATGAGTCACAATCACACTAATGTTTTGTTCCAGCAATTAGTCACAATTAGTAACTGGGTATGCACGTCTCGGACCGAGTGTTATGCAGCATATTAGCCGTGAATCTGAGTTTCCTGTTGCTTGCAGGTGAGTATAGTAGATCTGATCGTGCTTCATGAACTGGTTTATGTGTGTGTGTTTGCTTTGTAGTGCCTCCATTCAGCCGATTAGACTGTTGTCAGGCTATTAAATAGGCGTTATCAGTCCCTATAAGCACCATAGATGTGGGTCAATAGGGGCCTACTACACACACTAGTAGGTTTTATCACCTATTGACATGGTAGACCACCGAAAAAAGGTATAAAAGAACACAACAGCGAACTCTAGCAACAGTAGTAGTTATGACAGGAGGAGAAGGGAAAGCAAGGTGCTGTAGTACAGACAACTCCATATGGGGTGGAGGTTAGGGGCGAAGGATGGGACACCAGACACAGGGCTTTCACCGAGGAGGCCATGGTTTGCATCCCTATTTAGTTATTTTAAGCCAAAACACAGTGTTTTTGTTGCCTGAACCTAAAGAAACGTTTTTGTTTGTGTTCAAAATGAACCGTTTCATTCAGTTCAACGTGTTAAAACGTGCTGCTTTTAAGTTTTGCTTTCACTTTACAATGTAGTAGGTGTAGTAGGCCCCTAAGGACCCACATTTATGGCGCTTATAGCAACTGATAACGCCTATCTAATGGCCTGATAACCGTTGAATCAGATGCTCCATTTGCTGTGATTTTTGTGCTGTGCGTTTAATATACATCCAGTGTAGTGGATCAGTGTGGTACGTTCTGTCTTCAGCCTCTTGCCCCATTACATTGCAGGTAATACATTCTTAACACAAGGTGACAGTTTCTGTCATAACATAGTGTTGTGCCATAACCTCTGTTGGTACTGGTAAAAGTAACAAACTGCTTTTTTTTCTGAGGTCATATAACTTTTTCGGCATTTTGCTTCTACATCAAAGGTAGCTGGCTTTCCATCCCGGTTTTTATCTTTTTTTTTTAATAAATAGCAATGGAAAATGCATTTCCTCAATAAATAAATGAAGTGATATTTAAAGGGCCACGTCACCTAAATTACAAAAAACATATTTAGTCACTTACCTCTAGGAGTATCTCTCCTTGCTGTGGTTTTATTTGTCCATTGTCCATTTAAAACATAACAGTGTCCCAATTCATCTGAACAATTCACAACCTATGTTGTGTATTGGCAAGAATCGAATATACAATCATGATACAGGGTTTATGATTCAATTTATTGCAATATATTGCGATACTGGAAGCAAGGCAATATATTGCATTTGGATATATTGCAGGCAAGTATACAGTTCAACATAGAATAATTTGGTTTAAAATAACTGGAGTGATTCATCTTGAAGGAAGTTCCTCTGAAAATCAGTAACAGCTTATAAACTTAATACAACTAAACTCAAATGACTCAGAGCGTTGTCTTTATTTTCCCCGTAATTAGTGTCAAATATAGTTAGTAAAATAGAACCTTCCAGGAAATTATTTGGAAATTACCAATCAGTAAAATTTAAATGTTGCCAAGCTCCTTCATTCCTACAGTTTCTTTGTTTTCAATTTGGGGAGAAATTCACCATTTTCAATATTGCATTGACTCACCTCGAAGTAAAGTAACACAGTATTTAGGATTGGGTGGATTATTGGGCAGCAACATGTTTACTGTTGGTCAGCATTTCAAAAGCTGTTGGATGGAAACACAGCAACTGTTGTTGCCAAGCCTGGCTAATGGATTCAACACCGTTTTCACTGTCCAAACCTCAGTGCCAACTTTTGGGTAATGTAGTTGTAGTGTGTGATTTTGTAGTCCCTAACATGTTCTGTTGGTTTCCTGCCACCCCTCTAGTCTGCACGGTTCGCTGTCAGAAGTTCCTGATCTCGCGGGTCGGGGAGGACTGGATCTTCCTCATCCTGCTGGGACTCCTCATGGCCCTGGTCAGCTGGGTGGTGGACTTCTGCATCGCCATCTGTCTACAAGGTGAGGCACGGAGGGAGGGAAGGAGGGAGGGATTGGATTTTGTACCTATACTTTGGGGAATGAACAGTGTTGACAAATGAGGAGGAGGCAAAGGCAGGTGAATTATTAGAAACAAGGAGGGGATGAGTTATTTATGATAGATGATACATGGATCCAGACAGGGAGTAAGGGTCAACTCTATTTATTAGGTGCCTTAACAGAAAAAGTGCTTTACAGTTACTGTCGTCTCTCCTCTTCAAAATAGAACCAGGAGAGGAGAATTTAGACAAAACATATAAGATCATACATATACAATTTTACTCACATACACTGTACAGCTTATCCAAAATACTTTAAACCGCCTTTTGGGTCGGGGAGCCTTCAGTTCAGCTTGGACCCAGTTATACTTGCGAGTCTAGTTTTGTGCAAATCTGTCAAAGCCTGTATTTGACTTATGGCGTCAGTATAATTAAGAGGGCTGCAGCTCTCTCTGATTTATTTAATTTAGATGGAGGAACATACGAGCCATCCAACATTTTTTATCGCAGTGAGTTCTGGAAGTTAAGCTCTGGAGACATCTGTATAATAATGGGATGTTCTTTGACTGATCTTGGCCCAACCAGAGCTCGTAAATAGAGAGAGATTGTATTTAGATTGTGTTGCTTATATGGTGACTGAAATCGTTGTTAAATGGGAAGATGTTTGGAAAGATAGTAGGCACAAAAGACAGAAAGAAGTGTGTGTTTGAAGAGGGATGGAGATAGTTGAGGGAGGATTGGAAGAGGTAGAGGAACAAGTGGGGGACAAAAGAAGGAATAGGGCTGTCGCTATAATCGCAATATTGCAAGCTAACCGCAGGAGATGGCAAGCAACCGCCACATGCGTGCGTGCGTGCGTGCGTGCGTGCGTGCGTGCGTGCGTGCGTGCGTGCGTGCGTGCGTGCGTGCGTGCGTGCGTGCGTGCGTGCGTGCGTACATGTGCGTGTGCGTACATGTGTGTGTGTGTTGTTCTCTCAAGGAGAAGCCCACCTAGTCTTGTCAGTTCCAGTTATGGTGTACAGTTCTTTTAATTGGATACAGAACATGACTAACCACCTGTCCTGAGAAGACTCACACACACACACACACACACACTTCCATGTCTTTAACTGGTTTATATGACGGCTCTCCTGGATGAACCTTCAGCCCTGTGTGTGTTTCTTACTGTGTGTAATTTATATACTGTGTTGCTGGATACATTGGATTATGGTTTACATGTCTGCCCTGGTTTTCTGTTTGTGTGTGTGTGTCCACAGCACAGAAGTGGATGTACGGTGGTCTGGACAGTAACGTGTTCCTGCAGTATCTGGCCTGGGTCACCTACCCTGTAGTCCTCATCACCTTCTCTGCCGGCTTCACCCAGATCCTCGCCCCCCAGGCTGTTGGTACGAACAACACACAACATACACACAGAGCACACAGATAAACAACATATTCAACCAATGAACACCAAAGACACCTAAAAAAGGGGCAATAGAATCACATTAAAGTACCTTGAATTGTGCATATTACAGTAGTACTGCCATAGAAACAGAATTGGAGTAAAACAGACATTGAATAGTATAAAAAAAATAGCGATTGCATTAGTTGTTATGGTGACAACACACGTAAAGTGTGATCACAGTTCGCCGGAAAGAGAGCGAACACAGCTCCGGAGATGGATTGCTGTCTAGCTCGCTGGGTAGCTTGTTCATCTCCGGAGCAGCGGGGAGTGAGGCAAAGGGACCCAGCTAGCTAGCTAGCCAGCTGTCCGCTAGATTGAGAGCTAATTCCTCCTAAACACATGTGTGTAAATGGTTAGTTGCTGCAGTGTAACACTACTGAGGCGCACTGTAAATCCCCTCTGAGCCTCTTTAGGCTCTGCTTCTTCCCCAGGGTGCCTCATCTGCTTCAGTATCAGATGAGGGAAGAAAAATTCAAAGCTGTTGAATACTGAATTCAGTGCAGGCCTCCATCAGGTGCCTGAAGTAATTTCTGCTGCAGGTATATCAGAGACTTTACTGTCAGTCTAAGTAAGAGAGGCTAAAGAGACAAGTGTGCTCCTGAGAATGTGAGGTATCCTCTGCTATCAGTGAGACACACCTCCTTCTCCCTTTCACTGTTCACCTCACTGAACCACTGTGTTGTTGATAGGACTGTGTTTTTACTATGAAAAAGAAACCACAATCTGCTGTAGAAATAATCAGAATAATTAAACACTTGTCACATTAATACAACTCTAAAATACCAGAGTTTGCCAGAGGACCAAACATGACGACTCTTGGCCTGCTGTATGTTAATGAGAGCTGTATGCAGTAATGTCCTACATGCAGGCTACAGAATGGAAAATACTGTAGCAAAGCATCCAAAAATGTTATATATAAAATATGAAATTGTGAAACTTGAAGCTGAGTTTGCCATCTACAGAAGTGTTTTACTGAGTAAAATGTCTTCAAAATATGGCAAGTAATTAATACGTCTATCAGCCGCATTTCAATTAAGAAAATGATATTCTAGGGGGGTTCTCTAAAATTAAAAATATGTATCTTTGCAAAAATCCTATTTCAAAACTGTATTAATTATGCAGTCAGGGTCATAATTAAATCTAAAAAGCTGTGACAGCTAAATGTTAATTATTCCAGTAGTTCTATTTGCAATGAAAAGCCACAGTTGTCTGAAATTAGCAAGTTTTTCAACCAGATGAGGTTCATCTTAAAGGAATAGTTTGACATATTGGTTAAATAAGTTTAATGCTTATTTGCTTTCTTGCTTCGAGTTAGACGAGAAGAAGATTGATATCACTTTCATGTCTGTATGCTAAATATGAAACTATAGTAACTATAGTTCAAAATTAATGTTTTGTTTGTCTCTGTAGAACATATCTGATGTTTGGTTCCCACTTCTAACAAGAAGAACACTTCATATTGCAATGTAATATTACAGGAATGTCAGTAGTAATATCCCACATATTCGTGAAATGGGGTACATTTTATTAACATCAAAATAAAAGGTTATAGTACCGGCGGTCCCCGGGGACCAATGCTACAATAGGACCAACCAGCCCACCTCTGAATGTGGTCTGAGCAATCGGATGTTAATGCATCTTGAGTGCGTTCACGCTTGTACTTAAAGCTGTCCACTTGTGATCGGATCACTGAGGACGCATGTTAATACCAGGTCTGAACAGGGCCAAAGTGTCCACTTAAAGGTCAGTTGCTCAATGCGTTTGGTTTCTCTTTGAGTTGACCGTCAGCTGTGTTCCCCCTGCAGGTTCAGGTATTCCAGAGATGAAGACCATCCTGAGAGGAGTTGTGCTGAAGGAATACCTCACCTTCAAAACGTTCGTTGCCAAAGTCATCGGTCTCACCTGCGCTCTGGGCAGCGGCATGCCCTTGGGCAAGGAGGTAACACACACACACACACATCAACTGTATCCACTCTATGGGCCCCTAAATGTCTTTATGTACTGTATGCGTCCATGTGTGTGTGCATGTAGTCTTGAGTGGAACAGAATGTGAAGATACACTACGCTTGGACACTATGTGACAAGCACACGCAGCACAAACTGATGTCGATCAATGAGTCAATCAATATGTGACTCATAAGACAAACGAGACAAAATGCAAGCTGCTCAAACGTGTGTTGAGAAAAAACGTGACTCATAGACTCATATATGCTTTCATGTTTTTGTGTGTGTGGCTGCTACTGACAAACTGTCCATTACAAAACAATTTTCAACTTAGCCGCTTTATATTGGTAAACTTGGCTTTATGTTGACCCATATTCAACAGTTATGTTGTTTGCTTACAGTTTCAGTGATTCACAGTATTAAACATTTGTTTGTGATAAAATACAGAATCCTGATTGGCACCAAGCTGCCATCGAGTTTGAACGCCAGCTTACCCAACATCCATCCGCTAAATGTTAGCACAGGATACCAGCTGTCTGCGGCTTCAATTCAAACCATTATAAGTCATCAAAAACCCATGTGGGTCAAAGTGAAGTGTAGGGACACTGATAGAGCAGGTTGTAAAGCTTGTAATTCAAATTGAACTGTAACTGCATATATCATTTTCTCCCTATACGTTACCCCGAGGCAACCTGGTTAGTCAGTTCAACTGCATCTCTGCACTTTGTAACTTTGTTTTAAAAGATGCTGTATAAACAAAATCATACATAGCGTGTCTGAGTTCGGTTCGTTTGTAGTCGCCGATCCCTGATAAAGCTACACTGTGAACAACAAATCCGTGTTGAAATCAGCGGGAGGAGAGCTAGTTAACGTAAGCTGTTAGCAGTCGGTGGGCAGCGCAGTTCTACACGGCTAAATAACGGAGCTAACGACCAACAAATTGAGGTTCCATTGAGTTATATTATGATGCGTTCAAATGTTCAAATGAGTATTGGGCGAAAATGATGTTATCATGAAGTGTAATCTTGTAAAATGTCGTTTTTGGGCGAGGAATTTGAATAAATACAGTTGTTTGAAGGAGATGTTTTCACAGCAATATAAAATAGATACTGACATAAGAGACACCTGCCCCTTTTACGACGAACTGGACGAGTATTCTGTGTGGAAGCGCCTGTGCCAACCCTAAAATGTCATTGAAGGGGAAAGCATTGACCAGCAGTGTGATGAAGGTAGAAACTATGGTGTAACAGAGAGAAGACTGAGGCCCCATCAGAGCTGAAGTGGACCAGAAACAGAACTGAGTCCTCTTTCAAATGAACTGACAATGTGAACGTCAAAAGTCCCTTTTCTGTTGGTCCACTTTTTGGTCCACTTTAGAGTTTGGTTCATTTAAAAAGAACTATATGTGAAAACACCCACATACAGGACTAACATCTTACAATACATGAACTTCCCAGGGAAGCATAACCCTCCCCGGCTCATTCCCATTCCAGTCCCCTACCTACCTCCCTGCAGCATGAATTACAAATGATTCATAAATGGCTCATGATGGAGCCGACATGCTCAGGTTCAGGTCGAGAGCAACCGGTGTGAAATCTGGAGAAGGAAAAAAAGGAGTGTGCAGATTTGACTGGAGACCTTGTCGAAACCCAAAGGGAGGAACAATAATGTTTTTTCTGGAGTTTTTAGGATCCCCAGCCGAGCTATGCAGATGTTGTTTGTGTCTCTTGGACTTGATTGTGTGCATGTGTGTGTAGTTTACATCACTATTTCTCAGTGTTTTTTAGCAAAAACATTTTCAGGTAAGTATGACATCCCCCAAAAGACTGCCTAGCCTGAAGACATACTCAGAGGAAAATATATTTTCTCCTCACAAACACACACACACACACACACACACACACACACACACGCACACACACACACACAAGCCTCAGGCCCTTTCGGTTGCCGAATACTGCAGCAGAATCCACTGTTTGGATTCAGCGCAGGCCTCTCACTTCCTTTAACGGGAGCATGATGTGATGCTCTCACTTTTAATCCTGTTAGTTCCACTTCTGAACTTCATCCCTAGAATTTTAATATTCACTGCAGACTTTGTTGTTGTTATCAAAGAGTTGTTCTGTGCTCTCTTGTGTGACGCACAACTAACAGGAGAGTTCTTCTTAACCTGTAACATGTTAACCTTGTTGTTTTGTATTTTGTGTTTTATTTTAAGGGTCCGTTCGTTCACATCGCCAGTTTGTGTGCTGCTCTCCTTAGCAAGTTCATGTCTCTGTTTGGAGGAATCTATGAAGTAAGTCTTGCTCTTTATTTTTAATGTAAATGCCCTTCCTCTCACATCTTCTGTCACTCTTTCTCCATTTTGCCCAACTGCCCAATTGATTTAACTGTGTGTTCATTATTTTTCCATATACACTGTACGCTCCATACACCATATAAGAAGCTATTTCAACCTCAACCCCATATTTTCATATCCTCTCCTTCACCTCAACACTCAACGAATGTGGTACTTGAGTGTATGTGAGATCATCTGAATTGATAAAAATGTAGATGCACTCATCTGAGTCGTCCTTCAGTTATTACCGTGCGCTCAAAGCAATAAGTTTAATGGCTAACAGCGAGTGCTTTGTGGGCTTTTTTTTGCTGTGCTTTGCCTCTCAGGCTGTTTATGGGCTGAAACCAGAGACAGTTCAGAAAGACAGTTTCCTGTATCTGAGTCACGTGGGTTTCGCCACTGCCCCGCGCCTTTAGGAGACTAGCGGCTGGTCCTGAGTCTATTAACTCCAATGGGTGAAGTGAATGTGAACACAAATTATAGCTGATTCTTTAGCCCCATCGTAACCAAAGCATTTGTCGACCATTTTCACACCACTCTCACTCACAACTTAGCTTCATTCCAGATGGCCATGCCGTGAAAATATCCGTGTGTTGGAATGATTCAGATGAAATGAAGATGAAAAACGAGAAGAGCCTTCTGTGTTTAGCGTCTTGACTTTACTCGTTGGCTTGCTTTCCTCACGTCCGTTTCTCTTCTCGTGCACTGATTCTTTTAAGCTGAACAGCCAATCAGAGTGATTTCTTTCACAGACGAGCTCCGCCGCCGATTCAACGCGCTGAATCAGCCGAAAAACCTCCGACACCGACAGACTAGAGCCAACGGTGAAGGACACACCGCAAAAACTAGGTTGACAGGCGCTCACCGACGGCCTCAAACTGTTGTTGTGTCAGAGCCAATATTCACTCACTATTAGCTCTGTTTTTGGTCTCTCCCAACTCCTGAGGGAGAAATCTGGCTCTTTAGCTGCTCCATATGTTCACCAGATGGTCTGTAACTGCTGTTTCGTAGTGTACAGTGGATTTTTTTGGAGCTTTTACACTTAACCGAAAACGACGCCATGAGAGCAGTGAGAGTGAACAAAAACAGTGAAGTTGCAGGTCGGACAGAAGTTGACATTTAAATTCAGCTTAAATGATTTTGCATCAATTCCTTGATCATCAAAAATTGATCAGAAAAGCAGCGGGTAATATCTTCAGTCCATGCTCGCAGAATGAATGATGAAGAGGAACGGGTTGAAAGGGGGAAAAAAGCTGACATTTTTCCATGTGTTTGAAGGAGAGTGAAAGAGAGAGGAAAAGGATTAAAGATGATGATGGCAGGTGAACTGCCAGAGAAACGGTAGGAAAGGAGAACAGAGAGAATAAATGAGAATGAAGATGAGTAGACAGTGGACAGTTCAGGGCTGCAGCCTGATGCTTCTTTATTCTTATTTTTTTCTCCGTATATCTGTCTGGTTTTAGTCTTTTGATGCCTCAGAGCAGAGAGAATATAAGACATGAGCTTCAAAACCTGACAAAAGGCTTTTGTTTTTAGTTAGACTTGTTCAGCTAAAAAGTTGGAAATGTAGCTGTGCACACAGACACTTTTTTTAATGGGAATTAATTTCTTTCATCTCATGTAAGTCAACAACCAGTGATAACCCGTTTTATAAATGTTTAATCAGTATGATATTTGTTAGCAAATTCGATCTTTTTCATCTTCAAAACTAACTTTTCCCAGAGAGAAATGTGCCGAGATAGAGGTGAAAGTTTCAGCAGGGGAAAGTAATGGAGGGGAGGAGGATGGAGAAAGCAATATAATTTTCTTCTTCGTCGTCTCCTGCTTTTTCTCCTCTTTTTTTCTCCTTCTCCATCTTCTCTGTCCGTTGGGATTGGAGTCCGGGAGCTGGAGGAAGGCAGAGAAAATCTTGACTCTCATCTCTCTCTTTTCTGAAGATGAGAACACGTCTCTAGAGACCAGCACATAAAGGCTGTAGCACACAGTGATAATTTAAATGGAACTAAAGGTCCAAATCATGAAGCATAGCCCCAGGAAGTACACGTAAAAGTATGTTGACAGTGTGTCCTCAAACTTTTGGCCATATATTATAATAATAATTATTATTGGTGATCAGATACAGATCAACATTAGCATTCATTTGGAGTCATGCTCATGCTTATATTATGCTGATGGAAACTGTAAGTTCTCTCTCTTTTAGCTCTATTTTTGGTCTCCACCAACTCCTGAGGGAAATATCTGGCTCTTTAGCTGCTAAATGCTCCACCATGTTCACCGGATAGTTTCTAACTGCTGTTAGTTTACCCTCCGTAAACACAATCTGCCCCTCCATCTCCTCCATTTTCTCTCTTTTTCTTTTTAAATTTCCCATCTACCTTTTTTATCTTCTGTAATCATCATCATCATCACCCACATTGTCCCCCTCTAACCCTCTTCTACTCTCCCCCGCTCTCCCCTCCCCTCTGGAGTGTTGTGCTGCATTTTATTGAATATTAATGCTGAGAGTGTGTGAAGTGTCCCTCTGCAGCAGTATCTGGTCCTCTCCAGAGTTTCAAGTACAGTATGCTAATGTGGCCTGTGGGCTGGAAAAAACAGCTTTTTGTTCCAGCGGCCTTTTAGATAGCTTGTTGTACTTTAAAAAAAAGAGGGATGAGTACTTCAATATACACACGTGGAGAGCGCCATTGTTTGAAAAAGGCAGACTCTGGATCAGATATCCCTTATGAAAATGTCACGTGAAAATCACAATTTCACATGTGAATTGAATATTTTCACATGTGAACTAAAATTTTAACATGTGAAAATAAAATAATGTCACATGAACTGGACATTTTCACAAGTGCTTTTTTCACATATAAATGTAAATTTCCACATGTGAAATTTACATTTTCACATGCGATTGGCTATTTTCACATGTGAACTAAAAAAATGTACATATAAGATAAAAGAATGTCTCATGTGAAAATCACTATTTCACATGTGAACTGAATGTTTTCAGATGTGAACTAAAATTTAAACATATTAAAATAATGTCACATGTGAACTGGACATTTTCACAAGTGATTGGCTTTTAAAATAAACTCGCATGTGGTTTTCACATGTGACTTTTTCATAAGGGATAATTGGAAACATGTTTTTTATCAGATCTATGAATGTTGATTAAGGGTTGGTGCTAAAACTCTGGAGACTTTGGTGATTAAGTTGAATATAATATAATAAAATCAGATTGATTACAACAATGCACACTGAGATAGTATTGGCAGTGAAAAAAAATAGTCTTATTCATCGTTTCTTAGTATTTTAACTTTGTCTCTTACTCCCATGCTTCCTGAAGGAGCCCTATTTTAAAGGGATTAAGGTAATTCATTTGCATAATTCCCAGATTGTCCCACAGTCCATGTACCATCTTCCCCACTGTTGCAGTCTTGTCAAAGTGTTTCACGCTGCAAAACAGTTGAACTATCTCTAAATATTGCAGTGCAAAGAGATATGAGAGATGAGTGTGTGTGTGCAGTACAGCATGTTTATCAAGAGCTCCACCCTGTAAGACCAGGATACACTGAGTGTACAGTCAAAGGGAAGAACACACACTAACCTCTCTTTATCACTGCCATGCTGCTTGAAAGAAGCCAGTCTCATAGGAATGAAGGTAAGTAAGATCAGGCTTGTCAAAAAAAAAAAACACAACTCAATTTCCCAGGGTGCACCGTGATCGTCTATCTAACGCCGACAGCCGTCTGAAAGCATCTGTATTTGCCGCCCTGGGAATGAGAACAGGCTGTTTTGTCAGCATAGTTTAAAGAGATTGTCAGTATAGTTGTATATGTCCAATGTGTGATATTTAATTTCAATATGTGAGATATATTCTACCTGTTTATTTGTTCTTCGAGCTAGTTACTTAAATGTCTCAACGTATCAAAGACTGACTGAAATGTATATTTGTGTGTGTTTCAGAATGAGTCGAGGAACATTGAGATGCTGGCGGCGGCCTGTGCTGTGGGAGTGGGCTGCTGTTTTGCTGCCCCCATAGGAGGTGAGTTTTCATAGAAAAAAATATACTACCATAAGTCTGTCAACTCAATACACTGAGGTGTACCATATATATAATATCAACTGCACATCATATAAGGAACAATAACACAGGGTGAGCTTTATGTCACTCAGCGGCGTTATTATAGTGAAGGCAATATCTCTGTCTGTACATCTAATATCATCCCATGTTAAATTTAGGGCCTCAGTACAGATCTCACAACACGAGTTTGTGTGAGTGACATTATTTATTTAGCAGCAAGCAGCTTTTTCTCCACCTTTGCTTGTTTAGTCATTTTACAGCTCGCCGTGACTTTGCCCAGCTAATACTGAGCTGGAGAACAGCAGCTGAGGGGAGTCTTTACGACTTAAGAACAGGTGAAAAAAAAAAGGTTTTGGCAGGTGAAATTTGTGTTGTTGTCGGTATCTAAGTCTTTGTTGTTGTAATACTCATGTCGGCCACAAGAGGCTGAAGTGCACCACTAACCCATAATCTAAATAGGACTAAAAGCATTCATGTTTTCTTCCAGGTGAGTTTTTAATTCATCCATGCACTCTAAACACAATGTACATATATTGTGTGTTAGCAAGTTATGTAAATTAAAACCCTGGAAAAAAAAATTAATGCTTTTTATTACACAGCGTTGTAGAATACTTGATTCTAATTGGTCAATTGGTCAATCACGGCATTCTGCGGTCTGTTAATTCTTTATAGCAGACCGCTGCTATGTATAGCAGACCGTTGCTAAGGGCGCAGTTCTGATGTCGGACTCTGGCGGACCAATTTGTGTAAAATGTTTTGATTTCTTAAGTAAGTAGCCGTGTAATAAGTGGGATAATGTCATATAAATAAACCTTGCACCTCTTGAGTCTTTTTTACTGTATTATTAATCATACATGACCCAGGTTTTTATGAGTACTTTATCGTGTGGAGTGCATAATGACCAAACTGTATGCAAACTGGTATGCAATGTGTGTGTGCGTGTGTTCCAGGTGTGTTGTTCAGTATAGAAGTAACATCCACGTTCTTCGCGGTGAGGAACTATTGGAGAGGTTTCTTTGCTGCTACCTTCAGTGCCTTCATCTTCAGAGTTCTGGCTGTGTGGAACAGAGACGAAGGTAAGGAGGGCTTGTGCTCAAAATACTTTATATTGATGGAAGTAATTTTTTTTTTACTTTACAATTCACAATATTCAAATATTCTTTTCAAAGTTCAGGAAAGTCTGTCAAACTACCAAGACTTAGGTTACTAACATGGGTGAAACTCACACATCCTAATGAGGAAAATAAAGGATAATTGAGGGTGGAAGCTAGCACCAAAGATGGAGGTTTGTTTCTACAACAGCTGAAAACTAACAAGAGTTTCAGTTTCCAGAAGTAGATGTTAAAACTCGCAGCCAATCGAATGGCTTCCTCAGGATTTCCAGCGCCTTGTTAGCCCAAGGTTTCAACAACATTTTCTCCAGCCCTGTTAGATCAGGACTTCTGGTCGGCACCTCCACAATGAGCTGAACTTTTCTGTTTACTTCTCACTTGTTACCTTCCATTAGGAACAAAACTTTGACTGCTAACACTTCTACAGTGCACTGCAACCCATTGCAAGAGCCGAGACCTTGTCTTGGACCTTGTCTTGTGATTTGGATGATTGTTTGGACAGTGTCCTGTTCTCTTTCCTAACTCTTGCTCTACTTTTTCTTTCCCCAGAGACCATCACAGCCCTTTTTAAAACCCGATTCCGGCTAGACTTTCCCTTTGACCTCCAGGAGCTTCCAGCCTTCGCCGTCATTGGGTGAGTCTTGACTAGTGATTTCTGACAAATACATATGCCATGGCTCGAAATACCACGTGCTTATGCAGGGTAACGCACGTAAAATTTGAGCTGTGCACGTAATTCTCATCTCTACATGGACCGGTGCACGTTGGATTTTGAAGCGCGTCTATTCATGCTGTTACGGTACTGTACTTGGAGCAGCCAAAAAGGACAAAGAAAGACTCAATAATAATTTATTTCATATCATAAAATAAATTAGTCTCTTGCTTGAATGTTCAATGTAATTATGTTCCTGATGACTCTGACTATGACCATGTAAAATGTATTTATTTTACAGTGAAAGTTATTCTACTATACAGTTTTTGAGAAAATTAAAGGGAAAGTCAACTGAAATTACAATATAACACATTGAAGATTTCATATTTGAACTGTCATAATAAAGAAAATGGCACAGCGGTCGATGTTGGATTACTTTCGGCCGGATCCAGCCGTGGCGAAAGTGCCGAGAAAGAAGGACAAATGGTGCAGTAAAAAACAAATTGGTGCAGGTTAAAAGTTGGTGCATGTAATTTTAAAAGTTACAGTGGAAGTACACAGAAAAAAAGAATTTTGAGCCCTGATATGGGCACAGGTTGGGAATATATTTAATTCAAAACCCCAAAAATTGAAAAAGAAACTGAGAAATCAATTCAAAACCATCGGTTGTTTTTAAAGATTTTTAGTCATTCATTTACAATTTATAAGCCCTTTATAAATAATTCCTTATAAGAAAGTTGTAAAAACTAACTTTTGTCAACACACACTGGTGTTAAAATGATCACAGGTTTGGTTTTCCATTAAAAGTTCAAATAAATTCAAACACTGAGTCATTGTTTTGGTCCATCTGGCTGTTGTGACAGGTATTCCCATTCACCGAGACGGCAGCATAGATTCAGATATTATTCAGGCGCTGCACTCACTGTAGCTTGTGAAGGTGTTACTTCAGGGTAGCCTGCGTGAGTCACCTAACATGGATAATTCAGCCGGCAACAGTTGCTGCTGGTGCACTGAGGGATGTCTTAATTTATCCTGCCTTAGCCTGAGGGCTCCTCTGTGGCTGTGAACGAGACCAGGGGCTCGTGGACGGGACGTGGGAGGGGTCTCAGATGAAAGCGCATGTCTGTGTGTAACTCTACGTTGGCTCTCCAAAAGACGAAAATCCCTCTCTACTTTTCCGTCTTTTGTTCTTCATCTTTTGCCTGTTTCTTTTTTTCATCCAGAGGTGTTAACACCCACTACTGCGTCAGTGACACTTACACTACACTTAACACTGCCTCCAGAGAAGGCAGCAGAGTGCTTAGCCACAGTTTACACTGTGCTATAGAGTGTGTGTGTGTGTGTGTGTGTGTGTGTGTGTGTGTGTGTGTGTGTGTGTGTGTGTGTGTGTGTGTGTGTGTGTGTGTGTGTGTGTGTGTGTGTGTGCATGTGAGGAGGAGACATTGTGCCGGTGCATCCGTGTAGTTTCCATCTTCCCCTGCCAATAGCTGTCAAGCGAGGAAAGTCGGTCAGTATCTCAGTCAACTAGGACAGAAAGAGTTAGTTCTGTGCTGCATGCTGCCAAGGGCACGTCTTTGAAGAGTCACACACTATTCTACTTACTGTTTACACCTCATCTTAGAAGTGAGGGGAACATTTCTATGACGACCATGTCTATAAGAAAATTATATCTTGTGTGACTTCTGGTTGTAAAAAAAAACGAGATGGCGACGGCCAAAATGCTGAACTGGAGGCTTCAAAAAGACAGTCCACAAACCAATGGGTGACGTCACGGTGACTACGTCCACCTCTTATATACATTCTATGTATAATGCATTATAATGTGATTATAAGTTACTCTAAGTGGTCATTGTTTGCTATAAGTAAAAATACATTTTACAGCTTGCATAGATTTAATGATGTTCTTTCACTAAACTTAGAGCAAACAATGACCACGTAACTTATAATTACATTATAATGCATTATATATAAAAAAAAAAAAGAATGTAATTCAACTATGGGCATTATAATACACTATGATCCTGTCCTATGAAAAATGTCAGTGAGTTTAGTCATTTTTTTTATTATCTTTATTTGACATAGAAAGTATACTGTGTATATATATATATATATATATATATATATACATATATATATATGTATATATATACACATACACACAATCTATCCAAAGGCAGCCTTCACAATGGCCTCATTGTGCTGTGTTGTATTTTGTATTGTGGTTGCAACAATTTAATCTCAGGTTTTCAGAAAGCATTGACCTTAAAGGTGCCCTGTGGAGTTTCCTTGTAAACAAACAAAGCTATGTTTACATTCAGTGTTTCTCACTATGTGTGTGTCCTTGAGGTCTGACAAACAGGTTGAATGCCTTTCCTTCCTCGTAAAACATTTGTAAAGCTTTTCTTAAACATTTCAAAGCATTGCATTTCAAAGCATTCCTGCATTGTTTACATCCATGTTTACAACAACCTTCTTTTAGCCCACGTTTTTCTGGCTCAATGCTATATCGATAAAAGGAATAGTGTGAAGACGTCAGCAGCTATGTGTATCTTATCACCTTTTTATGTGTGCACATTTGTCCTTGCTCACATGCTAGTAGAGTATGAGATGCAGTAGAAAAACACAAACAAGCACAAGGCTGGCAATATTCTATATTTTTGTAGTGTCAACAAATCCCATAAAAAGACCAAAACCAACATTGTGTTAGTCCGTTTCTCAATACTTTCTGACTTCCCTCCCCTGTCCGTTACTCTCAGCCACAAGACCACTCGTTCAAACTGATGATGTAAATATGAAAACATGGGTCTGGAACATACAGTATAGTAATATATACAGTGTACTGTGTACTGTATATTTACAGTATATACATTGTGATGGACATTTTATTTACTATTATCTGACATTTTATAGATGAACAATTAATTGATAAATCAGGGGAAAAGACTTGCAACTCGACTTGGATTTTAACACCAATGACCCCTCACTTCACTTGGACTTGAGCCTTTTGACTTGAAAATACTTGACTTGTTTAGGACTCAAAACTTTTAGGACTTGGGATTGCCTGACTTGACTTGGGACTTGACCTACTTGAATTGGGACTTATCTGTCTTCACTCAGGACTTGCCTGTCTCGACTTGGGACTTGACTTGGGACTTGCCTGTCTTGTCTGGGACTTGACTTGGGACTTGCCTGACTTGACAAACAATGGCTTGCCCTGATATTTCAAAGAGTACCCTAACCCTGCTTGACCTCAAAAAGTACCCAAACCCTGCTTGACCTCAAATAGTACCCTAACCCTGCTTGACCTCAAATAGTACCCTTACCCTCATTCTAATCTTTACCCTTTGGAACATTAGGTTCTTTCAAGGGTACAAATACAAAGAACACAAAATGGCACGCATGCAGTGTTTTCCTCAGCTGCACCACGGGGGCAAAGACTCCCTCATCATCCTGTTCATTATTTATTCAGAGGTATTTGATGGAATTAATAATGCAGCAAGATAAATTTATAAGCATTAGGTTGTCTGCATAGCTGTCTGAGCCTATTCTTTCTCTCCCTACCTCTCTCTTCCCTCTTACTGTCATAAAGAGTGCTCCCACTGAGCTTTTAAATGCATGCTTATGTAAACCTCTTTTTTTGCTTTGACTCCCCCACACATCCCCATTTCACTGTATGCTCTCTCACTCCTACTCTCCCTCAGCTGTAATCCCCTGTTCATGTTTCATCTCTACTGTGTTTCTCCTTTAATGCATATCTTTGTTTTTCTCTGTTCTTTCCTCTTCTGTATCTGCAGCATCTTCCTCCTACATGTTTTGTAGACTCTTTTTCCTCACTTCCCTTCAGTTTTTTTTTTACAAATGTCTCAAAGAGTATGTGGATTGTATTTACTATAAATACAATTCAACTGTATTACATTTGCACCTACTGTACTGTATCACTGGCATCCGTCTCCAGTGTTGAGACTCATTACGTTTACATAGTCTTTATCGTGGTCAAATGCACTGGGGACGACCTACAGTGTGGAGGTGGTTTGAGAGAGAAACAATTGTATCATTGATACTTTGGTTTGTTTAAGCTTGGACTCATTTATTCCATCCAGTTTCAATTTGATCACCCAGAATGCATTTTATGCCAAATAGAAATTGGCCTCCGACTCTGCTCTTCCTTATGTGTGTGTGTTCTCTCTCTGCAGTATTGCCAGTGGTTTTGGTGGAGCTTTGTTTGTCTACCTGAACCGACTGATTGTCCAGTTCATCAGGAAACAGAAGGCCATCAACAGATTCCTCATGAAAAAGTAAGTCTGACCAGTTGTGGTAAATATCTACGTACATTTAATCAATTACTGTAGTAAAGTAAGGCTGCAACTAACAGTTATTTTCTTGATTAATCGATTAGTTGTTTGGTCTATAAAATATCAGTTAGTTTTCAGATTAAGATTGTTCATACAAAACCATAAGATACAATATTGATTGGTTTTTGTTGATACGCTCTCTGTCTGCCTTCTCCCTGTTCTTTTTCTTTCTTTCTTTCTATCTCTCTCAGACGTCTGCTGTATCCAGCGCTGGTCACTTTACTTGTTTCCACACTAACATTTCCCCCTGGCTTTGGACAGTTTATGGCTGGAAAGGTAGGTTCTGCACACCCACTCAGCACATGCTATTATTTTTTATACACGCTGCACTGCAGCCATAACTGTAATTCAAAAATGTGGAAGAAAGCCTGTGGCATTATAGGCCTGTAGACCTAATATATCTGTCACGTATCCAATCTGCACTGAAACACAATGTGCCTCATGCAGCAACATTCTCTTGGAGTTCTCTTATATTTTCTCTAGGGCTGTCAAAGTTAACAGCATAATAACACGTTAACCCATGTCATACTAGCTTGTCGTGAAGGAGGCTAAATAACGCTCCAAACTTACGCTAAATTTTGGCGAGGAAAATCTGGCATGGCCATTTTCAAAGGGGTCACTTGACCTCTGACCTCAAGATATGTGAATGAAAATGGGTTCTATGGGTACCCACGAGTCTCCCCTTTACAGACATGCCCACTTTATGATAATCACATGTAGTTTGGGGCAAGTCATAGTCAAGTCAGCACACTGACACACTGACATCTGTTGTTGCCTGTTGGGCTGCAGTTTGCCATGTTATGATTTGAGCATATTTTTTATGCTAAATGCAGTACCTGTGAGGGTTTCTGGACAATATTTGTCATTGTTTTGTGTTGTTAATTGATTTCCAATAATAAATATATACATACATTTGCATAAAGCAGCATATTTGTCCACTCCCATGTTGATAAGAGTATTAAATACCTGACAAATCTCCCTTTAAGGTACATTTTGAACAGATCAAAAATGTGTGATTAATTTGCGATATCACCATGAAACTTCACCAGTTGATTTCTGACATTAAGACAAATTTTTTTTGTATTACAAGTTATCTGAAATGTTATGTTTAAATATGCAAATGAGACATTATCTAATGCTAACTGTTGGTGAATTTAGGAGAAATCTTTAGACACAAATAGACAAATTAGTAACATAAACACTTAAAGCTCAACATCTCAAAATTGATGAGTGCATGAAAAACAATGTTTTTCGGGTGTCTCCCCTTAACACATCAAATGAACTCATCTAACCTTCAATGTCTTAACTTAGTATGTTTAATCTGAGCACCTCTTAGCATGATTTAGATTTCCTACATGATATATTGTTTTGGTTTTGGTCCCTATGCAGCTTCACAGAGCAGCTGTGTAATTGAAGCATTTTAGATCATTATATTGTTTCATAACAGCCTGATTAACATTCATGTCTGTTTGTGATTGTTTTTTAATACTCACAACACAGGTGGAAATGTGTGTATGTGTGTGTCATTTGTGTGCACGGGAGACTTGGATCCCTTTGCTCCTGGGGTGACTCATAAGTGTGTATGTGTGTATGTGTGTTCTCTCAAATTTCACCCCCTTCATCTGTCTAATTATCAGAATTAGAAAAGGAAAAATCGGTGCATCCTCAGGCACACACACGCACACACACACACACACACACACACACACGCACACACACACACACGCACACACACACATACACACACACACACACTCTCTTCCCATTTGTCAGTGTCCTAATGAGAGGGTGAGTCAGGCTTCTGAGGCTCTAAATCTGCCGACACTGACCTCCTCCTAAAACACTCTGTATCTTAAATCCCTCTAGTCTTGTCTCCTTCTCCTCAGTCATCATTTCTGTGGCAGCGGGCGACATTATCACCACCAGTGTCTCCGGCTATCCCGGCTTTGAAACGCCGACAAATGAATTTATCATCATACGCTGCCTGCCTGTTATCTTAAATCTTCACTGGCGTCTTTTAAGACACTTTCAGCACATCTTCTACCCAGTCTGTCATGCTCTACACTTTGTGTTTGAAGTAGAAATATTTACATTTTCATCTAAAGTTGGATGCACAGAAGGTTTTTGATGTGATTTAAGGTGGTGAACATCCTACATTAAGTCACATTTAAGAGTCTTCTCAAAAGGTGATCCAGAGAATCTGTCAGTCTTAATTGAGGTGATGTTCACCTTTACGTAAAATAAGAAAAAGGAAAAGAAATGCTACAAAACAGCCCACCCATGTTTGCATATGTTGATGATGTCACTTCCTGTGGCCTTTAGCTGACCCAGAAGGAGTCTCTGGTGACGTTACTGGACAACCGGACGTGGGCCAAACAGGGCATCGCTGAGGAGTTCGACTACATCGGACACTCTCAGGCCTGGAAACACCCGCAGGTCAACGTCTTCGTCACCCTGGTCCTGTTCATCGTCATGAAGGTAGGAGAGAAACCCTACGAACAGATGTTGGGACACAGCCCTGCAGTCACTTTTAATCTTCATCTTCCATCATCTTTATTTTCACCTCTGTACATTACGCTGCTGGTGGCTATAGTGGCGTTAAAGATAAAGCAAGGTCATGAGGAGAGTGTGAGCATTATAAACGGGAGGGTTTTGTCCTTTTTATTCAAAACTGGACCTGAGGTAATGGGAAAGTGTTGGAACAGAGCCCATCTCCTCTTGTCACTGGAAAAGAACAAAGGGAGGCCATGTTAATAAAGGAGTTGGAACGTGGCCTATCTCCGCCTCACTGTGTTACAAAGTTATGTTCCCGGGAGGCCATTTAAAGTTTCGGTCCACTTTGATGACGGAGCTGATGGGATCCTTGTAAAATATATATAGGAACAAAGCATATCTTCATACCTCAGTGTTACACTTTATGTTGTACAGATGTCGCTGGTTACATTTGACGCGATTGCTGCAGCGTTACCAGAGTGATGTTGCGGCAGTAATGGCACATTCACACCAAGAGGGAAGCAAACTTTTCTCGCGGCATGGTAACATACAAAGTCAATGCAAAGAGGCGAATGACGCGACGTGAACGAGCGAAATTTGCGTCATTCGCGCATTCGCGGGAGTGGAAATATTTCAACTCGAGCAAGAAATTTGCGTGACACTGTGTCGCGAAAGCCTATCAGTGTTGAGATTCTCTTCCTGTCGTCACTGACGTCCTGACGTTGTTGAATCAGAAATGGAGGAAAATAATATTCTAGATATCTGTGGTCACCCAGAGCTACGATAGTACATCTTATTTCTACTCAGACCGGACCAAACTCTGTGTATATGGTGTAAACAACAACGTCCCTGCTGTATTTATGCCTAGATGATGTTATCTTGAGTGTTGATGGATCAGCTGCATAGCCACATCGAGCATCATAGTTTGACGTAGGGCCACTGACTGCTTTAGAGTGAGAACGGGCTAGTACAGCAGCCACTTTTCTATGGTTTCAATAGCAACATAACTATCCTAGAGATGGTTTATCCCACAGTTTATCAGGTTCAGAGGCAAAATGTTTTGAGGAACTGAAAAGCGCACACAAAGTGCACATACCTGAAGGGCTGCATCAAAGCTACTCAATCCTCCGAAACTTTTAATAACAAAAAATGTTGGGAATGTCAGCAAAAGGCATCCATATAAAATCTTTGGATAGCTGATTTCATTGTTGTTGAGGTAAAAAGAACGAGGGGAAGGTGGATATGCAGTACAGTAATATCTGGCTTAACTTCCCCAGGTTTCGGTGGGGGAAAAAAAACAATCACAATGATATGAAGTATTGGAACCACGGCACTTTCGGCCTCAGGAGAAAGAACAAGCTGAACAGTTACTATATATTTCTCTTATATATATAAATTCTCGACACCCATCCTGCTGTTTCTCTCTCGGTCTCAATAACAAGAAGAGGCCAAACAGAAGTTTGGGAGCCCAGATGAACTCTGTACAGTACGTGTCCAGCTCGCCCGCTACTGTTACGGTTGCTGCTGGAGGAGAGTGCTGCTGCTCGTGTTGTGATTAGATTGGCTTTTTTATGTAACCGTTATTTATTTGTTCTGCTCTGTTCAGCTGAAATGAAATGTCCTTTCCGAATACAAAAAAGCAGAGGTCGTAAATTTCCCCCCACTGCATCAAGAGCTTTGCTTTCGCTTGTGCTTGTGTGTTTGTGTGTGTGTCGGTGTACAGTAGGTGAGCACACGGGCAGTGGGATGCAGGCAGGGTTGGAGAAAACCTGTTGAAATGTGGTTTTCTAAACAAAAGCTGCTACTCTACTTGACATTAACACTCAAAATGTGAGTGTTTGTCAGCTAAAGTTACACAGAAACTGTAGGTAAAAAATTGGTAAAGAACTGATCATAAACAAATTTGTAAATTCACGTAATACAGAGATAAATAACAAAAATAGCCCAGATAAAGATCTAACTATAAAGCAAGGAATCTGTCTGTCTGAATGAAACCGCTCATCTGATCTACTTCACACTTGGTGGGTGTATAGCTCAGGACCCAAGGGAGTGCAGTGTAGAATGTGGTGCAATTTGGCCAGATGGTGGCACTATAACAATGAACATTATGTTTTGGTCTGTAACTGTTGAATCGTAAGAAACAAAATTATATCCCTGGATTCTTGTGGATCCAGACGAATCTTTCTATATAAGCCACGCCCATTTGTGTCTAGACTGATTATCCGCCATTTTCAATTTTGTTCAAATCTGATTTTTTTGCTACTCCTCCTACAAATTTTGAGCAATCGTCACCTAATTTGGTACAGAACATCTCTGGACCAAGCCGGAAAACATTACTGTTTTGGCTTGTTCATGTTCAACACAGTTTAGCTATAGCTAGCCTTCAAAGTTAGCTCAAACGCTGTGGGCGGGGCTTATTTTACAAAAAAATATAATTATCTCCTGAACGCTTTGAGCTATTGGGACCACATTTGGTGGGCATGTGTAGATATGATGTCTGAGTGACCATGGCTAATTTGGTGCCATTAGGCCAATAGTTGGCGCTGTAGCAGCATCATCTAACTATGAAGGAAGTATTCTCTGTCTGTCCGTCTGTATGACTGTCCTTCACATATCTCGAGAACCGTTCATCCAATCAACTTCAGACCTGGTGGGTACAAGCAGCCATACAGAACTTCTAGGGGCCAAGTGTTGACAAATAGAGAGGCTAGGCTAGTTTAGTTAGATAGACTTCATGTAACAACAAATAACTTTGGAAAAAAAACAGTATCCACAGATAAGTTGAGCTGACCTGAACCCAGGCAACCTGCTCACAGGTGAAACAGTGAAAGAGTATCCAACACTGTCCAGAAGCTCCGGTGTCAAAGTTATGTAAGCACAGAGCTGATGGTGTAACAGTCTGTACTGCAGTAACTGACTCACTGTCTCTTTGTCATTGTTTCTGAACAGTACAGTAGAGAACATCTCTGTCTGCCTTTTGTCTGTCACTTATCTCAACAATATGGAGAACTTAATGAAGCCAGTTTCACTGAATACACTTTTCTTGTTGAGACCTAGTTCTTTCATTCCTCTGTGTATGTCCCATCCTCCTTCTGACCTTTTAACAAACTGGTCGGACGGCTTTCAACGTCATTTCTCTCAGTGTGACATCTAAACTCTGTGTGTGTGTCTGTGTGTGTGCATGTACCGGGTAACCAGAGGTGAGATGTGTACAGTAGAAGGACAAAAACACACATATGTTCACACTTTTCTAACTTTTATCACCCATCTGCACAAATATCATCGAGCTGCTCTCAGCATCTATCTGTAGGCACGCACTGATTCACATCCTCTCTCTCACTCTCTCTCACACACACACACACACACACACACACACATATACACACACACACACACACACACACACATACACACACACACACACACACACACACACACACACACACACACACACACACACACACACACAGCATTCAAAGTGAGGCTGTAATGGCTCTGTCTAATTACAGCCTTTGGTTTTCCTGGATTCAGCCTGGTGATTTTCAAAGGGGAGATTGCTCTCTCCCTCTCCTTCTTGGTAATGAATGGTTCTTTTATTCCACATGGCAGCCATCTTGTCTTGTTGCTCCTTTTCATGCCGAAACTTCAGGGAGGCTCTCGTTCCAGCTGCTAAACTTTTGAAAGTAAAGGTGCGTGGAAAGTGTCTAGCGTCAGGAAGTTCATGTTGGCAGGTCAGCAAATGAAGCTGCTATATAAAAACCTTAATTATATGTTGTTTTTGATTCAGTGGAAATTAAACAGGGAACAAAAATCTGTGCTGAAATGTTTTTCTTTTTAAAGTTCACTGCGTGGTTGTGAAGAAGACGAGTGTAAGCTGAGGTGCTGCTGAGAAAGTTTTTGTGTATTTGTAGCTTTTTAGCACACCTGAAAACACACTCACACACACCTGCAAACTAATTTGGCATGCCGTGTAGTTAAATGCTATTTTTAGTGGTGTGCAATTATGCACATCAACAGCTCTCAGTATATTAATACAGGTGTGTTTCTGTGTGCGTCCTACAGCCTGAGTGAGACCTCTGTTCTCTGTGTGTGTGTGTGTGTGTGTGTGTGTGTGTGTGTGTGTGTGTGTGTGTGTGTGTGTGCATCAGAGTGACGGAGAGCTGGCGGGACTTTAATTGGAGTGGGAATAGGAGAAGGGCCCCTGAGGGTCCCCTGAGGCCCCCAGGTGATAGACTGTCCTCTGAATGTGACACACACACAAGCCTAGCGGGCTCCCAGATGACTGACAAATTAAATAGAGTATAAATGTCCTGGTTACTGCGTCATAACCGATACCGTACCGTTGACCTGAGTATCCTTCACTTCTCTCCTCTACCTCCTAACTCCTGGTTTTGTTTTCACTCTGGAACTTCTTTTTAGCCTCTTGTTCACCTCCTATAACGTTAGTCTGTTCTCATACACCGTTCGTAGCTATACCTACGAAAAGTAATGCACTGTAATTTGTTTATATCCCACGAAATCCATTTGTATGTAATCCACGTAATCGTGAACCGGGAAGTATAAAGAGCGACAAACGGCACATAGGCAGGAGGTCGGGGTGGACTTTCGCCCAGGAGACCACTGTTCGTACCTCGTGTGAAACCAGAAGTCAACGTTGACTTGTAACTTCCACAGCGCTCATGCAGCGTTTACCTCAGATAAGACCGTCCCCTGACCCACGGTGGCGGGACCACTTTGCCGTGGAAGCGTAACGCCCACCCTCCGTTGCATTAAATCGCAGAACGCTCACTGTGATTGGCTGCGAGCAAACCAGACAAATAGTCTTTTTTTCTAGATCTGGGCACAAAAAGGATCGATTGCAGGTATCGTTTGACTGGAGAAGTTTCGATACTACTTGGTACTGGTTTATTTCAGTATCGAGTACCGATACCCAGCCCTGGTCACTGTATGTTTTTATTTACAAAGCTAATCTTAATAATATTCCTACCTACTTATCTTCTCTTTTTGAATTATGGAAGTTACATCTCTGTTCGCAGCTCTTTTTGCATTTCCTTGTTCCCAAAATAAAAAAACAAAATATATGATTATTATTCAAGGTGTTATTCTTCCAACCTCTGGCCTGATATTCTCCACTGAGAGTCATGATGAGAACAATTTGAATTAAACGGATGATAAAAAACACGTCCTTTAGTAAAATCTGATGAAATTCAAGTTAAGGATTTCCCATAGGTAATCAGTGTAATATTGATCAATTATATGATAAAACTGCAATTAATATAACTGCACGATATCTATTGGTTATCTGTTTGCTCTAATGAAAGGCCGATATTCACCTGAACGTAACTTGTAGCTCTGGGTCTGCCACCATGTTTCCTCCTTAAGTGTTACAGCCGGAGTAGCTCATGTCTTTACATATTGAACTTATAACCTCAAGTGAACAGCTCAGCAGAAATTGTGATGAAAGATAAATTTATTCACCTGAACAAATTATACAGAAATATCATAAAGCCAAGGTTACGTTGTGTAGTTCCCTTTAGTGTTTAACTGAGGCGTGTTTCAAATATTCTACTCAAGAAGTATCAGAGGAAAGCTTGTGTGAATGAGTGGATGGTGTAAAAGTCTTTCCTGTCTAATAGTAGTCAGTGCAACAAGCTGATTAGATATTCAGGCAACACAACATGTGACCTATTTACCATTCAATAAGTTCTCTAAACAACAAAATAGATCAAAATGACTGGTCCAAAAACAGTCACACAACTATTGTCTGGTATGTCACCTTTATTGTTAAGGTCTGGTCAAATTTATCTACTGGGTTAAGTTCAGATAATGTTTGTGGTCATGTTTAATAGGAAATAATTACCGCCATTAGCCGTGTTTCCATTCAATTATCAGGCAAAATTTAAAGGGACTATTTGTAACTTTTCACGCGCATAATTCATAACGGGTCGGATTCCCATGTGTGCTCGCGTGTGGGTACGCGAGCGCGCAGCAGCTCTGCTCCTGCTGTCTGCTCCTGCCTGCTTGCACACCGCGCTCGTTCTCACCCGCTCTGCTCGCTCCAACTCCACGTGAACGCGCGCACACTACACACTGCAGAGAGTTAGTTTAGCTCTGAGAATATCTAGTGAATGTGCAGTGGACGTTTTTGCAGAAATAAATGCTGCCGCTCCTCCAGACCAACAGAGGTTTCCCGTGTCTTGTGAAGTGATGGGGCTCCGCAGCGAGTTACGTTATCGTCCCGACCGGGTGTCGCTGTCTCCCCCTCCCCCCCCCCCACCGGGTGTCTCCCCCCCCCCCCCCCCCCGTTTCCTCCGTGTCGGCGGGCCGAGACAGGAAAAGCCAGCACTAGAATCAGCATTGATCCATGGAGAGACCTTAGTCTGGTCAGCTAACATTACTGCCAAGCAGGTGAAATATAGAGTGATATTGTGTGTTAGCTGACGTGTGTCGCCTCACTGTTTAGACCGGTGCTCGTTCATGTCAATGTAGCGCGAGCACAAGCGCGAGCGCGAGCAACAGGACGCTGACTTTCGTTGACATTGCGGCCACAGGTGTCGCTGTGAACAAGCAATTTCTGATTCTTACATATAGCCCCTTTAAGTAAACTTTTGAAATGTCGCAAAAAAAGAAATTTGAATTCGGAGCGTTTCCAATAACTGGTTTGGAGCGAATAAACTCAGTGTAGTTTCGTCAGAAGTTGGTGCTATATGCTACAAAAGGCTTTAATCCACCAGTAGAAGAAGAAGAAGAAGAAGAAGAAGAAGAGTTCCTGGTCTCTGTTCAGAGACGGTCACTAGCTGAGATGATTGCTATGCCACATGTAAATATCTAAACATTTACAGGGTGTCAGAGAAAATTCCTTTGTCTGGGTCAATTTTGTCCTAAACAGAACTTCGGCCCAAGTCCCCTGCTTGTATTTTTGGCAATCAAACGCATTACTAATAATGTCTAATTATGAAATCTGAGTCACATATATTGACTGAATGTAATAATTTTCTTCTTCTAAAATAGTTTAGCCCCGAAGCAGCTCTATAACTTATAAGTCTAATTAAATTCACCGTCAAAATTCACGTTGTTCATTAAGTAATTTTTAATTGGATTTTAATATAGAAGCTTTTCACTTCTTTCACTATTTTTTTAAGCACTTCCAGGGTTTTAAACCAACAACACAATCAAGTCTTGGCTTGCTTTTTTCATTTTCCTCTGACGTTTTATCAGAGTCCCCCTTCAGTTTGAGGTCGAGGATCCTCATAAATTTTGATGGTCATGCTCTACCTCAGTGAGATGTACACTTAGATTACCTTCGATTAGATTAGATGAAACATTAATGATTCCTCCGGGGGAAAGTGAGTCATGGGTGCTTCGATGAATTGGATGTAGCAATAGCTGCTGTAGGAGGACATAAATAGTAATAGAGCAAATAAAGGGTATATAGAAATATGTCCGGCAGTGCTAATGTCTCATCAGTTTGATCAACGCTCAATTATACTGTCTACTATGTCAGTGGAAAGTGTTCAAGGAATCAGACATGATTCCACCTGATTTGATCCCTTTATAGTTAATGTGTTGTGGACTGTAAGGCCTTGTAAACTCTAGGAGGGGTTTCAGCAGGACACGGTTATAGAGATCGATGCCGTTTCCTGACAGTTATGTTTTAGACGAATGGTCAAGCTGTTGAGAGTTCTCTCTGGGCTCAAGTCTTACTCATGGAGACATAGTTGGTTATACATGTATACTGTAAATACATGAATTGGGGCTGTCAGAGTTACCGCGATAATAACACGTTAACACAAATTTGTTTTAATGGCACTAATTTCTACAATTTTATACAACGCATTAACACACATTTTTAGGTTGTAGCAGGCTCAGTTTTAAAGCTACAGTGAAGATACTGACATTATATGAAACTAGAGAACATACTGAATCCATCGGTACCAACCATGTCATACCAGACAGCTGTTGTTGCCTGTTGGGCTGCAGTTTGCAATGTTATGATTTGAGCATATTATTTTATGCTAAATGCAGTACCTGTGAGGGTTTCTGGACAATATTTGTCATTGTTTTGTGTTGTTAATTAATTTCCAATAATAAATATATACATACATTTGCATAAAGCAGCATATTTGTCCACTCCCATGTTGATAAGAGTATTAAATACTTGACAAATCTCCCTTTAAGGTACATTTTGAACAGATAAAGAATGTGCGATTAATTTGTGATTAATCACGATTATATATTTTAGTCGATTGACAGCCCTAGTTTTTTTACAGTGGAATTCATTGCTATAAATAATGAGCAAATATTTGTTTTTAGGTTGCAACTTCCCTAAAATACTTTATTATGTTGACAGTTTTTTTGTCAGCAACCAATTTGAACAAGTGTACTATATTTTTATGAGCAATTTTGTACTTTGGCAGTTGTCACATAGTGTTTGAACAACCCTATAAAAATGATATTGTACACATTTTTATGACCTGATATGACCGTTATTACACACTGTTATGATCTGTTGAGCCTTCAGTGAACACTTGAGATGACAGCTGGTTTCAGTTACTGTGGGTTTCATGGCTAACTGTAAATTTACAACTGGATTAAATTGCATTGTGTGCCGATGTGTCCCACAGCTGCACCCTCCTCAGAGTTCATGGCCTCGGTGATGAAGTTAAGCCCGCGTTATGAGTTCCCAGATCCTTTAAACCTTTCTAGCTCTTATTAAGGTTTTACTGGCCGAGTGGAAGAATAAGAGACGGAAGAGGAAGACAAGAGGAAGAGTTATTCCCATTACTGTCCCATTTTCCCATGAGGCCTATTTTGTGTATTCAACTGGTCGTGTGTCTGTTACTCTCTGGCGTCTGGCCGCGTTCAGCTCTGATTCTCGTCACTGAGTCAGTGTGACATGATGTGAGCGTGGGTGTGTGTGAACACCTACGCCCGTATGTGTGTGTATATGCAGTACGGGGTGTGAAAACGGCGGCGGTGTAGGGTTACAGAAGGAGATCCATTACTTCACCATGGCAGCCGGCCTTAATTACAGCTAACTATAGACGGAGCAGAGGGAGCGGAAAAGAGAGGGACAGAACGGGAGGATGGAGGGAGACGGAGCAATGAGTGTAATTAAAAAGTCTATTTGAAACCATGAGATTATTACAGCAATGACGTTTGTGTAATGGCTTGTTCAATACTCAAATTCATACTTGTTATTTCATGCATGCAAACACTGAATGTCACAAATTCTCGACTTTATGTCGCTCTGCTGAAAGAAAAGCCTGGTACAAGTTAAAGTATGTAAGTGTGTGTGTGTGTGTGTGGTTATGCTTATTTTCTTGCAGAGAGTTGATACCACTCTTGAGAAGATACCACTCCCATGTTTGTATGGGAAATATGAAGCTACAGCTATGAGCTAGTTAGCTTAGCTTAGCATAAAGACTGGAAGCAAGGGGAAACAGCGAGGCTAGCTGTTGCTTCCATGGATGTATAAAGAGAACTGGATACAGCGTTGTAGGTGGGCTCCCGTTCCTTCCTATGAGAGCTGCTCAGTGGCGCATGAAGACAAAATGGCTCGACTGCTGAGGGATAAAGTACCCGGATCATCCGGCGATCTTCCACATCCATTGGGCCCATAGAGCAGACGCAGTAGAGTTTCCTTTAACTCCGCCTCCCAGCCCTCGCTCCAGCCTCGTTCTGGGTCTCATTCACATGAACGGAGGGAGGGAAATAACTCTGGATTCAGCTATTAGTGCATTTTACAACTTTTAGGACCTAATGATTTAAATAAGGGCTATTCAAGTGTTCGTACTGGGAAGTTGATTTACCTCAAAAAAAAAAATTATCCACCGGTTTACGGACATCTCTTTCCCAATGTAAGTCTATGGGGAAAAGTCTTTTTGGGCCCAATGAGGTGACGGACACAGAAGTTGTAGTACCGCCGTTTGGCCACTACGAAAATTGGGATCAACGACCAGCGCTCTTCCTGGGAGCTTGGTTTCTCCATGTTTACCTACTACCCCGTTTGCTGCTTCCTGTTTGGTGCTGGAGAGAGCGCACCTATTGGTTGTTGACAATGTTCGCTTCATTGAACTTACGATAACAAACTTGTTTGATTTTATCAGAACGTCAAGACGAGAAAAAGACTTGGACTGAGTTTTATGACCACCTTACACTAAACGATCAAGATCACGGGTGCACGCCGCAACTCTAGCAAAACTTTGTAATTTGGAAAACGGAAAATTTGGAAATATGTCTGCGACTGTGAAATTGCTTGAAAATTTGAAAAGTCGGCATTAGTCGCAAATTTGACCGCTGGATGCAGTCTTGTGTTTATTTACCCCTTTGGAGACATAAAACATTGGAATAAGTGTGAAGTTTTCTCTCAAGTTAATGATGAGACACTGATCATGCTCTAAAAATTGGCTTAGTCAGTGTTGTTCAGCTCCAATGTCAAGGATGTAATGATTGGTCATATAATTACTGTAGAGTTGATCAATATTACACTGGCTGTGCAGAGTTTAAACTGAATTTTAATGAGACATCTAACATCTAACGAGTCCACACTGTGTGAACTTTTGATCATTATAAGTTTAATAAAGTCTTATGAATCATTGCAGGTTTGTTCTTTCCCAAAATAATGATGCCGCCCCTTTAAGACTCATATCTCTTGTTTAAACTTTTACACACACACACACTTGAGGAGGATAATGCTCACACATTGTCAGCGGTGACATTTCCCTTTTTGTTTGTCGTTCCTAATTAGCAGTCTCTTCCGCTCGCCTGGCTCAGTGTCGGCCAATCGGCGGAGCCCGCTCATTACCCAGGGTTCATTTCAGGGTCTTTGTCAACTGAAGAGTGAAAGTGACAGCTCAATCTAACCTCAGCAATAAGCTGCGCATGGCCGCCTCCTCACTGCTGGTGGAGGATTCAACTTGGCTATCATCTAGGGGCACACAGGATGGTACTCTGAAGCTAATTGAAATGCCACCCTGTTCTTTCTTTTTATGTCTCCTCTTTCTTCATCTCACTCGTTTTTCTCCCTTAGTTCTGGATGTCTGCCCTGGCCACCACCATCCCAGTGCCCTGCGGAGCCTTCATGCCAGTGTTTGTCATCGGTAAGAAGACTGTGAGAGGGAAGTTCTTGCTGACAGTTGCATGAGGAGATTGATGCCACTCCTGTATATGTCTATTAAAACTGAAGCAAGTAGCTTAGCTTAGCATAAAGCTCACTGTCTTGACAAGAAGCGAATTAGCTTTTTTCCCAAAACGTCAAACTATTCCTTTCACTTTAGAGGAGTGAGAAAAAGTACTTTTCAAATGAACTGTAATATTCTTAAAGGGCGGGTCTATCTGCGTTCTGTTCCATATCATAGATAATAAATAGCAGAGAAACAAGCCATTTTTACTTAATCTGTAGTGGAAATTTACACCTTAGCAATGCTAAAATATGCTAAAACATTGGACTAATACGTTTCTGCAGACGTTCACAAGAACGGGAAGTTATTTCGTGTTTTTTTGTTAGTTTTCTTTTCTGACGAGACAGTACAACTGCCACTTTACAGCATTAATACAGTACAATACTGTTAGTTTGTGTTCCCAGTATTGACTGTAGTCTCTTTGTGTGTGTGTGTGTGTGTGTGTGTGTGTGTGTGTGTGTGTGTGTGTGTGTGTGTGTGTGTGTGTGTGTGTGTGTGTGTATATATATATCAGGGGCAGCCTTTGGTCGTCTGGTTGGAGAAAGCATGGCAGCCTGGTTCCCAGATGGCATTAACACAGATGGCACCATCTACCCCATAGTGCCAGGAGGCTACGCTGTCGTGGGTAAGTTAAAGACACAATCACGGCACCTCTCACTCTCTATATTCTCTCTTTCTCTACTACTCTTCTAAGTACTTTCTTTTACTTTTTTCTTAAAAGCCATTTTTAGTTTTTGCTCTCACTTATACAAACCATTTTGTCAGATTCAAATCACTAATATTTGGGGGTTGTGGCAGTTTTGGGACCTGCACAAAAATATTCCTCACTCATAACCAACTCGGCTGCTTTCAAGTGATTCAGTCTTTTCACAACGGTTATTTTTACTTCTCATTAGCTTTCTGTGAGGCATCAGTGCTTCCACTTGAGTCAAATATTTTACTTCTCTTCCCACCGCTCATAGAAAATGAATCAAGATAAATATTTCTGCCTAATGCTTCACTTTACAGCTCCGAGGTAAGACTCTAAACGGACCCTGATTAAAGGAGACATGGGATATGATCAGAGTCAAAAACTGGAGACAGAATCAAATTACTTTTACAAGATCACCGGACGAGACTTGGCACCAAAAAAACAGCCCATAGTGCTGCTGTCAAGTTCTCAAATCCTGCTTAAAAACTTGGAAGTTGAAAAAGCAATTTGTAAATTAAAAACTTTTGCTAAGAAATAGAAATGGTACAATAGTAGTTGTTGTTGGTTGTTGCTCCATGAAATACAATCAAGTGGCACAGTGATATATAAAAGTACCTTATGTATTATTTCTTTAATCCTAACAGTCAAAAATATGAAATACCATACTGTAGTAATGTATTTCGTTCTTCCTTTATCCTATTTTTAAGTGACTGACTTGTTGTTTAATCGTTGATGTAGTTTCCATTTCTACACTCAACATTTGCTTTTCTTAGTCTCTAATAAATGAATGAGGACCCTTCTTATGATTTTGTTCTTAAGTTCGTCTGACAGATCATAAAAATATCCAAATGTAGACAAATTTATTACACACAGAGTTTGCTCTTGGTTGCTAAGCTTGTTAGTCAAGTCAGCTATTCTAGCACACTGGTTCCCAACCTGTGGGTCCCAACCCCCACTAGGGGCCGCCGAAGCTTAACGGGGGGTTGTGAGGCCTTATGGATTTTAAGGTGTGTTGAAAAAATAGTTGGCCTATATCTCAGCATTTAATTCATTTCTGTGAAAAAAACTAAATTAAATTGTTCTTTTTAAAGTTTGCGTTATTATTTCAGATTTACTCTTAAACTTAAAAAATCTATCACAGGATGAGGGCATGATGAAGACCTGAACACAAGTTTTATTCACAGAGAACTTCCATCTCTGCTAAACAGCCTCGTCTTGCATTAGAAAAGTAAGTTAAAACACAGAATTTGTCAAAAAAAAAAGAAGCCTATTAAGTAGAATTGTATTAAAAGTTCCTAAAAAATAACAGAAAACTCATCTCTGATGAAATATTCACAGGAAATAATCTGCTCAAAATTCATCCAAATCGCTCGTTTTACACAGAATTCCTGCAGTTACTGTGTTAAGACTATTTGGGTTAATTGTGCAGTTTATCAGTTGTTCTGCACTGTAATTGTCATTCATTGAATATAATATGAAATATCCATAAATAATGTCACTTAGTCAGTTTACTCAATGATAGAAAATGATAATAACCAAACATTATAGAGGACACATTTGAAAAAATAAACTTGTCAGTTGCTGGTTCTGGTGCACGAACAATGTCTATGTCTATCTTTGGCATTTAAATACTAACATTTCTTACTTATCAGCAACATATATGCTGACACCGATATCTCTGCAATAAGCTGATATTGGCTGATATATCAGAGTATTAGTCGGTCTAACTCTACAGAAGGAGATGCATTGATGGTGAAGTAAGTGGTATAATCAAGCAGCAAGATTCTGGTTTTATGTAACAGGTGGAACATGTAAACAATCAGGAATGAGTGCTGAACAAAACAAAAAAGGCTTGATGTTTTATAACAGAAAAAAAGGAAACTGTAGTGTACTTCATGTCTTACAAACAGCAGCTGTGCTTTCATAACCGCGTCACTTCCTAATGAAGCTGCGTGCCTAATGAGATGCGGCGTTGTGAGTCCCTCCACTGTGCTACTTGTTGACAGCCGGGCTGATTACGCCACCGTTTCAGGTTTGCGGTGGCTGTTTTTCTGGGCTACTGATGTTGTTGTTGTTGTTGTGGTGGTGGTGGTGCACTGTTGCTTATGACTCAGCCCTTTACAGGCCTGACGCTCTGATGAGCCTCTTTCATCTCACAGCGGAGCTCGCTTTAAGGATTAAATGTTAGGATGGGCAGAGGAAGCAGTAGCATTTATGTGAGGAGGATATATACACAGGCTTAATTAAGTTACAAGAAAGAACAATGAAACCTGCCTTTGTCGACTCTCTCACCCACCATCTGTTTCTCTTATTGTAATGCTTTCATTCTCTGCTATTTTTTTTTTTCATCTCATTTATTGGATTGGACTCATCCGTTTCCTCTGCTGAGCAGCGGAGGCTCACTTCGCCCCATGCTGCTCTGTCTGCTGTGATGCAGCTTTTATATTGCTCTTTTCACAACACTTTATTGGAGGGAAAAACTGGAAATATTGAGGAGTGCTTTTGTATTGAATTACTCAAATAAGTCGAATTTTTCCTTATGGGGCATATACGAGGAGATGGTGTGGAGAGGAATGTGAATTTGGTTAGTTGGGCTGAGAGTAGATACAGGAGAGAGTGCTGGTCTGATACCAGGAAACTGATACCAGGATGATGAATCTGAGTAAATCGATTTCCAGAGTTGAAATGTGGTTTTGTGGATTGGATCTCTAATGCTGTATATATTGTATATTGTGTGTATGATAGTTCTGCACAGATTTATAGAAATATTGTGTACTCTTTTATGTTGGTAGCAGTATAACTGAACTGTATCCATACTGATGATCAGTGTTGTAGGACTCGAGACGGGTCTCAAGACCACTTTTTGAAGGTCTCGTCTCGACCATGTTTTTACTCGGTCTTGTCTCAGTCTCGGACAACGAGGACTCTGGACTTATTTCAAGACAACAACTACGGGGATATCATTTAAAACTTAAAATGATATCTTTGAGTTTTGGACATTTGAGGACATCATCTTGGGCTTTGAGAAACACTGGTCGACATTTTTCACCATTTTCTGACATTTTATAGCCCAAATAACTAATCGATTAATCGAGAAAATAATCAACAGATTAATCGACAATGAAAATAATTGTTAGTTGCAGCTCTACTCTTGGTGCTATCCTCCATTGCTGAGACCATTTCTGTTTTCCGGCAGTAGCAGGTCTGGTCAGAAGTGAGGTTTCAAAGTGAGAAATATCAGCAACTAAGATCTTGAGTCATTGGTATTGTTGAACATCCTCTCTATTATATATGAGATAGTAAAACTATTTATTGCCTTTTGAAATTATGGTATTATTAAACTGTTTTTTTTTTTTCATTTTGATGGATGATGCCCCTGAAACCCCCTGAAGGAACCCCTTTATTTAGCAACAGACCACCTTGAAAACCACTGATCTGAACAATTGCTTCTCTGCCGTTTGTACTTCTCTGTTTATTTCACTCACCCGACTGTCCTCTCCCCCACCCCAAAGGTGCGGCGGCCTTGTCGGGAGCGGTCACCCACACGGTTTCCACCGCAGTCATCGTGTTCGAGCTGACTGGCCAGATCTCCCACATCCTGCCGGTGATGATAGCGGTGATCCTGGCCAACGCCGTGGCCCAGTCCCTGCAGCCTTCCCTCTACGACTCCATCATCAGGATCAAGAAGCTGCCCTACCTCCCAGAGCTGGGCTGGGGACACCACGAGTACGTACAGCACACCATTACATTGCAACACATTACATATATTATGTTGTTTCAGCTGCAAGAAATGGGAAACGGAAAACAAAATGTGGATTATTAAACATAATGCAACTACTAATTGTCAAAGTAAATTACAGCATTATAGGATGTGCAAATAACAGAAGATCATGCTGAGAAAAAGTGAATTAAGAAAAAATAAATAAAAAGCTACAACCAGTTAGCTTAGCTTAGCACAATGATGGATTAAACAAACAAGATATAACATGTTAATTAGTGAGCTTTAGAGATGCTACAAGGCAGATTTTGTTACCTTGGGAGAGCTGAACTTCACTCAGCCAGCAGCAGCGTTTTTACATGCTAACGTTTAATATATTAACATGATATTGTTAGAATCGCATGCATAGGGAAATAAAAACATCAAATTATTAATGAATAAATACATTTAAAATTAAACAAAAAATACATTTAAATAGATTTAAAAGAAATGCAAAAATCTGTAAATAAATTTTAAAGTAGATAAAACTAGATAAATAAAAGGGATTATTCTAAATTAATTAGAATACAAAGGTAAATAAATAAAGAAGCAAATTAAAAAACAAAATATATATTTATCTCACATTTTATCAGTTTATTAATGCCTATTCATTTTTATATTATTTTAGTACATTTAATGGCATGCTTATTTAATTATTTATTAGTTATTTATTTATTTATTTATTTATTTTTGCTTTTGGCAGGTTCTGTCCTCCATAGTACTGTAGTGAGTATGGTAACATGTATTCCTGTTTGTGTAACATTTTAACTTAAGCATGTTAGCTATATACAGTACAAGCCCGATCAGTTTGTTTGACTGTTGTTGAAAGTTTTTGTTTGTTTGCTCTGCAGGGTTTATTTCTTTCATTGTGGAAGTTTAATTAGTTACATAATGGCTTACTGTGTAAATGTTGCCAGTCTTAGTCTGTGTTAATAGGTAAAGCTGAGTGCACAGTGAGTCTTAATGGTTTTAAATATTGCTTTTAATTTAGGTGTTTGAACTCCAAATAGCCCACCTTCTTGCCTTCAGGGTACACCTGGAACCACAGAGAGGATTTTGCTTTTCAAAAAGACAAACACGGGTGGAGGTGCCTGGCTCAATGGTTCACCGTTAACATGACTTTTAATTGCTTTCAGTCCCATTAATAATTTATACCAACCACACAATACTGAATGGGATTACCAGCTGCTTCATGTCCTCCGAGCTCGCTGAAACCACGCAGAAGCACTTCGCATTTAATTGTTTGGAGACGATTATTGTTATGGATGCTGGCAAATCATTAGGTGGAGATAATAGTTCGGATGCGTCGTCCACAAATTGGGAGTAATGAGGAAAAATTTTATTTCATCCTCCATCTGTTCATCAGTTTCTGAGTCCGTCCCCTGATGAGTTTGTTCTCTGTCTGCTACTTGAGTCTTTCACTTTCTACATCAGGACCTCAGTTGACCCACACTATCCATCTCTTCGTTATCTCTTCCTCTCTCCCTCTATCTCTGCTGCTCTCCTCTTCTCCGTCTCTCCTTATTATCCACTGTGACCTCATGGCCTCTCCACCCCGTCCTCAATGAAGGGAAGACAGAAAAGTGTGTAACGTCAGCCGTGTTTTCAATGAGCTGTTGCATAGTTGGCTATTATCTCTTTGCTTATTATATAATGTAGAAAACACACTCTGGACACATACCCATGCACAGGATCGACCACACGAGCTCCCAGTACCTACAGGATCAATAACAGTATGATATTATAAGTGCATGTACTTGCTTTCAAGGATATTCACTTTTTATTACAACTTGCATCGTATTTTCATACATTTTCAACATTAGACAATATGGATGTCAACAAATATTCTAAATCCAAATATATATTCGAATAGTAAAAAAAAAAAACACGTAACCACTTAAAAGATGGGTCAGTATCCTACTTGCTATCTTCCGACGTTTGTACTTTTTAAACAGAAAACACATGTTTTATATTGTGATATTTACTGGAAATGACAAACAATATAGCCAACAAGAAGTAGGAAACTTTCAGCTCCCTGATGATCTCCCTCCAACCAACTTCACGAATCAGCCGTTCCTCGTCCATTGCGGCGCTTTAAAAGCGAGCGACAGGAATAAATAGAAACGGTGTCCGAAAAGTTCAGCTCAAAACGACGTATTGCGCTGCGTAGGCGCGTCGGGGCCAGTTAGGACATGGTGTCATGGACATACATGCTTTAAAGCGCAAAAATAGATGTTCAAAAAGTTTGAACCTATGTGTTTTTTTAAAGAATATTTCAATGTCAGTTTTTGCTAATTTTGACAGCAATATTAGACATGGTTTTCCAGTAAAGTGCGATGCTTGTAAGATCTTCTGGCTTCCCAAGTGGTCAGGAAAACTACTCTCATGTTTATAGCCGTGAGGTTGAGGCAGTGGAGATAATAAAGTCTCCTCGACAGTCCTAACTTCTCTTGAGGCCGCTACTTGGACGTTGTCTCATACAGAGCTCGTCATGCTCATGTTCCAGCTCTGCTTTTAAATTATCTGATTGATAAATGGCATAGAAACAAATTCGCCATCATCTGTAGCCTACAGGCACATTTTAATTGCGTTAACAGACTCATGCTGCACCCGATTTGACTAGTGAAAGTGAAACCTTAAAGCCAGAAAGAATGTTTACTGAGGTAATAAATCAAGTGAGAAGTAGGCTCATTTTCTCTTAGACTTCTATACAAACAGACTTCTTTTTGCAACCAGAGGAGTCGCCCCTGCTGGCTGTTAGAGAGAATGCAAGTTTAAGACACTTCAGCATTGGCTTCACTTTTCAGAACCGGAGGTTGCCACCTGTCATAGGATATTTTGCACACTGAACTCCCACATTAGGTGCAATGAGGGATATTTAGGGACAATGTAGATCAGTTGGCTGATGTGGTGGTTTGTTTACAACCCATAAACAGAGTTTGTTTTAGCAGAGTTTCCAGATCACAGAAGAGTATTATCATAACTGATGAAAGTGATTGCCCAAACTACAAAAATCAGATCTGAAGTTATAATAAACCAGAATTATCTCTGCAGGTCTGTTAAACTTCATAAAATATTAATGATTGAAGCTTTGAAAAATTCAAGTGAATTGAATTAGAAATCGTCTGTGTGTCGGTATGTCATTACAACATGAGATGATCATCAATCTTCAACACACAATCAAATCATTCATACTTAATGATCAACACAACGTTCCCAAATGTTAAAAGTTGCCTGGGCATAAAGATGATCTGTCAGATGAGAAACCGTCAGAGAGCCTCTGTTGTATGTGTATGTGTATGTGTATGTGTATGTGTATGTGTATGTGTATGTGTATGTGTATGGGTGTATGTGTGTGTGAGTTTCAGTGTGTGTGCCTATGCCAATGAAAATAAATCATGACATACTAATCTATCATCAAAAACTATCGAATTATCTCGACATAATGACATACGTTTCCAAATGTTAAAAGTTGGTGAGGCGTAAAGATGATTGAGAAACTGTCAGGGATCTCCTCTGTGTGTGTGTGTGTTAGTGTGAACATTCAGTCTACACACACACAAACACCCACACAAAAATGTAATCAACTTGAATCATCTATATTTAATAACACACACTATGAGCTTGAGTCACTGTGTTTTTTTTACCTCCTCTGCCTCTCACACCTCCATCACCAGATCTTTGTGTGTGTGTGTGTGTGTGTGTGTGTGTGTGTGTGTGTGTGTGTGTGTGTGTGTGTGTGTGTGTGTGTGTGTGTGTGTGTGTGTGTGTGTGTGTGTGTGTGTGTTACGTTCATAGACTGTATATAAGAAGTGGACGTAGTCAACGTGACATCACCCATTGGTTTGTGGACTACGGTTTTGAAGCCTCGAGTTCGGCATTTTGGCCGTCGCCATCTTGTTTTTTCGGAACCAGAAGATGGTCGTGTCTAGAAGGTAACCCACAATTTGGGAAACTCTCGCAAGATGAATAAGGTTAGGCAATGTCCTCGAATGGTTATGGTTGGGATAGGTCGTTGAGCAGCGAGTCCCGTGAAAGTTTTTGCAAGTTTTCTAGACACAACCCAGGAATTGACACAAGAGGGTGGAGCTAAGTACAACCGAACGCTGAATAACACATTTTTAGGCGACAAAAATGTTACAATTAACTTCCATGAACTGAAAACACACTGTGACTAGTGTTTGACTAGTGAAAGTGAAACCTTAAAGCCAGAAAGAATGTTTACTGAGGTAATAAATCAAGTGAGAAGTAGGCTCATTTTCTCATAGACTTCTATACAATCAGACTTCTTTTAGCAACCAGAGGAGTCGCCCCCTGCTGGCTGCTAGAAAGAATGCAAGTTTAAGGCACTTCAGCATTGACTTCACTTCTCAGACCCCTGAGGTTGCCCACTGGTTATATTACTGCAGCATACGAGACGGTAGCGTTGCCCCCTCCAAGCTTAATGTGTTTTTTTACTCAAACTGGAAATTATCCATCTCACACCCACGCCACCGTCCACAAACACACACAGGGACACTTGTGTAACGCCTGCCGTGCGATACACACATACGATGGCATGTACATTTGCTCACACGCCCACACCAACATGGAGAGAATTGGATTTCTTATCTTTTATATAGCTTTTGCAGATATGAACATAATCACATATACAGTATATACTGTATATATTTCTACCACAGGCGTGCTGGTACCCGCTTCGTCTCTCTGATCGTACCCACATGAAACCTTTTCCACCTCTTCTCTCCCTCTTTTATTCAGACCACTCTTCTCTCTTGACGGATCCATCTTCAGTGTTGAAGTGGCATTTAGAAAAAAGTGTGGGAACAATTACATAACATCACTCTGTGTGTGTGTGTTTCTCTATCTGTCATTCTATGTTTCGTAGCATTTCATAATAGCCAATTACAGTCCGTTGAGTTGTTCTCCGTCCACTCTTCTCTCTGTTCGTCCGACAGGGAACAAAGCCACAAGAGATGATCATATTTTCTCCGGATCATTACAAGCGTCCCTTTTATTGGCTTCCCCTACATACACCCCCCGCTCTCACACACACATACACACACACACACACACACACACACACACACACACACATATCAACGCCCTGAGCCTCTCCACACTACTCTGGACAATATGGATGATCTGTAAACTGGGATTTATAACCCTATAAGTCTGTTTATCTTGGCTCAAATCTATAAGCTCAGGCTTAAAGCGAGATACCTCAAACCGATCGGACGTATTGCCGAGCCTTGCCGGGAGGAAGGTTCAATTAAGAAGAAACCAATCACATTTCATCAACTGCCTTTGATATCCCCGGGGAAATTAGTCTTGGCAGCGGTTGTGGCCGGTTCAGAGGCATGCATTACGTTATTCTCTCAGATCCACTAGCAAATGAAAAGAGGCTGCCTATGCACCAGAGAGAGAGAGCTTTCTTTTTTACTTACTGTATATATTTCTGTACTTTCTATCACAGACTGATAGAAAAGTGATAAAACATTTATCTATTTCATTAAATCTATGTGGTTTGATAACACAGTATGTGTCTGGTAGATCTGTCATGGATGAAAATATTGTCTGATGCCAACACTACAAAAACTGAAATCTAAGATGAAATGTCTGAGTACAAAACTGCTTTGTCAAAGTCAGAATTTTTGTATCCTTTTCATCTCTTGACATATGATGAACAGATAATGACCAATTCACCGTTTTATTGTCAAGCACACCACAGGACAGCAATCGTGTATTCCTATCAAGCCCGAACCTCCAGTAGTGAGAGGTGAATCCAACGCGGAAGTGCCAAAAACTGCAGTTCCTCAAATGGCCACTTGAGGCTCTAACAGGGAGTCAATCCCCATAGACCCCACTAGGGAGTCAATCTCCATAGACCTCCATGTTAAAATGCCCAACTTTGTTCCAGATATATGGAGCATAAAAACTGTACGCTGCTTCACTCCATGTTTAGTTTTGTCTCAGGGGAAAGAAAGCAGACCGATCCCTGACGACCTGAGAGGTCTGGATAATAATGTAGCAGAAGATCAGACTTATATTTTGTCCCTAAACCATTCAGTGCTTTATAAACCACTACACCTACACTAAAAACAAGTACATATGTCTAGATACAAGAAAAGATTTAAGATTCTTTTCTCAATATGTAGGAAAATGTGCTTAAATTTAGCAAATGCTATCATCTTGAAATAAGGCTATATGTACACTACAGCTACACTAAAAACAATTGCATTTATCTAGATACAAATTAAGAACTTTGTCTGGTGATCGGGATAATATACCATTATTTTATAATTTGGGTGAACTGACCCTTTAATGCTGTTAGTAGGGAGCATGTGATACATTATGTAGTGATGTGTTTCAGCACCACATGAAGACCTATAGAGGACCTTTCTATAAGGCTTTGCTGGTGTTGTATACAGGCCTGGACCAACGTTGTGCTCTGTTGTGTTGAAGTGGAGATGGAGGTGGACGGTCATCAAATTAACTTTATATTCCAACAGAGGTCAGTGTATTGAGTTGTCACCACAACAAGGAGCGGAGGCTTTGGCCGGAGCCCGTGTCCTGGCACGGCCGCGAGGCTTGGCAGTCGAAACCATCGAGCGGCTGCTGTCGTGTTTGCAGGTTCTGGCGAGCTCGGACAGGAAGAGAAAGCTGAGTGTTTATGACTGGTGTACCGAGGCGTACGAATCTGCTGAGGCGAGATCTGCTCACACAATGTCACCCACTTCCCCCTACTGTACACATGGCCACTGCCGCTAAACATCCGCGTGACGTGTCGACAGTGTGTGTTGTTATTGGATTGACCGGTCAGCTGAAGGAAGGATGTTCTGTCAGCGTTGGCTATGAAGGAGAGAGGTTATAGATCCGTGTAGAGCAACGACAAAACTGCACTGACCAAGCTGAAATTGTAATTCACTGACTTTAGTTGCGTGTTTTTTCTCAACGAACCTCCATCCCTTATCTCCGTAACCACTTGATAAATTCCTCTCATCTTCCTCCTCACATTTATTTTTTCTGTTTTCTCCTCTCAGGAAGTATAATATTCGAGTGGAGGACATCATGGTGCGCGACGTGCGGTACATCACACTCAACTGCAGCTACAGAGACCTGCACAACGTCCTGCTGACGGGACACCTCAAGACTCTGGCTCTGGTGGAATCAGTTGGTGAGACACTAACATGCATATATACTGTATACAGACTACTTGTAGTAACTCACTACGCTTCCTCTCTACATTAGATGTATTCACACTATATCATACAATACACTCATTTCCAACATGACTAACGTTTACTCATCACTACACTGACCTTTCTGTACAAGGAACCACACATCACTGTATTGATCCACCTGTGTAATTGTGCACAATCATGAACATGGTCTGCTGTATGCGAGGTCTGACGTACAGTATACATATTGTCATAATGACAATAGCGATGGTCTACCTTAAACGTCAGCCCACCTGAAGCGAGCCTGAGCCACTCGCTAACATTAAGCTAACAAACTACGCACAAGTTATTCCTTAAAAGAGTTTGCTACTTGTAAAACACATTTTAGTTTAAAAAACATCTTAAAAATTCATAATTCCCCGATGCTTTGGCCGGCAGGGAGGCAACTTAGCTTACGTTAAACTGGCTGAAACCCTGGGTGCCTCATTTGAATAAATCTAAATCATCAGCTCATTGATTTGGTGCTCCGTTCCACAACTCTGTTCTTATCAACCTTGTTTCCAGCAGCTCTGATAAACCTGCTGTACACTACCTGCCAAGCACCAAATAGCAGACTACATAGTGGAGCATCATTCAGGATGTTTTTTTGCTCCTGTCACATTTTACTGGCCTTATTTTTCACTGCAATATATAAGTCTTGCACCTCTATGGAAACAGCCCGATCATGGCTAGAAGTAGAGAGAACTCCGTTATAAAGCCGTAAATCATTAAGAAAAAGAAACGCAAGTTGAATTTCTTTGATAATTTATTTTACAAAACTTGGAAAAAAAATGCAATCTATATATACAACATTTTTCCAAGTGTCATTCATTCAAGGACTGTCGAAAATTTGAAAATCTATCAATAATTTCTGTTTTTACTGTTTCTGGCTCTGGTAAACTGTTTATTTTTGATGACTTTTAGAAGAAAACATGCCTTTCAAACCTGCTGGAGGGTTGTGGGAATCAGGGGGTTAAAAGTTGTTTCTTATTATTCAGAAACACAGTCAAGGCTTCACTTCTTCTCTACAATAAGTGTCGGTAAACAGTACGAGTGCTTAATGTGTGATGCAGAGCAATAAAGTCAAACCTCCACAGTTCCAGATACTTTCTGTTAGACCTCTTTAACTGGTGATCCTGTCAGCTCGTACCTCATTTTACATTACATGTGAATGTAAAGGATTCAGAGAAAGCCAAACGGTGCCAGCCCCTATAACCGTGTTTGATTAATTACAAAGGAAATACTAGCTCAGCTAGGGGAAACAGACTTTCCTGCTAGCTTATAATGTTTAGATAGTTCAACTTTAATACTCCCTAAACTGCTTTAATGTGTTATTATAGGAAGAAGAAGAAAAAAGCATGTTGTCCTAAGTACTCACCAAACGGTGTGAAAACAATACAAAAATCAGTGTTTTACACAGTGTGGTGTGCTGATCACTGAGCATGCCTTTCAGTCTGTACCAAAAACAAATCCCAGCGACCTTGGCGGCGCGCTCGTTAAATGATTGATTGATTGACAAACTTTCCCTCCGCACAGCTTGCTGATGCCGCCGCACTCGCCACCTCACTGAAGTACAAATTTGGTATTCCAACGCCGTCTTAATTATGCAATCGTGCGGGAACAATTAGCTGCGGCATTTAACAAAATACATAATCAGCACGTACTGTCACAAAGGCAATTACTTAAAGCAAGCAAGCTGCCACCCACCCACCGCACGCACGCACACACACACACACACACACACACACACACACACACACACACACACACACACACACACACACACACACACACACACACAGACACACACACACACACTTACACATTCACTGCATTCTGGGCTCTTGTTATGTAACTCAGCTGAGCTCTCTGCAGTGCTGCAACATGTGTTTGGATTCTCCTGCAGTCGGCTCTCTCTTCCCTCCTAAAACAAGTTTCACTGTCTTTTCTCATCCTTCTCTATTTCCTTCCTTCCTCCCACCTCCCCAATCTTCTTTTTCCACTTCCTCCCTTCTCCTTTTACTTCTCATCCTCATATCCTCTCTCTGTCTCGTCTCCCAGAGTCCATGATCCTGTTGGGCTCCATCGAGCGTGCCCAGCTCCAGGCGCTGCTCTCCATGCAGCTCGGCCGCCCCAGACGGCTGGAGTACATCAGGGAGCGGGCCGTCGAGGAGAAGAAGCGCATGTCCGTCGTGTCAAACGTGTGCAGCGAGGACGACCTCCTGACTGGCCACCGGGCTAGTCAGGAGGTCCGCTTCCAGGTCAGAGGTCACAGTGGAGAGAGATGTGGAAACGCCTCAGGCTTTATCTGTTTACAGATAAGATACAGATCTTATCTGTTGTTTTTGGCTGTTTCCAGCCATTCAAAGCTTCCTAGTTTCTCCAAGTTTTATGTGCAAAGCCACAGGAAGAAATGCCTTCAAAATGCATGTTAAAGGGATAGTCTGGGTGTTGTATGAGGTACTTATCCATAGTCAGTGTATTACCTACAGTAGATGACGGTCGGCACACCACCAGTTGGGAGAAACAGACAGGAGTTACTGCACGGGAGCAAAGCAATGTGCTGCTGTGGACGGGGCCGTCAGCAAAATGTATTTTAGCCACCTAAAAGAAAGGCTTACCTAAAAAAAATCAATATCAGTTTAAGTGTACGCTATATTTAGAATATTTTCACCGCTTTACCCTACCGCCAGACAGCCCTTTCCCACGGGAAACTGAAGCCGTTATATCGCTCTCTTCAAAGCCACCAGTTCAGTGTTAAAATTACAGGTTTATTCAATGGAGTCTGGTGGCTTTAGCGAAAGAATCGATGGATACAACGGCTTCAGTTCCCCATCGGAAAGGGCTGGCGACGGCAAGGTAAAGCTGAAAATACTCTAAATATAGCGTACACTTCAACTGTTTTTTTTGTGTCTAAAATACGTTTTGCTGCTGCAACCGTCCACAGCAGTACATTGCTTTGCTCCCTCGCTGGTACTCCTGTCTGTTTCTTCAAACTGGGGGCGTTCCGACCGTCATCTACTGTAGTTAATACACTGACTATGGATCAGTACCTCATACGACCCCAACTCAAAACACCCAAACTATCCCTTTAACAATATAAGCTGACCCACTGTTACTCACTTAAAGCTGTCGTTCAAAAAAACACTCTTTTATTCTTTTCCCATGTTTTATTTATTTAGTCTTACGTTTTATCTTTTATACAGTAATCCCTAAATAAATAATATTACAGAAACTCCTGCCTAGTATATCAGGAATATTAATGACTTATAATATATTAATGACTAATGATTACAAATGGGCAACTTCACAGAGTTATAGCTGAATATATTTCGAGCTACTTCCACACAGGCATTTGATCTATGAAACATTTTACAGTTGAAACCAGAATGTTCCCCCACTTCAGAAAGACATTATTAACATAACCCAGCTAAAATATTTTGTAGGTCAGGCATGGAAAGTCATTGAAGTCATGAAATTTTGCATCAAGGCCAACACAACAGCCCCTATTTTAGCTCTCAACTCCCGCTGGTTGCTTTTCTTTTTGGTGTTTTTTTACTTCTCTGCTGTTTCCCCCCTTTTGATTTGCCTCCATCTCATCACTCAGAAGAAGTGCATCCATTTGTCTAATGAGTCCGCAGAAACAGAAAGAGGGGCTGATCTCTTAAGCAGGATTGGGGTTTTGAGTGTGTCTGTGTGTGTGTGTGTGCAGATCTCTACTGAGGAGTCGTCCTTCAGCCCGACTCGTCCAGTCCCTCAGAAGCCCCTCAAACCTGCCCTGAAGAGACCCTCCGTGGTGGAGCGACCCACTGAGATCCCCACCAGTAAGAAACACACCGGTTTCCAAACACTAAACAGATGAGGCAATCAAAAAGGAAAGAATAGGAGATTTAATAGATCCGAATGGAGTGTTGGTAATAGCCTCTCTGTCTCTAAACTCACATAACACTAATTGAACCTCTTATTCTTTCTTTTTTTCTGTCTCTGTGTCTCATAGATGATGAAAAAACTATTTTAGGACTTACTGACTACGACTGTGAATGGAAAAAAAGACCAAAACAATCTCAACTCCAACTGTGTCAAATTCAAATGTGTGTCATTTTGTGTAATTAAGTAATAACTAGGGCTGTCAAATAACGAGTTAACGCAAATTGGTTTTAACGCCACTAATTTCTTTAAAACATTAACGCAATCGATCTTTCGATGGTTGTGTCATTTTTAAACCTAGAGTGAAGATACTGGTGTCATATCAGACTAGAAAACTTAATGAATCCATTGGTACCAACCATGTCATACTAGCTTGTCACAAAGGAGGTTAAATAACGCTCCGAACTTGCGCAAAATTTTGGCGAGGAATAACTGTCATGGCCATTTTCAAAGGGGTACCTTGACTTCTGACCTCAAGATTTGTGAATGAAAATTGGTTCTATGGGTACCCACGAGTCTGCCCTTTACAGACATGCCCACTTTATGATAATCACATGCAGTTTGGGGCAAGTCATAGTCAAGTCAGCACACTGACACACTGACAGCTGTTGTTGCCTGTTGGGCTTCAGTTTACCATGTTATGATTTGATCATATTTGCTAAATGCAGTACCTGTGAGGGTTTCTGGACAATATTTGTCATTGTTTTGTGTTCGGAATAGATTTCCAATAATAAATATATACATACATTTGCATAAACAAGCATATTTGCCAACTTCCATGTTGATAGGAGTATTAAATACTTGACAAATCTCCCTTTAAGGTACATTTTGAACAGATAATGTGCGATTAATCGCGATTAACTATTTTAATTGATTGACAGCCCTAGTAATAACTGATACTAGAATGATAATTATCAACTTGCTAACGCGCCAAAGCGTGTAATAGTCCCGCCTGTCCACCAGAGGATAGCGTGTCAGTGTAGGCAAAACGTGAAGGTGTAGTACCAGCAGTGGACAACAAAACCACTTAGATTCACAAGCCATCGTCCGTTTGATTAGTCCGAATCAGAGTGAAATTGATATGTTTGGTTTGTTTTCTTTCGGACTAGCCAGACGGACTATGGCTTGTGAAAGCTCCCTGACAGACAGAGACCAGTGTTATCTGATTGTTTCACTGTTTTTGAATCTCTCTCTGTCTCTCTTTCAGGCCCACATGATAATTCGGGCATTGCTTTAAAGAACCTGTTCTGCGCCAGTCCAGACAACGAAGGCCTGGAGGTAAGAGAGAGAGCCCTGTCCTCGAATACCCAACACCACCACCACCACCATCACACACACACACACACATACACACACACACACACACACACACACACAGACACACACACACACACAGTGGCTCACATCCTGTCGTTCACACATTGTGCACACCCACACAGTCCTATGCTATCTCTCACATACAGTCCTTCACGCTCTACAGTACAGTACCTCCCACACAAACAGACAAACACAGTCTCAGTATCTCAGTCAGCCTCAATATAAAACCTTTTTGTCTCAGCCTTGCATCCTGCGAGGCTTTAAAAAATCTCTTCACTCCTGCACAACCCTGCTAATGGCTTCTTTCATGGAAATACGTTTTCAATCAATTTTTCTTCCCCCCCAAGTTTTGCAGTGAAGTTTGGTCAAAGTGGCGATGCAAAGGAGATTTTTTTGCAAAGTCAAACTGACGTTGAGGTTGTTGTTAACGTTTGTGTGCTTGTCTCTGGTCGCCCGGAAGAAAAACAACAACATGGAGACTCCCGCGTCTCCTGAGCACAGGAGGCCGTCCAAACGAGTCCGGATATCCGTAGTGGTAAGAGCCACCGATCAGGGCTACCCGAATGCCTGGAACCCGCCCGGCAACAGGTTCATCAGCCAATCAACCGATTGTCACCCCCGCCATTCCATCCCAGGGCTAATCCCAAATGCCGATGGACGGAGATCTGGGCAAGAAGCCAGTCTGTGCCATCGTGCCAAAAAGTGTTGAACACCCTCCTCCTTGTATAACCTTTAACCCCGCCTACTGACCTTTCACTGCCTCTAGTTGCTGACGTGATTGGCTAAGGCTAGGATCCATTCAGCTTAACCTCTTTTCATTGGTCAAATGGTGAGTTCAGGTTATAGAGAACACTTGACAACTGAAATACCACGACTGCTAATTGGCAGCGCCAACAATGTGCTTTCATAATTGGGTCCTTAAATGTGTAGATTTTTAAAATTCCTGACTTCTGGGATCAAAAAAGAGGCTGTAGGAGACAGTAATGCTCAGACTACCAGCCGTGCACCAGTTTTGAACTGGACTGTCTCAATTTTCTATAAAAAAATGTCTTTTACAAGCTTTAAAATGCTATTTTTTATCATGTGGTGGCAAATTTATATTTAGGTCCATTTTAAATTTGTTGCCAATAAGAAATGAGTGTAACAACTGATACTTTACATTATGTGAAGCCCATTACACGTAGTAAAGGCAGAGTTTAAGGTAGGTAAATAAAATAATGATAAAACCACAAAACTTATGCTTGACCAACCGTAGAGTTATATAAAACACAAGATAATGCAAAATGACAACCAGCGTTGGAGACCCAAAGTGTCAAAAGAGTAATTTAACACCCCTTCTTGACCTCCAGTGTTTTTAATTTCTCACCTGGCTGCAGTGATGTAAGAGTGTACTCCAGGACACTTTGACATCACAGGTGCAACAAAGCAAATAAATAAACAAATAAACATAACACAGATTTTAAAACAAAGAGGACAGTGAAATATTGTTTTTCAGGCCAGTGTTAAGTCATTAGAAAATAACTTCATATGGATAAATACGTAAAATATATGGTGTAACCATGAAATTGTGAAAAAAAAATGTAAATGCTGTAATCGAGCCCTGTAATATTTTTTTAATTTTATAAGCTGTTGATAATGTCAGTCATTTGTAAACTCAATTTGATTGTTCTTAAATTACAAAGCTTCATATAGTCAAACCTGAGGATACCCCTTTAGAAAGCAATTTTCATCTGGTAAAAACTATGAAATAAACTAAATTACCGTTATTTCAAAAATCAAGACGTGGTTGAGTTGTGGTCAAGTGGTCTACAAGGACGAGGTTGTTCAACCAAGCATGCTGCGCTGTCCATCATCAGCTGTGTCACCCGAGGTGTCCAATCAGTGACGGCCTCACAGGGCAGGCCTTGTTCCTGGAGTGAACACAAAATCCCATCGCATTTGTTGTAAATGATGAAGGAAACATGTGTTTAATGGGATAGTTTGGGTGTTTTGAAGTGGGATTGTTTGAGGTACTTCTCCATAGTCAGTGTATTACCTACAGTAGATGACGGTCGGCACGCCCCAGTTTGGAGAAACAGACAGGAGTACCAGCACAGGAGCAAAGTAATGTACTGCTGTGGACGGTCAAAACACCCGAACTATCCCTTTAATGTGCAAGGTTGGGAGGGGTGGGGGGTGTGGAGGGAAGCACAGTGTTGGGGCGAGTTCCTCTGTGCATGCAGCATTAAATATCCAGATAGGAGCATCATATCTCTTCATTAGGAACAGGCAGGTATTTGAATGACAGCAACAGCTCAGATGAAATTATGATGCATGAGAAGTCCTGGGAGGTATTGGATAATATCGCCTCAAACTGGGATGTAGCGTGCTGTCCAATTACCAGCGAGCGCATCCCCTCCTGCAGCAGTGCATGTCAATCAATGAAACAAGCGTCTGATTACGAATTGAGAAAAATGATTCCGCGATACAAGAACATCCAGCGTTGCATGACAAATTATCAGACATCAATTTCTGAAAATCAAACTTAATCATGCCTTCAGACACATTCACACATGTCCGTTTATCAGCATCAATGATTTATTATTATTCATAATCTTTTCTCACATTAAGTTCACAAATCATCATGAGATTGTGTTTCACTCATCACATATGATGTCATTCCATTCACTAGGAGCCACCACCCATCTTAAAGAGTTTCTTTGCGGTGAGCATGTTATCACATTTCTTCTCAACATTTCTGTTTCAATCCAGTTTTACGATGCAAGGTCACATATTGACTTCCAAGTTTAAACCTTGCTTACTAACACACGCACAGTGGATCTTTGTCTTGATCATCTTTTACACTGTTTGTTGAAGTCACAGCTGTTAAATATCGCCACACCTTTCTACTGATTCAATGCCTTCCAGACATTAGAGAAACAGAAGTTTTGGTACCATTTAGTCCAGAATGTACGGAAGCCCTGAGAGGCAGGTGAGAAAAAGAAATTCTAGTGATCCATTTTCAGAGTCTGGTCTAAATAGTTTTCTCTCCTTTGTTTATGACTTAAGAACAAGTTGTTTTTTTTTCCATCTGTGAAAAAATTTAGAAAAAAAGTTTTGGCAAGTGATTTTTTTTTTTTTTCAGTCAGGATCATTTTTTTAAGTGTTTGCTGTTGTAATACTCACTTTAGCCCCAGGAGGCTGAAGAGAAATGAAGTCCCGCCCCTTCCGTTGTAAATTACGCAATGTATCACACACATGATGTTTGACGATTTAAAGCAAAATTTTGCATGTCAAGAAAGTCGCAGTTTGTCGTAGTGTCATTTAGTTTAGTGTGAAACCGCTCAGTGAACTACATCTCTCGTCTCGCACAATAGACGTCACCAACACTAGCTAGCTAGCTAACTTAGCTATGTTCCACTCACAGATGAAACGTTATCTCACCTGATGTGTTTTATCCAGAGACTCCTGGTCTTTTATCAGCCGGGAAGAGAAAGAACGAGACACTTTCACTTTCAGTTTGTAGCGTCCGTCGTCCGACTGTATATTGATAACATGGCGCTAATACGTGATAATGAAATACATGGGTTTTATTTCTATAAAAAAAAAAGCAAAAAAAGCAAAACGACGTTGGGGGCGGTGGGCTAGTAATGTAATCAGTGTATGCCCTGAACACCGTGTAACACCGGTATAACCAACTACCACGGCAAGCCTAGTGTCTATTTTACATGGATGGTGCATTTCCTTTATTTGATTGGCTCTTACAAGAGACAAACAATGGATAAAATAATAAAAAAATAGGTAATTCAAAGATAGTGATCTCAAAATGCTACTGCCCAGTGCGATGGATGACCTTCATTGATTTATCCACCACAGCTAAGTTGCTACAGGTCTGCACGTTAACCACAGACCTTGATGGAAATGTTTATTTGTCCCCAACATCACATGAATGTAACTATAATACCAGAACACATTATTCTTCTTTCTTATTCCCAATCATTATTGTGTCAGTGTAACTCTACTAGCACTATTAATGATTTATACTGGAGCAGCTCCATTAGTTTCACATGTCAGTGACAATTATTGAAGTCTGTACACATTTTTAATCATTCACAAGCACAGAGCGGTGTCAGATCATTCTTCATCTATCGCTCCAAGGCCTGTGTGTAAACCCGCGGTACAAAGCTGACAAATTACACTGGGAAGTCTTAATCTTGTTGACAAGTCAGGAAAAACACCGACTAGATTGTGCTCTCATGCACTGCTCCCTCCATTTGACAGGTCTCGGCTATGAAATACCACCAAAAATGGTCCCAAAATTGTGGTTCCTTAACACAATTCATGCTGCACCAATATAGCAGAAGTCAGACTGGCTTTGAGGAGCTCAACAAAAAGTACAAAATTAGTAACAGAAGAGGCGCGCTGGGAGTATTTTTTCTCATTTGGTGGCGTAAAATGTGAACCCTCAGGCGTGTATTTCACACCGTGACGCCACGGCGCTCGTGTTGAGTTGTGTGGCAGCAAACGACCACGGAGACTGTATCAAACCAGAGGAACCGAATGACGAAACACATTTCTTCAACTGTAGTAATGAAAAAGATGAATCAAAATATGTACTAGTTTCACACTTTTACAGCGGGAGCGCTGCTCATTACGTGGTCTGTTTGTTTTTGAGGCAATGTCTGTGCAAGAACGCAGCACGTTTCAGTTAACCATCACATTGATTGTCCCGATGGGGCGCTGCATTAAAGGTCAGAAGCTTAAAACACTTTCAAAAGCCGTAATTGTTACACAGCAGTTTTCATTTTAGTGAAATTCAAAAGGGATAAAGCATCTCGTTATTGATTCACCACAGCATGCTGCATTATTCCTTGGACAGAACATGTCTTATTAAGCCGATTAGTTAATAGGTACAGTACAGTGGGGGGTTCAGGGACATCCAAGAGTCGTGACAGAGCAGATGAACGCAGAGCTCATCTGACAGTATCCATCTTATTCATAATCTCAGTAATTTAGTGTCAGTGTAATTCAGTAACTTTCACAGGGATTTCTTGTTTTCCTCATAGAGGTTAGAAATGATTTAGACTTCAGTGGACATTATATATAAAAAAACGATCGACAGCATAGTATCGTGATATTTTGTGTGGCAAAATTGTATCGATACTCAGACGTCAAGCATCAATCTTTTATCATTAAAACTATTAACCTCTTAAACCTTGGTCGGCGTTCACAAGTGATTGACAGCCGGCTCTCATAGACGGCAGCTGAACGGCAAACTCCAGCCGATGATCAGCCTCAGCTTTATGCCGTACCTGTACATTTTTATAGCGTTCAGCATTAATTGATGGACACCAGTCAAGTGTCCGGTGGCTCTCATCTGCCACTGCTGGTTGTAATTTAATAAAGTACAGTGATTTGTTAAGTGTACCCATGAGGAGCATACTGTATGGTCAGTGCTGAGACAGATGGTACATTAGCAGCACTGTGACTTTTTGGATGCGTTTAGTGGGCCTAGAAGCATGTTGGCATAATTAGTAATGAACCCCTGCAGCATGTACAGTACACTAAGGCTGTGGGCTTGTTTCCCCTGTCATCAGGATTTATTATTAACATTCAGCACGTGTTACAGCGTCGTTCAGAATCCGTTGAGGCTGGAATATGGACAAACAAATGCATCATTTTTTCTCCCAAGACTTATGAGTAACACCCCCTGTGGCGGAAGAGAAATCAAGTTATTACTCCTCCTCCCCTCCCTTTCGTTCAGCTCCACTCTCACAGCTCTTCTTTCATTCTTTGTTTCTCGATCCGGTTTAATCTCCGCAGCTCGTTGTCCATCTTTACGACTTTCCCTCCTCCCCTTTTTGTATCTCTGTCATCTGTCCACCTCCCCCCTCCTCTCCCTCCATCGAGGCTGTGAAATATTGATGCAGGGTAAATGACATCAGTAGTCTCTTGCAGAGAAATGATGCCATCCAGCCTCTCGGTCTCTCCTGGCTGTTTTTCTCATTATTTTTCCCCCACTCTTGCGTCTTCGTAATGCCTCCATGCTTTATTTATGATGGTTTGTGGGCTCAGTTTTTTTCTCTGGCTTCTCGCCTCTCCCTCTTTATTTCTTTGAGATCTTTTTCTCTCTTTTGTTTCTTTAGATTGTTGGCGAATGTGCGTCATTCTTTCTTTCTTACATGGAAACACACACATGATGCAAGAGAGAAAAGAAAAGTTGCATTAAAGGAAAATGTGTCCTCTTCGCTTGTCAACTTAACAATTTGAGATAATAGGAAGAGAAAGCCCAGGGACAAAAACAAGTGAAGAAACTGGTTGAAACCCTTTTTTTTTTTTTTTTTTAATAGATAGGCATATTGTCAGTTGCCCATCTTTGACAGCAATCAAAGAAAATGATCAGTGACAGAACAGCGCATCCCAGAGCCAGTCACAACTTCTGCTTTTTGTAAAGAACTAGTGCAGTGCCCAGAGCGTGTGCCTATCTGGAACGGGCCAATTGCTTGGCCCTCAGAAGTGCTGCTTGCAGCGTTGTCGTGAATCGCGGTATGGCTGCTTGCACCCGCCAAGTGTGAGGTTAATAGGATGAACGGTTCTCGAGATATTCGAAGGACAGTCATACACAGACAGACAGAGAATACTTCCTTTATAGATAGATGATGCTGCTACAGCGCCACATATTGGCCAAATAACACCAAAGTTGTCATGGTCACTCAGATATCACATCTACACATGTCCACCAAATGTGGTCCCAATAGCTCAAAGTGTTCGGAAGAGATGATATTTTTTGTAATATAAGCCATACCCACAGCATTTGAGCAAACTTTGAGAGCCAGCTATAGCAAAACTATATGAAACATCAACAGTCCAATAAAGTAACCTTTTCCGGCTTTGTCCAGAGATGTTCTGTACCAAACTTGGTGACAATTGCTCAAAATTTGTAGAAGGAGTAGCAAAAAAAAAAATCAAATTTGGACAGAATTCAAAATGGCGCAAAATCAGTATAGACGCAAATGGGCGTGGCTTATATAGATAGACCCGTCTGGACCCACAAAATCCTAGAAAAGAAGATTTTGTTTCTGAGAGATACGGTTCAGAAGTTACAGGCAAACATGTAAAGCTCATTGTTATAGCGTCAACATCTGGTTAAATTGCACCACATTCAACACTTTGAAACATTTTGAAATAGAGTTAATTATTAAAATCATAAGGGTCAAGTGCAGTTTCAGAGTAGGTTCAATGAAAGCAAGTTATAAGTTGTAGAACAAAGACATCTGACTCCATTAAAATTGTGCTTCAGGAAGAATATTCAGGGGAGCAGGATGAAGTTTTCATTTCCTGAGTCATTTTTAGACAACACAGAAGAGATACACAGGAGAGAGAGAGTGAAGTTATCTGGAGAAGATGAGTGTGACGTACTGACGGTAATTTGTTTTGTGAATTGATTTGTTGCTCGAGATCAGATTCTTTCAGGATGAAGAATTCATCGCCGGTTAGAAAGCATCAATGGAAGAACTTACAATATTAAAAAGAACTCTGGGTGGTTTTCACTCGGATACTCTCATGTTGTCTCATGTTACCGAGGAGCAGCCAGTAGACTGTTATCAGGTCATTAAAAGGGCTTTATTAGTACTGATAAGCCTCATAGATGTGGGTCACAAGGGGCCTGCTACACCCACTAGTAGGTTTTATCATTTATTCACATGGTAGATCACCGAAAGAAGGAATAAAAGAAGACGACAGCGACTGAAGTAATTATGACGGCATCAAAACCAGAAGTCAGGCACTGTAGTATAGACTAGAGATGTCACAATACCAGAAATTTAGTAGTCGATACCAATACCAGTGAAATTCCATGATTCTCGATAGCAATTCGATACCACGGTAAAAAAACAAAGGTAAAACCATAAAACCCATGTACTTCAACATACACTCCTTTATTACCGTTTGCATACTGGTTTTTGTTAGGAAGTTAAACAGGTCATAATTCTCTCTATATTATCTAATTTATTTTGCTGTGAAATCATCTCTTTCACACAAGTGGATTTATTCAAGTTTCTCACCAAAAACTACATTTTACAAGATTATGTTTTAACACATCACTATGACGTTATAATTTACCTTCGACCAATACTCATTTTACTGAATAGAGCTTGAATGCATCATAATGGTAATGGTACCTCCTGTTAACGTTAGCTGTTAGCAACATGCAGCACTGTGCTGCTTACCAGCTGCTAACAGCTAACGTTTACTAGCTCTCGTTCTGCCAACTTCAACACGGATTTGTTTTTCACATTGAAGTGTTATCAGGGAAAAGTTAGTTTCGAGTCTCGAGCCCTGACGGTACCTGCGGTACTGTAGAAAAAGGAGTACCATCACATTTTCATAATTTTGGCAAAGACTTGGTACCACAGTATCAGTTCCCGTGACATCCCTAGTATAGACAGCGTAAAACTCTATATGGGGTGGAGGTTGGGGGGCGAAGGATGGGACACAAAGCACAGTACTTTCACCCATGAGACGGGGGTTTGCATCCCGTGTGAAACCAACAACGTGTAGTAGTTTTTGTGTTCACTACCTTAAGTTTCACTTTCACTTTTGAAACCTAGTTATTTTAAGCCAAAACACAATGTTTTTCCCTAAACTTAACCAAGTGGTTTTGTTGCCTAAACCTAAACAAGCTGATGTGTTTGTGTTCAAAACGTAACATGTCATTCAGTTTCACAACATGTTTGAGAATGTTGCTTTTAAGTTTTGTTTTCACTTTTACAACATAGTAGGTGTAGTAGGCTCCTACTGATCCACATCTATGAGGAGCATAACGATTGATAACGCACATTTAATGAGCTGATAACAGTTGAATCAGTTGCACCGTCAGTGATCTTGGGTGTGTTTCCCAAACAATAAGGGTGGTCACTGCAGTGCGATGGATCGTTAAGATTAACTACCCACCATTTCACAACTTTCCCAAAGCTGTTAAAACTCTTTCACAGCACATCATTATTGCCCGCACCACTGTAGTTTGCACAAAGTCTTTAATGATGTTATTTCACAATTGCGTTAAAGTATCTGCAATCTAATCAGATACACAGATACGGCAGTAATAGAATTTGAAAGCAATAAGAAAAGTCAGCATTAGCAGCAAGGAAATCTGCAGTTAATTGCCTGCACATGAGTGATTAGTAATTATTGTTGCAGTGTTTCCCCTAATGCACCGGTTAGGGTGGTGCAGGCAGCAGTTAGAGAAACAATCGCTACATTGAGCATATAAGCATCAGGGATAAACTTGATAGTGTCTTTTGTCATCACTGTGACAGCTACTCAGAGGACAGAGTGTAGGGTACAAATGATAATGTCACTTTTTGATGTATGAGGCCTTCTGTGGTTGTGAAGGCACTCTTGTGAATGCTATGCAAGAAGCAATCCTTCTTTGTTGATAAAGTTATCCTCACTTCCATTGTATTAGGGTTAGGGGTGTAAGAAAATATCGATACACATGAGTATCACGATATTATGTTTTGCGATACTGTATGTTTGTCTTTCAGAGGTTGTAGTGGGCTGAGTTTTAGAGCTAGAGCGAAGGTACTGGCATTATATGAAATAGAAAACCTAAGAATCTATTGGTACCAACCAAATCATACTAGCATGTCGCGAAGGAGGCTAAATAACGTTCCAAACTTACGCTAAATTTTGCCGAGGAAAAACTGGCATTGCCATTTTTTGTTTTCAAAGGGGTCCCTTGACCTCTGACCTCAAGATATGTGAATGAAAATGCGTTATATGGGTACCCACGAGTCTCCCCTTTACAGACATGCCCACTTTATGATAATCACATGCAGTTTGGGGCAAAAACAATGCAGTTTTTTGTATGTATTATAAATATGTTATTTTCACCTATACTAAAATGGTGTATTTAAATATTTCTGCATACTGGGCTCCCTAAATAGTCTTGGAATTACATAAATTGTGTATCACTGTAAAGCTGAGACTCTTGTGGATCCAATGAGTCCACTTGTATTCATGTGTGATGATGTTAGTCCCCATCGTAGCCATTTCATTGTAGTGAGACCATTTTTTAAAACTTGACCTCACTGTATAAGATGACCTGTGGTGACCTCTAGGATAATCACAGCCTCATGAAACTTTATAACCACAGACTAGAGACCTAGAGCATTCAGACGATGGATGGCTTTCCTAGCTAGATTGACAATAAGGGGGTTTCTGAGCAGTTTACACAACGGAAGTGCTCGCCATCCAATCGCTGAAAAATGCAATTCTTGCAGAAACCTCCATAAGTTTTTGGTACCAAATCACAGAATGTCTTTTTCTGTGGTGTTCCTCAAGGTCTTCGTGTCTTAATGTGGTATTTTGGAGGGATTATTGATAATTTTGTTAATTCTCGAGTGGTAAAAAATGGTTAAATTTAGCAACAAATCTGTGTAACAAATGGTATCAACCCAAACATTGCTGCAGCAACTTATGAGACACAATAGAGCATGGGAATGGAAATCATATACTTCTATGATAATGTTCAAAGCCGTTATACAGTTTCACAATTTAATTTAAAGCAGAGGCAGATTCTGGATTTAGATCATAGACAAAGATGCTAAGTCTTTCCTCCAGCAAAACTGGAAGTGTAAAGACGGCCTTACCACCACCTCTTCTATCTACTGTGGGCTGAAAAAGGGAAGTATCCTGGAGGGGAGGCTTCTTTTTGTCCAGATTTCCACAATCATAAAACTCTCTTCCTTAACGAAAACATAATCCTACAGTGTGTGTGTGTGTGTGTGTGTGTGTGTGTGTGTGTGTGTGTGTGTGTGTGTGTGTGTGTGTGTGTGGCACAGCAGTCTTTGGTGGTAGATTGTGTGTGTCTTGGATGGTTGCCACTGATTGGGTGATCGGTTCGCTGGATGGAAAGAAAGATGGATAGCCGCAGGGGGAGGGAGGGAGGGAAAGGAAGAGCTGCGGACTTTTCTAATCTTTGTCTGGTCAGGGAAACGGCACAGCCAGCAATACAGCTTCATTGTCAGCACTCTGGAGCCTCTCACATGCCTCTGCACCCACACACACGCACGTTCAAATCTCATTTGAATATGCCCACACGGTTGCTCGGATTTCACTGTCAGTCGCTTGCAGACTCACAAAGTTTACTCTCCCACTGCACACACACACACACTTCTGCCGAACTCGTGTATCCAGAAGCAGAGATTTGCTCTTTAATAGAGCCGCTAATCTCTCAGAAAGCACCTATTTTATATGCACAGTCCAACCTTCTCTCTGTGTGTGTCTCTCAAGAAAAACACCTTCTTCTACAAACATCAACACATTCTCACTCCCAGCTCGTCAAATACCACCGCTTGGTCAGTGCCCCTCGGCATCAGAAACTGACACACTGGGTATCCCTCTTGTGACTATCGACTCACGGGACTGACGATACTATCGACTCACATCACGTGACTCACGGGACTGACGATACTAACGGCACGGGCGAATATCGACTCATGTGACTCACGGGACTGACGATACTAACGGCACGGGCGAATATCGACTCATGTGACTCACGGGACTGACGATACTAACGACTCATGCGAGTATCGACTCACGGGACTCACGGGTTTGATGATACTATCGACTCACATGGACTATCGACTGACGTGACTCATGGGACTGACGATACTAACAAGTCACGTGACTGACGATACTAACTGACGATACTAACGACTCACGTTACTAAAGACTAACGTGACAAAATAAGTCTACTTTTAGTTTCATAAGGGACACGAACACCAATCTCCTGGTTGAAAGTCTTGTGATTGTTTGACCTATCCACCTCCCCTCCTGCCCGCCCTGAACGGACTCTAACGCCATTAATAGTACGTCACCTGCTCCAACCGTCGAATAGCGTCGCGGGTGGATTTACATTGTAGATAGTTGAAAGCCCGGTCCGTCACATACCGTCACTAAAGGGCGCCTCCGTGCGCGCTGCCCAAACGGCGGTTAGTTGGGAGTGAGAACAGGTTGCAAACACACACACACTCACCAGAGTGATTTGATCTCTCCATTTGTCTTTAGTTTACATTTTACCGCGGGAACACCAGTGTGTCTTGGCGACATTCAGAGCGCCCTTGTGACAAGCAGAATGATCAGTGAGACAGCAGAGATAAAGTGCTGTAGGTGTGTGTGTTTGTTCTGTCTCATCAACTCCAGGCACGTCTGGCCTCTTGCTTGCATAATGCTACAGTAGGGCACCTCTTTCTACCCCGCGGCAACAGTTGCTAGGGTTACCGACAGGTCGGCCACCGCAGCGATGAGGATAAATGAGCTCAGGGCTCCCATCAGCCCCTGGGGCACACTCACTCTGCCTTTCTCTCTCTCTAACGCACACACATGTTCTCCTGCATTCAATCCTGAGAAAGTAAATACCTGTACTCAAGCACATGACTAAACACTTTGAAATCGTATTTCACAGCCCGTCACACACACGCAGAGCTGCATGCACACACACACACACCCTGCGGTAATGTTCACACTGTTTATTTCCAGCTTCCTACAGTATTCTCCTCTGCAAAGCACAGGGTTGCTAGTTTGACTCCGGCTTGTCAAAACAGCGTCTGCAGCGTGAGCCTGTCAGTTACGAGCCGCGAGCTCCGAGCGCGCCACAGATCCATCATTATAATGATCATCTGCTCTGACATCTCATACATCACATCCCCCGCACTCATTAAATGTACTGTAGTCGCTCCTTTAGTCACACATCCCATTTCTGTCCATCTGTCTCAAGACGGCGCCGCTGTATCGCCTTTATGATGTGATGCACGGGTGATTATGTGTTTTCAATATGTTGTTTCACCTTCTGTGCTCAGTGGAGGCGCAGTTGAAAAGTACAAATAAGTGTTATTGTAATAATAACCAAGTGGACACCATTGTTTATCTACCATTTGTTTCACCATTCCTTCACTGCTTGTGTATTTGTGTTTTGTTGTTTCTCCATTTTACTGCGTTTAGAGTGTACACTGAGTATCTTTGTGTTCTGTACTGACTGCTCTCCTGTCGCTTCTTGTCCACAGGACGACGTAGATGTGGAGGACGACATGACCATTAGAGAGGTAAGACAGACACACAGTCACACAACAGATATATATACATACACCGTACAACCTGACAACCAATTAGAGTAGAGCAGCAGATGAAGTACAAGCTCTGAAGAAAAGAAACCAGCCCAGTGTTCGTCTGAACCAGTGGGCTACCTCCGGGTCTGAAAAGTGAAGCCAATGCTGAAGTGCCATAAACTTGCATTCTTTCTAACAGCCAGCAGGGGGCGACTCCACTGGTTGCAAAAATAAGTCTGATTGTATAGAAGTCTATGAGAAAATGAACCTACTTCTCACTTGATTTATTACCTCAGTAAACATTGTAAACATGAGTTTATGGTCTCAATCAATAGTTTCAAGTCTTCTTCAATACAGCATGATGTTCATTTAGTAAATTATGGTCCCATTTAGAGTCAAATAGACCATAAAGCAGGGGATGCTTTAGGGCGGGGCTACCTTGTGATTGACAGGTCGCTACCACGGCGGTGTCCGGTCTGGGAGTTGTCCATGTTTTCGTCGTAGAACTTTAACCCTTTCACAGTGTGTTTTAGGTTCATGAAAGTTAATTGTAACATTTTGGTCGCCTAAAAGTGTCCGGTTGTACTTGGCTCCACCCTCTTGTGTCACTTCTGGTTGCAAAAAAACAAGATGGCGACAGCCAAAATGCCGAACTCAAGGCTTCAAAACGGCAGTCCACAAACCAATGGGTGACGTCACAGTGACTACGTACACTTCTTATATACAGTCTATGGTTCTGTGGTAGAGACACAATACTTGTAATTGGATACATTCATTGTTGGTTTTGGTTGACAGTCAGAAAATGACTGAATATGACCAGCTGTATCCTTTATATCAGCTATCAAATACATTGGATTCTTGGTATTTGTCTAACTGGAATCTTAGCTCGCACTTGATGACATCACACCCTGACAGACCTGGCTTTTTCAGATTCCTCAATATCCCCAGACGGGCCGATAACCCTGGAGTCTTATATTTTTGGATATGACATCATTCATAATTCATCCATCAACAGCACCTCTCATTTCCTCTCTGTCAGCCGCACATTCCTCACACTTTCTCCCCCCCCCCCCATCCCCTCTATTCTCTCTCGGTATCACTCATCGTTCACCTCTCATACGTCTGCCATGTCATCGCTTCTCGCTACGTCTCCCTTCCTTGTTCGCCATTCACCTTCCCTACCCTCCATCGTTGTGGGCCTGCTGTGATTTATAGAGTCATTCAGAGCGGTGCCCGGCCCATTGATTGTCCATCAGAGGGAGGTGATTTGTCAGGAGGAGATGTGGGATTATGTGATGTCTTTGCCTTCTGATTAGTGACTGACACCAGAACATAAAGACATCTTCTGTCAACAGCATCTATTATGCACGCTGTCACTCCCAGTTTTACAGTCAGACACTCAGAAAAATAAAAGTTCTGTCAACAAAGCCAGGCAATAACACCGAGGGTCATCCTTTTATTAAAGATTAAAGGAACAGTGTGTAACATTTCGGGGGGATCTATTATCAGAAATGGAATATGATATTCATAACTATGTTTTCATTAGTGTATAATCACCTGAAGCTAAGAATCGTTGTGTCTTCGTTAGCTTAGAATGAGCCCTTCATATCTACATAGGGAGCGGGTCCTCTTCATGGACACCACCATGTCTCCGCCATGCTTCTACAGTTGCCCAGAACGGACAAACCAAACACTCGTTTGTATGTTACCTGAAGGCCACCATAGTTCTCCGATATGCTTGTGAAACTGTGGTAATGTGAGCTGCAGAGTGTTAAACCGTGGTACCACCAGCCGCCGTCTGACTTCCGTTGCTCCTAAAGTAGTGTTATTATGGTAAGGATGACCTCGGAGTGAGGCGAACGGCGTTACCACGGTTTTGCACTCGCAGTCTTGGAAAGGGAGGAGTGAGCGGAGGGGAACTCAGTTGGTTGCAATCTGCAACAACACCTCTAGATGCCGCGCAATCCTACACACTGTACCTTTTAAAGTCAAGTCAGTGTTATCTGCCTTCTGTAATTCCTCAGTGATGTTTATCTCTCTTCTCTCCTTCTCTGTGTGTTTTGCAGATTGCAGAGTGGGAGGAGAAGCAGCTTGATGAGCAGGTCAATTTCAGCAACTGCAAGATCGACCCCGCCCCGTTCCAGCTGGTGGAGCGCACCTCGCTGCATAAGGTTTGATTGTAAACACTGCTGTTAATAGACGTGTGTCTGATGTGATACTAGATGTGTGTCTTTGCTATGGTGTTTCAGTTTATCCACAAAAAAAAACAACTAAGGATCTGAATTTAGAGTGATTTCCGGTTCACAACAATTGCGTCAATTATAGGAATAAGAGCATCAGCACTTATTAATTGATTTGGGGAAGGCAAGTCTATTTGTGTAGCACTTCTCAACCAATTCAGAGTGCTTTACATAAGATATAAATGGCATTAAGACAAGAAAAGAAACACAAACTGATATAAAAAGACACATATAGGATTGGAAAATAGTGAAATAAAATAGAAGATAAAAATAACTCAATAACACTATAAAACAGGAGAATAAAAACATCAATGCAGTGCAGGATATGCATGAGCACTCCCGCATTTAATTTATTAGAAGTCGGTGGTTGACAGAAAAAATGTTTGGATCTTGTTATTTGTTTTTTGTATTTTTATTCAATTTTCAACCAAAGGAAATATACAATTCAATAACAAATTACAAATACAATTCAATACAAACACCCCCACACACAAAAATCCTGGTTGACTAATAAGACTGTCTAATGATAAATTCAAGAAACAAAAACTATATATATACATCATATAAAGGAATATATAAAGGGCATTTCAGTCACTCTATGCACCATACAGATAAAGTGAGGTATAATCATGTAATCTTACACTCTATATCACAGTTCCAAGTATGATAATTAATCCAGGAAATGGGAGGGAGCTCTTACTGTATGTGATTCACTCAGGAACAGCCGGGACACTGAACCCTCAACAAGTCTAAAGAATGAGCCCCACATCTTATAGAATTTATTTGTCGACCCCCCTGACCGTATGTCTTATCTTCTCAAGTTTGACGTGGTTAAGATTATGAACAATCCAAAGGTTGTGAAACAGAGGATTTCCATTTCGGCAGGATTTCTTTCATTTCTAAATCCTGATTTGTTTGACGCACTGATTGTATGGGACCGTCATCATGTGGTGATATCATTAGGGTGGTGTATTGCCAAGAATCTGGCGAAATGATACGTATCATGATACAGGGGTAACGATTCAATATATTGCGATATATTGCGATTCTGTAAGCAAGGCAATGTATTGCGATTTTTTTAATTTAATTTTAGAAGAACTGTCATAGTATAAAGAACACCTCAGTAACACACCATTTTATAACAGGCAAAAATAACATTTATACTGCATGCAAAACTGCATGGATTTTGGCACAAACTGCATGTGATTATCATAAAGTCGGCACGTCTGTAAAGGGGAGACTCGTGGGTACCCATTGAACCCATTTTCAATCACATATCTTGAGGTCAGAGGTCAAGCGAGCCCTTTGAAAATGACCATGTTAGTTTATCTGTGTCAAAATTTATCAGAAATTTGGAGCGTTTTTTATCCTCCTTCGCGACGAGCTAGTATGACATGATTGGTACCAGTGGATTAATTAGGAGGTTTTCTAGTTTCATATGATGCCAGTATCTTCACACTAGCTTTTAAACTGAACCCGCTACAACCTCCGAAAGAATGATTGCGTTAGTGGCGTTAAAACGAATTTGCGTTAACTTTGACAGCCCTACTTTACTTTAATGCAGTCTTTAAAACCAGGAAACACTTATGCCATAATATGATATTGATATCCAAAATCTAAGACGATATCTAGTCTCACATTATGATATCAATATCGATATATTGCCCAGCCCTAGTCATGTACAGTAAGTATTGGCGTGAGACCATCTTGATTCCCCAACGCCAACAGAAGCACTTGGAAAGCGAACTGCCTCCAGTACCGATACTCCGGATGCTCTCGGTGCTCCTGTGGTGTGTAGTGACATTGAAGGAGCATGCAAACAACCCAAAATAACACACATACACACTCGAGCCAATTTCCCCTACTGAGTGAAGAATAGTGAGAGTGCAGTATAAAGAAAGGATCTTTAGCTCTTTAGTGCTCGTGTTGATTTAGTTTTTTACCCTGAAAGAGGCTCTGTCTCCAGCACACACACACACACACATTTCAGTGTTGAAACCCTTCCTACCAAGCACACACATACAAACACACACACCGACTCTTTCTGGCTTGCCAGCGGCTGTGGCAGCACCTAATGTCTCCCATTCATAACGCCACCTTCCCTCTCTCCCTCATCCTCTGGGCTCTGTGTGAATACTCTTTAAACATTTAAGAGAGGGATCCTGCACCAATCCATCTCGCTCCCTCCCTCCACTGCACACTGCCAAAAGCCAATACCACGCACAATCTCCTTCAGCATATTAAACACCACCCGCCGCCACCGCTGCTGCATGCAGGTGTGTGTGTGTGTGAAGTTATTTTCTCTACATCTTGCCCTACTCTCTAGCTCGGCCTCTCTGGATTTGGCTTCCATTTATCTCCTGCTGTTTACTGTTGTTGTTGTTCTGTGTTTGCGTACGGGCCCTTTTGTAACGGACAAATCTGTTTCTTCGGATATTTACATGACAATATGTCTCAGCAGTCACTGTGATCTGGGTTTTGACCCGGGACTGCTGTCGGTCTATTTGAGGTAGTAGTGACTAACAGGACTCAAAGCAACCCACACTTCTGTACGTTTTCATAAAAGAAAAGAACTCATATTATTTACAAAACAAATATCATAGTTAAAGCAATTTACCAACAACTTTCTGTCCTTTTATGTCTCTGTTTATAAAAAAATGTCCCAGACACTTCTTAAGACTCCATGTCAACAGTTTTCTTCATTAAAAGGTGAAAAATGTTGACATCGTGCTCAGTGGATTTTTCCAGAGTGACAACAACATTTCTTCAGGAAAGACACGTTGCTGTTGACTTTTTTTTTTAAAGGAATAGTTTGATATTTTGGGCTTTCTTGCCAAAAAAGTGGCCCAAAGGCAAAGCAAGTTGAGTATCTCTGTCTCACATTACTGTGCTCATGATCAATTGATTCTAAAATGCTGTTTGCAGCACCTTTAATCAGTGAATTGCATTTTAAATAGATGTGAATGGGCTGAATAGGAGGTGAGCTGACTCTGTCTCCAGAGATGCTACGATATCCTCCCGTGGGGAAACTCTTTGACAGATTACATTACGACTGGCCCTGGCCTAAAAACACTTTACCATCTCTTTCTTGGCACAGCTACTGTTGGCTTGGCACAGTGGGATCAATTTCAGACGTCCCAAATGCCCATTCTGGCTTAGCAAAAAGTCTCATTAAACACTAAAAGGGTCCACAACAAAAAAGTCCAGTTGGCATCAATCCTGCAACCTTTCTAATCCGCCGCTGAAGTTTTTGACCTCTCACTCTTTTTGCTTTTAGCTGCACGGAGCTGCACTCCTCCTCGGTAACTCTAGTAGTGGAGATGAGATTAAATGAAACTTTAATGATCCCCATGGGGAAATTGAGTCATTGCATCAGCAAATACAGTACTAATAGGGCAGAGCGTATAAATAGAGCAGAACAGGGTCACAGAAACATGCAAAAGTTTCTAGCAATATAAAAGTTAAACAAAATAAAGACACGTATGACGCTGATAGCAGTTAATGACAACTTCAGTATTCACAGAACATTTAAGCAATGTTTTTTTTGTTATTTGAACTGTATTGAAATTAGTCATATTGTTTTTTTTCTATCATGAATCACACAAATACAGCTACGAAAACGATCAATTTACAATTCTTATAGTTCTCTTCTGTCGCATGAAAACTGGATTAATGTTGGTTTTGTATGTGTTTCCCTAAACCTCCACACAGTAGGTAATGTATTAGAAATTGGTCTTGACATTTATTCCCCTTTTATGTGAGAGACTCAGAGCGCATTAACATTTTCAACCTGCGTTTTGACCTCATCAATGAGACAGCTGTCACGGGTTAATGTGCGGTCGATACCATTAGTAGAGTCTCAAGTCTGCACGTAGAGTTCAATACGCATCCCTGCTAAACCATGTATAATACAATTATAAATTAAAAAGTTGTGCTTCAGTTACAGTGATCAGCCAGTAAAGTGTTAAAACGTAGGCAACGTGAAGTGAGAGATGTGCTGCTTTATTGTGGACAAAATGATCCCTGTAATTGGTATTATTACAATATTCATCACACTTTCCTCAATATTAGAGTTAAGATACAGAAATTGTTAGCAGCAATGATACCATGAGTGTGTTTCAACTCCAGTATAAGCAGGTATTCAACAATTCAATGATAGTTTTTTTTCTGTTTTAAAATGATGAACCACAGCACTCTGGATGTCACATAATGAATCCATTGTGAATTAATTTGTCAGTGTTGGATAATTGAAGCCAGTGGTGCATTTGCCTAACTGAGCCTCATTTTCTGTTTAAAGTAGGAACCAGGCACTATTGTCTCTAGTTTGTACTGTTTTTAAGTGTTTCACTGATTGTTTCCAACCAACTCTGCTGTTTTCCTGCAGACCCACACCATCTTCTCCCTGCTGGGCCTCGACCACGCCTACGTCACCAGCATCGGACGCCTCATCGGGGTGGTTTCCCTCAAAGAGGTAAGAGTCTTGTCACACAGGCAGTGGGCAACCTCTCGTTCTGAAAAGTGAAGCCAACGCTGAAGTGCCGTAAACCTGCATTCTTTCTAACAGCCAGCAGGGGGCGACTCCTCTGGTTGTCTGGTTTGCCCCAGAACAAACAACAATCCACATGTAAACAGAGAAACACATACCGTAATATACTTGGATTTATTCATCATTTGGATATACTCAGCTCCACCCTCTCGTGTCACTTTTGGTTGCAAAAAAAACAAGTGGTGACGGCCAAAATGCTGAACTCGAGGCTTCAAAACCGTAGTCCACAAACCAACGGGTGATGTCACAGTGACTACGTCCACATACAGTCTATTGGTCACAGGTCATTTTTGTGCATATCCTATCACTGAATTCAGTGTAACGTGGTTTCACACCTCTTGAATTTAAACTCATTATCCACTTTTTTGTCAATTTCTTCGACACCTATAGTCTCATGTAAACAGTCGTGACTGTCATCATTTACACAGGCAGCATATTCACTGCTTTCATAATTGTAAAATCATTGTCAATATCATCAGGAGTGCTGTCACAGTGCTGTACACACACACACACACACACACACACACACACACACACACACACACAAAGACATTTCAGTCAACATTAAGGATTCCTCCTCCCTCTGCCTGTTATGTACTGTGACAGACAAAAGGCTGCTTAATATTTCTGTCTCTATCTATTGTTTCTCTGTCTGTTCTCTGCCCCCCCCCCCCCCCTCCCTCTCTTTCCATCTCTCCCGCCTCACAAACAACTGAAAACCCCTCGCTCTTTGTGAATTGTCCAGGAAGTGGTGAGAGGATTGTTGCTAAGTGCAGTGCTGCTTGCCTGTCCGTGACATTTAGGCTTTTTTGTTCTGCGTTCCACCAGCAGACAAAAACCCAGCCGAGGCAGATAAAGCCCAGCCTCTCCCAGTCTGCCTGTCTGTCACACAGACACGCTGTTATATCACCGCCTCGCTGGTCCATACAGAAGAGAAGAGTCGCGGGGATGTTTGTGTGCGTGATTATAGTGCATTATTTCCACCCTGGAGCATGCAGACACTATTCTTTTCAGAGCTGCCACAGGATCTGTAGCAACCAAATCCTTCACCCTATCAGCCAAATTACAAACTTGGCCTTGCCAAACAGAAAACTCAATAATACTCTCTCACACAGAGGAGAGAGAGAGAGAGATGGGATGAAAGAGACTGTAGAGAATAACAACAAACTTTCAACTCCAATGTATTTACGAGGATGAATAATGATCCATAGGCTACATTTAAAAGTATTAAAAAATGTAATTCATTTTTAAAAATCACATGTGCATGTTTTGCTAAATTAACACGACATGTTGTGATTGAAAAAAAAACTAGTTAGCAAGCAAGCAGAGAAATCTAAACAGTTTGCTAAAAGTAACAGATAAATGGTTGAATTTCTTAGCCAAATTTAACGCATAAAAATCTTGGAAACAGTTAGCTAAATTTAATGGATAAATGGTTGAAATAGTTAGCTAAAAGTTTGCTAACTATTTCAACAATTTATTAATTACTTTAAGCTAATTGTTTCAACTATTTTTATGTGCTACTTTTAGCAAACTATTTTAATTTGAATTGACTAATTTTAACTACCTCTTTCGACCTTTATCCATTACTCTTAGCTAAATGGTTGAAATAGTTGGCTAAAAGTAGTGATTTAACCATTCAAATAGCTTGCTAAAAGTAATGGATAAATGGTTGAAATAGGTAACTAAAATTAGTCAATTAACCATTCAAAAAGTTAGCTAAAAATAAAAAAAAAAATGTTGAAATAGTTTTCTAAAAGTAACAGATAAATTGTTGAAATAGTTAGCCAAATTAGTTAGCTAAAAGTAGGCTAATGTTTGAAGTAGATAGCGCAATTTCATGAATAAACAGTTTGAATAGTTAGATAAAAGTAAAGTAGATAGCTAGCATAGCTTGTCTTAGAACCTTGTCTTTATTTTCTCTATAATTGGTGCCAAATTACATAGTTATTTTCAGGAAACGCTCAAGAATTTATTTGGAATTAACAGTCAAAAAACCTGATGACCTATTTTTGGTCACATATTGCTGATACAGTTCAATATTGTAAGTTATGTACTGTAGGTGGTGCTCACAAAAGCACCAAAATGCTTTTGAACGGTACAGAATTGATGCTTATGTGTCTTATTGGCTGTGTCTTAATCGAGGATAACTTCCTGTTCTCACTTTACCAAAAAGTATTAGTAGTAATTTTGTTTGGCCAGACTAAGACCTTTGGCAATAGCTAAAATAATTGCCTCTGCCAGTCTCAGCCACTTTGACTTCCTGTAATAAATTGTCCATTTTTATGAACATTTCTAATAAAAGGCAGCCTGCGGTGTGTAGCTACTGTGAGAAGCAGATCTGACCCTGTGAGTGGACGTTCTTTGATCTACTTTCATTTCTGCCGTGCGTAGGTGGCGAGGGGAGCTGCAGAGATTAATAAATGTGCAGTCATTTCCACCTCTTCTTTCTCTTCTCCTCTTGTTCTGTGAAATGTTTCAGCAAACAGCAGCATAAGTCAAAGTCATTCTGACCTCGCTTTCCAGTGCACGCTACCCTCTGACCATGATCTTTCCCTCCATTACATTTTGGAAAAAGAGGTTCCGGTGCGAAAGAGAAAATGGCTTGGGTGCCTGTGCATCAGATTGTAATGATCTTTCTCTGTAGAGCGAGGCCAGTACAGTGTCAGGGTTAGCAGTTCTATTTCCACTGGGGCCGCCCATGACAAAACTGAATGCAGCACAGCATAATAAAGCACTGTGAATAAAGCACTGTAACAAATAGCACAATTTAAGAGATAAAATAAAATAAGATAGCACAATTTAGGCACAAAGAGCCTATATTTATACTGTAATGTTGCAATGCAAACCAGGGATATGTTGAATGGTGACATTTTTGCCTGGAAAACACAAGACTTTCATCCAGAAGATCACTGTTCGTGTCCCATGCGTTACAAATTACCGTGTCATTCATACGCCATTTGGTGCGAGCGGGTTGATTCAAGCCACATGGGCTGTTAGGGGCCAGGAATTGTCAAAAACAATTCAGTCCAGGCTCGTTAGGTTAGGATCTTAAAAGCCTTAAGTTGTGGTTGGTTAAGGCGTAAACATCATAGCTTCATTGGGGTGTTACCTGCCTAGACTTGAGCTCTTTGTGGCTCTCTCTGTAACTGTCTTGTCTTTCTCCGTCCAGCTACGTAAGGCCATCGAGGGCTCTGTGACGGTGAAGGGCGTGAAGGTGCGTCCTCCTCTGGCCAGCTTCCGGGACAGCGGCACCAGCAGCAGCGAGAACGAAGCCACCGAGCTCCACAAACTGTGGGATCGCCACAAGAGCATGTCGCTGCCCCGCGAACAAACCCCCTCCGAGTCCGACGAGAAATCCCAGTGAGGGGAAAGTAGGGGAGGAAGAAGAAGAGGAGGAGGGTGAGGAGGCATTGAGATCTTTAATCTCCCAAAGCCACAAAAATGCAAAAATCCTCAGGGCTTAGGATCAACATTTAATTCTGGAAAGAGTCCTACTGCTAGCCTCTTCGTAACTCCTCATCTACTCCTCTTTCTCTCCACCATCCACTTTGCTTCATGGACTCACCAGTGCTCTCTCCAGGAGTCTTGCACTGACCAAGCCAGACACTCCACGGGGGAGAGGAACTCAACCTGCTCTCCATTAACCCTCGGGAACCCACAGCAATGTGGACTACAGGGGGTGGGGAGACTCATGTTGGTCGAATCCATCAAGGGAATGGGTTGAAATCTTTAAAAAGGGATTTTTTTTTGTGTGTATCTTTAGAGTTGAGATCAAAGTTTGGACCTGCAAAAGTTATCTTTTGAACGTGTCTTCCACTTGAGTAGAGAAATTCAGCAATGATGACAAGGAAGAATAACGTGTGCGTGTACTGTAAGTGTGAGCGTGTGAAACGAGAAAATGTGTGTGTGAAGAGGGAGGTAGCAGACGACTATTTCTTATACGATTTTTTTTAATTGTCTTTAGAACATTTAAATCTTTGTTTTCCAGCTTGAATAATTTTATTTCTGACTGATCAGGTGGTCTGGGTTGAACTGGAATTTGCCATTTCTTTGTAAATTACACTACAGTTTGTGCCATTGACAAGCACTGGACTAAGGGGACAGATGCCTGTCCATTATACCTCTTTTTCTTCTCATCTCTTCACTGCGAGTCTTAATGGTCAGGTTGAGAGTTCAGTCTATGCAAGCAGACGTGCGTGTTGGCAGTGGCGGAAGCACCTGTAGCCCTTTTCATAAATGTACACTCCTTTCATACTGTAGCTACGGCCTTACATTGCAAAGACACATAGAAACACACACACAAACAAGAGCGCGGCGATGCACTCCGGGAGTTTCTGCTAAATATAGCTCTTAATAACCGTTCCCAAGAAGGTTGGGGCGGATGGAGAGGGCAGGAAGCGAGGGAGGGAGGAAGAACTGGGAGCAAATGGATGGCTGAAAGAATGAAGACATCATTACCTAACCAGCTGCTCTGGGCCCTCTCATCAATCTGTCTTTGATCGCCATGTTAGCTAACCTCCATTACTATCAGAGACACAGAACCCCCCCCCCCCACCCCCCCACCAGCTATATGATGTAATGGTCCACGGCTGAGGCAGACGCTGCTCTCAACGTATACAGCAGTACATGATGATATGTGAGCAGCTTAATTAATGCAGAAAAACAACTTAAAGGGATAGTTCAGGTGTTTTGAAGTGGGGTTGTATGAGGTACTTCTCCATAGTCAGTGTATTACCTACAGTAGATGATGGTCGGAACGCCCCCAGCTTGGAGAAACAGACAGGAGTACCAGCACGGGAGCAAAGCAATGTACTGCTGTGGACGGGGGCAGCAGCAAAACGGATTTTAGCTACTTAAAAATATCAATATCAGTTTAAGTGTACGCTATATTTAGATTATTTTCGCCGTAATGCTGCCCCCGTCCACAGCAGTACAGTAACTCCTGTCTGCTTCAAATTGGGGGCGTGCCGACCGTCATCTACTGTAGGTAATACACTGACTAATGATAAGTACCTCATACAACCCCACTTCAAAACACCCGAACTATCACTTTAATAGTAAACTGAAGCATGATCCAGTGAGATTAACTGGAGTAAAAACACTAAAGGAAATCTGTAACTGAGCAGTAGAGAGTGGTCAAAGATATACGTTTACCACTATGAGTCCAAATCATTACTAAATTATCGCTCCAGCTACGAGCACGACGTAGTCGACGGATTGAATCTGGAACTGGAGCAATGAATGATTAATGGCAGCGTGGTCTCTGATTCAGCAAGCAGTCTGACATGACAGATAATGTATAAGTACTGTGTATTTAATAATTCATGTCTACCATAATGCTTGAAGCTTGTCAATGCGCTCTCTGCTCGTCGACAGAAAACATTGATTTGTTTTCCCTTTCCTCCATCCCTCCATCTTTACCACTACTGACCCCCAAATACTGTGGAGGACGGAACCTGCCAGAATAAAAAATAAATAAATAAATGACTCTATAAATTAATAAATATGTCATTAAATGTAGCAAAAATAATATTAAAAATAAATATAGCCATTAATTAATTGATAAAATGTGACATAAATTGACATTTCTGTTTTAATTAGCTTCTAAAACGAATTTCAGTGCAAACTGACAATAAAGTTGTATCGTATCGTATCGTATCGTATATTTATCTTTGTATTAATTCCCTCATTTATTTACTCTTCTATTTAATTTTACCGTCTATTTATTTATGTATTTATTTCTTTATTTTTGCATTAATAAATAAAAAGTAAATGCAAAAATAAACACATTAATTAAAAATAAATGCAAAAATAAATATATAAATTTAAAAAAATATATAAATACATAAATAAATAAAAGAAAATTAAACAGAAGAGTAAATAAATAATGGAATTAATGCAAAGATAAATAAATAAAGACGCTAATTAAAACAGAAATATCAATTTATGTCACATTTCATCAATTGATTAATGGCTACGTTTATTTTTAATGTTATTTTTGATACATTTAATGACATATTTATTTATCGTGTCATTTATTCATTCATTTATTTTTTACTTTGGCAGGTTCCGTCTTCCATAAAATACGTCCTCTAAGACACACTCCTTTTTTAATGTTTTTTTTATCTTTTATTAAATTTTTTTGGGACCAAGCAAGGATGTCCACTACTACCTACTAGAATCTGCTCTACTTTTTGGATGCCTTAAATATGCACTCGTACCCAACTTCATTGTGGTTTTCAGCATTTGGCGCATTGCATGGATTAAACACGCACGGCTTTGCATGACAAGAGTGCATGTGAGATTAGTTTTATATGATCAAAATGTACCAAAAACAAAAGCTTGACCGTAATGAATATGGGACTAGTGAATGATGTTGTTTGCCATCTTGTGCCTGTATGTTATGTGTCTTTACAGCATCTTATTTTATACGATTATACGTCTTCCATTCACCCATTGAGCTTTATTCATCGCCTGATTATGAACCGGGGATGGGGTTATGCTTACAGATTAATATATTTAACATCATTCCTGTAATTTAAAATCATAATTTAATGTCTTAACCAATCAAAATTGTTGTTTTTTTTAAGAGATTTGGGGGGCTTGTTTTATATTTGTTGTATTTTTTTCACATTTGATGATTTAAAAAAGAGATTTTAATGCTGTCTTTTATGTTTTTTATCCTTTGACATGCTGTCTGAAACATTTCTACTAAGACGTTTATTTGCAAATAACACTATAACGGGGTGAAGGCTTGAAATAGCTGCCGGATAACGAAAAACAAATGTAATTGTGAAGCCGAGGGATGTTAATGTTGAAGGGACCAGCATGTGGTCTGATGGTGACATGTCCATTCCACAAGTGCCTGCATCGACTCCTCTTCTTTAGCAGCGGGAATAATAATCCACCCGGAGGTGTTTGGATGTGGTTTTCTAGTCGTACGCATGCAGACGAGGCACTTTTCACACACAAATATGTAAGTGGGGTGGATGATGTGTCAGCGGGGTGTGCAATTGTCACCATGGCAACCTGTCGTTGTCGTCAGCATCCCCCCACCCCTCCCCCCATCTGCCCGCCCCGGGGACTGACTGAGATCCACTCGTCTGATTTGGTTCTGTTCATTTGTTTGTGCTTTTCATCGATTTTCATTATTCTGCCTTCTGCCAGACATTTCCCAATTGTTCGTCTCATTTGCTACCAGACAGATATAGACCGACTGCATATTTATTAGTCTGTATTAATCAAAGTAGAAGTTGTAAAAAATTATGTTTTTTTTCATTCTTTTTATGGATGGTCTACTCGTAGGTAATCAATTTGTGCAATAACTGTTGTTCATCTCACTTTGTAACCCAGTTTTAATTGATGACATGAATGCAAGATAACCTTATTTTTGTAAAGAAACCTGAAAAGTGTAAAAAGATGTATGTATATGAGGAGAACTGACGCTCACACGGGAGCTTGTGTGATATTTGAATGACGGTTTAAGGGGGAAGGTTTCCAAAAAGCCTCAATAAAAGCTAATCAACAATTAAGATATTTAAGTTAAACACTGTTTGCACCTTTGGGTGTTCAGTCTTTGTTCAAGAAGAGACGTGGCTTCTCATTTTGGCTTTTGGAAACCTTCCTCGTCTGGTCTTCTCTGTGGTGAATCCTGCTGCATGAACTGTAGCTGGCGCTCTCATACAAGCCCTCCCTTAAGCACTGACGCTGAGTCAGTTTTATCATGCTCCCCTCTCTCCTCTCCTTCAGTCTGAGGGGGCTCTGATAAGACCAGATCCTCACATCAGCTGTGAAGGCTTATCTTTTATCCACTCCTCTTAGGGACTGTACGTTGTACTGGAGGCCTCCACTAACCCCGAGGGCCCAACCAGACTGAGCTGAACAAAATCCAGAGCTATTTTTCACACAGAAAAATGAAACATTGTTTTGTATATCAGGGATGAATAAATGAGATTTTAACAAACACTTATTTTGTTGAAGAGTACTTTCTGTTTTATATCCTCTGGGTCTGTTATTCTGCAGCTGTGTGTCCTCTTCTTCCCCTTCAGCGACAGCTGGAAAGCACCTGGAGTGTTGTTTTTGTGCTCCGCTGATACTCCCAGTGGGGAAGCAAACACAGTAATGCCACAATAATGTTCAAATTAGTTCATTTTGTCCCCAATCTTTTTATAGCACAGGGAGGCAAAGGCTTTATACAATATTTGTCCCTAACCCTGCGTTATGATTCGGATCATCACCCTATAATTCAATCTGCCCCAATCTACCCAAAATGCTTTTCCTGTGTACATGCACTGGTGCATGTAACTTTTAAAATACATGCACCAAAAAAATTTTACCTGCACCAATTGGTGTATTTGTCCTTCTTTCTCGGCACTTCTACCATAGCTGCAGTCGGATCCAAACGAAAGAAATCCAACATCAACCACTTAACGTGCAGAGCTCTTAAACTTTTATTAGATGCGTCATATATATACAGGTACATGCATGAAATTTAACCTCTGATTAAACCCTAGTGGGCTGCTGTGAAGCGCCCGGGGAGCAACTTGGGGTTCAGGATCTCGCTCAAGGACACTTCGACATGCAGACAGTTGGAACCAGGGATCAAACCGCCAACCTTGTGATTAAAGGTCGACCCACTGAACTACAGCCACCCCATAGCGGTAGCTCAGATTTTATGTGTACTACTGTGCGTATGCAGGTGGTATTTCGGGCCCTGCTACCTCAGTGAATAAACCATTTATCGAGGTGTATTTGTTGCTATTGGAGAACACATTTCTTGTCAAACCTCATTTCTTTGCACTTATCAAGAACTTTTTTTAGGAAAATACACAGAAATACAGATTTTGTACAGACACAAATTAAGCGGTAACACTTTATTGTAAGGTTACATGAATTATCATGAATTCATGCATGACTTAATGCCATACTTGCCAACCCTCTCGATTTTTTATTGCCCTCTCTCAGTTTCACGATTCTCCCTCATTTCTCCCGATTTATGACAAATTTTCACACTTTTTTTTCCTTTCCATTATCACAACCTGTTTCTGGCAAGCGTGTATAATCCCTACTTTTTCCACCCGGACAACAATACAGCCACATCTAATGTTGTTTACGGGCAGAAAAGAGCTGCTCGTGACACAACTAGGTTTGAAATACTCAAGCAGGGGGAAAAAATTTGAATGAATGAATGAAAAGAACTGATTCGTTTATGCCAGAGATTCACACAAGTTCACGCCAGAGGGGCAAATTATAATAACTCTACAGCCAATGAGTGCTGAGACACGGGGAAACCTGGGGGAGGAGGGGTTACCTGTAACCATAGGAACTTACTGTATGTGTTGCAGCACGGAGCAAAGTTGTTGTTGTACCTAGAGGAATAAATAGTAAAAATAAAAAAGAAGAGGAAACTGGTGGAAACAGGCTATTTTGTGAACAAATGTGCCAACAATATCAGTAATGTGTCTTGCGTACGGTATCACGTCATTGATCGAACACCAGGACTTTTCTTTGTCAGGTCTCTTGGGGAATACAGCAGCTAACATATATTGTGAAATTATGAAGTTTTTAAAAGAAACTAATTTAGTTAAACGAATCTAGTTTCCTCATTATTTTTTTTAAAAATTTTTTAATTTTTTATTATTTTTTATTTTATTTTTTTTATTTTTACAAAATGTGTTGTGTGAAAAGTACAGTGATCCGACGACTTTTGGAAGTCTTGTAGTGTGATTTTAGAGCCAGTTTTGTTTTGTTTTAAGAGAGTAAGGCCACCTTTCGGGTGAGAGTTTGGCGGAAGGTTTAGAGGAGCACACAGCTTGCTCCTTCCGGTCTAATTAGTAGAATCAGGTGCAGGTGGTCGCTGGAAGACTCCGTCGAGCAACATGCACTGAACCGCAACAAACAACAAACAAATGAAGGCCTAAAGAAAGAAGTTTTAGAGACGAGAAGAAGTTTATTTGAGTTGTGCTCCGTTTTTGATTTAATTTCTTGTGTAAAGGCCGGTTTTATTTGTGATTGTCTTGGAGTTTGTGTTTGTTCTGGACAAGCTAAAAAAACAACAAAAACAACATCAAGATCAACAAATGTGAGTTCCTGCTGATACTTAGTAATTGTTGAAAAACAAGTCATGAAGATGTGATTAACTATTGGGAAATGTATGCAATTTACATGTATTTTCTCTTTTTGCCAAGAAAATGTTATTGCTTTCTTATTTGACATGGTATGCATGGTAATTTGACTTTGTTGGCTTTTAATTATCATTTAAAGTTTAAATGGAAAAGAAAAATTATGATCAAGTTTGCATTATTTTTTCTCAATGCATGCCTAAATACACAGAAGGGATGCCTTTATTTGAGGGGTCACAAAGATACACAATGCATCATTCATATGTTATTTATCAGTAGCCTATTAAAGAGGGACCAGGTCACCACTTTATTTGAACAAGTAGTGCTTAGTTTATTTAATTATGATTACAACATTACAACATGTGTACTGCTGTGACTGGTCAGTAACCTTAACTGCCGACGTCCCTATGAAGAAGACATGGACATCATTACTAACTAAGAAATCATGATGATTAAGATACCTTAGTTGTTGTATTAACTCATGCATGGAATACTATTAATTCTTGGACACTCCTGATAGTTCATGAAGTACTACATGAATTAATTGATGCTTTTTCATGCATTAAGTCATGCCTGATTCATGATAATTCACGTACCTTAACAATAAAGTGTTACAAATTAAGCTTAAACAGAAAAGAGCATCTTAACTTGCTCTGCACTAACCAAATAACACAAACTAACTAACTGATCAAGGCAGCGGTAGACCGCAACTCCTGTATCTGCAAGGTAAATTACTGTTTTTTTATCCAAAATCTAAGATGATATCTAGTCTCATAACACGATATTTATATAATATCGATATATTGCCAAGCCCAAGTGTATAGCTGTCTGATGGCAAGGTAAACCTGTGAAAATATTCTAAATATAGCATACATTTGAACTGATATTCATTGTTTTGGGTGGCTAAAATACATTTTGCTGCTGCTCTCGTCCACAGCAGTACATTGCTTTGGTTCTCTATGGTAACTTTTGTCTGTTTCTCCAAACAAATCCTCTACTGCAGGTAATACACTGACTATGGATAAGTACCTCATACAACCCCACTTCAAAACACCTGAACTATCCCTTTAAAATACCTCATTGTGCAACGTGGGTCCTCCAGCATGTGAACCTTAATGCCTGATACAGCTGCTAAAGTGTTGTAGCATGAAAAATCCCAAAATATTGAAGTCAGTCAAGCGCAGCAGCGATACAGCTCTAAAGTCAACTAAAATGGCGTTCCTAGTTGTGCTGTCCCACGGGGAGAGTTGAGTGCAACAGTTGGCTCGGTAATGATCTGCAACCACACACTTTTTTTTCACGGTGACGATGCGTTTGTTTCTTTGTCAGTGATTTTCGGTCCCCATCCGTCTGCTGCTGCCTAAATTCACAACGCACACACACACACACACACACACACACACACACTCCTTAATTCTGTTGTTTTCTGTGTGTGAATGAGAGGAGAGCATCTGGACTGTAATGGGTGGAGAGTGCAATGGTGAAAGCTTAATGAGCTAAACGAGTTCATTCGTTAAGTAGGCTGCAGCTCCGTCCCTCGGCGAGTTTCAGGTGGGAGCACGATACCTTCCCTGGAGAGGCAGACTGAGTTGTGCCTAACTCTGTGTGTGTGTTGTAGAGATAATTACCTCCGCGGTTGTGTTTTTTGGTTCCGTTGGTTTGTTTGTCAGCAGGATTACCGAAAACTATGATTTTCATGAAACTTGGTGGATGGGTGTCGCATGGGCCAAGGAATAACCCATTAAATTTTTTCACTTCTGGAAACGTAAATACACATATCCAACCCGTTCTCACACCCAACTCGTCAAATACCGATGCTTGGTAAGTGGCCCTCGGCGTCTGATACCGAGGCACCATTTAGTATCTGTATGAGGCGCGTCGGGCTTTTAATTAACTTCAATTTAAACCCATCTAAGTCATTATCAGACAGTCAAAGCAACTGACGTAGTATAAAGCAGTTATTCTCAAAGTGGGGTCTGTGGCACTCTCTCAGGGGGGCCACAAAGTAATTTGCTATAAATTATAAAATTGTGTTGTATCATTAAAAAGTGCATATCTACAGTTGGGGACAATTTGCATCAATGAAACAAGCATATTATGTCCATCCCTCCCTAGACATATTCAGCGAGTATTTCGCATTTTCATGTTGTTTATTCGTCACACCCTCTGGTGTGTAAAGGCCTTAAGCGTCGGTATTTGACAAGTTGGAAGTGAGAATGTGTTGACATATCATGCAACTAATAATTATACCCTTACTCACATCCAAAGTTAAATTGTCGGCAATTTAAAAAATGTTTGACGCTTCTCGAGAACAAGCAATACTTTCCGTGAAGTTTGGGCTTGTGGAGTTCAACCTCGTGTCATTCTGATCTTCTATCCCCTAGTTTCACGTTAACAGGAGTGTCATTTGTCATGCGTGAACCCGTCGTAATTAAAGTGAATTCATAGTTTTGTAAATATATCCAGACATTGTGGTTGCGCTTGCAGATTTGCATATCATAGAAGACTGGGTTGTTGGTCTTGGCGGAGGTCTGCGCTCTCCGATTGCCCGTGTGTTCATACCTCCCATATAATCTAACTGCCAGTTAATAACAGTAGTGATGTGACACCCTGATATCCTGTTACACAACTGGGTTATGTGAGTGTCTGCGTGCCTATCTGAAGTTTTCTAAGACCGAGCCAGACAAAACAACGCTGCAGTCGCTCATCTGTATTGTGATGAATGATCTTAGAAACACTTGAGCGGCGCCGAGCCCTGTTGAGCAGAGCGCCATCTGTCCGTGCTGACGCAGCCCTCGTTGTGATGAATATTAAATAAAGGTGTCACTTGAAAAAGTCTCCCTGCCTCCCTGTAACTGCTACAGTGTAGGAAGTGTTTGTCGCACTTGGACACTGATTGATGTAATCGCTGGTTCGAGGTGCAGACGAGCCTCTGGAGACAAACGCTCTGTTCTCTGTCTGTGTGTCGTCATCACTTCTACTAACGAGGATGGGAAAATGAAATGAAAAGTATACTAAGTACCTTTTTGCCATCTTCAGTTTTACACGTAGATGTACAGTAACGGGTTAACATTTGAATTATTAGATAATGTTAAGAAGACAAAAGTTGGCCTATGTTTTCCACTAATCAGTATTTTTATATTTAACAATGGATCAAATTTAATGTGTAACATTTTGTGGGATCTATTAGCAGAAATGGAATATAATATTCATAACCATGTGTCGTAGCCAAAGTGTGTATTTAGCCTGTATTGTTTGTTATTATTTTGTTTAAACTGCACACGTTCTTTTTTTGTTACTAAGGGTAAAGTTTAAAGGTTAGGTTTAAGGGTCTGCGTGTGCAGACGCAGGTAGAGGAGATGAGTGGTGACAGGCATGAGATTTTATTTTGCGTCCGTTTAAAGCCTCAGCGTCAGTCCAATTACATTGATTATTATCAGTAGCTCGGGACAAGTGTCTGGTTGTTGTCAGAGCCGATGCTGCTAATATCCACCCATTTATTCCTGAAGAGAAACACACTGTGGACTCAAATCTGCTCACTTACTTTTTAAGGATTATGATGGAGTGGGAAAAAGTTACATAAAAAAAACCAACCTTTACAATTAATGAAGCTAATTATACAGGTTTGTTTGTTTTTTGTAAAAATGCATATTTATTGCATGCACCAAATCCTCATACAACTTAGTTTGACACCACACTGTAAAAAGTACACATTTACACAAGAAGGATATGAAAAAGTAGATTATAATGACATTGTTCAAATAAAAAGATAGTTAAACTGAGTTCAGGCAAGTTCTTGTAAGTCTAATGTGCGCTTTCAGAGGGTTTAAAAAGTAAAAAATGAAAGCCACCTGAAAATATCTGACCAACGTTTCCCACCCCTAAGTGATCTGATCCAAGGTGTACACCAGTTTTCACTGTTATTGTCTCATTTTTCTACAACAAAAACATCCTCTAATCGAACTTGCAGAAAGTAAAATTTTAGATGAACCTACTCAGACTTCTACTTCCTGTATTGACTTCATAGGTGAGTGTACCTCACTGACAACACTATAAACTAATGATATTAAAACAATGGTAGCTGAGATACTGGGAGAAGCACTATGAGGCCACAAGTCAAAGGTGAGCTTCAGTGCGGTAGGTGGGGACACCCTCCAGCCCGCCCAGAGTTGTGGTCCGGCGGACGCTCACCACCAGGGTGCCGTCAGGGTTAAGGGTCCCGCTGACCGACAATGGGTCCATATCCTCCGGAAACAAGGACTTATGGGTGAACGTGTCACTGATGCTTCCATCGTCTAGTACCTGAAAGACAAAGGCAGAAGGTTAAAAAGGGGGCACGAGGGGCACTTACCAAACGGCGGTATTTGACGAGTTGGGAGTGAGAACGGGTTGTAAAGAAAGTCGGAGCTGTGGAAGGAGGGATTGATCTAATGACAGCTGTTGGAAAGGGGTTAAGAAAAGATGATGAAAAGAAAGGTCATGGCCTGAGGAGAGAAGAGCAACAGGGCAGAGAAAGGCGCGAGGGCGAGAAAAGAGGGTGAGAAGCAGAGATGGAGAGAAGGGCGAAGAGGTCAGAGCTGCTCAGCTGGTGGAGAGAGAGAGAGAAAAGGGATGAGAGGAAGGAAATGAACACTGACTAGTTCTCTCTGAAGACGTTTAAGGCCTTTAAGGCGAGTTGAACGGCCGTGAGTTTTTGCCAATTTGTCTGTTGACCCCTGTTAAAATGATCTTCCTGCGCCGCAGCAGAGGCTCACCCTCCTTCTTCTTCTACTCTCAGCTTTTAAACATGATTAACGTCAAATTGAGAGGGAGGAGAGAGAGAGAGAGAGAGAGAGAGGGAGGGAGAGAGAGAGCGAGGGAGGGAGGGAGAGAGAGAGAGAGAGAGGGAGGGAGAGAGAGAGGGAGAGAGAGAGAGAGAGAGAGAGAGGGAGGGAGAGAGAGAGCGAGGGAGGGAGGGAGAGAGAGAGAGAGAGAGGGAGGGAGAGAGAGAGGGAGAGAGAGAGAGAGAGAGAGAGAGAGGAGGCAGGATGGACGAGCAGGAAGCTGCAGCTTGTCTTAGTCTGACATGATGGATGGGATTCAGTTTGATTGATTCTATATTTGTTGTAGAACTGATCAATCACTGTTTGTTTAGGAGAAGACACTAATATTAATATGTATCTGCAGTAATGTGTACAACAGGGCTGCAACTAATCATATTATCATTATTGATTCATTCTGTGATTCACAACCTTTTTAGCTTGGACCTTAAGAAATTAAGTTATGTCTACTTGTATTTAAGTACAATTTTGAGATTATCTGGATTTATTCTACGTGGAAATGCTCAAATTTAAAGATGTTGTGTTAATGCTGCAGATTAATCCAGCATCCAACTGACTGCCCTCATGTCAAAGAGCAGACGTGTGTGTGTGTGCACACTTGATTAATGTTCACAGATGCTTAAGTTCCCGCAAACACACCCTCATAAATACAACAACATACCTAATTTATACTCTCTCACACATACACACCTTCTGGGCGTGGATGACAACATGGTGGTTGTAGGCCATCACGACTACGTCATGCGGCTCAAACTGGCTGACGTCAGCTGACATGTAGTAGCTGTCTCCCAGACATCGCACGCCGCCACCCGTGCTGCTCTGCCGGCCCGTCACAGCGCCGCCTACAGGAGCTGCTGAGAAACAACACAGGAGGTCTGATAGGACAACATGTAGAGCAGTGAAACCATGTTTAGATGGTTGATTAAACATTTCAACTCACACATACAGCAATCTCAGAATAGATCGGCACAACAATGGCTTTTTGCTGCGCCTAGCAAAGCACGAGCACGCAGCTCGCGGTGCGCTGCGGCCAAAGTTTAAACTGGTTGAACTTTGGGTGGAGAAGATAGGCTAGATATTGTGTCTGTGTACTGTGTTTATTTACAGCAGCAGCCTATATTTAGTTTATTCAGAATTACTTTATCATTAATATTGTTGCTGTAGCTAACAAGAGCTAACTGGCTAAATCTGGTAGCAGTTGTTGAGCTTTCTTTAGAGGATGAGAACATGTGATTGGCTGAAAGATGAAGGGATGTCATAAAAAAGGACATAAAAAGACATTATGAAATTAAAGATTACATAAAATAAACGTGGAATTTGAGAAAATGCCATTATGGATTTTTGATAAAGCACATTTATGAAATAAAATGTATAATGAATAAAAAGTTAACTGCAATAAAACTCTGTAATTATAAAAATCAGAATGACGAAATAACATTTCATAGTAGTTATTTCACAAATAATGGTTCATTTATACATTTTACACAATTTATTCACGCAATTATGTATTTCCTAACATATTTATTTAATATAATTATCCTTTGGGGCTCTATATATGCAAGCCAGGCATGATTGCTCAGTGGTGTTTTTGTATTTTTATGCTCAGACTAGAACACAAATGTGCCACGAGAGACTGAAGCTTCTGTTTTGGCTATAAATGTGGTTTACTGCCAGGCTGGTAAGAGACAATCTTTCACTAAAGAAGAGACATTTAGGTACTGAAATATTCCAAATGCATCAGTGAAATCAAATTTTAAACCAGATTATTGTTTATGCTTTAATCTGCCTGTAGCATCATACCAGTAATAAACCTTTATTTTAAAAGTTGTTACAGCTTTGTGCGGCAGCAGAACTGTTTTAACACTTCATTTAAGTCTGTAGAGCCCCTTTGTTTTATATTAGCTTTCCACTTTCTATTTTATTTTTTCACCTTGCTATTAGGTTTTTATGTGGCCCAGTAGACGTCGTTTGGAGTCGTACAGACTCTTTTTCTCACAGAGCACAGAAAGCTCTCCGGCTCATTACTCTCTCTGAGCCGCAGGTCTTTTTCTTCTCTGTGGCTTTTTTCTTTCAATCAACCCTCCACTGTAATGTGAGATACTAATGCCTCCTTCCTGCTGGTGGAGAAAGTGAATGAAAAAGTCCTCAAAAAAATGCTGCAGAGGAGCCCATGAGCAAGACACTAAAGCTTCGACTGCTCCGTAGAGCTGTTGAGCATCATGATGTTCGAAAGGATCATTAACTTTTCTTAAGCGACTTTTTCACAATATAATAACAAAAAGAAATACCAGAGAAAGCATTATATTTGTCAAACACATCTTCATCCTGATGTTTAAATGAGATAATATACAGTTTAAAATGATGATCAAGAATGTAAGCTAAGCAACAAAACAGGGTTATGTTAGAACCAGGTCATAGCAAAGAATATGGAAGCGAAGAGACAAAATTCTAGATGGCGCTGCGGTAGCGCTGCCGATTTTTGGCAAATTTTCACACTTTTTTTCCCTTTTTGTTATCTTAGCCTGTTTCTGGAACTGATCAGTGTGTATATTCCCTACTGTTTCCACCTGGACAACAATAGAGATACACCAACTGTCGTTTCCCGGCGAAAAAGAGCAGTCTATGCTCGTGACACAGTGCAGTTTGAACTCATGTTTGAGCTGCGCTCGCCACAGCATGCAGCGCCAAAAATTGGGCTTTGCTCGATGCAGCAAAAAGCGGTCGTGAAGTGGCGAAGTAAATCAACTTCCCAGTAAAATAAAGGACCAATTCATTAAAAAATACTGAGGATTTTGAGTGATGAATCCACCACATAGCAGCAGTAATACTGGGGACGGAGCTTCCCTTACCAGTGTGTCCATAGGAAGATCTGCTGTGCCTGCTGAAGGGGCTCAAACAGCTGGGTTCCCCGGGGCTCTCTTCTCCAAACAGACTGGAGTGATCAGCAGAGTCCAGAAACGGCTCGAAAAGAGGATCCAGAGAATCGGACGATCTGCCCAGTGAGCCCTCCGACCGGTAGGAGCTGGAGGTGCTGTAACGTGATGATGAACGGTAGGAAGAGGAAGATCTGCGGCTGGAAGATGTCAGTGATGCCATGGCAGAGGATATGCACAACAGCCTCTGAGGACAAGACTCTTTCTCAAATTTCTGTTAAGCCTCCTCAGAATAACTACTGTCGAAGAAGTGGTTCACCAACAAGCCATTAACCTCTCACTCGCTGTCCAGGGGTCTTTGTTGTGGGTTTTTATAAAGCCCTGTTGCATTGTGGGTCAGTAGAGCACAGCGCGGGCTCTGTAGCGTTCTTCCTTTAGCCATAAATGGCAGTTTGTCCAACCACCGGTGCCAGGAATGTAACGGACAAACTGATAAGGAGCGGAGACCCCTTCTTATTCAGACACACAGCAGAGATAAGGCTGAAGGGGGGGCACTTGGAGAGGCCTCCAGCATGCGGTCAGAAATAGCAGAGTGGTCAGCTCGTCCGTTAGACTGACCGAACACAACACTTTATCAATAATGCAAGAGAAAACTGGCCATTTAAGTTTTGCAAACCTGCTAATGGAATAACGGATACACTCTAAAGTTCAAATCTGAAATGGAGAGAGCTTCCTAGAGAACAAATTCAAGGCCAAAATCACCAAATGTGCATAACGTTTTTTACTCTGACAAAAGCCAAAGTGAATACAGCCCCGGTTGACCTTTACGTTCCCTCTTTAAAAGCTTTAATTGAAGTGACATTTGCCTATTGACAACACAGCTGTCCTCCAAGCAATACCGCATGTCAACAATGACATTCAAGGCTGTCATATTAATACTTTTATGCCATGCATGTGTGTTTCTTTTCAATCGAGGGTGTGAAAAATTACATTCATCTTGCCCTTCAGGATAACGTAGCCTCAAGACACAGCAGGGACACCTCATGTGTGAGCCTTAAAGCTGAAACAATCCAGTTAATACAAGCAGCATACATCAACATGACAGTCCCAATTTGTGCTCTCAGGTGAAACACTTGTATCTGTCCTTGTGTAAAATATTATGCATTAATAAATCTTCTGCAGCATATTTCAGAAACGGCTTTTCAAAAACATAGTTTAAAAAGTCTTCACTACCTGTATGACCTGAAAAAAAGTGCAGGATAATAGAAAATAGATGGATTTTTAAAATGTAGAGACTCAGCTGTCTCCTTCAACGCCTCACAGTCAGCAGTAGAGGAGTTCATCCGTTCAGGCCTCCTGCCAGAGGTCCAGTGTCTCTACTGGGAATACTTTTAGTCTCTGGGTGGCACACCGTGTTCTCCAGAGCCCAGAACAGCTGGGGGAACAGCTATTAGTACAGGCACAAATCCTTTAGTTTTTCAGATACCCAAGGTACCAAGTTAGGGATAGGGGTATCTTTCATAGTTTTGATGATGATGGTTGGAACAAAAATATTTTATGCAACAAAATACAGTAAAAAATTATAAATTATCAATATATTGACTCACCCCATAGGCGAAAAAGTGCAGAATAAAACCTCTCTGGAGATGGTATCTCATATAATTTTATTTTAATTATCAAACTATGTCTTTATTATAAAACTAGAGGCTAGAGGCTTTCAAATACAAAGTTGTCATAGGCGGAAATTTCACACCTTCATGAAGGAAAGTTACTTTTTGTGTAACATTTCAGAAATGGAATATAATATTTAAGTTTTTATTAGTGTATAATCACCTCAATATAAGAATCGTGTTTTCGTTAGCTTAAAATGAGTCCTTCATATCTACATAGGGAGCTGGTCCTCTTCATGGAGTCCACCATGTTGCTCCACCATGTTTGTGCAAATATCCACTTTTTATTTTATACACCAAGGTTGGTTTGAATGTGTGCAACATGGTTCAACTTGAAATGAATGCAACTCAAAATTCTGATGACTTTATTTATTTTGTGTTTCATCTTATAGACGGTTGCAGACAGGTGGTCTGGTGTTTACACATTCTGTGGGAACTATGGAAGAGTCTTCAGGTTTGTCCAAATCCTGCATATCTTTGTTATTTTATTCATGAACATTATGCAATCCTCCACTTTCCAGTGTTAATGTTGACTATATGACTATAAATTCTACAGGTGTTATTGTTCTATGTAATTTACTTTAACTGTCAGTTGTTTTTCATGTTAAAACAGGTGTTTTTATTTGTCACACACTTGTAGATATGCGGCCTCAATAGGTCACATCTGGGAAGAAGAGGAACATCATACTGACCAACTGAGTGAAGAACATCTTCTCTTTGCTGAAGCTCTGAGGTAGGATTTTGTTTCTCATTACCAGCTGTGTTGTGTTTAATGTTGTTGAATTTTGAAAGCGTATGAAATATTTTTAAGTTCAGTACCCTCTTTAGCTTTGTTATGAACTTATAAGATTTGGTCTGTAATAGACATGGACATTCAGACATCATTCAGTGTGATTTAGACTTCTCGAGAATATCATTATTTCTGATGTCCACAATTTCAGAATACCCGAAGCTGAATTTACAGCCCATTTAAGGAGCTCATTTTTCCTCTTTGTTGGTTCTCAGGGGAAAGCCACGAGGTGTTGGGGGAGGAGCAGCAGACTGGAGACGAGGACATCAAAGTGGACCTAAAAACACTACAATCTGTATATAGCTGGAAACTGCAACAGTCAAATGACATATTTTTTATATTTGAATAACTGTGTGTCAGTAATGTGGTTTTTTTTTTTGTGTCTCTGTCCTCCAGAAAATGCTGGAGGAGCAGCTGGAGAACCACAGGGAGGGTGATCAGAAGCAGCTCAGCAGCCTCCGAGACGAGATCCGAGACAAGCAGAGGTTACTGGATGAACTCAGAGTAAGGGAACAACAGTAAAGTAAATATTGTTTTGATACTTTAAAGCTGGGGTCTGCGATCTTGGAAAACTAGCATAATTTGAAAGTCGCATCGCCTCAGGAGCTCCGTCTAAACCCCCCCCTCCCCTCGAAACTCCTTATAAGGCAACGCCCCCCACACACATGCACGAGCACCGCCGCATCTTAACTACTTCACATTTTTCGTAGCGATTTCATCACTAAATTCACTTCTGAAAAATGTTGAGGCGAGAAATCAACGGTGTAGATTTAGAATATTGACAGTTTTACGATGTTAGATGGCGAATCAAACATTTTCTCAACTGTTGTCGGAGTTTAGAAGCTCCACAAACTGCCGGCACAGCTAGCTAGCTCCTGCCGGGATCGCCACCTCTCCACCCGGGCATTCACTCACACAGACCCCGCTATGAGCTGGAGCTCTCTCAAGAGACCGGTCTCGTAGACGAGGGGCTTTTATTTCCTGGTTGACGGAGAGGGGAGGGGGGGGCAGCAGCAGCTCGCCGGAGAGCCACAGAGCAGCAGAGAGGGGAGGGAAAGAGAGAGATACCTGCTGAGACAACACGACCCTTTTTAACATTACTCTAATATCTGGAGGGAGATCAGTCCACTCGTTTGTTTCTGTAACTGAAAAAGCAGTTTGAGTAACGTAAATTTTGTTCGGCAATGTTTTCTATCCGCCGTCTCCCCTCGTTGATAATCCTGTTTGTCTGACTTCACTTTGAGCTGTTAGAATAAATAGTTTAAATCTGCAGTATTTTATAAAGTAAACTAACAGAACGTAAACAACTAAATCAAAGTTGTATTTTTCGAAAATATGGTAATAGTGGTACGAGTTCGTTCTCGTTGTCCGGTGTTTTAAGAGCTGAGTTTTCTCTTCCACTCTCCAGTGAACGTGCGGCGGACACGCGCTTTGAGTTCACGCTGGTGCACGCTGAGGCTAGAGTACGAGCAGGGAGGCAGGGAGGCATCTGATTGATTCCTTACAACCGGGACCATTTTTACTGACCGGTAGACGTTTTTACAGGATTACAGCAGCTACAGATGACGGATCTTTTCCGGTCTTTTTTCAGTGCTCATAAGAAACGGATTGCTGTCGGGGTGTAAAGACCATTTCAACCAATATAACAAAAAGTGTATACTGGATAAATCGCAGACCCCATCTTTAATTATTGTTTCAGTAAGTTCAGTATGCCATAAAAATGTCATAATATAGTATGCGATAAAGGAGTCATAAAAAATGTCATTAAAATATCATAGTGTAGTAAGCAATAAAATAGTCATAAGAAAATCATCAATATATCATTGTATAGTATGCAATAAAAATGTCATAAAAATATCATAGAGTGCCATAAAATTTCATTAAAAAGGTCATAGTATAATATGTGAAAAAAAAAATCGAATTATAGTATGACAGAAAAAGTCATAGTAAACTATGTCGGAGAAAAGTCATTCTACAATTCTACAATTTCATTTAGCAACCGCTTTTGTCCAAATAAAAATAATGAATGTATTAAAGCGACGTACATCTAAGAGTTCGTACAACATAGTCATAAGTCATATTCACAAGTCGAAAAAAGTAATTGTGTAGTATGTCGGAAAAAAGTCATAAAAATGCCAGAGTATAGTATGTTGACAAAAAGTCATAAAAAGTCATGGTATAGTATGTCGAAAAAGTCATGGTATTGTATGTCGAAAGAAGTCATTAAAAAGTGATAGTATATTATGTCGAAATAGTCATAAAAAAGCAATAGTATGTTGAAAAAATGCAATAGTATAGTATGTCGAAAAAAAGTCATAAAAAGTCATGGTATGGTATGTTGAAAAAAAGTCATAAAAAAGTCATGGTATACTATGTCGCAGAAAAGTCATTCTACAATTCTACAATTTCCTTTAGCAGCCACTTCTGTCCAAAGCGACGTACATCTAAGTATAGTATGTAGAAAATTTTCATGAAAAAAGTCATAGTATAGTATGTCGATTCATTTTGTGGGAAAAAAAGTAGTAGAATAGTATGTCGAAAACTTTTATTAAAAAGTCATAGTATAGAATGTCGAAAATTTTCATGAAAACAGTCATACTATAGTATGTCGAAAATGTTCATGGAAAAATGTCATAGTATAGAATGTCGAAAATGTTCATGAAAAAACTCATAGTATAGTATGTCGATTAATTTTGTGGAAAAAAAACTCATAGTAAAGAATGTTGAAAATTTTCATGAAAAAACTCATAGTATAGTATGTCGATTAATTTTGTGGAAAAAAAAACTCATACTATAGTATGTCGAAAATTTTATGAAAAAAAGTCAAATATGGTATGTCGAAAATTTCATGGAAAAATGTCATAGTATAGTATGTCGAAAATTTCATGGAAAAAGTCATAGTATAGTGTGTTGTAAATGTAATGAAAAAAATAAATCCTAGTATAGTCTGTCGAAAATGTTATGAAAAAAAACATCATAGTATAGTATGTCCAAAATTTTATGAAAAGAAAGTCATATTATAGTATGTCCAAAATTTTATGAAAAAAAAGTCAAACTATAGTATGTCAAATATTTAGGAAAAAAAACATCATAGTATAGTATGTCGAAAATGTTATGCAAAAAAAGTCATACTATAGTATGTCGAGAATTTTATGAAAAAGTCATACTATAGTATGTCGAAATTTTAATGAAAAAAAGTCATAGTATAGTGTGTTGAAAATGTAATGAAAAAAAAAATCCTAGTATAGTCTGTTGAAAATTTTATGAAAAAAAACATCATAGTATAGTATGTCGAAAATGTTATGAAAAAAAACATCATAAAATAGTATGTCGAAAATTTTATGAAAAAAAACATCATGGAATAGTATGTCGAAAATGTTATGAAAAAAAGTCAAGGTATAGTATGTCGAAAATTTCATGAAAAAAAAATCATAGTATAGTATGTCCAAAATTTTATGAAAAGAAAGTCATATTATAGTATGTCCAAAATTTTATGAAAAAAAAGTCAAACTATAGTATGTCAAATTTTTAGGAAAAAAAACATCATAGTATAGTATGTCGAAAATTTTATGCAAAAAAAGTCATACTATATTATGTCGAGAATTTTATTGAAAAAAGTCATACTATAGTATGTCAAAATTTTAATGAAAAAAAGTCATAGTATAGTGTGTCGAAAAATTTATGAAAAAAAACATCATAGAATAGTATGTCAAAAATGTTATGAAAAAAAGTCAAAGTATAGTATGTCGAAAATTTCATGGAAAAAAGTCATAGTATAGTATGTCGAAAAATTTCATGGAAAAAAGTCATAGTATAGTATGTCGAAAAATTTCATGAAAAAAAGTCATACTATAGTATGTCGAAAATTTTGTGAAAAAAAGTCATGCCATAGTATATCGAAATTTTTTTGAAAAAAAGTCATAGTATAGTATGTCGAGAATTTTATGAAAATAAGTCATACTATAGTATGTCGAAATTTTAATGAAAAAAAGTCATAGTATAGTGTGTTGAAAATGTAATGAAAAAAAAAATCCTAGTATAGTCTGTCGAAAATGTTATGAAAAAAAACATCATAGTATAGTATGTCGAAAATTTTATGAAAAAAAACATCATAGAATAGTATGTCGAAAATTTTATGAAAAAAAACATCAAGGAATAGTATGTCGAAAATTTTATGAAAAAATGTCAAGGTATAGTATGTCGAAAATTTAATGGAAAAAAGTCATAGTATAGTATGTCGAAAAATTTCATGGAAAAAAGTCATAGTATAGTATGTCGAAAAATTTCATGAAAAAAAGTCATACTATAGTATGTCGAAAATTTTGTGAAAAAGTCATGCCATAGTATATCGAAATTTTTTTGAAAAAAAGTCATAGTATAGTATGTCGAAAAATTTCATGAAAAAAAGTCATACTATAGTATGTCAAAAATTTCATGAAAAAAAATCATAGTATAGTATGTCCAAAATTTTATGAAAAGAAAGTCATATTATAGTATGTCCAAAATTTTATGAAAAAAAAGTCAAACTAAAGTATGTCAAATATTTAGGAAAGAAAACATCATAGTATAGTATGTCGAAAATGTTATGCAAAAAAAGTCATACTATAGTATGTCGAGAATTTTATGAAAAAAAGTCATACTATAGTATGTCGAAATTTTAATGAAAAAAAGTCATAGTATAGTGTGTTGAAAATGTAATGAAAAAAAAAAATCCTAGTATAGTCTGTCGAAAATTTTGTATGAAAAAAAGTCATAGTATAGTATGTCGATAGTTTTATGAAAAAAAACATCATAATATGGTATGTCGAAAATTTTATGAAAAAAAACATCATAGAATAGTATGTCAAAAATTTTATGAAAAAAAACATCATGGAATAGTATGTCGAAAATGTTATGAAAGAAAAGAAATAGTATAGTATGTCGCAAATTTCATGAAAGAAAGTTAAACTACAGGTGTACCCCCCCACCATTTTTTTTTTTTTTTTACTGTGCTAATATACACTACACCTCACTTCAGGGTTTTAATTTTCTTTATTCAGGAGGACTTTTTTCTGACTGAGCCACCAAAAACATCTGCCTCTTTAACAGCTTACCAACACATTCGGACACGATTTGATTCCGTCTCAAATCTACAACAGATGCAAACTCAGTTTAAAATTTCGACATTTTCATGAAAAAAGTCATAGTATAGTATGACTTTTCATGAAAATTGACGAAAATTTAAACTGAGTTTTTTTTTACACCAAATGAATCGACAGACTATACTATGCCTGTTTTCATGAACATTTTCGACATTCTATACTATGACATTTTTTTACGAATATTTTCGAAAATTTTCATGAAAAAAGTCATACTATAGCATGTCGAAAATATTCGTAAAAAAATGTCATAGTATAGAATGTCGAAAATTTTCATGAAAAAAGTCATACTATAGCATGTCGAAAATATTCGTAAAAAAATGTCATAGTATACAATGTCGAAAATTTTCATGAAAACAGGCATAGTATAGTCTGTCGATTCATTTGGTGGGAAAAAAACTCAGTTTAAAATTTCGACATTTTCATGAAAAAAGTCATAGTATAGTATGACTTTTCATGAAAATTGACGAAAATTTAAACTGAGTTTTTTTTACACCAAATTAATCGACAGACTATACTATGCCTGTTTTCATGAACATTTTCGACATTCTATACTATGACATTTTTTTACGAATATTTTCGACATGCTATAGTATGACTTTTTTCATGAAAATTTTCGAAAATATTCGTAAAAAAATGTCATAGTATAGAATATCGAACATTTTAATGAAAAAGGCATAGTATAGTCTGTCGATTCATTTGGTGGAAAAAAAACTCAGTTTAAAATTTCGACATTTTCATGAAAAAAGTCAGTATGACTTTTCATGAAAATTGACGAAAATTTAAACTGAGTTTTTTTTCCACCAAATTAATCGACAGACTATACTATGCCTGTTTTCATGAACATTTTCGACATTCTATACTATGACATTTTTTTACGAATATTTTCGACATGCTATAGTATGACTTTTTTCATGAAAATTTTCGTAAAAAAATGTCATAGTATAGAATATCGAAAATTTTAATGAAAAAAGGCATAGTATAGTATGACTTTTCATGAAAATTGACGAAAATTTAAACTGAGTTTTTTTTCCACCAAATTAATCGACAGACTATACTATGCCTGTTTTCATGAAAATTTTCGACATTCTATACTATGACATTTTTTTACGAATATTTTCGACATGCTATAGTATGACTTTTTTCATGAAAATATTCGTAAAAAAATGTCATAGTATACAATGTCGAAAATTTTAATGAAAAAAGGCATAGTATAGTCTGTCGATTCATTTGGTGGAAAAAAAACTCAGTTTAAAATTTCGACATTTTCATGAAAACACATAGTATAGTATGACTTTTCATGAAAATTGACGAAAATTTAAACTGAGTTTTTTTTCCACCAAATTAATCGACAGACTATACTATGCCTGTTTTCATGAAAATTTTCGACATTCTATACTATGAATTTTTTTACGAATATTTTCGACATGCTATAGTATGACTTTTTTCATGAAAATATTCGTAAAAAAATGTCATAGTATACAATTTTAATGAAAAAAGCCATAGTATAGTCTGTCGATTCATTTGGTGGAAAAAAAACTCAGTTTAAAATTTCGACATTTTCATGAAAACACATAGTATAGTATGACTTTTCATGAAAATTGACGAAAATTTAAACTGAGTTTTTTTTCCACCAAATTAATCGACAGACTATACTATGCCTGTTTTCATGAAAATTTTCGACATTCTATACTATGACATTTTTTTACGAATATTTTCGACATGCTATAGTATGACTTTTTTCATGAAAATATTCGTAAAAAAATGTCATAGTATACAATGTCGAAAATTTTAATGAAAAAAGGCATAGTATAGTCTGTCGATTCATTTGGTGGAAAAAAAACTCAGTTTAAAATTTCGACATTTTCATGAAAAAAGTCATAGTATAGTATGACTTTTCATGAAAATTGACGAAAATTTAAACTGAGTTTTTTTTCCACCAAATTAATCGACAGACTATACTATGCCTGTTTTCATGAAAATTTTCAAAATTCTATACTATGACATTTTTTTACGAATATTTTCGACATGCTATAGTATGACTTTTTTTTCATGAAAATATTCGTAAAAAAATGTCATAGTATACAATGTCGAAAATTTTAATGAAAAAAGGCATAGTATAGTCTGTCGATTCATTTGGTGGAAAAAAAACTCAGTTTAAAATTTCGACATTTTCATGAAAACACATAGTATAGTATGACTTTTCATGAAAATTGACGAAAATTTAAACTGAGTTTTTTTTCCACCAAATTAATCGACAGACTATACTATGCCTGTTTTCATGAAAATTTTCGACATTCTATACTATGACATTTTTTTATGAATATTTTCGACATGCTATAGTATGACTTTTTTCATGAAAATATTCGTAAAAAAATGTCATAGTATAGAATGTCGAAAATATTAATGAAAAAAGGCATAGTATAGTCTGTCGATTCATTTGGTGGAAAAAAAAACTCAGTTTAAAATTTCGACATTTTCATGAAAAAAGTCATAGTATAGTATGACTTTTCATGAAAATTGACGAAAATTTAAACTGAGTTTTTTTTCCACCAAATTAATCGACAGACTATACTATGCCTGTTTTCATGAAAATTTTCGACATTCTATACTATGACATTTTTTTACGAATATTTTCGACATGCTATAGTATGACTTTTTTCATGAATTCGAAAATATTCGTAAAAAAATGTCATAGTATAGAATGTCGAAAATTTTAATGAAAAAAGGCATAGTATAGTCTGTCGATTCATTTGGTGGAAAAGAAACTCAGTTTAAAATTTCGACATTTTCATGAAAACACATAGTATAGTATGACTTTTCATGAAAATTGACGAAAATTTAAACTGAGTTTTTTTTCCACCAAATTAATCGACAGACTATACTATGCCTGTTTTCATGAAAATTTTCGACATTCTATACTATGACATTTTTTTACGAATATTTTCGACATGCTATAGTATGACTTTTTTCATGAAAATATTCGTAAAAAAATGTCATAGTATAGAATGTCGAAAATTTTAATGAAAAAAGGCATAGTATAGTCTGTCGATTCATTTGGTGGAAAAAAAACTCAGTTTAAAATTTCGACATTTTCATGAAAAAAGTCATAGTATAGTATGACTTTTCATGAAAATTGACGAAAATTTAAACTGAGTTTTTTTTCCACCAAATTAATCGACAGACTATACTATGCCTGTTTTCATTAAAATTTTCGACATTCTATAATATGACATTTTTTTACGAATATTTTCGAAATTTCAGGAAAAAAGTATGACTTTTTCATGTCGAAAATATTCGTAAAAAAATGTCATAGTATAGAATGTCGAAAATTTTAATGAAAAAGGCATAGTATAGTCTGTCGATTCATTTGGTGGAAAAAAAACTCAGTTTAAAATTTCGCCATTTTCATGAAAAAAGTCATAGTATAGTATGACTTTTCATGAAAATTGACGAAAAGTTAAACTGAGTTTTTTTTACACCAAATTAATCGACAGACTATACTATGCCTGTTTTCATGAACATTTTCGACATTCTATACTATGACATTTTTTTATGAATATTTTCGCCATGCTATAGTATGACTTTTTTCATGAAAATTTTCGAAAATATTCGTAAAAAAATGTCATAGTATAGAATATCGAACATTTTAATGAAAAAAGGCATAGTATAGTCTGTCGATTCATTTGGTGGAAAAAAAACTCAGTTTAAAATTTCGACATTTTCATGAAAAAAGTCAGTATGACTTTTCATGAAAATTGACGAAAATTTAAACTGAGTTTTTTTTACACCAAATTAATAGACAGACTATACTATGCCTGTTTTCATGAAAATGTTCGACATTCTATACTATGACATTTTTTTACGAATATTTTCGACATGCTATAGTATGACTTTTTTCATGAAAATATTCGTAAAAAAATGTCATAGTATACAATGTCGAAAATTTTAATGAAAAAAGGCATAGTATAGTCTGTCGATTCATTTGGTGGAAAAAAAACTCAGTTTAAAATTTCGACATTTTCATGAAAAAAGTCATAGTATAGTATGACTTTTCATGAAAATTGACGAAAATTTAAACTGAGTTTTTTTTCCACCAAATTAATCGACAGACTATACTATGCCTGTTTTCATGAAAATTTTCGACATTCTATACTATGACATTTTTTTACGAATATTTTCGACATGCTATAGTATGACTTTTTTCATGAAAATATTCGTAAAAAAATGTCATAGTATACAATGTCGAAAATTTTAATGAAAAAAGGCATAGTATAGTCTGTCGATTCATTTGGTGGAAAAAAAACTCAGTTTAAAATTTCGACATTTTCATGAAAAAAGTCATAGTATAGTATGACTTTTCATGAAAATTGACGAAAATTTAAACTGAGTTTTTTTTTCCACCAAATTAATCGAACAAAGACTGATTTTTCTATTGCCTGTTTTCATGAAAATTTTCGACGAAATTTTCTATACGATTCATTTGGTGGAAAAAAAACTCAGTTTAAAATTTCGACATTTTCATGAAAAACGGGTTATATT